>JACYVW010000015.1:0-600000 GCA_023065735.1 Coffea humblotiana | reverse complement strand
CCCTTTTATAGAGGGAATACAAGCGTGCTAAGGTTAGAAAAAGCCATACTCGTCCATATCCAATATTCGAGGGGTATTTTCCTATCTAATCAAGCAAATGATCTAACCTAATTCTAATTCTTAAATGGAATGCGAACCTACATGTCATGTGTCGCACATGGGGATAAGGGATATATGTAAGGGAAAATATGGGATAAAGGATATACATATAAGGGAAATGTCATGCAAAATGATAAAAGACCCTAGAAAGTAGAAAATATGCATGAAAATGTAGTGATTGGTCACACAAAACATGATCTAACGCGTAACGGTTCCTAAGGGTCTAGCGTTGGACTAACCCATGTCTATACATTCTCACTAGCATTGGACTACCGAGAAATTAGAAAGGAGGTCTACAACTAGCGTTGGACTAGTGTGGAATCGGAAAAAAGAGGGCCACAACTAACATTGGACTAGTGTGGTGATGTCATGCATTTATTACAATCAAATAAATCATGTAAAACATAATAAAACAAATAAACACATAAATCACATATAGCATATAGCACATAAGCGTGATATATAGATGCAAGGTTCTAAGAAAGCGAGTAACACGTAACACACAAGCATGCAAAACACACAAAGCAAGCAAAAGCAAATAAAGCCCTAACTATTACATTTGGGGCCCTAACTACAATCTAAAAGGGGAAAGAATGAAATAATAACCTAACTATTACAATTTTGGCATTTAATTGCCTTCCAAATAATAATTACAAATTAAAATAAATATACAAAATCAAAACAATTAAAGTGACTAAATAAATAAACGAAATAAAAACATTCAAAAAGCATGCAATTACCCACATAAAGTCACATAGGGGCACATAGGATCACGTAAAACCAAAATAAAGTGTAGAGTATACCTCCCTTGAGTTGATGACCTAATGAAATGAAGTTTCCCTTATTTACCCTCCAAAACAATAAAAAGGTCAAGGTATCACTTTAATTAACAAATAAATACAAGAACACAAAATTGAATCGATCAAATCATTCAAATGAAAGTAAACGACCCATATTCAACAAATTAAAACAAGCAAGGGCCCAATTGAAAGAATTAAAGAAGTTTTAGAGGTCAAATCATTATTATTACAAATAGCAAGGGTCTAAACTAAAATAAAATTAAGGGCTTAAGATGAAACCTACCAAAACCAAATGCTAAAATTCACAAAAATAAATGAAAACCTATTTGCTCTAATTAAATAACAAAATTACCCAAAATTTTACTAAAAATCCAAATCAAAACTATAAAGCTATCAAAAATTATTAAAACTTCAAATTTCATCATAAAATTCACCAATAATCTGTCCAAAAATCACATTAAGACATACCAAAGAAAAATAACATGTTAAAGGGGCAAAATTGATTAATTTTCCCAATTTTCTGGGCCATAGCAGCATTAGTTGAAAAATCAGGGGTTAAAGTGCAATTTGTGGAAATTATGCATGCAAAGCATCGAAGCAAGCTTTCTTCAACTGAAGTTTTCCAAACCCATATCCGCAGAAATCTCAGACCCAAATAATCATCAAAGTTCATCATCAGAATTTGCGTGAAGAATGAAAATGAAACTCTTTTCCATGTATCATCAAGATTAAACCCAATATGATAGTTACTAAACTTGAGATTCCAAGCTCATCATCTAAATAGAGCTGTTAAACGAACCGAACTGTTCGGTAGTTCGGTTCATTTTGACACGTTCGTGTTCATGAAAGACTCGTTCAAAACCTTAAATGAACCGAGTTCGAACGAATTTTTTTATTCGATTAATAATCGAGCGAACACGAGCATGTTCGCTAGTTTTAACGAACGTTCGCGAATATGGGCATAATTATCATTTGACAAATTTTAGGGTTAATTTTATGGCTAGACTTTTATATTTGGAGGGTTTTATTTGTTATTTTTATGTTAATGTTAGTTATATAGTTAATGAATAATAAAATTTAGTCATTTAGTGCTTTAATTATTTTTTAGAATGATTAATGATTTGTATGGTATATTTAAGGCATAAAATAATTTGGATTCGAGCATTTCGAGCATGTTCGCGAACGGTTCATTTATATTAAACAAGCCGAACTCGAACATAAACTTTGCTTAACGAATCGAATACGAACACAGGTTTGGAGATAAAAAATTAACGAACGAACACGAACGTTGTTCGAATCGCTTAACGAACAAAGCTCAAACATGAGATATTCGGTTCGATTCGACTCGTTTACAGATCTACATCTAAATACGCACTTCAGATTTCAAACAAGAGAAACAACAAGATGATGAGGCAGCAAAATGATGACCTTGATTCGTAATTGTAAGATTAGTTATTCCTTCATTTCTTCTCTCAAACTCATCAAAGATTAGCAAAAAATACAGCAAATGATAAAAACAGCTTTTAGCTAGCAGCCATGAAGATCGAAACAACATAAAGACAGCATAACAATTATCAAACATTGTCAACAGCACATATTCACGTCTCACAGGCCCTAATCATCAGAATGTTCATAGCATCAAACCAACGCGAAATCTCCGAGAAACGGCGTGCCAACTCTTGAAACGAAGCAAGTGGAGCTTTGTCGCCGAAAATTCAGCGATGATGAACTTGGTACTTTGGGTCTCGATTTGGGAGAGTTATAGATGTTGTTTTGGGGAGATTCCTGAATGAAAGTTCTTATACTACTTGCCAAGATAGTGCAGAAATTGAGAGTTCACTCAAAAAGCTAAGAGCTTTGTCAGAATTTACCGCGAAACCAGGCTGGTTCGTCAGCCTGGTAATGAATTTTTGTAGCAGATTTTTCTCTTTTCCCTCCACTCGATCTTCCCCAGACCCTATCTCTCTTTCTTCCTTTTCTCTTTTCCTTTCTTTCTGCTATTTCCTCCTTTTCCCGAAACCCTTGCTTGCTCAGCCACCCTCTCTCAACCTCTCACTCTCTCGCTTCCTTCATTCAGGTTTTTCTCCCCTTCCACCTCCACCCTCTCGGCTTTTTCTTTCCCAAGCTCTCCTCTTTTGTTTTCTTTTTCTGGTTTTCTTCCTCGGCCAGCCCCCCCTTCGAAGCTCTCTTTTTTTCAACCCAAAAAACCCTTGTTTTCTCCAACCAGCCCCGTAGCCTTTTTTCTTTCTCCTTCTTGCTCCCCGCAACCCTCTTCCTTCCTTGGTTCCAGAAAACCCTCTTGTTTTCCTCTTTTTGCTTCAGCAGACCCTCTCGGAACTTGCCCTCTTTTCCTTTTCCAGTTTTTCCTTCCTTTTGTTGGTTTCCCTTGCCCAAAGCTCTCTCCTTTCTCTCTCCGTTTCTCCTCTTTCTTGTTCTCCCTCTCTTTTTGTTCATCAGCCGTCACCCCTAGCTCTCTCTCTCTCTCTCTCTCTCTCTCTCGCTTGGTTTTCTTTTTTTCCCTCCAACCCTTAGCCCGTAGCTTCCTCTAGTTTCTTTCTTTGCTGTTCCTCGCTTGCCAAAGACCTTTCTTGCTCTTTCTTTCTTTTTTTCCTTGCTTTTTTTCTTTTGTTCCCCATAGCTAGTTTTCTTTTTTTTTCTTTTTTTGTTTTTCCTCCCAAAAATCCCCAAATCAGCAAGTGTTATCCTACTAATCAAACAATAGGGACATTTGTCTAAAGCCTATCCATCACACCTAACCCTCTTGCATGGCCTCCACTTGGCTACTATCCCCCTAATACACTTGTCTAATAATCCCCTATTACACTTGTCTAATAATCCCCTATTGTACTTATCTTTTTATTTTATTTATTTATTATATATTTTCAAAAACAATTTAGGTAAACAAAAAACAAAATGTTAATTCCTCATTGCACAATTTTCATTTAGCTTTAAAAAAATTGAATCTAAAAGTATTAAAGACAAATTTTGAATTTTTGTGAGAACTTTTCCTTTTTTTGGAAATTTAATGCAAAAAATATCTTAAAAATGAAAATGATAAACCAAATTTATAAAAATAAACAAAATGAACATTAACTATCATTTAATCAATAAAAATAAAATAAAATAACATAAAACAAAAATAAAAAATAAAGCTAAAATTGAATTAAACAAATGAAATTTTTGGTGTCTACAGGTGTTGTTGGGTGGCGATAGTTCATCTTTTGCTGCGTTGAATCTGGAGCCTGTTGTGCTATCGACCTCCACGATGCGACTAGATGGGATTCTTGCGGTGTCTCAATCAAAGAAAAGAGATACTCGGGTGCTGTTCCCGTCTTATCGTACTTTACGCTCTAGGGTGATTTCGTCACAAAATTATTTTTCAGTTTTATCTGATGATTAATTTTCTCTTTTGGAATACTCGGGTGCGTGCCCTTAATCTTAAAAGACTTTGCAAATTAGTTAAAATGCACTCTATCTCTTTGGTAGTGATTTGTGAACCTAAGACTGCTTAGCAAACATAGATATTGTGAGGACCCGGATTTATTTTATTTTATTTTATTTTATTTAACTGGATCTAATTATTTATTTATTCATTTGTTCCAATTAATTTATTTCATTCATTTTAATTGCACCTGTATGGTACAATGTCTCATTTTATATTTTTAACACGTTTGCTCTTAAACTTAATTTTTCTGCTGTCCAATTAGTGAAAATTAGAGAAACACGTTTTTCGAGACAATATTTGAACTGAGAGTGCAGTGGTCTTGGAGAGTTAAGAATGATCAATGGTATACTAAGAAAATTTAATTAAGAGATTAGAGGTGAGTGAGTTGAATTAAACTTAATTAGGAGCACTAATGGGCCACTATTCAAATGTTGACTTTTGCATCAAAAGTTAGCTTTATGTCCCATCTTTCCTTCATCCTCTCACATCACCAAAAATTACACAAAAATCCTCTCTCTTCTTCCCTCCCTTGGCCGAACACTTCCTCCTCCATTTAGCCAAGAAAGTTTCATCTTTCCTCTCTATTTTGCTCCTTAAACTTGCTCCCAACTTTGCTCCCCACTTGGATCATCTTCAAACTTGGTAGAAGACTTGGTGGAGGGAAGATTCTTGGAGGTTTAGTGCTTGGTTTCTTGGGATTTTGTTTGCTACTCTTGGAAGAAGGTAAACCCTCCAAGCTCCCATTTTTCTTTCATCTTTTAGTTAGTTTTTAGCTAGATAAACTTGGGATTGTTGATGGGTTCCATGAACTTTGACATTAGGTAGTATGCCTTGAGGATATTCTTGCTTTCTTGACTTGTTCTTAGGAAGATGCCTTGAGGAAGTTTATTAGGTAGTGGCCTTGAGGATTTTTTGCTTGATGGTTGTTGTTTTGATGAATTCTAGCTTGGTTTTGGTGTGAGAGTTTGAGAGGAAATTTGGAGAGAAAGAAACTAGGGCTACTGTTCGAAATTTTGAGGGTGTGATTCCCTTGTTTTAATTTCGAAATTTGTGGTTAAATTGATGTAAAAATGCTTGCTACATGTTGGGTTATGTGTGTGTAAATTTTCTACCAAAAATCACTTCATTTGAATGAGTTAAAGTTAAGTTTAAAGGAGGGAAACAAACCTGGAAATTTTTGATCAGGGTAGCCGACTAGTGTGCACTAAACAACACGTAATTTTTCGTACAGGAGTCGAAATCAAGTTCTGTTTGCTGTATGTGAAACTAGACTCCGAGGGCTTTCTAACGGTATAAAATACACCTACTAGTTCATTTTCTATGAGTTGCAGTGAACCGGTAAAATTGGCTGTTTTCTCTCACTGTTTTAACCGTGAGACAAGCACAGCTGCAGTTTGTAACTCAATTTCACCCCCGTACAAAATGAATTTGAAGACAATTCCTTCTAGTGGTTTTTAATATTTTGAATCTAGTTTTTAACGCCATAAACTACGCTAATTTTGGACTTGTGCAGCCTTAGGTATGACCAGATTTAGAATCTGCATCGGGTGTTTCAAAGCTGGAATTTCGTGTTTCAGGTTTCAAAAATCAGCTTTTGAAAAACTATTGTACCTTGGTGTAGAAAAGTCCAAATTGAGTTCCTTTTATTGCGTTTGAAACTAGATTTGAAGTTCTTTCAGTGATATAAATTTTAGGGGCTAGTTTGATTCCTATGAATTTTGACAAATTTTTAAAGTTCACTGAAATTCAAGACTGTTTTGCCCTATTTTTACTGAAGCAGCGATTTGAAACTAAGATTTGACTAATTTTGGATTTGAATTTGGAAAAAAGTGTCTTCTAGAGAGTTTTACTTCATTGACCCTATTTTCCAACGGTATAAGATTTGCAATTTTTGGACTTATGGAACTCAAGTTATGATTTTTCAAAAAATGTTGCCAAAACTGAATTTTCACTATAAAGCGGCAAAAGCTTAAAAAGTGGTTTGGGAACATTTTCTAGATTTCAAGCCTAACTTTCTTGATTATTTGCACCTCAATTCAAACTTGAGAAATGGATTTTACCTCTTAGTTTTATGCCCTCGGTTTACATGAAAATGAACCATAAATGGAGCGTTTTAACTAGAGTAATTCCTGAGGAACTTCACTAGCTTTATATTTGAAATTTGAAACTTTTAACTTCAATATTTACCATGAAATAAGTGACGCTTTTGATGGATTTTGACTTCATAAGTTTAGAAAACATGAGCGCTCATTTATATTCTAAAACTTGGGCATAGGATTGGAAGTTTTAAGATATGAAAACCATTTTTCCTTTCCTCGATTTTTGTGCCAAAAATTAAGTATGGTACTTCTCTTTTGAAATCGTAATTTCTTATCACGACTTGACTCGAAAATAACTTTTGAGTCCTCCTTGAGTATTATTTCAGTAATTAAGCGAGAAAATCTCCTTTAATTCGACTTGAACTTGTGGCTTTTAAGTGTGGGTAGGAAGAAAATATTTTCTTATTAGCCTTGGTCGAGTACCTAGGTAACTGTGATTGTGCACGTCTTAGGTGATCATGTGGACACTGAGGAGCTCGTTTGACCTCTTGCTTTTGCTCTTGTTTTTGCTCTTGACTTTTGGTGAGTGTCAAGTGCATGTTTCATGTTGCTATGATTGAAATAATATTTGTACAAGTGCTATGTGATTCTTGTGAACTTGCTGAGGCGAGGGTGTACTTTATCGCCCTCGTCCTCTCCCTCTCGAATACTTGCTACTTGTTATATGAATTTGTATGACTTGCACTTGTACTTGAACGTGCTTTTAACTCGTGAGTACTGAGCGACAACATGTATAACACCCTATTCGGGTGGGAGGTGCCTCTCATCCCGATTCAGTGCTATGATCGATTCTAAATCGATTGGAGCCTTGTCTCATCGACCAATTGTACTTGTGGGGATGCCCAACCCATTGGCTAACCTTGTAACTCGAGCCGGCAAGGGTTTGGTCGAGAAGTTTGGTGAACCTTGGAAAATTTTATAGTTTGATCTTTTAAGATCTTGTTTGGCATACTCGAATAATATTGTCACCTCGTGCTTGTTTGGTTCCAAATCCGAGTGGGTGTTATGGTGGATGGAGGAAGTAAGTGGAGTTCTACGGACATGTTGTTACTTGAGTTGACGGAGCGACAACCAAAGATGGCTTGAATCGGTCGAGACGTGGAAATAGTTCCTGAGAGCTCCTGTATCCTTTTTTACTTGTGTTTTACTTCCATTTGCTCACTTCTATGAAGTTCATGTTAATTCGTTTTAAGTGTGCTATTTGATCTGGTTCGTGCTACTTGCTTGCTTGCTTGATTTCCTTGACCTCACTGAGCGTTATCTCACTCTAAGTTTTTTCCTTAACAGGTTTTGGAAGTGAAAGTTGAGGACTCTAAACTAGCGATTTTTGGTTGAAACTAGTAAATCTTTTGTAAGATATTGGAAACATTTGAAGTGTAAATTTTGTTATATTTGGGTTCTTGGATTGTAATTGTAAATGGTAGCTTTAGAAGAATTTGGCTTGTATATTCGAAATATTCCTTTAATCCTGAGTTTTCGGTTGACTTGTGGATCTCTATTAAATTTGAATGAGTGCGTGAGTCCTGACGCGAGTTGGACAGGCGCCCCTGCTGATACCCTAGGGCTCACCCTAGGGAGAGGTGGGAGCGTCACAGTTGGTATCAGAGCGCTAGGTTTGAAATACCTGGAAGAGTGTTAGGAGTTCTTAGTCGTGCACTTTTGGTCATAGAAATTCGTGATAAACTTTAAGTTAAATCTTTGAATGGCACCAGTGATTTTAAGGACCTAAACTTTAGTTTTGTGGGTTGTTTATAGGAAATGGACAGTGGCAGCGACAGTGATAGGATTGAGGGACCTCTCCCAGTGATTCGATTTCGGATGGTTGGAGGCCAACCCCCCCTTCGATGGTCACCCACCAGACGGGTTAGGACGTGTCCGTACCGAGAGAGGTTCTCCTACCCTAACCGCGTGGTGTTAAGGGTAGTTGAGGAGAGGAGACAGTTGACCCATGATCTCAGGGTAGCTCGAGCAGAAAGGGAGAAGATAAGGGCCACTATGGAGGTCCAAACTGCCATGATTCAGGAGTTGGAGGTTCGGGTTCTCGAGGAGCGTCCCTCTGACGCTCCCACGCTCAGTTTCAGGCGACCGATGGGCGCCTCATTCGGGTTGTGGAGAAGGTGAGAGACCGTGTGGACGGTATTCTAGCGGAGTGTGGGACCATGACCGATCACATAGAGGAGCCCATAGATGGAGGAAGACCTGAGGATGTTGTCCTTGGTGATGAGGAGGAGATAGAACCCATAGAGGCAGAGCTTGAGGAGGAACCCGAGGAGGATCCTTCTGATGATATGGGGTCTTCTAGTACGGTCCACTTAGACTAGTGATCTTTTGATCTTTTGATTTTTGCTAAGAACTTAGAAGGGGTGGTTCTCGCCTTGAAACCTTTTGTATTTTGATGCATGTACCCCTATATTTTGAGGCATTTGGATGCCTATGTCATGTACTTGACATTATTGGCTTGTTTTATGAACTCTTGACTTATAACATGACTTTTAGTTTATGTAAAGGAGTATGCTTTAATTTCAAGTGTTCTTGCAACTTGCGTATACTTTTAAATTTCTATACTTATTTTCCCTCTTTTAATTATGCGTTTAGACTTTTACTAAATGGATCGGCGAAGACGTGGATGGGGGTTTCGGCAACCCCGCACTCCCGAGAGAGATAAGGGATCAGCAGCTGGTCCGAACCAAAACCCTAGAAATAAAGGGGGTAGCCAAGTGGCTACGACCCTTAACTGCATAACTGATGCCCTTGAGCGTCTAGTTGAGCTCCAAGATCCTGAGCCACCTTGAAATCAAGAGAGGGGTGAGGATAGAGCTCTAAAGCGTTTCCTGAAGTTTGCCCCACCTATATTTCACGGAGGATCTGATCCCGAAACGGCAGAAAATTGGTTTGAGAGAATGGTAGAGATCTTTGCCGCTCTAGATTATGTTGAGGAAAGGCAGGTGAACTTCGCCATCTTCCAGTTCTATGGAGCAGCGTGCTCATGGTGGAATGTTATTAGGGCTAAATGGGAAACAGAACAAACTCCCTGGATTTGGGCAAATTTTGAGAGGGAGTTTAATGCCAAATTCCTTCCGCTTATGATACAAGAAAAGAGAGAGGATGACTTTATTAGGCTGAAACAAGGGTTGCTAAGTATGACCGAATATGAGAAACGGTTCACCAAACTTTTCAAATTTGCCCCTGAACTAGTGGTCATGGAGCGCAAAAGGATAAAGAGATTCATTTAAGGGTTAAATGTAGAAATTTAAGAATCCCTAGCCGTCGCCCAGATCACCACCTTCATGGATGCCTTGGATAAGGCACAGAGGGTAGAAAATGCTAAATCCCAATCCAAAGTCTTTTATGCTAGAAAGAGGGGTAATCCAAGCAATGCCCCTGGACTGTCCGAGAAGTCCACCCAACCGTTTAAGATGGGAAGAAGGGTTGGAGGAGTGAGGATGCTCAAAAAATCAGGAGGAATTCCATCAAATGGAGCCCCGCCAAAAGGAAATCAGAGTGGGCGAGATCAGCAAAAAGGGAATTCTTAAGTTCGTCAGACTGTGACTTCTCGTGTGACTTGTGAATATTGTGGCAAGCCTAACTACACTCAAACCGAGTGCTGGAGGAAGCAAGGAAAGTGTCTGCTCTGCGGTAGTGCCGAGCATCAGATCTCGAGTTGCCCTAATACCTCTAATGAAGAAGAAAATACTCAACAGCCTGCTAGATCAGCTTCAAAGCAGTCGAGTGCTGGAGGGAGCCGACTAAAAGTGCCAGCTAGCGTTTATGTCTTAGACAACCAGCAAATTCCTAACCCAACTAGCAAAACGATCCCCATTTTTTATCGTCTAACTAGGATTTTAATTGATTTCGGGGCAACCCATTCATTCATAGATCCTAACTCTATGAAGGGTATAGATGTAAAGTGTGATTTCTTACCTTTTGATTTGAAAATTAAGGCTCCTACGGGGAACCAGTGCCTAATTGTTAATAAGATTTATAAGAATTGTGAAATTTGGGTTGGTGAGAGGAAATTGTTGGCAGATTTAATGAGCATAGCAATTAAAGGATATGATGTGATACTTGGGATAGATTGGTTAACTCGATACCATACTCAATTGGATTGTAAGATGAAATTAATAGAATTGCGCATTCCGGAGGAAGCAACTTTGAAGTTAGATGTGAGGGATAGACTAACATCGTCTGCTTCAATTTTCGGAATTCGAGTTAGGAAGTTGTTGAATAGTGGGGCTAAAGGATATCCAACATTTCTTATAAATACACCTGGGAATAAGGTGAAATTGGAAAACGTGGCAGTAGTGAAAGAATTTTCCAATGTCTTTTTCGAGAAATTAGAGATGTTGCCTCTGGAGAGAGAAATGGTGTTTAAAATTGATGAGTTCCGGGGACGACACCTATCTCTAAGACGCTTTACAGGATGGCTCCAACCGAATTAAAAAAATTGAAATTGCAGTTGCAAGATTTATTAGAAAGAGACTTTATTAGAGAAAGTGATTCACCGTGGGGAGCTCCAGTGCTCTTTGTTAAGAAGAAAGATGGAAGGTTAAGGCTACGCATAGACTATCGAGACTTGAACGGTGTGACTATTAAGAACAAATATCCTTTGTCTCACATAGATGAATTATTTGATCAACTGCAAGGGGCCATGGTATTTTTCAAGTTGAATTTGAGGCAGAACTATTATCAGTTGAGGATCATAGAAGCGGATGTGCCTAAGACCGCTTTCAATTCGAGATATGGACATTTTGAATTTGCAGTTATGCCTTTTGGGTTAACTAATACGCCAGCAACATTTATGAATTTGATGCATCAGGTTTTTAAACCGTATTTGAATCAATTTGTGGTGGTATTCATTGATGACATATTTGTATACTCTAAATCTCGAGAAGATCATGAGCGGCACCTGAGGATAGTTTTGTAGACTCTGAGAGAGCACTAACTTTTCGCTAAATTCAATAAGTGTGAGTTTTGGTTGGAAGAACTAACCTTTCTAGGTCATATAATCTCTAAGGAAGGGTGTGAGGACCCGAATTTTTACTTACTTTAATTCTATTTTACTGGCTTATTTAAATATTTATTCACCCGTTTTCTCCGAATAATTTATTTCAATCATTTTAAATCCATTTATATGGAACTATGCCTTACTCATATTTTTAAAACGTCCCGTTAGCAAATTTAATTTTCGGAGGCTTGTTTAGAATTAAATAGCGAATACACGTTTTTCGAGGCAATATTCGATCCGACAGTGCAATGATTTTGGAGATTTGAGGACTCACGTTTTATTTCTTAAAATAGTTATTTTTATAATTATTTACCCTAAAATTAGTTAATTATATCATCGTTACATGAATTTCTTTTAAATTTCGCTTTATCGCGTGCGAATCGGAAGTTCTGGGAAATTGAGCCGGAACGGCTAAGTGGAGATTTAAGAAACTTATACTAGACTACTAAGGGTGAATAATTATAGTGTTATAGGAATTACATTAGAGGTTTAGTGCACAAGTGAAACAAATCCGAGAGAAAACGGACACGAAAC
Organism: Coffea humblotiana; assembly: GCA_023065735.1. Lineage (NCBI taxonomy): Eukaryota > Viridiplantae > Streptophyta > Magnoliopsida > Gentianales > Rubiaceae > Coffea > Coffea humblotiana. The sequence continues at coordinate 588,018 of JACYVW010000015.1, read as the reverse complement.
ACGCCGAGCGCGACACTATTCTTAGTTGACTTTTTCACAAACTTTAGCCACAAGTCCTTAAGCTTCCAAGGGAAGTTTCATTCATCATCTCTCTCTCTCTCCTCACTCACCATAGCTGGCCGAAACTTAGCAAGAAAGAAGAAGAAAAGCTCTTCACCATTTCACTTCAATTCTTGCTCCAAATCCTTCACAAATCGTCACACAACTTCCATATCATTTGGAGATTCACTTAAGCTAGGAGATAGGCATCATCTCACGGTTTTCTTGGGCCTTTAGAGGTGCAAAAATTTCTGGTTTCTCTCAAAGTTAGGAGGTAAGCATCCAACACCATCTAATCTTTCATTCTTGGCTTTAATGGGTTTTACCCTTGGCTTTGAAGCTTGTAGCTTCATTATTGTTGTTATTACTTGGATTGGATTGGTTGAAGTGGGCTCTATGAATTCCCACCTTGATTGTATGGGCTGATATGATGATATAATGCTTGGTTTGAGTTGTTTAAGTGTTGTTTAAGATGATTATGGATAGAGAATCGAAGGAAAGATTGAAGGAAATTGCGTAGGAATGATGGCCGAATCTGTCCTGTTTTTGCCGTGCCTTTATTTCAAATTTTTGATTTTCAAATGATTGTGAAACTGATGTATATATGTTGTATATGGTGTATAGAAATTTTCTACCAAAAATCATTTGAATTGATTGAGCAAAAATCTGAATTTTCGAAACTTGAAGAAACCTGGAAAATGTGTTTGGACAGCTTGAACAATGTCCTTTTGATCAAACATATCTTTTTGTATAGACGTTGAAATCGAGTTCCGTTTGTGGCATTTGAAACTAGACATTTATAGCTTTCTAATGGTATAAAATGCATCATCTAGTTCGAATTGAGTGATCCGTAGTGATTCACCAAAATTTCCTGTTCTGTTCGAATGGCAGTGGTAAGCTGCATCTTGTCACTTGAATTCGAGCTACCTATAAACTGATTTTCAAAACGACTTCTTCTGATGAAATGTAGCCTTTTGATTCTAGTTTCCATCGCCACCGACCATTCTCAAATTCAAGTTGTATTGAGTGAGATATGGTACAATTTGTAAACTACAGCAGAGCTGGAAAACCCTACTTTTTGCTGGCCAACTGATTTGGTTGTTTGTTAGATGCTTTGCTTTGAAAATTTTGATGTCAACCAACTATGAACTGCTTATGAAATATTTCTTGGACCTTGGTTTCACAAATGAACCAAAATGAGACTGATTTCGTGGTGTAAAATGTTTGAAAAGGAAAAGAAAGCAAGAAGACAGATTTGTTTTGGAAATTTCTTGAACTTTGGTAGTTTTATTAACTACCTTCCCGTACAATATTTTACATGAAATTTGATAGGGGAATAGTCCTTATATGGAAGTTGAATTGTACCAATTTTTATGTCATTCTAAGACCATTTCAATATACAAATGATGTGCCAAAGTTGTTCTTCAAATCTGGAAAAAGGACCGAACAATCCTTATTTGTGACCAACTTTGAGCTATTATATCTTGACGCTCAAAACTCCGATTCTTGTTCCATTTGTTGTGTTTGAAACCTTGATTGGATTTCTTATTGTGTTACGAATTTCGGAGGTTAGTTCACGTTCTGTGAATTTTACCGAATTTCCAAAGTTTACCGAAAACTAAGACTGAAACTGTCTTGTAAGTATAAGTCAGCCACTTTAAGCTGAAATTTGAATGTCTTCCGTTTAGAATCTTTGAAAAGTGTCTTCTAGAAACTTTTATTACTTTGAACCAAGTTTCCAACGGTACTAAGTTTTCCAATTTTGGACCTACTGAGTGCAAGATCTGATTTTTCTAAGTTTGACGCGCAAAGCTGAAATTTGCCGATTTCTTAGAAAATGAAATTTTGGGAAATTGACTTCTTATCTTGATATTGGTATATTGTTTTGAACCCGATTTCGTGGGGAATACGAGTTTCTTTAGTAACTTTAAAATCCTCACTTTTGAATCTTGATTTTCGATAAAGTGAAGCTTTTATAAGAACATTGACTTGAATTTTAAAGATTGTGTGCATTCTTCCTTATTTAACAAGGAATTTGTGAAAATGTACGAGGGTGGTTGTTGGTCGTTTTCTTCAGGCGATCAAGAAGGTCTCGAAGAGAATCCCGAGGCGGATCATTACAGATCTTTTGCACTTACTCATTTATTGTGATTTGGTGAGTGTCAAGTGCATGACTTGTTGATATTATGTGAATTGTTCTATGGATTGAATGGCTTATAACTGTTGAGTCGAGTGTGTACTTTATCGCACTCGTCCTCATTTAAATGAATCGTAATTGAATTGATTGAAATGAATCGAATTGATTGAATTGACTAAATTGAATTGAATTGAATTGTATGTTATGGCTGCATACGTTGACTGGAGTAAATCTCTTCGACAAAAATTGAAATGATAGGGACGCCCAAACTCATCGGCCAACCTTGTGACTCGAGCCGGCATGGGTTTGGTCGTGAAGTTTGGTGAGCCATGAGAAAAAAATGATAGGCTTGATCTATTGGAGAGATCTTGCTTGACATACTCGAGTAGTATCGCCTTATACAAAGAAGAGCGGGCCCGGTACAGGGGTATGTAATGGTGAACGGGTAAGAGTAAGTGAAATTTCTACGGACTTAATACCGACCGGGTTGACGGAGTGTCATCGCGGGGAGGTAATTGATCGAGCATTGGCAAAGCAAGTGGAACCTAATTCCTGAGATCTTCCATATCCTTGAATTGTTTCTGTTTACATTTCTCACTCGAATTGTTAATTACTTGAATACTACTGTTTTATTTGCTGAATATGATTGTTACTTGGATTACGTGCTTGCATGTGTGTTTCTTGGCCTCACGAGCAATTGCTCACCCCGTAGATTTGTTTTCCTTAACAGGAACCGATATGGAGTGACACTCGAAGAAGCCATTTGGATGAACTTTTGATTAGGGATATGAATGTATTTGACTAGACAATTTGGAAGTTGTGTATTTTGAGAAAGTGAATGTATTTTGAATCTTGTGGTGTAAGATTGAACACTTTGTATGGAAGTGACTTCTTTTCTTTACTCCGTATATTGTTATTGGTGATTCTACCTTAAGCTTGAACTGGAACTGGAATTGTGCCGAGTCCTGGCGAGAGTTGGGCAGGCGTCCCGCCGATACCCTTGGGTTCGTCCTTGAGAGAAGTGGGGGCGTCAACAAAGGGATTACTGTGGATCCAACTAAGCTAGAAGCCGTTTCTAAGTAGAAACGACCAGAAAACCCTACCGAAATTCGAAGTTTCTTAGGGTTAGTGGGGTATTACCCTCGGTTTATCGAGAACTTTTTTAAAATCGCGAAACCCCTAACCGAGTTGACTAAGAAGTATGGCAAGTTCATATGGAATTGTAAATGCGAGAAAGGGTTCCAAGAGTTGAAGAAATATTTGATTAAGGCATCTGTATTAGTATTGCCGAGTGGAGGAGATGGTTTCGTGGTTTATACAGATGCTTCAAAGGATGGTTTAGGGTGTATGTTAATGCAAAACGGAAAAGTGATTGCGTATGCCTCCCGTAAGTTGAAACCTCATGAATAGAATTACCCGACTCATGATTTCGAGTTAGCGGCAGTGGTGTTTGCCTTGAAAAAGTGGAGATATTATCTGTATGGGGTGACTTTCGAGATTTTCACTGATCATAAGAGTTTTAAGTGTTTATTCTCCCAGAAGGAACTGAATTTGAGACAACGTAGATGGGTGAAATTTTTGGAAGATTATGACTGTATGCTTAACTACCACCCTGAAAAAACTAATTTAGTGGCAGATGCCCTAAGTCGTAAAGTACAAGTGGCCAAGTTAATGGTGAGAGAATGACACATGTTAGAGGAAATTAGTGTATGGAATCTGTGTCTTGAGCCTCAGAGGGTAATTTTTGGGAATATCACTGTAAAATCTACCTTGTTAGATCGAATTAAAGAAACTCAAAAAGAAGACCCTGAAGGGAAAAAATGGATTGAGAAAGTTCAAAAAGGGGAAAAGTCCGACTTCAATTTAGGGATCGATGGAATGTTAAACTTTAGAAATCATCTAGTGGTGCCAAAAGATGAAGGACTAAAGAAGGAAATTTTGGATGAAACTCACCGTTCCAAGTATACGGTATACCCTGGAGGTAATAAAATATATCAGGACTTGAAGAGCCTCTATTGGTAGGAGAATATGTAAAGAGAAATTACCCAATTTGTTCGGATCTGTCTCACTATGGATTTCGTATCAGGGCTACCAAGGACTCAGAGAGGGCACGACGCTATGTGCGGTAATAGTAGATCGGTTGACCAAGTCTGCTCACTTTTTTCTGATTAGTATAAAGCACTCCTTGGAAAATTGGCTAAGTTGTACTTGGACGAAATTATAAGGTTGCATGGGATACCGGTGAGTATAGTATCAGATCGGAACCCTAGATTTGTGTCACGATTTTGGCAAAAGATGCAAGAAAGCCTAGGGACTAAATTAAATTTTAGTACCACCTACCACTCGCAAACCAATGGACAATCGAAAAGGACGATCCAAACCCTATAGGACATGTTGAGGTCTTGTACTTTGGATTTTGGAGAAAATTGGAGTCAGTACCTTATGTTGGTGGAATTTGCTTATAATAACAGTTTTCATTCCTTAATACAAATGGCTCCTTACGAAACCCTTTATGGTCGAAAGTGTCGGTTTCCGATTCATTGGAACGAATTGGAGAAAAGAAGATTTTGGACCCGACTACCGTGTCTTGGATTGAAGAAACCTTTGAGAAAGTGAAATTGATACGTCAGAGGATCCGAACGGCTGAAAGCCGTCAAAAGAGCTATGCGGATAATCGGAGGAAAGATTTGGAGTTCGAGATTGAAAATAAAGTGTTTCTTAAGATTACATCTTTGAAAACGAGCCTAATGGTGGAAAAAGGAAAGAAATCACAACCGAGATTTGTAGGGCCCTATAAAGTCATCCAGAGCGTAGGGAACGTGGCTTACAAGTTGGAATTACTTTTGAACTAATCCAGAATTCATGATGTTTTCCATGTCTCCAAACTTAAGAAATATCTTCACGACCCATCGCATGTGCTACGACTGGAAGAAGTGAAAATTGATGAGAATTTGTCATATGAGGAAAAGCCAGTAAAACTTTTAGATCGAAAAGTGAAAGAGTTAAGACGTGAGCAAATCTCTCTAATGAAGGTCTTATAGAGAAATCATGGAATCGAGTAAGTAACTTGGGAAGTTGAAGAGGAGATCTGAAAGAAATGTCCAGATTTATTTGTAAATCAAGGTATGAATTTCGAGGACGAAATTCTTTTTAAGGGGGGAAGGATGTGAGAACTCGAATTTATTTTATTTTACTGGTTTATCTAATTATTTATTTATTCATTTGCTCCAATTAATTTATTTCATTCATTTTAATTGCACCTACATGGTACAATGCCTCATTTTATATTTTTAACACGTTTGCTTTTAAACTTAATTTTTCTATCGCCCAATTAGTGAAAATTAGAGAAACACATTTTTTCGAGGCAATATTTGGACTGAGAGTGCAGTGGTCTTGGAGAGTTAAGGATAATCAATGGTATACTAAGAAAATTTAATTGAGAGATTAGAGGTGAGTGAGTTGAATTAAACTCAATTAGGAGCACTAATGGGCCACTATTCAAATGTTGATTTTTGCACCAAAAGTTAGCTTTATGTCCCATCTTTCCTTCATCTTCTCACATCACCAAATATCACACAAAAACCCTCTCTCTTCTTCCCTCCCTTGGCCGAACACTTCCTCCTCCATTTAGCCAAGAAAGTTTCATCTTTCCTCTCCATTTTGCTTCTTAAACTAGCTCCCAACTTTGCTCCCCTCTTGGATCATCTTCAAGTTTGGTAGAAGACTTGGTGGAGGGAAGATTCTTGGAGGTTTAGTGCTTGGTTTCTTGGGATTTTGCTTGCTACTCTTGGAAGAAGGTAAACCCTCCAAACTCCCATTTTTCTTTCATCTTTTAGTTAGTTTTTAGCTAGATAAACTTGGGATTGTTGATGGGTTCCATGACCTTGATATTAGGTAGTATGGCTTGATGATATTCTTGCTTTCTTGACTTGCTCTTAGGAAGATGCCTTGAGAAAGATTATTAGGTAATGGCCTTGAAGATTTCTTGGTTGATGGTTGTTGTTTGATGAATTTTAGCTTGGTTTTGGTGTGAGAGTTTGAGAGGAAATTTGGAGAGAAAGAAACTAGGGCTGCTGTCCGAAATTTTGAGGGTGTGATTCCCTTATTTTAATTTTCGAAATTTGTGGTTAAATTGATGTAAAAATGCTTGCTACATGTTGGGTTATGTGTGTGTAAATTATCTTCCAAAAATCACTTCATTTGAATGAGTTAAAGTTAAGTTTAAAGGAGAGAAACAGACTTGAAAATTTCTGATCAGGGCAGCCGACTAGTGTGCACTAAATAGCATGTATGTTTTCGTACAGGAGTCGAAATCAAGTGCTGTTTGCGGCACTTGAAACTAGATTCTGAGGGCTTTCTAACGGTATAAAATACACCTGCTAATTCATTTTTTATGAGTCGTAGTGAACCGATAAAATTGGCTATTTTCTCTCACTGTTTTAATCGCAAGACAAGCACAACTACAGTTTATAACTGGGATTTCACCCCCTTACAAAATGAATTTGAAGACAGTTCCTTCTAGTGATTTTTAGTATTTTAAATCTAGTTTTCAACACCATAAACCACACTAATTTTGGACTTGTGTAGCCTTAGTTATGACTTGATTAGAAACTGCATCGGGTGTTCCAAAGTTGGAATTTCGTGTTTCAAGTTTCAAAAATCAGCTTTTGAAAAAACTGTTGTACCTTGGTGTAGAAAAGTCCAAATTAAGTTCCGTTTATTGTATTTGAAACTAGATTTGAAGTTCTTTCAGCGGTATAAATTTCAGGAGCTAGTTCGATTTCTATGAATTTTGACAAATTTTCAAAGTTCCCTGAAATTCAAGATTGTTTTGCCCTGTTTTTTACTGAAGCAGCGATTTGGAGCTAAGATTTACTGATTTGGATTTGAATCTTGGAAAAGTGTCTTATAGAAAGTTTTAGTTCATTGAACTTATTTTCCAATGGTATAAGATTTGTAATTTTTAGACTTATGAAAATTTATGATTTTTCAAAGAAGGTTGCCAAAACTGAATTTTTCCTATAAAGCGGCCGAAAGTTTAAAAAGTGGCTTGGGAACATTTTCTAGATTTCAAGCCTAACTTTCTTGATTATTTACACTTCATTTCAAATTTGGGAAATGGATTTCACCTCCTAGTATTATACCCTCGGTTCCATGAAAGCTTTATATTTGAAATTTGAAACTTTTAACTTCAATATTTACCATGAAATAAGTGACGCTTTTGATGGATTTTGACTTCATAAGTTTAGAAACGTGAGCACTCATTTATATTCTAAAATTTGGGCATAGGATTGAAAGTTTTAAAATATGAAAATTATTTTTTTCTTTCCTCGATTTTCGTGCCAAAAAATAAAGTATGGTATTCCTCTTTCGAAATCGAAATTTTTTGCCACGACTTGACTCGAAAATGACTTTTGAGTTCTCATTGAGTATTATTTCAGTAATTAAGCGAGAAAATATCCTTTATTCGACTTGAACTTGTGGCTTTTAAGTGTGGGTAGCAAGAGGATATTTTCTTATTAGCCTTGGTCGTGTACCTAGGTAACCGTGATTGTGCATGTCTCAAGTGATCACGTGGACACCGAGAAACTCGTTTGACCTCTTGCTTTTGATCTCGTTTTTGCTCTTGACTTTTGGTAAGTGTCAAGTGCATGCTTCATGTTACTATGATTGAAATAATATTTGTACAAGTGCTATGTGATTCTTATGAACTTGTCGAGGCGAGAGTGTTACTTTATCGCCCTCGTCCTCTCCCTCTCGAATACTTGCTACTTGTTATATGAATTGTATGACTTGCACTTGTACTTTAACAAACTTTTAACTCGTGAGCACTGAGTGGCAGCATATACCACACCCTATTTGGGTGGGAGGTGCCTCTCATCCCGATTTAGTGCTATGGTCGATTTTAAGTCGATTGGAGCGTTGTCTCATCAACCAATTGTACTTGTGGGGACGCCCAACCCATTGGCTAACCTCGTAACTCGAGTCGGCAAGGGCTTGGTCGAGAAGTTTGGTGAATCTTGAGAAATTTTATAGTTTAATCTTTTGAAATTCTGTTTGGCATACTCGAATAATATTGCCACCTCGTGCTTGTTTTGGTTCCGAATTCGAGTGGGTGTTATGGTGGATGGAGGAAGGAAGTGGAGCTCTACGGATATGTTGCTGCTCGAGTTTGACGGAGGGGTAACCAAAGATGGCTCGAATTGGTCGAGACATGGGAATAGCTCCTGAGAGCTCCTGTATCCTTTTTACTTGTGTTTTACTTCCACTTGCTCACTTATATGAAGTTCATGTTAAATCATTTTAAGTGTGCTATTTGATTTGGTTCGTGCTACTTGCTTGATTTCCTTGGCCTCATTGAGCGTTAGTTCACCCTAAATTGTTTTTCTTAACAGATTTTGGAAGTGAAAATTGGGGACTCTAGACTAGCGATTTTTGGTTGAAACTAGTAAATCTTTTGTAAGATATTGGAGGCATTTGAAGTGTAAACTTTGTTATATTTGGGTTCTTGGATTGTAATTGTAAATGGTAGCCTTAGAAGAATTTGGCTTGTATATTCGAAGTATTCCTTTAATCCTAAGTTTTCGGTTGAATTGTGGATTTCTATTAAGATTAAATGAGTGCATGAGTTCTGACGAGAGTTGGGCAGGCGCCCCGCTGATACCCTAGGGCTCACCCTAGGGAGAGGTGGGGGTGTCACAGATATGATTTGGGTGAAGGTGGGGATGGATCTTTCTGTTGCAAATCGGTAGGGTAGCATTTGGGTGCTCTACAAATCTTCCTTTGATTATCATACGATAGATGAGTCAGATCAGCACCTCACTTTATGCCTCCGATCCCAATTGTTAGCTGAGGAGATCTAATTTTTATTTATTCATGCGAAGTGCACTGTCTAGGAGCGGGAAGGTTTATGGATAGAATTGTTGCGTGAAAAATTGGAGGTAAAACCATGATTTCTTGTGGGGGATCTCAATGTTATATTAAATGTAGAGGAAAAACGGGGTGGCTTACCTTTTAGACACGCTGAGGGGGTTGAATTATCACATTTTATGTCATTGGCAGAGGTTGGGGATGTTGGGTTCTCGGGCTCTAAGTATATATGGTGTAATAATCGGCAGGGTATCTCAAGAGTCTGGAAGCGGCTAGACAGACTTTTGCTCATCTCGGCTGCTATGCTAATGGAGAATACTATTTTAGTGCAACACTTGGGGAGAGATCCATCAGATCATGCCCCTCTTATGATATCGGCATCAACGAGATTGGATGACAAGCCAATGCCATTCAGATTCCTGAATGTTTGGACGAAAAAAGCCAGGTTTCTTGGATGTGATTAAGGGGAGTTGGCATATTTCCTCCCCTGGTTCGCCTCTCCAAGTTTTGTCGGATAAACTGCGAAAGGTTAAACAGGCACTTCGACAATGGTCGAAGGACTCTTTCGGTGACATCTTCTTGGCAGTTCGGGCGGCAGAGCAGAAGGTATTGGAAGCTGAAATAGCTCATGATAACCATCCGTCAGAGAGGTTGTTGGTGACTCTACAAGAGGCACGTGCAAGATTGAAGCATGCTTTGTTAGTTGAGGAAGAGTACTGGAGGCAAAAGACTCAAGTTAAATGGCTTTCGGATGGTGACAAGAACACGAAATTTTTCGACGCCGTGGTGATTGAGAGGAGGAGGAAGTCGGTGATTCATAAAATTCGGAAGACAAATGGTGACTGGGTAGCCGAAGAGTCAAGTATTTGTAATGAGGCCGTTTCTTTCTTTCAGGAGTTGTTTACAGACCGGGGGGGGGGAGGACAGTTATCGAGTAACATGCTAGAGATTATACCAAGGCAGATTGCTAATCAGGATAATGAGATGTTGACTGAGGTTCCATCGGTGCAGGAAGCGAAGGAAGTAATTTTCTCAATGGATGGGGAAAGTGCTGCGGGTCCGGATGGCTTCGCGGGGAAGTTTTTCACGGCTGCATGGGAGGTGGTCGCTGAGGATGTTCACAGGGCTATCGTGAGTTTCTTTTGTGGCGCAACGTTGCCACGCAGTGTCACAGCTACTGCGATTGTTTTACTTCCCGAGGTTCAATGTCCACAAGATTTCACACAATACCGACCGATGAGTTTATGCAACTTTATCAACAAGATCATCTCCAAGATTTTATCCTCCCGCTTGGCTAAGGTTCTTCCCCATATTATCTCACCGCAGTAGAGTGGTTTTGTGCAAGGGAGACAGATGGCAGACAATTTTCTATTAGCTTAAGAGTTGTTGAGTGATATTAAAAAGCCTAATCGGGGAGGGAATGTGATGCTCAAGCTGGACATGATAAAGGCATATGATAGGGTGTCTTGGTTATTTTTGATACAAATGTTGCGACGGTTTGGGTTTAGTGAGGTTTGGATTGATATGGTGTGGAGACTGATATCGAATGTTTGTTTTTCTGTCATTGTGAATGGCTTGTCTCACGGTTTCTTTAAGTCCACATGGGGTTTGAGACAAGGAGACCCACTTTCGTCGGCCTTGTTTGTTATTAGAGCAGAGGTCCTATCTCGTTCGCTAAATGCGTTGGCAAAGCATCGAAGATTCAGACCATTCAAAATCCCGAGAGGCTGCCCTATGGTCACTTATTTGGCTTATGCAGATGACGTGGTTATTTTCACTAGTGGACTTAAGGTTTCAGTAAAGTTGGTTAAAAACGTAGTGGATGGATACTGTGCGGTTCCGGGCAGCGGGTTAATTGTCAGAAGAGTTGCTTTTTAGTGCATCCCACCTTGTCTTCGCAACGACGAGCAATGATCGGAATGGTAACTGGCTTCTCGTACAAAACTTTTCCAATCAAATATCTTGGCTGTCCCCTATAGGTCTTAGGGGAAGGGAGAGAGAAAAAGAAAGAAAAAAGAGAAAAAAATTTTCTGCAAAAATCTGGAAAGGGCTGGCTAACCAGCCTAGTTCATATTGGTTTTTCTACTTCGTTATAGGTCGGTTTTGGGTGATTCTTTTTTTAGGTTTTCTAGAGACATAAAGGAACAATTTTATGTTGAAGATTTTCGTTGATAATCATTCGAACTCCTTCAAATCGAAGCTCAAAATTACCATCCTCGAAATTTTTTCTACAGAAAAAGAAGAATAGGCTGACGATTCAGCCCTGTTTATCCTCATTTTCCTACTTCATCTTAAGTCCTTTGAGTGAGATCTCTTTTTTGGCATTTTCTAGGATCATAGTCGAGTGTTTTTTGTGTTGAGAGGTTTTAAGGAAAATATCTCCCAATTTTCACCAGCATCAGTCATCTGGATTTTGTTGCACTTCAATTTTCACGAGTTGTCCCAAGATTTTCCATGTTCAATCTAATTCCATAAGCATCAAAGGTAACATTCTGATGAGAACATGAAGATTTGGATTCCTTTCAAGTCCAAGAAAATTCATTTTACAAGTCTTCACATTCCAATGATGGTTGATGGTGCAATCGGACTCGAGAATCATTGAAGATCCAACCCCGTGTCATGCTTATTTCTTGTTATCATTTATTTAATTGAGTTTTCAGCAATGCTAGTTGTTAATTAGAGTTAATTTGAGAGTTAAGTAAGTTGTTTGAATTAGGGAATAAAGGCTAAGGTCATGTTGACCATAGTTAAACCAATTTGAGTTAGTTAGTTTCCTATTCTAGTTGAAGTAGAGTTTTAGGAAAGTAATTAATTGCTTCCAAATTTGTTTAGGAAGTTGTGTCAAGTTTAGAAGTCAAGTCAAATAAGGAAACTTGTATTTGTGACGCCCCCACTTCTCCCTAAGGCGAACCAGAGGGTATTCGCGGGACGCCTGCCCAACTCTCGCCAGGATTCATGGCAAATTCCGTTCAAGCTTAAAGAAATACTAGCTATCCACGAAGTAGTGTAGGAAAAAAAAACGGAAAACTTTCAAACTTAACAATATACAATAATCATCCAATCCTTACATCGGATTTTCAAAAGTTACATCGAATCCCAAACTTGTACAATAATCGAGAATCTAGCCAGGTACATTGAAACCCTAATACAAAAGTACATTCAAAAGGGGTTTCTCCGAGGTTCACTTCCAATCCTTTCCTGTTAAGGAAAACAAATCTACAGGGTGAGCAAAACGCTCGTGAGGCCAAGAATACACATGCAAACACATAGTCCAAGTAACATGCCCAAATAATAGGTCAATTGATAAAGTGTGAGAAATAAACAATTTCAATGAAATGTAAACAGAAACAATTCAAGGATATGGTAGCTCTCAGGAGCTAAGTTCCACTTCCTTTGCCAAGGTCATTCGTATACTTTCCCGCGATGACTCTCCGTCAACCGGGTCGGTATTTCAAATCCGTAGATCTCCACTTACTTCTTATCCGTCCACCGTACACCGCACCGGGCCCGAACGACATTTGTAAGGCGATACTCCACGAGTATGCCAAGCGAGACCTCTCCAATAGGTCAAGCTTATTATGTAATTCTCATGACTCACCGAGTTTCCCGACCAAGCCCATGCCGGCTCGAGTCCCAAGGTCGGCCTATGAGTTTGGGCGTCCCCCATGTAATATTTGGGTGTCGAGGAGATTCACTCCAACGACGTATGCATCCATAGCATATAAATTCAGATCATTCAAACATTTGATATTTCCAAGCAATTGGTAATTCGAGCATTTGATATATTTCAGCATTTCAGGCATGAGTTATTCATTTCAAATGAGAACGAGTGCGATAAAGTACACACTCGGCTCCATTTTCAAAGTCCCAAGTTATGGATAATAAATAAGCATGTATTAAGTTCACAGGAGTTCAAGTAGTCATGCACTTAACACTCACCAAGTAAGTAAGAAGAAATGTCACTCGAGGTTCAAGCGTTCACCGTAGGATTCTCTTGAAGGTCCTCGTGAGTGCCTGAGCAAATTAATAATAATCTATCACTTATAAACCTTAATTATCGAGGAAGATTGTATACTTGTACAATCTAAAAAAATTCTCATGAAAATGAGCCCTATTTATTCTTAAATCGAGGCTCAAAGGCGGGATTTTAAAGCAAAAGAGAAATCGAGTTTTCACCTTTGAAATCAAGTGTAAAACGTTCAAGTGATATCGAGGGGAAAAGGAGAATTCGAAAAACTCCATTTCCTTAAGTTTCGAAAATTTCAGTTTTGATACGAGATCTTTGAAAAATCGTATCTCACTCATTTCAGTTCCAAAATTGGAAACATTGGTACCGTTGGAAACTACTTCCAAAGTACTAAAAGTTCCTAGAAGACACCTTTACATGATTCCAAATCGAAGATATCCAAAACTCAGTTCAAAGTTGATGCCTTAAGCCTACTAAGACAGTTTTTTGTTGGTTTTCGGCTAACTTTGAAATTTCGGCAAAAATCACAGAATTCGATCTAACCTCTGAAATTTGAAACTCAATTAGAGTTGCAAGAAAGGTTCAAAACACAATAAACGGAATAAGAATCGGAGTTTTGAGCACCAAGATATAGCAGCTCGAAATTAGTGCAAAAACGAAGTTCACTGGACAAATTCCAGATTTGAAGCTTAAAATTTGGGACTTTAGTTGGGCATCGAAACGGACTCGGAATGTCACTAAATTTGACAGTATTATACTACCATATGCGAGCTATCCCTCTGTCAAATTTCATGGAAAAATTCATTCGGGAAGCTAGTTAACAAAACCTCTAAACTTTCTAAAATTTCCAAGGCAATATGCCTTGTCCTCTTGTTTTTCCCTTTTTCAAACATTTGGTCAAAGAAATTCTTCAAACATCATTAATTTTTGAAGACAAGGTCTAAGAAACATCCAAGGTGCAATTGGTAGGTGAAAAACACCAAGAATTTCGAAATATTAAGTCCCAAATCAGAGTGGTTACAAATCAGTCCAAAATGAGGATTTTCAATCCCTGAATCAGTTTCGAACTTCAGCCACAACTCACTCAATTCAACTCGGAATTGAGCTTTGTTGGTGGTGTTGCAAACTAGATTCATGAGGCTACAAATTCTTAGAAGAAATCGTTGTCAAAATCTATCCACAGCTAGCTCATATTTGAGTATCAACTCGCTGCTGAAAACAGGGTTTTCAGTGCAGACGAGAAACAGAACAGTCAACTTTACAAGGTTGGTACGGATCACTCAGGTGGAATCAGAACGTGCATTTTATACCGTTGGAAAGCTGGAAATTTGATGAACTTTGGAGTTGTTTTTCTTCTCCTTGGCCGGCTGTTCTTGTTCTTAATAGAGAGGGTTTTGTGTTGTAATGAAGCTTCCTTAAGAAGCTAAAATGAGTGGCTAAGATTGCCCCAAAAGTCAACTCTCTCCCCGCGCGCGTATGCGCGCGTTTCGTGCTCGATTCCTCTCGAGTTCGTTTCACTTGTGCACTAAACCTCTGATGCACTTATATTCATACTAATATTATTCACTCTTAATATTCTAGAAAAAATTTCGAAAGTCCTCCAATTAGTCACGCGTGAAAAAACGCGAACTTTCAACTTATGCACGATAACGCGAAATCTCTAAGAAATTCTTATAACGATAGTATAACTAACTATCACTTGAGTATTTTAACTTAAAAATAACCATTTTAAGACTGATGTATAAGTCTCCAGTTTTCTAAGCTTATTGTATTCTTGAATCGATTATTATTTCCAAACGCGCATTCACTTTTCACACTTAACGAACTTTCAAAAATTAAATTTTGAAACAAGTCACTTTAAAGATGTAACTAAGCTATAGATCCATGTAATTAGGTATAATAAGGTTAGAAAATAATATTCGGGACAATTGACCAAATAAATAATTAAATAAGCTAGAATTAGGAGTTTAAAATAAGAAATTTTACGAGTCCTCACATCCTCTCCCCCTTAAAAAAATTTCGTCCTCGAAATTTACCTTGATTGACGAACAAGTCTGGATACTTCTCTCGAATTGCTTCTTCAATCTCCTAGGTTGCTTCCTCTATTCCATGATTCCTCCAAAGAACTTTTACCAACGGTATCCACTTATTTCGTAATTCCATCACCTTCCTATCCAGAAACTTTACCGGTTTCTCCTCATAGGTTAAGGTCTCATCAATCTCAATGCTTTCCGGTTGCAAAATGTGAGAAGGGTCTGGATGGTACTTCTTAAGCATAGACACATGGAACACGTTATGAATTCGAGATAAACTCGATGGCAGTTCTAACTTATAGGCCACATTTCCTACACGTTGGATAACCTTATAAGGCCCTACAAACCTCGGTTGTAACTTTTTTCCTTTCCCAGATATCAAACTTTCTTTTAGAGGTGTAATATTAAGAAATACTTGATCTCCAATCGCAAATTCTAAGTCCTTTCTCCGATTATCTGCGTAACTCTTCTGACGACTTTAAGCGGTCTGGATCTTTTGGCGTACCAACTTTACTTTCTCATTAGCTTCCTCAATCCAAGGTATTGCAGTCGGGTCCAAGATCTTACGTTCACCTATTTCATCCCAACAAATTGGAGATCTACACTTCCGACCATACAGTGCTTCATACGGAGCCATTTGAATAGAAGAATGGAAGCTATTGTTATAGGCAAATTCCACCAATGTCAAAAAATTACTCCAACCTTCCCCAAAATCCAGAACACAAGTCCTCAACATGTCCTCAAGGGTTTGAATTGTTCTCTCAGATTGTCCATCGGTCTGGGGATGGTAAGTGGTACTAAAGTTCAATTTAGTTCCCAACAACTCTTGCATCTTTTGCCAAAATCTTGAAACAAATCTCGGATCTCTATCACACACAATATTCACAGGTATCCCATGTAACCTGATAATTTCATCCAAGTATAACTTAGCTAATTTCTCCAATGGGTATTTCATATTGATTGGCAGAAAATGAGCCGATTTGGTCAGTCTATCCACTATTACCCAAATAGCATCGTGGCCTCTTTGTGTCCTTGGTAATCCTGATACAAAATCCATGGTGATATTCTCCAATTTCCACTCAGATATTTCTAAAGGTTGCAAAAGTTCTGATGGTCTCTGATATTCAGCTTTTACTTGTTGACAAGTCAAACAAGTTTGGACAAATTGAGCAATTTCCTTTTTCATGCTCTCCACCATTACAAACTCTTCAAATTTTGGTACATTTTATACCCTCCAGGGTGTACCGTAAATTTCGACCGATGTGCCTCTTCCAAAATTTCCTTTTTAAGCCCTTCATCCTTTGGCACCACTATCCGATTTCGAAACCTCAAAATACCATTTGATCCCAAGTTAAAATCCGACTTTTCTCCCTTTTCGACTTTCTCCACCCATTTTCGCACTTCAGGGTCCTTTTCCTGGGATCCTTGATACGTTCCAACAGAATGAAATTCATTACAATATTTCCCAAAATTACTTTTCTCGGCTCAGGTCTAGAATTTCAATAACTAATTTCCTCTAACAAGTGTAATTCCTTAATCATCAATCCGGCCACTTGTACTTGACGACTCAAAGCATCGGCCACTACGTTAGCTTTTTCTGGATGGTACTTTATCATGCAATCATAATCTTCCAAAAATTCCATCCATCTACGCTGCTTCAAATTCAGCTCCTTTTGAGAAAACAAATACTTAAGGCTCTTGTGGTCAGTAAAACCTCAAATATCACTCCATATAGGTAATGTCTCCATTTCTTCAAAGTAAACACTACAGCTGCTAACTCCAAATCATGAGTCGGATAATTTCCTTCATGCGGTTTCAATTTCCTAGAGGCATAAGTTATTACTTTGTCATTTTGCATTAAAACACATCCCAAGTCTTCTTTAGATGCATCAGTGTAGACCACAAAATTATCCTTCCCATTCGGCAGAGCTAACACGGGCGCTCTTGTCAAACGTCTTTTCAACTCCTGGAAACTCTCTTCACACTTAGGACTCCAGATAAACCTCCCATTTTTCTTGGTCAACTCAGTCATGGGTCCAGCAATTCTAGAAAAATTTTGGATAAATCTCCGATAATACCCTGCTAGTCCTATGAAACTTCGAACCTCAGTAAGATTTTCCGGTCGTTTCCACTTTGAAACAGTATCAACTTTAGCTGGATCCACTTTAATCCCATCCTTAGAAATTATGTGCCCCAAGAATGTCATTTCTTTTAACCAAAATTCACACTTGCTAAACTTAGCATACAATTGGTGTTCCCTCAAAGTTTGCAAAACAATACTCAAGTGTTTCTCATGATCTTTCACATTCTTAGAGTACACTAAAATATCATCAATAAACACCATCACAAATTAGTCCAGATAAGGCTTAAAGACCCTATGCATTAAGTCCATAAAAGCAGCAGGTGCATTCGTTTGATCCAAATGGCATTACTGCAAACTCATAGTGTCCATACCTCGAGTTAAAAGTAGTCTTGCGTATATCTTTCTCCAAAATCCTCAATTGATAATAACCCTGTCTCAAATCCAACTTGGAGAATACTACCGCCCCTTGCAATTGGTCAAACAATTCATCAATGTGGGGCAACGGGTACTTATTCTTGATGGTAAACCTCATTCAAGTCTCGGTAGTCTATACACAATCTTAACCTCCCATCTTTCTTCTTAACAAATAAGACCGGGGCTCCCTATGGCGAATTACTCTTTTTTATAAAACCCCGTTCCAACAAGTCCTGTAGTTGTAATTTCAATTCCTTCAATTCGGCTGGAGCCATCTGATAGGGCGTCTTAAAGATAGGTGCTACTCCCGGAGTCACATCAATCTTAAAAACTATTTCCCTTTCTGGGGGTAAAGACTCTAGCTCCTCAGGAAAAACATCCGGATAATCTTTTACTACAGGCATGTCCTCCAATCTCACCATATCACTAGGGGTGTTGATTAGAAAAGCCAAATATCCCTGAACTCCTTTACTTAACATTTTTCTAACTCGGATTCCTGAGATAAGTGCAGATGAGGCTAATCTACCCCGTACGTTCAGTTTTAAGGTTGCCTCTCCCGGAATGAACAATTCTATTATCTTTGTCCTGCAGTTCAATTGGGCATTATAACGAGCTAGCCAATCCATTCCTAGGATCGCATCATATCCCTTAATCGTTAAACCTATCAAATCAGCCAATAGTTTTCGTTCCCCAATCCAGATTTCACAATCCCTATACATCAAGTTAGCGATTAAACTTTGGTCCCCAATAGGCGTTTTAACCTCCAAGTCATACGGTAACTTAAGTGGCTTCAAGTCTATTCCATTCACGAAATTAGGGTTTATAAAAGAGTGTGTTGCACCCGGATCAATTAAAACCCTAGTTAAGCGGTGAAAAATTGGAATTGTACCTTCGACCACTTCTTAGTCTTTCCATTATTCTAGACGTGCCTAGTGCAAGAAATAAATCAATTATGCAAGAAAAGTCGAAAATAAGAACCAAGCAAGAAAGTATTAGAAATAATAATAATTTACATTCATTAATACTTCAAATTCATACAATTAGCAAGCCAGGGGCAATCACAAAAAATATAGCACGCAAGTGCCACAAGAGTACTTTTAGTCACAGAAGACTAAAGTAAAAGCAAGTTCCTCAATAGAAGGCCACACAGTCATGCAAAATACAATGGTCTCAGCACTCGCATCACCCCAGCTAATCCTAACTACATCCGTCAAAAGGGTCAAAAGAGTCAAAAGAGGGTCAATCACTAGGGACCTAGTCCACAGTAGGACTACCAGGCGGAATCTCCTCCTCAGGATCCTCCTTCGGATCCTCCTCCTGATCAGAGGTCTGGACTACATCCATCACCTCATCCACTAGCCTAGTGGCATCAGTCAGGATCCCGGAAGCCCGATCACGAACCTCCACACCTAACCTAGTGAGTCGAGCCGTAGTACTCTGGAGCTCCTCACGAGTAACGGCAGCAGTAGCCACCTCGCCCTCTATCACCTCCTCAAGCTCAGCGATCCTCTCACCCTGAACACCTACCATCTGTCTAAACTCATCCACCTCTGCCTGTAACTCTAAGTTGGCAGTCACCAACTGATGACGCTCGTTGTCCAAGGTTAGCACGAGGTGGTTCGGGTAGGCAAAAGTCAACCTACATGAATATCGGGGGTACCTATTAGCAGGCGAGTAGCATACACGAGCTCCCCCATCTAGAGCTCGGTAGTAAATAGGTTTAGGAGGCTCTATATGACCATTCGCATGGCCATTCCTATTAACTGCGGGGTCCCCATTTCCATTTTCCATCCCTACAAAACAATTACACTTTTCGGGTTAGAAACTTAATCACTAGCTCGCACGAATGTCACTTACGGCATGCCTAACTTACTCACTAACTTGCCAAAGTATGGCTTGAAATATGACTAAGTCATTCTGTCTCAGGTCTTAAGGATAGAGTATCTAGTAGGTCTCCCATATAGATCCCTAATCCAGTACTCTGATACCAACTGTGACGCCCCCACTTCTCCCTAAGGCGATCCAGAGGGTATCTGCGGGACGCCTGCCCAGCTCTCGTCAGGACTCAAGGCAAATTCCGTTCAAGTTTAAAGAAATACTAGCCATCCACGAGAGTAGTGTAGGAAAAAAAACGAAAAATTTTCAAATTTAACAATATACAATAATTATCCAATCCTTACATCGGATTTTCAAAAGTTACATCGAATCCCAAACTTGTACAATAACCGAGAGTCTAGCCAGGTACATTGAAACCCTAATACAAAAGTAGATTCAAAAGGGGTTTCTCCGAGGTTCACTTCCGATCCTTTCCTGTTAAGGAAAACAAATATACAGGGTGAGCAAAACGCTCGTGAGGCGAAGAACACACATGCAAGCACATAGTCCAAGTAACATGCCCAAATAATAGGTCAATTGATAAAGTGAGAGAAATAAACAATTTCAATGAAATGTAAACAGAAACAATTCAATGATATGGTAGCTCTCAGGAGCTAAGTTCCACTTGTTTGCCAAGGTCATTCGTATACCTTCCTGCGATAACTCTCCGTCAACCGGGTCGGTATTTCAAATCCGTAGATCTCCACTTACTTCTTATCCATCCACCGTACACCGCACCGGGCCCGAACGACATTTGTAAGGCGATACTCCACGAGTATGCCAAGCGAGACCTCTCCAATAGGTTAAGCTTATTATGTAATTCTCATGGCTCACCGAGGTTTCCGACCAAGCCCATGCCGGCTCGAGTCCCAAGGTCGGCCTATGAGTTTGGGGGTCCCCATGTAACATTTGGATGTAGAGGAGATTCACTCCAGCGACGTATGCATCCATAGCATATAAATTCAGATCATTCAAACATTTGATATTTCCAAGCATTTGGTAATTCGAGCATTTGATATATTTCAGCATTTCAGGCATGAGTTATTCATTTCAAATGAGAACGAGTGCTATAAACTATACACTCGGCTCCATTTTCAAAGTCCCAAGTTATGGATAACAAATAAGCATGTATTAAGTTCAAAGGAGTTCAAGTAGTCATGCACTTGACACTCACCAAGTACGTAAGAAGAAATGTCACTCGAGATTCAAGCGTTCACCGTGGGATCCTCTTGAAGGTCCTCGTGAGTGCTTGAGCAAATTAATAATAATCTATCACTTATAAGCCCTAATTATCGAGGAAGATTGTACACTTGTACAATCTAAGAAAATTCTCATGAAAATGAGCCCTATTTATTCGTAAATCGAGGCTCAAAGGCGGGATTTTGAAGCACAAGAGAAATCGAGTTTTCACCTTTGAAATCAAGTGTAAAACATTCAAGTGATATCGAGGGGAAAAAGAGAATTCGAAAAACTCCATTTCCTTAAGTTTCGAAAATTTCAGTTTTGATACGAGATCTTTGAAAAATCGTATCTCACTCATTTCAGTGCCAAAATTGGAAAAATTGGTACCGTTGGAAACTACTTCCAAAGTACTAAAAGTTCTTAGAAGACACCTTTCCATGATTCCAAATGGAAGATATCCAAAACTCAGCTCAAATTTGATGCCTTAAGCCTACTAAGACAGTTTTTTGTTGGTTTTTGGCTAACTTTTGAATTTCGGAAAAAATCACAGAATTCGATCTAGCCTCTGAAATTTGAAACTCAATTAGAGTTGCAAGCAAGGTTCAAAACAAAATAAACGGAATAAGAATCGGAGTTTTGAGCGCCAAGATATAGCAGCTCGAAGTTAGTGCAAAAACGAAGTTCACTGGACAAATTCCAGATTTGAAGCTTAAAATTTGGGACTTTAGTTGGGCATCGAAACGGACTCGGAATGGTACTAAATTTGACAGTATTATACTACCATATGCGAGCTATCCCTCTGTCAAATTTCATGGAAAAATGCATTTGGGAAACTAGTTAACAAAACCTCTAAACTTTCTAAAATTTCCAAGGCAATCTGCCTTGTCCTCTTGTTTTTCCCTTTTCCAAACATTTGGTCAATGAAATTCTTCAAACATCATTAATTTTTGAATACAAGGTCTAAGAAACATCCAAGGTGCAATTGGTAGGTGAAAAACACCAAGAATTTTGAAATATTAAGCCCCAAATCAGAGTGGTTACAAATCAGTCCAAAATGAGGATTTTCAATCCCTGAATCAGTTTCGAACTTCAGCCACAACTCACTCAATTCAACTCGGAATTGAGCGTGGTTGGTGGTGTTGAAAACTAGATTCATGAGGCTACAAATTCTTAGAGAAATCGTTCTGAAAATCTGTCCACAGCTAGCTCATATTTAAGCATCAACTCGCTGCTCAAAACAGGGCTTTCATTGCAGACGAGAAACAGAACAGTCAACTTTACAAGGTTGGTACGGATCACTCAGGTGGAATCAGAACATGCATTTTATACAGTTGGAAAGCTGGAAATGTCTAGTTTTCATTTCCGTAAATAGCACTCGATTTTGACATCGGACCAAAAGGTTATAGCCGAAACAAAAACACTGCCAGGGCAGTGACGGAAAAGTTTTCCAGTTTTGCTGTCTTACGAAAACTCAACATTTGGCCAACCAAATCATGGAATATTTTTGATAAAACTTTCTACACATCTCATATAACATATAAACATCATAACCAAATCATTAGATCTACAAAAATCAGCTCTAAGGGTCACGGACAACACAAGGGCAGAATCGGAAAAATTCCATCTTCACTACCTTTGAACTTTCCTTCAACAATACAACCTATTTCCACTAGTTTAACCTCTAATCCAACATTAACAACATTAAAACACCACAAATCAGTCCAACAAGTCATAGTGGGAATTCATAGAGCCCACACAACAATTTACAACATAAATCAAGCTACCCACATGATCATATGAACTTATAAGTGCAAGACTACTTCCATAAACCAAGATTTTCAAAGTTGATAGTTGTATACCTTAGTTGATGATTCAAGCAGAAATTTTCGGTCCAAAAGTGACCAAGAAAACCGTGGAAAGCTAGCACTTTTTGTAGCTCAAGATGATCACCAAGTGCTTAGCAAAGTGTAGTTAAATTTTGGTGTGATTTGGTGGAAGTTTGGAGGTGAAATGAAGAGAAAATTTGATGAACTTTGGAGTTGTTTTTCTTCTCCTTGGCCGGCTGTTCTTGTGCTTAATAGAGAGGGTTTTGTGTTGTAATGAAGCTTCCTTAAGAAGCTAAAATGAGTGGCTAAGATTGCCCCAAAAGTCAACTCTCTCCCCCGGCGCATACACGAGCGTTCCGTTCTCGATTCCTCTCGAGTTCGTTTCACTTGTGCACTAAACCTCTAATACACTTTTATTCATACTAATATTATTCACTCTTAATAGTTTAGAAATAATTTCTAAAGTCTTCCAATTAGTCGCGCGTGCGAAAACGCGAACTTTCAACTTATACACGATAACGCGAAATCTCTAAGAAATTCTTATAACGATAGTATAATTAACTGACACTTGAGTATTTAAACTTAAAAATAACCATTTTAAGACTGATGTATAAGTCTCCAATTTTCCAAACTTATTGTATTCTCGAATCGATTATTATTTTCAAACGCGCATTCACTATTCACACTTAACGAACTTTCAAAAATTAAATTTTGAAACAAGTCACTTTAAAGATGTAACTAAGCTATAGATCCATGTAATTAGGTATAATAAGGTTAGAAAATAATATTCGGGACAATTGACCAAATAAATAATTAAATAAGCTAGAATTAGGAGTTTAAAATAAGAAATTTTACGAGTCCTCACATCCCCTCCCCCTTAAAAAAATTTCGTTCTCGAAATTTACCTTGATTGACGAACAAGTCTGGATACTTCTCTCGAATTGCTTCTTCAATCTCCCAGGTTGCTTCCTCTATTCCATGATTCCTCCAAAGAACGTTTACCAACGGTATCCGCTTATTTCGTAATTCCTTCACCTTTCTATCCAGAAACTTTACCGGTTTCTCCTCATAGGTTAAGGTCTCATCAATCTCAATGCTTTCCGGTTGCAAAATGTGAGAAGGGTCTGGATGGTAATTCTTAAGCATAGACACATGGAACACGTTATGAATTCGAGATAAACTCGATGGCAGTTCTAACTTATAGGCCACATTTCCTACACGTTGGATAACCTTATAAGGCCCTACAAACCTCGGTTGTAACTTTTTTCCTTTCCCAGATATCAAACTTTCTTTTAGAGGTGTAATCTTAAGAAATACTTGATCTCCAACCGAAAATTCTAAGTCCTTTCTCCAATTATCTGCGTAACTCTTCTGACGACTTTGAGCGGTCTGGATCCCTTGACGTACCAACTTTACTTTCTCATTAACTTCCTCAATCCAAGGTATTGCAGTCGGGTCCAAGATCTTACGTTCACCTATTTCATCCCAACAAATCGGAGATCTACACTTCCGACCATACAGTGCTTCATACGGAGCCATTTGAATAGAAGAATGGAAGCTATTGTTATAGGCAAATTCCACCAATGTCAAAAACTTAGTCCAACGTTCCCCAAAATCCAGAACAGAAGTCCTCAACATGTTCTCAAGGGTTTGAATTGTTCTCTCCGATTGTCCATCGGTCTGGGGATGGTAAGTGGTACTTAAGTTCAGTTTAGTTCCCAACAACTTTTGCATCTTTTGCCAAAATCTTGAAACAAATCTCGGATCTCTATCACACACAATACTCACAGGTATCCCATGTAACCTGATAATCTCATCCAAGTATAACTTAGCTAATTTCTCCAATGGGTATTTCATATTGATTGGCAGAAAATGAGCCGATTTGGTCAATCTATCCACTACTACCCAAATAGCATCGTGGCCTCTTTGTATCCTTGGTAACCCTGATACAAAATCCATGGTGATATTCTCCCATTTCCACTCAGATATTTCTAAAGGTTGCAAAAGTGCTGATGGTCTCTGATATTCAGCTTTTACTTGTTGACAAGTCAAACAAGTTTGGACAAATTGAGCAATTTCCTTTTTCATGCTCTCCCACCAATACAAACTCTTCAAATTTTGGTACATTTTATACCCTCCAGGGTGTACCGTAAATTTCGACCGATGTGCCTCTTCCAAAATTTCCTTTTTAAGCCCTTCATCCTTTGGCACCACTATCCGATTTCGAAACCTCAAAATACCATTTGATCCCAAGTTAAAATCGACTTTTCTCCCTTTTCGACTTTCTCCACCCATTTTCGCACTTCAGGGTCCTTTTCTTGGGATCCTTGATACGTTCCAATAGAATGGAATTCACTACAATATTTCTCAAAATTACTTTTCTCGGCTCAAGTCTAGGATTCCAATAACTAATTTCCTCTAACAAGTGTAATTCCTTAATCATCAATCCGGCCACTTGTACTTGACGACTCAAAGTATCGGCTACTACGTTAGCTTTTCCTGGATGGTACTTTATCGTACAATCATAATCTTCCAAAATTCCATCCATCTACGCTGCTTCAAATTCAGCTCCTTTTGAGAAAACAAATACTTAAGACTCTTGTGGTCAGTAAAACCTCAAATATCACTCCATATAGGTAATGTCTCCATTTTTTCAAAGTAAACACTACAGCTGCTAACTCCAAATCATGAGTCGGATAATTTCCTTCATGCGGTTTCAATTTCCTAGAGGCATAAGCTATTACTTTGTCATTTTGCATTAAAACACATCCCAAGTCTTCTTTAGATGCATCAGTGTAGACCACAAAATTATCCTTCCCATTCGGCAGAGCTAACACGGGCGCTCTTGTCAAACGTCTTTTCAACTCCTGAAAACTCTCTTCACACTTAGGACTCCAGATAAACCTCCCATTTTTCTTGGTCAACTCAGTCATGGGTCCAGCAATTCTAGAAAAATTTTGGGTAAATCTCCGGTAATACCCTGCTAGTCCTATGAAACTTCGAAACTGAATAGGATTTTCCGGTCGTTTCCACTTTGAAACAGTTTCAACTTTAGCTGGATCCACTTTAATCCCATCCTTAGAAATTATGTGCCCCAAGAATGTCACTTCTTTTAACCAAAATTCACACTTGCTGAACTTAGCATACAATTGGTGTTCCCTCAAAGTTTGCAAAACAATACTCAAGTGTTTCTCATGATCTTTCACATTCTTAGAGTACACTAAAATATCATCAATAAACACCATCACGAATTGGTCCAGATAAGGCTTAAAGACCCTATGCATTAAGTCCATAAAAGTAGCAGGTGCACTCGTTGATCCAAATGGCATTACTGCAAACTCATAGTGTCCATACCTCGAGTTAAAAGTAGTCTTGGGTATATCTTTCTCCAAAATCCTCAATTGATAATAACCCTGTCTCAAATCCAACTTGGAGAATACTACTGCCCCTTGCAATTGGTCAAACAATTCATCAATGTGGGGCAATGGGTACTTATTCTTGATGGTAACCTCATTCAAGTCTCGGTAGTCTATACACAATCTTAAACTCCCATCTTTCTTCTTAACAAATAAGACCGGGGCTCCCCATGGCGAATCACTCTCTTTTATAAAACCCCGTTCCAACAAGTCCTGTAGTTGTAATTTCAATTCCTTCAATTCGGCTGGAGCCATCCGATAGGGCGTCTTAAAGATAGGTGCTACTCCCGGAGTCACATCAATCTTAAAAGTTATTTCCCTTTTTGGGGGTAAAGACTCTAACTCCTCAGGAAAAACATCTGGATAATCTTTTACTACAGGCATGTCCTCCAATCTCACCTTATCACTAGGGGTGTTGATTAGAAAAACCAAATATCCCGGAGCTCCTTTACTTAACATTTTTCTAGCTCGGATTCCTGAGATAAGTGCAGATGAGGCTAATCTACCCCGTACGTCCAGTTTTAAGGTTGCCTCTCCCGGAATGTACAATTCTACTATTTTTGTCCTGCAGTTCAATTGGGCATTATAACGAGCTAGCCAATCCATTCCTAAGATCGCATCATATCCCTTAATCGCTAAACCTATCAAATCAGCCAATAGTTTTCGTTCCCCAATCCAGATTTCACAATCCCTATATATCAAGTTAGCGATTAAACTTTGGTCCCCAGTAGGCGTTTTAACCTCCAAGTCATACGGTAACTTGAGTGGCTTCAAGTCTATTCCATTCATGAAATTAGAGTTTACGAAAGAGTGTGTTGCACCCGGATCAATTAAAACCCTAACTAAGCGGTGAAAAATTGGAATTGTACCTTCGACCACTTCTTAGTCTTTCCATTATTCTAGACGTGCCTAGTGCAAGAAATAAATCAATTATGCAAGAAAAGTCGAAAATAAGAACCAAGCAAGAAAGCATTAGAAATAATAATAATTTACATTCATTAATACTTCAAGTTCATACAATTAGCAAGTCAGGGGCAATCACAAAAAATATAGCACGCAAGTGCCACAAGAGTACTTTTAGTCACAGAAAACTAAAGTAAAAGCAAGTGCCTCAAAAGAAGGCCGCATAGTCATGCAAAATACAATGGTCTCAGCACTCGCATCACCCTAACTAATCCTAACTACATCCATCAAAAGGGTCAAAAGAGTCAAAAGAGGGTCAATCACTAGGGACCTAGTCCACAGTAGGACTACCAGGCGGAATCTCCTCCTCAGGATCCTCCTCCTGATCAGAGGTCTGGACTACATCCATCACCTCATCCACTAGCCTAGTGGCATCAGCCAGGATCCCGGAAGCCCGATCACGAACCTCCTCACCTAACCTAGTGAGTCGAGCCGTAGTACTCTGGAGCTCCTCACGATTAAGGGCAGCAGTAGCCACCTCGCCCTCTATCACCTCTTCAAGCTCAGCGATCCTCTCACCCTGAGCCCCTACCATTTGTCTAAACTCATCCACCTCTGCCTGTAACTCTAGGTTGGCAGTCACCAACTGAAAACGCTCGTCGTCCAAGGCTAGCACGAGGTGGTTCGGGTAAGCAAAAGTCAACCTACACGAACATCGAAGGTACCTATTAGCAGGCGAGTAGCATACACGAGCTCCCCTATCTAGAGCTTGGTAGTAAATAGGCTTAGGAGGCTCTACATGACCATTCGCATGGCCATTCCTATTAGCTGCAGGGTCCCCATTTCCATTTTCCATTCCTGCAAAACAATTACACTTTTCGGGTTAGAAATTTAATCACTAGTTCGCACGAATGTCACTTACGGCATGCTTAGCTTAATCACTAACTTGCCCAAGTATCGCTTACAATATGACTAAGTCATTCCGTCTCAAGTATTAAGGATAGAGTATTTAGTAGGTCTCCCATATAGATCTCTAACCTAGTGCTCTGATACCAACTGTGACGCCCCCACTTCTCCGTAAGGTGAACCAGAGGGTATCCGCGGGACTCCTGCCCAACTCTCGCCAGGACTCAAGGCAAATTCCGTTCAAGTTTAAAGAAATACTAGCCATCCACGAGAGTAGTGTAGGAAAAAAAAACGAAAATTTTCAAACTTAACAATATACAATAATCATCCAATCCTTACATCGGATTTTCAAAAGTTACATCGAATCCCAAACTTGTACAATAACCGAGAGTCTAGCCAGGTACATTGAAACCCTAATACAAAAGTACATTCAAAAGGGGTTTCTCCGAGATTCACTTCCGATCCTTTCCTGTTAAGGAAAACAAATCTACAGGATGAGCAAAACGCTCGTGAGGCCAAGAACACACATGCAATCACATAGTCCAAGTAACATGCCCAAATAATAGGTCAATTGATAAAGTGCGAGAAATAAACAATTTCAATAAAATGTAAACAGAAACAATTCAATGATATGGTAGCTCTCACGAGCTAAGTTCCACTTGCTTTGCCAAGGTCGTTCGTATACCTTCCCGCAATGACTCGCCGTCAACCGGGTCGGTATTTTAAATCCGTAGATCTCCACTTACTTCTTATCCGTCCACCGTACACCGCACCGGGCCCGAATGACATTTGTAAGGCGATACTCCACGAGTTATGCCAAGCGAGACCTCTCCAATAGGTCAAGCTTATTATGTAATTCTCATGACTCACCGAGATTCCCGACCAAGCACATGCCGGCTCGAGTCCCAAGGTCGGCCTATAAGTTTGGGCGTCCCCCATGTAACATTTGGATGTCGAGGAGATTCACTCCAGCGACGTATGCATCCATAGCATATAAATTCAGATCATTCAAACATTTGATATTTCCAAGCATGTGGTAATTCGAGCATTTGATATATTTCAGCATTTCAGGCATGAGTTATTCATTTCAAATGAGAACGAGTGCGATAAAGTACACACTCGACTCCATTTTCAAAGTCCCAAGTTATTGATAACAAATAAGCATGTATTAAGTTCACAGGAGTTCAAGTAGTCATGCACTTGACACTCACCAAGTAAGTAAGAAGAAATGTCACTCAAGATTCAAGCGTTCACCGTGGGATCCTCTTGAAGGTCCTCGTGAGTGCCTGAGCAAATTAATAATAATCTATCACTTATAAACCCTAATTATCGAGGAAGATTGTACACTTGTACAATCTAAGAAAATTCTCATGAAAATGAGCCCTATTTATTCGTAAATCGAGGCTCAAAGGCGGGATTTTGAAGCACAAGAGAAATCGAGTTTTCACCTTTGAAATCAAGTGTAAAACGTTCAAGTGATATCGAGGGGAAAAGGAGAATTCGAAAAACTCCATTTTCTTAAGTTTCGAAAATTTCAGTTTTGATACGAGATCTTTGAAAAATCGTATCTCACTCATTTCAGTTCCAAAATTGGAAAAATTGGTACCGTTGGAAACTAATTCCAAAGTACTAAAAGTTCCTAGAAGACACCTTTTCATGATTCCAAATGGAAGATATCCAAAACTCAGCTCAAAGTTGATGCCTTAAGCCTACTAAGACAGTTTTTTGTTGGTTTTCGGCTAACTTTTGAATTTCGGAAAAAATCACAGAATTCGATCTAGCCTCTGAAATTTGAAACTCAATTAGAGTTGCAAGCAAGGTTCAAAACACAACAAACGGAATAAGAATCGGAGTTTTGAGCGCCAAGATATAGCAGCTCGAAGTTAGTGCAAAAACGAAGTTCACTGGACAAATTCCAGATTTGAAGCTTAAAATTTGGGACTTTAGTTGGGCATCGAAACGGACTCGGAATGGCACTAAATTTGACAGTATTATACTACCATATGCGAGCTATCCCTCTGTCAAATTTCATGGAAAAATACATTTGGGAAACTAGTTAACAAAACCTCTAAACTTTCTAAAATTTCCAAGGCAATTTGCCTTGTCCTCTTGTTTTTCCCTTTTCCAAACATTTGGTCAATGAAATTCTTCAAACATCATTAATTTTTGAATACAAGGTCTAAGAAACATCCAAGGTGCAATTGGTAGGTGAAAAACACCAAGAATTTTGAAATATTAAGTCCCAAATCAGAGTGGTTACAAATCAGTCCAAAATGAGGATTTTCAATCCCTGAATCAGTTTCGAACTTCAGCCACAACTCACTCAATTCAACTCGGAATTGAGCGTGGTTGGTGGTGTTGAAAACTAGATTCATGAGGCTACAAATTCTTAGAGAAATCGTTCTGAAAATTTGTCCACAGCTAGCTCATATTTGAGCATCAACTCGCTGCTCAAAACAGGGCTTTCATTGCAGACGAGAAACAGAACAGTCAACTTTACAAGGTTGGTACGGATCACTCAGGTGGAATCAGAATGTGCATTTTATACTGTTGGAAAGCTGGAAATGTCTAGTTTTCATTTCCGTAAACAGCACTCGATTTTGACATCGGACTAAAAGGTTATAGCCGAAACAAAAACACTGCCAGGGCAGTGACGGAAAATTTTTCCAGTTTTACAGTTTTACGAAAACGAAACATTTGGCCAACCAAATCATGGAATATTTTTGATAAAACTTTCTACACATCTCATACAACATATAAACATCATAACCAAGTCATTAGATCTACAAAAATCGGCTCTAAGGGTCATGGACAACACAAGGGCAGAATCGGAAAAATTCCATCTTCACTACCTTTGAACTTTCCTTCAACAATACAACCTATTTCCACTAGTTTAACCTCTAATCCAACATTAACAACATTAAAACACCACAAATCAGTCCAAAAAGTCATAAGGGGAATTCATAGAGCCCACACAACAATTTCCAACATAAATCAAAACTACCCACATGATCATATGAACTTATAAGTGCAAGACTACTTCCATAAACCAAGATTTTCAAGGTTGATAGTTGTTTACCTTAGTTGATGATTCAAGCAGAAATTTTCGGTCCAAAAGTGACCAAGAAAACCGTGGAAAGCTAGCACTTTTTGTAGCTCAAGATGATCACCAAGTGCTTAGCAAAGTGTAGTTAAATGTTGGTGTGATTTGGTGGAAGTTTGGAGGTGAAATGAAGAGAAAATTTGATGAAC
Organism: Coffea humblotiana; assembly: GCA_023065735.1. NCBI lineage: Eukaryota > Viridiplantae > Streptophyta > Magnoliopsida > Gentianales > Rubiaceae > Coffea > Coffea humblotiana. The sequence goes on along the minus strand of JACYVW010000015.1, from coordinate 557,115 downwards.
TTTGGAGTTGTTTTTCTTCTCCTTGGCCGGCTGTTCTTGTGCTTAATAGAGAGGGTTTTGTGTTGTAATGAAGCTTCCTTAAGAAGCTAAAATGAGTGGCTAAAATTGCCCCAAAAGTCAACTCTCTCCTCGCGCGCGTACGCGCGCGTTCCGTGCTCGATTCCTCTCGAGTTCGTTTCACTTGTACACTAAACCTCTAATGCACTTATATTCATACTAATATTATTCACTCTTAATAGTTTAGAAATAATTTCTAAAGTCCTCCAATTAGTCGCACGCGCGAAAACACGAACTTTCAACTTATGCGCGATAACGCGAAATATCTAAGAAATTCTTATAACGATAGTATAATTAACTATCACTTGAGCATTTAAACTTAAAATGACCATTTTAAGACTGATGTATAAGTCTCCAATTTTCCAAATTTATTGTATTCTCGAATCGATTATTATTTCCAAACGCGCATTCACTATTCACACTTAACGAACTTCCAAAAATTAAATTTTGAAACAAGTCACTTTAAAGATGTAACTAAACTATAGATCCATGTAATTAGGTATAATAAGGTAAGAAAATAATATTCGGGACAATTGGCCAAATAAATAATTAAATAAGCTAGAATTAAGAGTTTAAAATAAGAAATTTTACGAGTCCTCCTAGTATTGTTTCCAATTTAGATTAGGGTTTTGAGTCTTGTAAGGTTATAAATAATCAACTTTATTTAACTATTCAAAAGATGATATTAAAGATGAATTAATAAAAAGAGAGTTGTCTCCTTTTATGAAGTTACTTGATGGAACTTGAGTTTCTTCTTGAATTGTATCAAGTATTTAGCTTGGATACTTGTGGTGTTCAAGGCAAGATGATCACGTCATCTTGTTCTTTCAAGCCAATAACCAATCCACTAGGTTTCTAGAGATGGGTTTTCTTTAGATCTAACAAGGTAGTTATTGTTCCATAACCTAATCAAGATAGATCCTTCCGCTACCTGATCAACTTGGTTCTTCAAGATAGGTTCTTGTTGGGTCGAGTTTGTATCATCTGGTATCAGAGATTCGGCTCTTGATTCGGGTTAATATCCTTTTTTTTCTTTTTTTCTATTTATTTTTCTACCAAAACCCTAGCAGCCATTTGATTTAAAAAAAAACTAAAAGAAATTTTTGATTCTTATTTTCTTAATTTTATCAGTTGAATCTAACCTACCCCCTTGATTGATCGAGGTTGGAATTTCTTGGTGTGATTACGTTCTTGAAAACAGGTTTTTCAAGGGTTTAATTCCCATTAAATTTCTTCCAAGTGAAGTCGTAACCTTGTGTCGAGTCGTCAAAGGCAAAAAAAAAAAAAATCAGATGCTGTTCACGGAGGTACTGTTCATTGGCAATGTTCACTACTGTAGCAGTACTATTCATCCAAAAATTTTTTTTTTACCTTGTGTTTGTTTCTCGTTATTCTTGTTTCTTGTAGTTGGCTTGGTAATTTCTTGAAGTTCTTGGATTGGATAGTGGGTTCTTGAAAAAAAAAAAAATCTTGATTGGTGCCCAAATCTTGACTGGTCCCCAAATCTTGATCGGTTTCCAAATCTTGATTGATTTCCAATCAAAGATCCATTCCTACATTTTAGCCACTATCTCTCCTACTTTTAGGACTTTCCTTAACCCATTCATCTTATCCTCACATTCGGCCATCTCTTCCTCACATTCTTGATACTTTGAAATAAAAGTCATTTTCTTGAATCTTGAGGTGCGGCTACCTTGTTTTCTTGAATTGGCAAGTTAGAAAAAAAAAGGAAGAAAGAAGGACAAAAAAAAAAGGCAGCCTTGCGTTGGATTTGGAAACTGAGAGGGATTTGGAAACTTATTTCCACATTCTTGATTTCTAATTCTTGTTAGACTTGGTTCATATTATCAGCTGCCAAAATCCAAAAATACACTTAGGAAACCTTCTCAAAATAGCAATTTGCTTTCCAATAGTGAATCCAAGAATCATTCAAACTGAACTTCCAAATTCTATCAAGTACAATTGGGTGAAGATATTAAAACTATTCTTTGACAAATGGAGCATGTGCAATGGTTCGTGTTCATAATCAAGTTGAGTTGGCGACATGCTTCTTGGATTGCATATATCAAGACATTCTCCGAGTTACTCCTTGGTAAGCAAGCACTCGATTTGAGGACAAATCATCTTTCAAGAGGAGGGGAATGATGAGAACATGAATATTTGGATTCCTTTCAAGTCCAAGAAAATTCATTTTACAAGTCTTCACATTCCAATAATGGTTGATGGTGCAATCGGGCTCGAGAATCATTGAAGATCCAGCCCCGTGTCATGCTTATTTCTTGTTATTATTTATTTAATTGAGTTTTCAGCAATGTTAGTTGTTAATTAGAGTTAATTTGAGAGTTAAATAAGTTGTTTGAATTAGGGAATAAAGGCTAAGGTCATGTTGACCATAGTTAAGCCAATTTGATTTAATTAGTTTCCGATTCTAGTTGAATTAGAATTTTAGGAAAGTAATTAATTGCTTCCAAATTTGTTTAGGAAGTTGTGTTAAGTTTATAAGTCAAGCCAAATAAGGAAACTTGTATTGTTTCCAATTTAGATTAGGGTTTTGAGTCTTGTAAGGCTATAAATAGTCAACTTTATTTAACTATTCAAAAGATGATATTGAAGATGAATTAATAAAAAGAGAGTTGTCTCCTTTTATGGAGTTCCTTGATGGAACTTGAGTTTCTTCTTGAACTGTATCAAATATTTAGCTTGAATACTTGTGGTGTTCAAGGCAAGATGATCACATCATCTTGTTCTTTCAAGCCAATAATCAATCCACTAGGTTTCTAGAGACGGGTTCTCTTTAGGTCTAGCAAGGTAGTTATTATTCCATAACCTAATCAAGATAGATCATTCCGCTGCCTGATCCTTCCATTTGTGTTGTGTCCTTTGTATTCATAATTCTTTTCCGTGTCTTATTCATCCTTTTTTTTCGTTCGAGTCTTTCATTTCATTGTGTCCCTCGAGTCTATAACTTGTTATTATCCCATCCATTGAGTATTCCCCATTCTAATCACCTCGTAGGCATTATTGAGGATTGTTCCGGTTCTCGTAGCCAAATTGGTAAGTTGATCGTTTATCTGAAGGAGTTCTAATTTCTTCAAGGTAAGCTGTCAAAAGGCTTTGGGAGAATTGGGTGAGTTTATCAGAGTGTCACTTGAGCGACAAACACGAGAGTTGAGTGTAAACACGCGAGGGAGTGAGTAAGGAAAATATCTAGTTGTTTTCTTTACTAACTTTTTGCAGGTTTACCTAAGCATGTCGGAAGGAGGTGATACAACTAAATTTGACCCCAAGTTGAATAATCAGGCATTAATGGGGGAGTTCCAGCGCATGCTCAGGGAGTCCATGGAATCCTTACACCCAAGGATAGATCGATTGGAGCTTTCTCAAGCTCGAGCTAGCACGACGCGAGGAGATGCTCCACATCGCGAGGAGCTTGCATCTAACAGCGATGAGGAGGACTTCATCCGTCGCCCGAGACAGGAAACCAGGAGGACAGATGCCGGATTAAAGGGCATAAAGATCAAAATTCCCTCATTCCAGGGCAAGTCTAGCCCAGAGGCTTACCTAGAATGGGAGCAGCGTATCGAGATGGTGTTTGAGTGCCAGAACTACACTGACGAGCAAAAAGTCAAACTGGCAACCCTCGAGTTCACCGACTATGCCATAGTCTGGTGAGAGCAGGGGCGCACTAGCAGACGCCGCAATAGAGAAAGGCCTATTAGTACATGGGAGGAGTTGCGAACCATCATGAGAAAACGGTTCGTACCCGACCATTACTACCGAGATCTATACCAGAGGCTCCAGACTTTAGCTCAAGGAAATAGCAGTGTGGAGGACTACTATAAGGAGATGGAGATCACCATGCTCCGAGCAGATATTGTGAAAGATAGAGAGGCTACCATAGCGAGATTTATCAACGGGTTAAGGCCTGAAATCACCGAATTGGTAGAGTTGTAGAACTATATGGACATGCCCGAATTGATTGATAAGGCATCAAAGATTGAGAGGAGGCTTAAGAGGAGGGGTAACCCCCGCACTCCTATCTTCTCCGCCACGCCTCTTGGGAGGGGCAATTCGACTTCTGAGCGGGAATGGCCCAGTGCAGGGGTGTCCAAATTCCCTCCTAAGTCCGACCCGCCCAAGCAAGCATCAAAGGCAACTCCAAAACCTTCATTTGACACCACTAAATCGAGAAGCCGTGACAAGTGCTTTCAATGCCAAGGATTTGGGCACATTGCTTCCCAGTGTCCCAATAGGCGTACCATGATTGTCCTGCCGAGTGGAGACATCGTCTCTGAGGATGAGGACGAGCATGCCGAGATGCCATCATTAACTGACGAAGGTGGAGATTCAGAAGTAGAAGTTGAGACCACTAGTGAACAAGTGGGCGTTGCATTAGTAGCCCGCAGAGCTCTTGCAACACAAATCAAGAGGGTGGATGAGGCCTAACGAGACAACATTTTCTATACCCGGTGTCACGTCAAGGGAAGGGTGTGGCGCCTCATCATTGATGCGGGAAGTTGTACCAACGTGGCAAGTACTCTCATGGTTGATCATCTATCATTGCCAACGTTGAGACATCCCAGTCCGTACTGTTTGCAATGGCTCAATGAAAGTGGTGATATCAAAGTCACCAAGTAAGTGGTGGTACCTTTCTGGATCGGGAAATATGAGGACGAAATCCTTTGCGACGTCGTCCCCATGCAAGCGTCTCACATCTTGTTGGGACGACCATGGCAGCATGACAAGAAAACTACCCATGATGGCTTTACCAACAAATATTCCTTCTTGCACCACAACAGGAAGATGACACTTGTTCCTCTCACACCACAGCAGGTGCATGAAGACCAGGTGCGATTGCAGCAAGAGCATGAACGAGAATTGGTTAAAAAGCAAATCGACTCTAAGGCCATCACTACAGCACCACCTGAGAGGACATTCACCAAAGGAGCATCTACCCAGATGGAAAAGAGGCCTAGCTTGCTTGCAAAGAACAGGAAGTTCGCAAACTATTTTTGTCCAAGCAAGTTGTTTATGTTTTGTATTGCAAAGAAGTGATTTTACTCTCTCATGAGGCACTCAGTGGCTTACCTACTGAAATCTCTTCTTTGTTGCAGGAATTCGAGGACGTTTTCCCAGATGAGATCCCAAGTGGACTACCGCCACTCCGAGGGATCGAGCACGAAATAGATTTCGTCCCTGGCGCATTCTTGCCTAATAAACCGGCCTACAAGTTGGGTCCTGAGGAGACTAAGGAGATCCAACGGCAAGTAAATGAGCTCTTAGAGAAGGGTTGGGCTCGAGAGAGCATGAGTCCCTGTGCAGTTCCAGTCATCCTTGTAGCAAAGAAAAGGGCACTTGGAGGATGTGTATGGACTGCCGAGCTGTCAACGCCATCACAGTTAAGTACCGTCATCCTATATCTCGTTTAGATGATATGCTTGACGAATTGTATGGTGCAGTTATTTTCACCAAGATTGACCTTAAAAGTGGCTACCACTAAATCCGCATGAAGGAAGGTGACGAGTGGAAGACCGCGTTCAAAACCAAGTATGGCTTGTATGAGTGGTTAGTTATGCCTTTTGATTTGACTAACGCACCAAGTACATTTATGCGCCTTATGAATCATGTGCTTCGACCTTTCTTAGGCAAATTTGTTGTTGTTTATTTTGATGACATACTTATATACAGCAAAAGTCCTGAGGAACATGCAGCACATTTAAGAGCTGTTCTTGATGTATTGCGCAGGGAAAGGTTATTCGCTAACCTTCAAAAGTGTACATTCTGTACTAATGAGCTTGTTTTCCTTGGTTACAAAGTTAGTGCACAGGGCATCCGTATGGACGAGAGCAAAGTTCAAGCCACCAATGAGTGGCCAGTGCCCAAAACCATGAGTGAAGTTAGGAGCTTCCACGGCCTTGTGAGTTTCTACCGCCGATTCGTGAAAGACTTCAATACTATTGCCGCCCCTCTGATCGCCATTATCAAGAAAGATGTGAAGTTCGAGTGGGGCGAAACTCAGGAGAAGGCGTTCCAACTCCTTAAACACAAGCTCACACATGCACCTTTATTATCCTTGCCTAGTTTTAATAAAACTTTTGAGGTTGAGTGTGACGCTTCTGGTGTAGGAATTGGAGCTGTGTTGATCCAAGAGGGAAGGCCGATCGCGTACTTTAGCGAGAAGTTAAATGGTGCTTCTCTGAACTACTCCACCTACGATAAGGAGCTCTATGCCTTGATTCGTGCATTGGAGACGTGGCAACACTACTTTCGGCCAAAGGAGTTTGTCATCCACACAGACCACGAGGCATTAAAGCATCTTAAGTCTCAACACAAGTTGAGTAAGAGACATGTACGGTGGGTCACCTTTGTGGAGACATTTCCCTATGTGATCAAGTATAAAGCTGGCAAGACCAATGTAGTTGCAGATGCACTATCCAGGAGATACGCCTTGAGTGCTCTACTTGATGTTAAACTCCTTGGATTTGATCTCATCAAAGACCTATATGACACCGACTATGATTTTTCTGATATTTATAAATCTTGTACCAAGTCGGGTCAGGATAAGTTCTTTGTACATGATGGATTTCTTTATTGTAATGATAAATTGTGCATTCTGTCATGTTCTATTCGTGAGTTACTAACTCGTGAAACTCACGGAGGTGGGTTGATGGGACATTTTGGTGTCACCAAAACTTTGAGTACATTACAGGAACATTTCTATTGGCCACGCATGAGGCGGGACGTGGAGAGTGTGGTCTCACGTTGCATTACTTGTCACAGCGCCAAGTCCAAGCTACAACCTTTCGGTTTGTATACACCTTACCTATACCTTTGGAGCCGTGGGTTGACATTTCCATGGACTTTGTGTTTTGGTCTGCCTAGGAGTAAAAGGGGTCATGATAGCATTTTTGTCATTGTCGATAAATTTTCTAAAATGGCTCATTTCATTCCTTGTCATAAAACGGACGATGCCACCCACATAGCTGATCTCTTCTTTAAGGAAGTTGTCCGTTTGCATGGTGTGCCTAGGATTATTGTGTCTGATAGGGATGTCAAGTTCCTGTCTTATTTCTGGAAGATTTTGTAGGGGAAGTTGGGAACTAAGTTGTTATTTTTCTACATCCAGCCACCCGCAAACTGATGGTCAAACTGAGGTCGTTAATCGCACATTATCTACTTTACTCAGGACTATCATTAAAAAGAATCTCAAATCTTGGGAGGAGTGCTTACCGCATGTTGAGTTTGCATATAACTGTACAGTCCATAGTGCTACACAGTTTTCCCCTTTTGAAATTGTTTATGGTTTTAACCCTTTAACTCCCTTAGATTTGATGCCTTTGCCTTTGTCTGAGCGTACTAATCTTGATGGCAAGAAGAAGGCAGACTTTGTCCAGTCTTTGCACCAGCAGGTGAGAGCTAACATTGAAACTCACACCCAGCAGTACCTCAAGCATGCCAACAAGGGTCAGCGTCGCGTGGTGTTTGAACCAGGCGACTGGGTCTGGTTACACTTGCGTAAGGAGCTTTTTATGGTGCAGCGTCGCAACAAATTGCTACCACGTGGAGATGGGACCATTCCAAATTGTTGCGCGCATCAATGACAACGCTTACAAGCTCGATCTTCCTGGTGAGTACAACATGTCAGCTACCTTTAATGTTGCTGATCTGAGTCCCTATCTTGTACATTGACGAGATCGATTTGAGGACAAATCTTTCGCAAGAGGAGGGAATGATGAGGAGGTCGATAGAGCTATTCAAGTAGAGCAAGTGAAGGTGCCATTAGGGCCTATGACAAGAGCTCGAGCAAAACGGCTGAATGACGCCTTGCAAATCTTGGTTCGTGCGGCTCGAGATGCTAGTGGGGAGCCAAAGACCATTGAGGGCCTCAACGAGTCAAGGGGTGTTATTTTAATTGCGGCACTCGAGGCGGACTAGTTCATTATGGATCGCCTAGGGTGGATTATTGTTAGTTTAGTAGTGTGTAATAAAAAAGGTTCAACTGACTTGTGGTTCAAACCCTTGGTCAAGTCTAGTCACTGGGTCACTTATTTTGGCCATGTGGGCTAACCTTAGTGGGTTCACTTGGCCCATTAGCCATTAGTCATTAGTCATTAGTCGTTGGTTACGTGAGTTAGTATTAAAGAGAGAGAAATCGTGTGTAACAGTCAATTATTGATGATTAATAAAATACACTTGAGAGTTCTCTCAAAAGGTTCATTGAAGCAACTTTGAATATCTTAGAATCCATTCTTTGGTATTCGAATTGACTTATCAATCTAGGATCGCGCTAGATTGTGGCGTCCTCTACCAATACCGAGGTTCGTTGACCACGTGATCAACGGGTTTAGGTGATTCCGTTGCGTTCGTCGAGTCTTCAACATGAGTATTTCCTTCTAGATCCTAGCCTTTCTGTACTGGTTTCGTCACAAGGTTGGCGCAGTTCGTATCACATTCATTTGCTATTCCCATTGATTCCAACTTGTATGAAGATCTAAACCTATCATATAGGAACCTAAGTTCTTACTTTCTTTGCTTTTATTGGGTTTTGACAAGGATGCATGAGTTTGAATTTCCCTTTGTGTTCTTGTGTTTTACGAAAGGGATGAATCATATAGGTCCTTCCATCAATTAGGTTATCGGTTGAGAAATCTTGACACTTTGGGGGATTTTCCTGTTGTTTTCCTTTTTCTTTCTTTTTTTTTCATGTTGCCCTAGAATTTGCTCTTTTTAGTTAGAATTGGGGAGCCTAGTTGATGTTTTGGTGATCTTACTATGAGTTTGGAAACAATTTGACCTGGGTTGTTCCCCCTAAACTAGTACCTTTGCCTTTTCCTTCCTTTTGTAGCCAACCTAGCTACTTTCTTCTTTGCTTATTTCTTCCTCATTTTTCCAGCTTCCTATCTTTTCTTGCATTCTTCTTTTTTTCCCTTTTTTTCTTTTTTTTAATGATATGCTATATAAATGAAGTTATTGGGTTGCTTGTGTTGGGTTTTGGGGGTATGATATGGGTTGAATTAATACTTTTAATTGGGCTTGTTTATGTTTCTTGCATGGTCTTGCTTGTATTGTTATTGGATCTGGGTCTGATCAAAGAAATAGGCTAGTGCTTTGTTCTTTGTTTGGGTTTGTGACATGGGATTTAAAGCCCAAGCACAGTATTTTTACTAAGTTTAGGTCTGTTAGAATGATTTGGACTGGGCTGCTCCTTTCAATAAGATAGATTCACTTATTTTTCTTGGGCCAAATGCATAAAAGGCCCAAATTGTTTTGTATGTATTTTTCACAAATCAAAAATGAATTTTGAAATTTGATCCCCAATCTTTTGAGTAATTTTATTGTATCCTTAAAGTTTTGAATTTCTTTCATTGAGGTTCTTAATTTAATTGTATTTTAGCCCCTAAACTTTATTTTTTGAGAATTATAATATAAAACGCTCTGTCTTTTGTAATTTAGTCCCTATTAGTTTTTTATATTTCTCAATTACAATTGTTTTTCTTCTTTAATTGTAATTTGTAAATTTTAGATGTTTTATATTTATTTACATTAATAAGGAAAATTTAGTATATGTTTATGTTTTCTTTTAAAGTGTTTGTCAAGTAAATTGCTACATTGACCCGTTTGTTGATTTTGAAAAGTAAACCACTTTTCCTTCCCTTCATTTAGCCGCTATTTTCAAAAAGGAGGTACCCCTGTTATTCTTTAAATTCTTTTTATATGCTTCTGTGTGCTCTTATGTGCTTGTATGTTTTATGTTTTATGTGTTATTTTTCTTTTATTTACTTATTTTTAAGCTTTTATTCATTTTACGTTTGTTTAATTTAAGTCCTTTTGATTATTTGGGGGTATTTAAATGCCCGAATTGTAATAGATAGGTAATATCCTCTTGTGCAAGAAATGTCATTAGATAGGTTAGATAGGATTATTAACTTATATTTCCCCTTTTAAATTGTAGTTAGGCCTCTTAATATAATAGTTAGGCCTTATTGCTTGCGTGTTTATGTGTTTGTTTGCTTATATGTTTTACTTACTTTTATATTATTTTGCATCTAGATATTATGCCTATATGCTATGTGATCTATGTGCTTAATGTGCTTATTTGCTTTAATTATACTCGATATGCTTTATTTATAATTAGTGTATGACGTCACCACAGTAGTTCAATTCTAGTTGTAGCATTTCTCTCCGATTTCTCACTAGTTCAATTGTGAGGACTCGAAAAAAAAAATTTCTAAATTTTTCTTATTTACTGGCGTATTTAAATATTTATTCACTCATTTTCTCTGGATAATTTATTTCAACCATTTTAAATTCATTTTTATGGAACCATGTCTTATTTTATACTTTTAACAACGTCTCGGTTAACAAATTAAATTTTTTCGAAGGTTCGTTTATTAGAAATAACAAATAACACATTTTCAAGATGATAGTTTGATCTGAGAATGCAATGATTTTGGAGAATTAAGGATGATCAATGGGGACTAAGAAGAGTTAATGGAGAGATTAGATGTGATTAAGTTAAATAAAACTTTTATTGTGCGCACATCGATAGTTTCTCGAAAGTCGTACCGCTGCGACAAATTGGAGATTTGAGGGAATTAATACTAGACTCGTGTGAGGAATCATGTTTTTTATTCTAAAATAGTTATTTTTATAATTATTTTACCTTAGTAGTAGTTAAATATATCATCGTTACATGAATTCCTTTTTAAAAGTTCGCCTCATCGCGGCTGCGAATCGGAAGTTCGCGTATATCGACCTGGAACGGGATAAATGGAAATTTAAGAAACTTATACTAGACTTACTAAGAGTGAATAATTATAGTATTAAAGGAATTACATTAGAGGTTTAGTGCACAAGTGAAACAAACCCTAGAGAAAACAAACCGAGAGAAAACGAACACGAAACGCGCGCGTGCGCGCACTATTCATAGTTGACTTTTTGCTCAATTTTTAACCACAAACAACTCAAGCTTCTCCAAGAAGGCTTCATTCATCAGCCACTCTCTCTCTCTTCACTCACCATAGCCGGCCAACCTCCAAGCAAGGAAGAAGAAGAAAACTCTTCACCATTTCACTCCAAATCCAACTTCAAATCACCTTAAACTTTGCATCCAACCTCAAAATTTCTTTGGAGATCCACTTAAGCTAGAAGAAAGGCATCATCTCACGGTTTTCTTGGGGCTTTAGAGGTACAAAAATTTCTAGGTTTCTCTCAAGGATTAGGAGGTAATTCATCCAATCTTTTAATCTCAGCTTTAGTGGGTTTAATCTTGGCTATGAAGCTTGTAGCTTCATTATTGATTGTTGTTATTTGAATTGGAATGGTTGAAGTGGGCTCTATGAAATCCCACCTTGGTTGTATGGGCTGATATGATGATAATATGTGTGTTTAATGTGTTTGTGGTGAGTGTTAGTGTGTAGATGAGTGTTAAGATTTGAAAAGGAGAGAGGAATCGAAGGAAAAATTTCGCAGTGAATGCTAGGCAAATCTGTCCTGTTTTTGCCGTACCTGTATTCGAATTTTGGGGCTCAAATGATTGTGAAACTGATATATATGTTATATAGTGTGTGTAGAAAGTTTCTACCAAAAATCATTTGAATGGTTGAGAAATATTTGAGTTTTAGCAAGAACAATTCTGGAAAATCGCATAGCAGTGGTGCACTGGCAGCGGTTTTTGAACGAACATAACTCTCTGCTTAGACATCGAAATCAAGTGCCATTTATGGCATTTGAAACCTAGGCATCTGTATTTTTTCTAACGGTGCTAAAATTCACCTTCTAATTCGAACTGAGTCATCTGTAGTGATTGATCCAAAGTCGGCTGCCCTGTTCTGTTAACCTATCCGACGAGAAAGGTAGAAGCTGCATTTTGTGGCTCTATTTTCTCTCACTTAGGAATTGATTTTGAAAATGATTTCTTCTGATTAAATGTATACTTTTGAATCTAGTTCTCCAACGCCACCAACCATTGCTCAATTTTCAAGTTGTATTGAGTGAGATATGGTCTAATTCCTGAACTGTACCAAAGCTAGAAAACCCTAATTTTGCTAGCCGAATGGCGTAGCTTGACTTGGGACATGTTGTTTTGAAAATTTTGGTGTTCAATTCACCTACCAAATGTATATTAAATGTTTCTTGGGTCTTGGTCACAAATGAGTCAGATTGGAGTTGATTTCATTGGGTAAAATGTTTGAAAAAGGAAAAGGAAGCAAGAAGACAGATTTGTCTTGGAAATTCCTTAAACTTTGGTAGTTTTGTTAACTACCTTCCCGTGTGAATTTTCAAATGAAATTTGATAGAGGAGCAGTACTCATATGGAAGTTGAATTTTACCAATTTTGATGTCATTCTAAGACCATTTCAATATACAAATGATGTGCCAAAGTTGTTCTTCAAATCTGGAAAAAGGACCGAACAATCCTTATTTTTGACCAACTTTGAGCTGTTATATCTTGACGTTCAAAACTCTGATTCTTGTTCTGTTTATTGTGTTTGAAACATTGATTGGTTTTCTTATTGTGTTACGAATTTCGGAGGCTAGTTCACGTTCTGTGAATTTTGCCGAATTTCCAAAGTTACCGAAAACTAAGACTGAAACTGTCTTGTAAGTATAAGTCAGCCAATTTAACCTGAAATTTGAATGTCTTCCATTTAGAATCTTGGAAAAGTGTCTTCTAGGAACTTTTAGTACTTTGAAACTAGTTTCCAACGGTATAAAGTTTTCCAATTATGGACCTACTGAGTGCAAGATACGATTTTTCAAAGATTGTCCCTTAAAGCTGAATTTTTGAACTTGTTGGGAAATGAGTTTTTTGGAGACTCTTCCCTATCCTTTGATATTGATTGACCGTTTTAGACTTGACTTCATGAAGGAAATCAGTTTTTCCTTGTGTTATTAAACACCACTTTTGAACCTGGAATTTTGAGCAAGCAAAACTCTATTTCATGACATTTTCTTAGATTGTACAAGTGTACAATCTCCCTTGTTAATAAGGGATTTATAAGTAATAGTGTGTTATAGCCAATTGTTATTTGCTCAGGCGCTCAAGAGGACCTTCAAGAGGAACTCGAAGCGGACGCCTAAACACTTGTTTGAACACTTACTCCCTTACTTTAATTGGTGAGTGTCAAGTGCATGATTTGTTGATATTATGTGAATTGTTCTATAGATTGAATGGCTTATAACTGTTGAGTCGAGTGTGTACTTTATCGCACTCGTTCTCATTTGAATGAATCGTAATTGAATTGATTGAAATGAATCAAATTGATTGAATTGAATTGAATTGACTAAATTGAATTGAATTGAATTGTATGCTATGGCTGCATACGTCGACTGGAGTGAATCTCCTCGACAAAAAATTGAAATGATGGGGATGCCCAAACTCATCGGCTAACCTTGCGACTCGAGCCGGCATGGGCTTGGTCGTGAAGCTTGGTGAGCCATGAGAAAAAATGATAGGCTTGATCTATTGGAGAGATCTCGCCTGGCATACTCGAGCAGTATCGCCTTATACAAAGAAGGGCGGGCCGGTACAGGGGTATGTAATGGTGAATGGGGAAGAGTAAGTGAAGTTTTTATGGACTTAATACCGACTCGGTTGACGGAGTGTCATCGCGGGGAGGTAATTGATCGAGCATTGGCAAAGCAAGTGGAATCTAGCTCCTGAGAGCTTCCATATCCTTGAATTGTTTCTGTTTACTTTTCTCACTCAAATTGTTAATTACTTGAATACTACTGTTTTATTTGCTAAATGTGATTGCTACTTGGATTACGTGCTTGCATGTGTGTTTCTTGGCCTCACGAGCAATCGCTCACCCCGTTAGATTTGTTTTCCTTAACAGAAACCGATATGGAGTGACACTCGAAGAAGCCATTTGGATGAACTTTTGATTAGGGATTTGAATGTATTTGACTAGACAATTTGGAAGTTGTGTATTTTGAGAAAGTGAATGTATTTTGAATCTTGTGGTGTAAGATTGAATACTTGTATGGAAGTGACTTCTTTTCTTTACTCCGTATATTATTATTGGTGATTCTACCTTAAACTTGAACTGGAACTGGAATTGTACCGAGTCCTGACGAGAGTTGGGCAGGCGTCCCGCCGATACCCTTGGGTTCGCCCTTGGGAGAAGTGGAGGGGTCACATCAATGCTCGTGAGGACTTATAGAAATGGACTAGTCCAATACTAAACCCTTAGGCCATTTACATGCTAGATTCATACTTTGCTATAATATTTATTGCATCTCATGCATTTTTTTTCATTTTTAGATTATTTTCATTTGCATGATACATCCTCCTATATTCCCTAATCCCTATGTGCTCACATCATATCATTCAGACTTGCATTTCATTTAGATAATTAGAAAAATATAGATTAGTACATTTGCTTGTCTAGATTAGAAGAGTCACCCTTTGAATATGGAAAATGGGTGAGTATGGCTTTTAACCTTAGTATGCTATTGTCCTTCTATAAGGAGGAAAATTGTGTCATGAATTTTAGTTTCCCGTACCCATTATGTTGCATTCCCCTCTTCTAGATCATGTATATATTATAATTTTCTTTTTTCGAATCTCATCTTTTGTATATTCGTGACCTCTTCAAAGGATCATTCTTGAATTTCATAATTAATGTGATTTGCACCAATTAAACTTTGAAGAGATATTTCATCCTTCTCGATATCCCCTAGGTCTAGGTTTGCATCCATATAAAAGCACCCAAAATATGATAAGTTTTAGAAGTTTAGTTCAGAAAAATTTTTGACTAAATCTCGCAACTAACTTTGGTTAGGTTGAAAGGGTGTTTTAGATTTGAGTCGATCAAATTTTTGCCTTCCCTTTCTTCAACCGTGACTCTCGAACTCTTTTCTCTCATTTTCAAAGACTTGGAGTCATCTAAAAGGATTTTATTTGATATCATTTAAAATATTTTGGGTGACTTGGTACACCTAAACTCGATACCAGATAGTGATTCTCTTTTTCTAAAACCCTTTTTAAACTATTATTTTAGATTTAAACCATCGTATATTTTAAGTTCCATTTTAAACCCTTTTTCTTTATCTTCTAAAATCAAAATCTTATATTTAAATACCTTTCTTTTTATTTCAAAAAATGGGGCGCGATATCTTGGCAACTCCACTGGGGATCATTAGTAAGTCCAAACACTTGGTTTAGTCGATCTTTTTCCTTTCTAACCTTTTACATATCACATTTGGATGTTTTAGATTGCATTTTTTTTTCTTTTTAGGGCTTCTTGCATCTCACACTCATATTCATCCCCCGTTATTCGTGTATATAATGAATGGTTTGTTTATTTTTATTTATTTATTTATATTTACTTACTTGTATCGCACCTTGCATTTGGAGTGGGAGGTGATATTACCGTAGAGCTTTCATGCATGTTTAATGTAGTTAATCCCTCTCCTCAAAGAAGCACTTCATACATGCATATGTTGTTTTTTATAACCCTTCTTTTTTTTTTTCTTTTAGTGGTTGTCATACCACTCTTCCCTATTAGGATTAGAATCGATGCATTTAGACATGTGACCGTGGCATGACGTGCACATAGTAATGTCTGAGAGATCACTCAAACCACCGACTTGGGGGTTTGGGATTGATGACCCTTTGCTCTTTAGTCTAAAGGCTTGGGGATCTGAAATCTTATCGAATCTAAATGCATTAGTGAGCCCAACCTCATGCATCTATATTAGAAATCGCTTAGGATAGAGTGTACTTTACTCTATTAGGAATACTAGATACTAGGGAAGAGATTCTATCTCTCTTTCTTTTCTCTACTTTATATTTCTATATCATTTTATTGCTCCAATGCGTTTTGTGCTATTTATCAACTGAACTAACCTTTCTTTTTTCTTCTCTTTTCTTGCATTCATAAACCTTAGAAATAAGGGTTCTGGCATAGTACTCATTTAAGGACCTACCTTATTAGATAGGTTATTACACGTATAAATTACAGTTTATTGTATTAGTATCCTAATAATTGCACATCATATTTAGGCCTCTCTCGACATATTAAAGGGGTTCTTTTAGGTCATATTTAATTTCTGTTATTGCACATTTACTCGTTTAAATAAACTGGTATCACACATTAACTATAGAGGGAATGCCACTTAGGGAACCCCACATTGGTAACAAACTACCATTTGTCTCCGATATATAATCCAATGAGACTTGCATGTTTATATATTTTTGTACCATCTAAAGGGGTAGGGCACAAGGTAAGGTAGAATCCGATCTTTTCCATGATGATGGCTTGAAAATTATAGAGCAACTTTGCATATTAGAATATAAGTCTCTAATATTCACTCTTTGGCCATTTTATCAAATTTGATAAAATCTTTTCCGTAAAGGACACTAAATTGAAGAAATTCACAAATGATTCCTCATTATTGAGATAATAAATGTATTGAAGCCAAAATTTGATTTTAGAAGACTCATCGACTAAATGCATTGCAACTAGATTTGTGAAATTTGGGACTACAAATAGGCGGACAACCCTATCAATTTTTTAATAAACTATCAATTTCATCCAATTCAGTTGATTAGTTTATTCTCTTTTAGGGTTTGGATCCATGCTTCACTAAAAAGCTAATCGAGATATTGCAATCCTTTCAAGAGTAGGTTCTTTCATACTAAATTGACTTTTGACATCTTTTCTAGTTCCAATCAAAGCAATCAATCCATTCAGACTTTATCTTCTTCCTATTAGGTTAGATGTCTCTTGCCATTTCAATTAGCCAAATTTTCAAATTGCTTTTTAGTCGAATGTCAATAAAATGATCAAATCCATCAGGTATTGTATGGTGCCTACCCTAGAGGATTGCATTTTTCATACTAGCTCAACCCTTGGCATAAAAGGGCTCCCCCCATAGGATATATACCGGTTTGCAGTTTTGCTTATTGACTGTAGGTATTTTTCTTTTTCTTTTTCTTTTCTTTTTCCCCCCTCCCTTGCATTCATAAAAGATATTTCAATAAGACAGAAATGATTTTTTCACATTTGATAACAATTTTGGTCTAATAAAGTTTGAAAAATTAGAAGTATTACTTGATTCTTGGGTAGATCCTACAATGCAAAGCATGGAGAATCTATTTGGAAGCACCAAATTTAGAGCATCTAAGAGATTTCATGATATAGTTATTTGTAAAAAAAATATTGGTTTGTTGTTTTCTAACACATTTTGTCCCAAAAGAAAAAAGAGAGAGAAAGTGTGTGTGTATGTGTGACAGGGAGTTCTTTAGAGATTTTTCTTTTCTCATTTGTATTATAGTCGAGCAAAATTTTTTATTTCAATCATCTGCAATTATAAAGTTTTTTATTTAGACTATTCTTACCATATCTAGACCAAAGGGGTATCTTTCGGAGAAAGAAATAATTTTTTGAGAAACAAGTTAGATAGAAAAACAAGTATATGTCTAGAGTTTAGAATTATACGTCTAGGGTTCTGCTTGCATGGTGGCTATTAGGCCGCCGTCTCATCCACCTGATGGTGGTGGGATGGTGGCTGCGACACCATCCTTTGCAGCAGTAGTCTCAGGGCTTTCTCCTTCCGTGGATTCTACTAGGGTTTTGGTTCGGTGTCAACATTTCGGGGTGAGTCAGCTCTTCGCATATCTCGTCATGAAATGTCATTGCTGGCTGCTCCTTTTTGTAATGCACTGATTGGCAGATTTGGAGTTCATAGACCTCCCATGGAGATGATTCACAAATTTTTTGTTTCACTACGCTTGAAAGGGGAGTGCTTGGTAGGATTGCTAGATCCTTGTCATATATTGATTCGCCCCATGCTAGAGGAGGATTACGCTAGGGTTATTCACTCACCATACCTGGTTCATTCAAAAGATCCCAATGTTGATTTTGAAGTGGTCAATGGACTTCAAAGGCGAGTCAAGAAAATTCACTTGCTCCGATTTGGTTGTCATTTCCAGAATTGCCTATTTCTTTTTTTCCAGAAGAATCAACTAACAAAGCTGGCTTCTATATTGGGTCGGCCGCTAAATCTTGACGCTGCTACATGGCAATTCCGTTGTCCATTTTGTGGCTAGAGTGTTGATTGAAGTGGACATTTCTTTACCTCTAATGATGCAAATTTGGATTGGAGATAGTGGACTTTGGGTTTTGGCAGCAGGTTGATTTCAAAAAAATCACTTCATATTACTCCTTCTGCAAGAGATTTGGACATGTTGATGCGGGCTGTTTTAGGAAGGACCTAACTTTACGTCCCCCAAAGATGGCACTGGTTGAACCCCCAAAACAGTGAGAGCATGTCAGGAGGTCATGCCTAAATGCCAACAAGATAAGGGGAAAGAGAAGTTGGGGGATGTCACTCCGCTTTCAGTTTCGCCTTCTCCAGAAAATGTGGCAAGTTTAATGGTGGGTGAACCATCAGACTACTGGCAATTTTATGTCAACTCTCCAGCAGTAGCAACGATAGCAGCAGAAGGGCTTCTCAATGTTACTGGCTTTTGGGGCAAGAGGTAGTGACGAATGTATTGCGGCCAATCCAGTGGTGGTGATCAGCCACTGCTTGCTACAGCTTTTTATGGCCTCAGTTGTATCTGGTTCGATGAGATTTAGTTGCAACTAATGCTGATGTTATGAAGACTAATGCTGATGATACAGCTTTACTGGCACTATGGATGTGAACAATGCATTGGCCCTGATGGATTTGATGTTGGTTTTTATCAATTTTGTTGGCACATCATTAAGGAAGACTTGGTATTGGTGATACAGGATTTCTGTAAAGGAGTTGAGCAGACCGAACGGGTAGTTGAGTTCGCTTTTGGTTCTTATTCCTAAGATCGAGGGAGCTTCCCAATAGCATGAGTTTCAACCAATTAGTCTCTATAATGTCACTTCTAAGATTATCTCCAAAATTCTAGCCAATAGGATCAATGCTCTCCTTCCATTGGTTATCTATGCCTGGCAAAACAGGTTCATCCAGGCTGAGATATTTTAGATAATGTTCTCCTAGCCCAAGAATTGGTCCTTGATTTAGATAGGCATGCTTTTGGAGCCGAATTTGGTTTAAAACTGGACATGGAGAAGGCTTCATGACCGAATAGAATGACCCCTTTTTGCTGTTTATGCTTCGGCAATTTGGCTTTAGCGAAAAGGTTGTTGATATTTGCTTTTCGGACATTCTCAAATTCTTGGTTCTCCATTTTTAGTCAATGGGGAACCGTCGGGATTTTTTTAAATCATCAAGAGGAGTAAGACAGGGGGACTCGCTATCCCTACTTATTCTTGTTGTGGCGAATTTTTGGGTAGGGGTATTCACCATTTGTTTTATCGGCCACATGATAGTAGATTTTTGTAACAGCTGGTTTGCAAGTTCCATACTTAACCTTTGCAGCGATACTATAATATTTACTCATTGCTCGCATGATGTGCTAATAGCTATCTGGGAATTCCTTGGCTTTGTATGAGTCCTTGCTTGGGTCACAGAAAGTGAACATAGAGAAGAGTTCCTTCTCGCCTTCTTCAAGAATGTTGGAGGTTCAGGTCCAGGTAGTGACGCATCCGAGGCTTGGCTTTTGGGAGGCAGAAATTGCTTAGTCCAAGTACTTGGGGGTTCCTTTTCTCAAAGGGGCAGGCTCAGTTGTAATGTTATTTGATGGTTTGTTGGCTAAGGTGCGGCAGCGGCTTTTCCATTGGAGCTTTGAAATACTATCTATGGGGTAAGATAATCCTTATTTGACACGTTTTGAGCTTGCTTCCTTTATATTTACTCCAAGCTCTTCATCCACCTAAAGTCGTTACAGTGGCTTATGGGGCGAATCTGCAATGCCTTTCTTTGTGATCCACAATACTGGCAACAAAAGAATAACATTGGGCTGCTTGGGAAAAATCTACTATCCGCGTCAAGGAGGGGGGTTTGTGTAAGAACCAGAAATTCATGTGTTTATCCTTCCTTTAATTGACTTGCATTGATTTATTGGTTGCTCAATGAATTGTATACCTTATTTGTCTCTTTTAATTCGTTGCATATTGATTTTGCATAGCGGAGTTATTCCAATTCAACCATTTGGTAGAGGTATGTGATATAATGATGCGAATTCCTCCACGTTGGTGAAGTTCATCTTGCCAATTCCACGATCTTGATGGAAATTTTCCAGGTTTACTTGGCGGAATTCCTTTAGACCCTATCTAACCCTCTAAGTTGTGAACACTCTTGATACGATCTCAACCCACGACTTAACGAATTAACAAACCAAGGGAATTTGGCTAGAACGGCACCACAAACAAGTGTGATTCTTGTTTGATAAGCCAAGTTGAACTCTCTTAGGAAATTTCTAAGATGTTCAATTGGTGTTTGCAAGAAGCCAAGAGAAGTACTCTCAATTTTATTAAGAAGCAAAATCTGTTTATTGTTGTTGGTTTGAAGCTTATTTATAGTTTCTTTACAACCTCAAATCCTAATAAAGCTAGAAACTAGAACTTAATGGTCGGCCTACCATGGCCATTATGGCCGAATTAATTAAATAAATAATTAATGGAAGAAAACTAATAGCTAAAAATAGGAAACTAATGAACTAAAAGATGGCAAGGACTACAACACTTAGGCCACTTGCTTTATTCTACTAATTGAACACGAGAAACTTATCAACTTGTCACTTGTGAAGCCGGATTCATCTTGTGACTCGAAATGCTTTGCTTCACGGGTTTTGATCCTCTAGTTGGAGGAAAGTCACGTACTCCGAGCTACCTTTAAACATTGAGCTACCTTCTTTAGCCTCTTGTATCACACGAACTAAGATATTCAATTGCTCCTTCATTCGTTTGGCCACGAGCTCTAGTGATTGGTCCAGATGGTATCACCACGTCCTTGGTAGTAGCTTGGATGATCGCATCATTCCCCTCCTCTTGAGAAGGATTTTGCCCTCAAATCAAGCGCGTCATCTACATCAAATGGACTCAAGTCAGAGACGTTAATGTAGGGCTAACACCATACTTACCTGGTAGGTCAAGTTTATAGGCATTGTCGTTGATGCGTTCAAGGATCTGGAATGGTCCATCCCCACGGGGTGAGAGTTTGCTACGGCGTTGGATGGGAAGCGTTCTTTTGCGCAGGTGAACCATACCAATCACTTGGTTCGAACACGAGTTTGCCTCTACCTTTGTTGGCTTGTTGAACAATTTGGGCAGTCGCTTCTCTATGTTCAAGCGAGCTTTCTCATGCAACTTTTTCACAAAAATCAGTCTTTTGTTGCCATTAAGATTAGCTCTTTCACTCAAAGGTAACGGGGTCAAGTTCAAAGGCGTCAATGGGTTAAATCCATAAACAATTTCAAATGGAGAGTATTGAGTAGTGGAATGCATAGCCCTATTATATGCAAACTCTACATGAGTAGGACACTCCTCCCAATTTTTTCCAAGTTAGATTTGATGGTAGTGGCTGTAAAAGGGTAGAGAGAGTGCGATTGACAACCTCTGGTTTGTCCATCGGTTTATGGATGGACTAGTGGTTTGAAAATAGTAATTTTAGTGCCCAACTTAGACCACAAAATCTTCCAAAAATAAGAGAGGAAATTTGGACATCTCTATCCGACACTATTGTTCTAGGGATGCCATGCAACCTAAAAAACTTCATTAAAAAAATAAATCTGCTACATGAGATGTATCATCAGTCTTATGGCAAGCAATAAAGTGTGTCATTTTAGAAAACCTATCGACAACCACATAAATAGAGTCATGCCCTTTTTTAGACCTAGGTAATCCAAGAACGAAATCCATTGAAAGATCTACCCAAGGTGCATTAGGAATAGGTAAAGGCAAGTATAAACCATGAGGTTGTACCTTAGATTTCGCCTTCTTGCATACTATGCATCGACTCACCACCTTTTTCAACATCATGCCATGTTCGTGCCCAGTGCAAATGCTCCTGCAAAATGGATAAAGTTTTAGCAACTCCGAAATATTCCATTAAACCACCTCCATGTGCTTCTTTTACTAGTAAAAGTCGAATGGAGCAGTTAGGTATGCAAAGTCAATTGAGGTAGAATAGGTAACCATAAAAAAATCGGAGTAATTCCTGAGCCACTTGGGAAGCAACTCTAGAACATGTCAGCAAAGTCTGTATCGCTTACATACATGTCCTTGAGCAACTCGAATCTAAGTAACTTAGCATCAAGAGTAGTGAGTAGAGAATACCTGCGAGATAGTGCATCGACCACTATATTACTCTTACCACTCTTATACTTGATGACGAATGGAAAATATCTCAATGAAGGCAACCCAACGCGCATGCCTCTTGTTAAGATTATGTTGTGCCTTCAAGTACTGAGTGACTCATGATCGGTGTGAACCATGAACTCTTTAGGTGTCAACTAATGCTGCCATACCCGTAGTGCTCATACTAGTGCATATAAACTCCTTGTCGTAGGTTGAGTAGTTCAATGCTGCCCCGTTAAGTTTCTCATTGAAGTATGCGGCAGGCCTACCCTCCTGCATCAGTACGGCTCCAACTCCTATTCCTGATGCATCACATTCAATTTCGAAAGTTTTAGCAAAGTCAGGTAGGGTTAAAACGGGTGCATGCGTCAACTTATCTTTTAATGCTTGGAATGCCTGCTCTTGTTCTTCCCCTAGGTGAACTTTTCATTTTTCTTGAAGTACGGTGAGTGGGGTTGCCAAGGTGCTAAAGTTCTTCACAAATCACCTATAGAAACCCGCGAGTCCATGAAAGCTATGCACGTCCCCAATGGACTTAGGGGTCGGCCACTCTCGGATAGTTTTGACTTTGGACTCATCTACTCGTATCCCTTGTGCACTAATCACAAAGCCTAAAAACACAAGATGGTCAGTACAAAAATTGCACTTCTTGAGATTAGCGTATAGCTTCTCCCTTCGAAGTACATCCAAAATAGCTTTTAAATTCAAGATGCTCTTCAATGCTACGGCTATAAATAAGGATATCATCAAAATAAACTACTACGAATTCCCTAATAATGGTCTCAAGACATGGTTCATAAGCCTCATAAATGTGCTTGGTGCATTGATTAACCCGAAAGGCATTACTAACCATTCAAACAAGCCATACTTAGTTTTGAAAGCAATTTTCCATTCATCACCTTCCTTAATTTGAATTTGGTGATACCCACTTTTTAAATCAATTTTGGTAAAAATGACTGCACCATGTAATTCGTTAAGCATATTATCTAACTAGGATAGGGTGACGATACTTTACCGTAATTGCATTCACAGCTCGGCAGTCGGTACACATGCGCCATGTGCCATCCTTTTAGGTACTAGAATCACCGGCACCGCGCAAGGACTCAAACTCTCTCTCGCCCATCCCTTGTCTAGCAACTCATCCACTTGTCATTGTAGCTCCTTTGTTTCTCGGGTTGCTCTTGTAGGCTGGACGTTAGGTATGGTTGCTTCAGGCACGAAGTCTATTTGGTGTTCAATCCCACGAATAAATGGCAAACCACTTGAAACATTCTCGGAAAGACGTCCTTGTAATCCTGCAAAATCGGAGCAACATAGATGGGAAGTTAGTAAATGGATATCATCGGACAGCCCTACTTCGTTGCACACAAGTACAAGAAGCGGTTGCCGTTCATTCAAAACTCGCTTCACATGCTTGGCTTTTACAAGAATCAAGTGCTTTCCCTTATTTTCCCCTCTTTTCCTTTTTTTCCTCACTAGCCGATGGTACATTGCCTTTTTTCTTTTCATTTTTTCTCGACTCTAAGTTCATTCTTTTTCCTCGCATTTTCTAGTTCGAACTCCCTTTGAAGACCTTTTTGGTTTGCTCGAACTTGCTTGGGCGATAGAGGTGCAAGAGTGATCTTGCGGTCCTTGTACATATATGAGTTTTTGTTACTCACTCCTTCGAAGTTCACTCGCCTATCATATTGCCATGGTCGTCCAAGGATTATGTGAACTGCATGCATTGGTACAACGTCACATAGAATCTCGTCTTCATAGCAACCTATCTTGAAGCATACCAATACTTGGTTGGCTACTCGAACCTCCCCACTGTTATTAAAGCCATTGAAGTTTGTAGAGTCGGGGGTGCTCCATAGTCGGAAAATCCAACTTCTCCACCATAGTAGCACTAGCAACATTTGTACAAATGCCACCATCGATAACAAGGCTGCATAACTTTTCCTTGACTAGGTAGCGTGTATAGAAGATGTTCTTGCATTGTATATCATCCTCTTGAGGTCGTGCAGTTAAGGCTCGTCGTGCAATAAGACCGAACCCCATTTCACCCTGAAGTGCACGTTCTTCTCCCTCATCCGAGTCATCCTCATCTTCGACTAACGGTGGCATATCGGTGTATTCGGCTTCATCATCTGTAACAATCTCCCCATTAGGCAACACTAGCATGATCCGTTGGTTAGGGCAATGCTTTAGGAATATGACCACGCCCCTGACATTTGAAACAACGATCATCTCTTCCTCTCATTTTGCCTTGGTTGGTCACCAATTTTTCCTTGTTGTCACCCTTAGTTGGTTCAGTTTTTGTCTTGGTAGGGAAATCAGATTTAGTTCAATTGAAAGCCTCCTCGGTCCTCGGTCCTTCGCTCATTCCTTGGAGTGAATTGTCTCGAGTTTGCGGTAGAGTAGGAATAACCAATCCGTATGGTACCCCTCCTCTTGAGACAGTGGCTCCACCTTTTCAGCCTTTGCCACCAACTCGTAAAGCTCCAAATAATACTCCAACTCGACCTTCTCGGCAATTTCAGGTCGAATTCCATTTAAGAATCTCGCCATGGTTGCTTCTTTGTCTCTTGAACATCGGCCCTAAACATGAGGATCTCCATCTCTTTGTGATACTCATCAAACACTCCTAGTGCCTTGCGTAAGAGTTTGTAACCGTTGGTACAAATATCTATAATAGTGGCTCGGCACAAATCGGGTCCTCATCCTCCCCTTCAACTCGGTCCAAGACATGAATCTCCGGTAGTCTACTCCTTCGTCGAGATGTTGTAAGTTGATCCCACCACACTGCGGCGTACTCACTAAATTCGATCATGGCCAACTTTACCTTTTGTTCATCCGTATAATCTTGACAAGCAAAAATCATCTCAACCTTGGACTCCCATTCCAAATATGCTTTCCGATCCGACTGGCCCTTTAAATTCTGAAATTTTCATCTTGATGCTTTTGAAAGGATCGGAGGAGTTTTCTCGAGTCCTTTGCTTAGACTTAGGACGCCTAATAAGTTCCTCCTCATCGTTGGAACTTTTGGACTCCACAACCTTAGACTTCCCGCAAGCACTATGAGGCGTGCTTGGAGAGGCTTTGTTGCGGTAGAACTCGCTATGAATAGGTTCCAAAGCGTCGTCCAACATCCTCTTGAAATTTTGCCTCCAATGCCTTTGCCAATGATTTCACGTCAAATGGAAGAGCACTTGGTGGTGGATTACCCCTTTCTCCTCCTTCCGACATAATGGGATAACCTACAAAACAAGTAAAACAAGAAACAAAGTGTTGTCCTCTCTCGCTCCCTCACGTGTATGCACTCGCGCTCGTATATTCACTCTAATTTTCCCTCAAATAGTCCTCACAAGTATGTTCTCAAGGCCCCGCTTGCTTCCCTTGAAGAAATTAGAAGAATTCCCTCAAAAGCCAACTAACTTCGCACAAGAACCTACTCAAATGTGGCTCAATCAGATTTGGAGTGAAATAAATGAAGCTGAAAAGTGGAACAAATAAAGCTGGAAATTTGTTGGAGGATAACTTAGATGATTGCCTCAAGAAGGACTAGTTATGCGACACAACAATAACAAACGATCGACACTAAAAATTGGAAATTTGAGACACGAAACCTAGACCTTAAAATGAATTTTTATGGCTGAAATTTCTAGAAAATATAGGCTAACAACCGACTCGAAGGAACTATAGAGATTAAACTAAAGAACTTGCCGATTACTCGTTCTTGTTGCAGCGATTTGGAAATAGTGAGCAGCGGAAAATTCTTGGTGTAATCTGGTGTTTAACCCCCCTTTCCTATCCCAACAAGGATTTGATAGGCTATAAAAACGAATTTTGAAGTGAGATCTGGTCAGCTTGTTCAATTAGGACTAAGCTAACCTAATCCAACTTGGACTTGAAGTAGGGTTGGTGGCTGTTTTGTGGCTGATGATGTTTCAGCCGTTTGAGATGTTTTGGACACACCCAATGCTCAATTTCTGGAGGTTTTCAAGAACAATTTCTTGGCTGAATGTTAACTTGAAGAACAAGGGTTTTAGTGGCTGGAATTTTTCTGGCAACGTGTTTTATTCAAGATTTGGCTCCCAATCCCCAACAAACTTCAAGATTCATTCAAGAATTCAAGAAGTTAATTTCTAGAATTCAAGAATCACAAATTTGAAGATGGTTTCTCACCCCCAACAGTCCAAGATCCCACGGGTTTGGTTCAAGACAGATTTTTAGGGTTTCAAGGTGTCAAGAATCTCGCCTAAAGCTCCAAGAATTTAGGTTTTGGTCTAGATTTCCAAGAATTTTATGAGTTTAGCCGCTGTTTTCCTTTCCTTTTTTTTTTGGAATGCAACAACAAGATAACAAGGTGTCGGCTAGAATACTCCTAACGACCAAATGGAATTTGGTTTTTTTTTTGCATGAACTTTGACACAACTAGCAACAAGAATTTGACACTATAATGCTGAACACAATCAATGAAAATAACAACTACAAGTCACGGCAGATTTGTCACAAGATTCAATAGAAATCAGCAATAAAGATGCGACAAACTAAGAACCCTAGCGATTCTTTGTTTTTTTGGCTGGATTAAAACCGAATAAGAAACAAGACACAAACATGACTAAGAATCAAGAATATGACACTAAAAGGCTGGAATTAAGAGGATATAACCTGGAAAACCATCAACTAGCTCTGATACCAGCTGATGCGAATTCCTCCACGTTGGTGAAGTTCATCCTTGCAATTCCACGATCTTGATGGAAATTTTCCAGGTTTACTTGGCGAAACTCCTTCGATCCAATCTAACCCTCTAAGTTGCGAACACTCTTGATACGATCTCAACCCGCGACTTAACGAATTAGCAAACCAAGGAATTTGGTAGAACGGAGCCACAAACAAGTGTGATTCTTGTTTAATAAGCCAAGCTGAACTCTCTTAGGAAATTTCTAAGATATTTCAAGCGGTGCTTGCAAGAAGCCAAGAGAAGTACTCTCAATTTTATTAAGAAGCAAAATCTGTTCATTGTTGTTGGTTTGAAGCTTATTTATAGTTTCTTACAACTCAAATCCTAATAAGGCTAGAACTAGAACATGGTCAGCCCTACCATGGCCCATTATGGCCGAATTTATTAAATAAATAACTATGGACGAAACTAATAGCTAAAAATAAGACAACTAATGACTAAAAGATGGCAAGGACTACAACACTTAGGTCACTTGCTTTATTCTACTAATTGAACACGAGAAACTTATCAACTTGTCACTCGTGAAGCCGGATTCATCTTGTGAATCGAAATGCTTTGCTTCATGGGTCTTGATCCTCTAGTTGGAGTAAAGTCACGTACTCCGAGTTACTTTCAAACAATGAGCTACCTTCTTTAGCCTCTTACATCACACGAACCAAGATATTCAATTGCTCCTTCATTCGTTTGGCACGAGCTCTAGTGATTGTCCGGATGGTATCACCACGTCCTTGGTAGTAGCTTGGGATGACCGCATCATATAATTTGGGAGAAAAGAAGGGGTTAGTGTGTAAAGGAAAAGGGAAATATTGAGAGATAATTATGGAACAAAAGATATTTTGATGCAAGAGAGATATGTCACTTGAGATTTAGCCATTTGTCAACTTTTCAAATAAGCTTTGACCAAGACTGATGTGTGCACGGACATTAGCCCAAGTAATGACCCAGTTCGAGTTCCATTGGGCCCTGTTACACGTGCACGGGCTAAACGTTTCAAAGAATCACTCCAAACCCCTCGTTCGAAGTGTCCAAGACCAACATGGGATCCATGGGAATATTGAAGGCTTGGACGTGGCAGGCCAAGGCATTTACACATTACTCCAAGCCCATGAAGAGCCAAGTGGGGCCACGACTCCACCAAGTAGATGCGCCCCACTTGTTGGGCCTCACAGTTTTTTTAGAGTAGTATTAGGTCATTTTGATGAGTCATGGATTCGGCCCATCTTGTCCAAGGATGGCCGAACCTTTCCCTCCTTTCGTCCTTAGGTTTTCATTACTCCCTTAGCCTATATAAAGGCTCACTTTGTACGGATTAAGGGTTAGACGTTTTTATCAAATAAAATTATATTGTTTGCGATTCTTTCTCTCTTGTGAGAATTTCGAACCTTTACTTGCTCTTGGCAAGGGTTCTTGCGCAATCTCGCGCTTGTCCTTGATTGTTCTACCGACCTATCCACTTGAGTATTCACCTCGATTGGAGTCGTCGTTCTACCATCTTCAATCAAGTCGTGTCGTCCGTCTTGGTTTTAGATTCCGCAATCCAAGCGTTGGACAATCTCGCTAGATCCTTGGGCAAATGTTGCTACGTGTCTCGAAACCTATTGATCGAGGAGCGTATCAAAGACAAAGGTTTCTTATACCAACCAAGGTTTCATTTCACCAAAATTTTCTTCCTTTTTGCTTCTTGAGGGCCGAAATTAAAAGGGAGAGAGAGAGAGAAAAAAAAACCTCACAACTTCTAGTCTTGTTTTCTTTGCTTAAACCAACTTCACTCCTTAATCTTGTGAATCAAGCTTGCAAGTGAGTTCAAGAGAGGCAAGGGAGGAGGAAGGACTTCTTGTTTCATTTCCAACCTTAGTCTTGTGTGGAAGGACGGTAAAAATTACTAGAAAACCTAATTTTCTCTTCTTAAACTTGAGTATACTTGATGTATAGGTAATAGGAGCAAAAAGGGAGGAATTTTATGGAGGATTTTAGTTATTTTTTTGATAGTTTGCTGCTAGAAAATTTTCAGCTTTATGTGTGATCATTAGTTTACGAATATTTATATATGGATTTTGGTGGATTTCTTTGTTAAGAATCATGCTATATGCCTTTTTATATGATAAAGAAGAAGTATTATGTATGCTCCATCGAAATCTTAGTAGCTTTGATGGGAAATTATTATGGTGAGTTTGACATATACTTCTATGTGGAAATATTAGTAGTTTTGTCGTGGTTTGACATACTCTTGCTCAATCCACTTTAGAAGATCTTAATTGTTACTTGTATTTTGGAGTTGAGTCTAAACAAAAGGGTTAAGAAGAGCAAAAATCTATTTTTCAAGTTGTTTTCTTGATAGAAAATTTCAGATTTGGAATCAAGAGAGTTTTGTTCCACTTTCTTCAAAATTTTTGACTATATTCAAGATATTTTTGCCCCATATATTACTTGAAGCGTTGATCTAGCATGCACATGATTTTCCCCCTTGATTTGAACGAGAAAGTTTTGTGACTTCAAAAGATGTTTGGGGTTTAAAACCTAAAAAATTTTGGTGTCTTCTGAGTCAAGTCTTGGAAGCTAAATGTTCTCACATATTGTGATTTGGAGTGCTGAACTCTTGATGTACTATATTTTGGTCTCAGGGTTCGCGAGTGAGAAAGAAGGTAAACCTGTGACTAAAGCAGAAAGTTTGCGATAAGTTGGTGAGTATTCTAATTGCATGTTAGGACTTTTGCTTGATTGAAATGTGATCTTGACAAGATTGTTGAATACGTGAAATGCAATCTTGATTAAACGATTGATTGGTTGCCTACTATTGAAATGCCTAAACTCGCTTGATTGATTTTGGCTGGGCAGAGTGTGTACTTTATCGCACTTGCCTATCTTGATCGAAAGTACTATGACATTGTTTACAAGTGATCTTGACAAGATTGTTGAATACTTGAAATGCAATCTTGATTAAACGATTGATTGGTTGCCTGCTATTGAAATGCTAAACTCGCTTGACTTGATTTTGGCTGGACGAGTGTGTACTTTATCGCACTTTCCTATCTTGACCGAAGTATTGTGACACTGTTTACAAGTGAAAATGATGTTCATGTGCATGAGTTGAAGTCATTTGGATATGTTATCCCATCGACTACATTGAGTGCTTTGAAATCCCAAACCCCATTAGCTAGTTAGTCGAATCGAGCCAGCAACGGTTTAGTCGAGTAGATTGACAAACCATGGGTAGTGTTCACTATTTATTACACTGGTTTTTGGTATACTCAAGTATTACCCCTCTTGTTATATATTTGGTGTTCGGGTCCGGTAGAGGGATGATCGCATGGACAAAGATTGGAGCAAAGCAGTGATCTGCAGGATATTGTTACTGTATTCCCAAGGTTGACGGAGTGTCAATGGATCCTTGACAAATGCCACTGAATTGGTTCACATGAACAACTATATCCGTTTTCTTGCAAGTTTCAATTTTTTTTTGTTTATTTGAAATGTTAATGACTTGTTTTCTTGGCATTTATTTTCTTTGCTTTGAGATGGTGATATATGTGATTGTTATCTTACCACCTTGTTTGCATGTTTTCTTGAAATTTCACTGGGCGAAAAGCTCAACTCATTAATTTGTTTTCCTTACAAGAGTCGGAGAGCGTGCGAGTGAGAGTCAGGGAAGGCAAAGCTTTTTGTTTAAGTTTTGTTGAATATCCTAGTGAACCTTTCTTAGCTTTTATATCGGGCTTTTGGTTTTGCTTTTGTTTGTTAAGCATGAATCTTGTGGTTGTATTTTGAGTTTGTATGGACAGTTGATGTTAATGTGTATATATTGATGTTTGGCAATTGTTATTGTTATTGAGGTTATTATTATTGCTATTGGGGTTCGTGAGGGAGGTCCTGACTAGAGCTAGGTAGGCGGGCCCACCCAAATCCTAGGGTGCTCCCTTAGGGGGCGGTGGGGTCATCACAGTTTTGGGCTTCCGCTTCTTTTTCTAATATTCTAAAGGCGTTTGCTTGCAAAACTTTGGTGGAAGTTGAGAAAAAATGATTCGGTCTGGGCTGAATATATGCATTGTAAGTATGTGAAGGGTGCCCACCCTTCGTGCAAGTAGATCGCCCTCGTCTATGTGGCATTAGTTGATGGAGATTTGAGAGTTCGTCGAGGGTAATATTTATTGGTATTTAGGTAAGGGGTCTCGTTGATTTCTAGTATGATAGATGGTGCATAGAGATACCTTTGGTACGGATGTTGGGTTTTGGCCGATGTGTCCCATGTCTTGGTTGATGAACTTTACTTGTCCGATGGGTGGGATGTCTGTCGGCTTCGACAATGGCTTCCGAATCCTTTTATCGAGACTATTTGAATCTACGAACCACCCCAATATGAAGGACCAAATGGCGTGGACTGGATCTTCAACAGGGGCTTTTTCAGTATCCTCGGCTTAGGATGAACTTCTCCAACGGCGAAATCTCTCTTGTTGATAAGTTGGTTTGGAGTTTGGTGATTCCTCTTAAAGTTTCTTTCTTCGTTTGGAGGTTGTTGTGTAGGTGGGTTCCTTTGGATGATCAACTTCAATGTAAGGGCTTGCCGATGGTTTCTAGGTGCTCTTGTTGTGGTAGTGCATAGGAAACGGCAGATCTTATTTGCTTCTGGACCATTGGCTTTTGAGGTCTGGAATCATTTTGCTCTCTAGTATGGGATTTTGCAGATGGGTGCACATGGAGTTTCATCTAGATTAGTCTCATGGTTTTTCTCTCATCAATTGGTTTCCAATAATCATTTCCGAGTCATAATTCCTTTGTTTGTGGTTTGACAACTCGCAAATGAGGGTGGAACCTATTATTCACTAGGTTTGCAATCTTATTGATCAATTAGGGGTTGCTAAGAAGTTGGACAGGCAATTTTTTAGAGGGGATGGGGATTGTGTGTGGGCTCAAGGGTGTGTTACTAAGGCCATTGTGGTTTGGCCTTGCTTGGTGTTTTGGGTTAAGCCTTTTGTGCAGTCTTTCAAGCTGAATACAGATGCCAGTGTCACTTTGTCAGGAGCATTTGGTGGTGGACTGCTATGTTCCCATGACGGCAAGTTGGTGTTTGCCTTTTACAAAGAGTTGGCGAAAACAATTCTTATGGCTGAGGCTTTATCCTTGTTGACTGGTTTGCCATTTTTTCAAGAAAGAAATTTTAGAGGGTTTGTGGCTAAGGTTGATTCGAGATCATTAGTTTTGATGGTCTCTTCTAATTGTTTAGCATGTTGACCCTTTTGCAACGTACTTCAAACAATATAGTTGCTCCAATTTGAGATGTAAGTCTCTTTAGCCCACGTCTTTTGACAAGCTAATATGGTTGCTGATGCGATAGCTACCTCTCAGTTAGGGTCTGATAGCTATCTCTTAGTTAGGATATTTACTTCTGAGGCGTCTCTTCCCTGCAAGGCCAAAGTGATGCTTAGGCTAGATAGGTTCTCAGTACCATCGATTAGGAATCAGCTTGTAAGGGAGTACTTGTGAGGACCCGAATTTTTATTTTCTTTTACTGGCTTATTTAATCATTTATTTATTCGTTTACTCCGATTAATTTATTTTATCCCTTTTAATTTCATTTGCATGGAACAATGTCTCATTTTATATTTTAAAACGTTTCGTTAGTAAATTTAATTTTTCTGCGACTCATTTAGTAAGAAATAGCGAATACACATTTTTCGAGGCAAAATTTGGTCCGAGAGTGCAATGATCATGGAGAATTAAGGATGATCAATAGTAGACTAAGAAAAGTTAACTAAGGGATTAGAGGTGAGTGAGTTAAATTAAGCTCAATTTGGAGCACTAATGGCCTCCTATTCATTTGGTGACTTTTGGTACCAAAGCACCTTTATGTCATTTCTTTCTTTCACTCCATCATTTCACCAACTACCCACACAAACCCTTTCTTCTCCTCCTCTTCTTGGCCGGCCACCTTTCTCCCTTTCTCAACCAAAATTTCAGCTAGCTTTCTTCCACTTTTGCTCCAAGAACACACTCCATACTTGCTCCTTTTCTTGGTTCATCACTCAAGCTTGAAGGGAGACTTGAAGGAGGAAGGAACTTTGGTGGTTTAGAGCTTAAACACTAGTGGTTTGGTCTTCATCCCTTGGAAGTAAGGTAATACTCCAAAGTTCTCATCTTTTCCTCTCAACTTATAGTAGTTAGTTAATTCTATCTAATTCATTGAACCTTGACATTAGGTAGAGGACTTGAGGTGGCTTCATAGGTAGTGGCCTTGAGGAATTATTGTGTGTTTACTTGTTTGTTTGGTGCTTGTTTTGATGAATTATGGCTTAGTTTTGGTTGGGAAGTTGAAAAGAAAACTTGAAGAAAGGAAGAGGCTTACTGTCCGAAATTTTGCTGGTTGATTCCCTCATGTTAATTTCAAATTTTGTTGTTATTTTGGTGCTATAATGCTTGTTATATGTTGGTGTTTATGTGCGTTAAATATCTCCCAAAAAGTATTGCATTTGGTTGAGTTAAAGTAGGGGGAAAGTGAGGATGCAAATGTGTAAAATTTTCTGATCAGGAGACCAGACCAGTGTGCACGTTTTGGCCCATAACTTTTCGTCTGGGAGATGAAATCAAGTGCCATTTGTGGCATCTTAAAATAGATTCCGAGGGCTTTCCAACGGTATAAAATGCAACCCCCTAATTCATTTTCTATGAGCCGTAGTGAACCGGCAAAGATGACTGATTTTCCTCACTGTTTTCATCCGAGAAAGAAGCATAGCTGCAGTTTGTAGCTCATTTTCACCTATCTTTCAAAACGAATTTTTAGACAGTTCCTTCTAGTGATTTTTAGCATTTTGAATCTAGTTTTTAACACTGCAAACCACACTAAATTTTGAGTTGTGTAGCTTTAGTTATGACCAGATTTTGAAACACTGCCAAGTACTTCAAAACTGGAAATTCCGTGAAACAGGTTCCAAAAATCAGCTTTCTTAAAACTATTGTATCTTGGTGTAGAAAGGTCCAAATTGAGGTCCGTTTGTTAAATTTGAAACTATATTTGGGGTTCTATTAGTGGTATAAATTTCAAGGGTTGATTCTATTTCTATGAATTTTTCCGAATTTCCAAAGTTTACTGAAATTGCAAGCCTGTTTTGCTCAGTTCTGTCTGGAATAGTGATTTTTAAGCTAAGATTTGAATGATTTTGGATTGGGTCTGGGAAAAGTGTCTTCTAGAGAGTTTTATTGCATTGAGTCTAGTTTCCAACGGTATAAAGTTTCCAATTTTTGGACTTACGAAACTCGAGATATGATTTTTCCAAATAGTATCGCACTAAGTTGGAAATTTTCTGGTTTCAAACAAAATGCTCCTTTTAAGAACTTTCAACTTTCCTTTGAGATTGTTGGTCCATTTTAACTTTAATTTCATGGTTGGATACAAGGTCTCTTTGAACATTAGCCCTTCATTTTGAATCTTGATTTCCAAAGGATTAAACCTTTCTTGATGCATTTTCTTGGTTGCCTAACTTCCTTGGTTAATTGCACCTCATTTCATACTTGAGAAATGGACTTCAACCCCTAGTCTTGTGCCCTTGATTTCCATGACATTGAACTCTAAAAATGGAGCGTTTTAACTAGAGTAATTCTTGGAGAATTTTACTAGTTTTACACTCGAAACTTGGAACCTTTAGCTTTGACATTTACTATGAAAATGAGTGGAGTTTTGGTGGATTTTGACTCCATTAGTTTAGAAAATGTTAACGCTCCTTTATATTCTAAAACTTGGGCATGGGATTAGAAGTTTTGAGAGATGAAAACCATCTACCCTTTTCTCGATTTTCATGTCGAAAGTAAATATGGTACTTTCTTTTGGAACTGAGAGTTCTGGCTAAGACTTAACTCGAAAATGGCTTTTGAGTTTCCTTTGAGTATGATTTCAATGATTTAGCAAGAAAGGCTCTTTAACTTGATTCAAACTTGTGACTTTGAGAGTAGGTAGCTAGAAAATGTTTTTCTTATTAACCTTGGTCGAGTACCTAGTAATCGTGGTTATGCATGTCTCAGGAGGTCACGAGGACGCCGAGGAGCTTGTTTGACCTCTTGTTTTGCTCTTGTTTTGCCTTGACTTTTGGTGAGTGTCAAGTGCATGTTCAATGTTAATATGATTGAAATGATAATTGTACAAGTGCTATATGATACGTGAACGTGCCGAGGCGAGGGTGTATTTTACCGCCCTCGTCCTCTCTCTTTTGTGATTGAATGATACTTGTTAAATGAATGTATATGACTTGCACTTGTACTTGAACATGTTTTAACTCGTGAACACTGAGTGGCAGAAAGTATCACACCCTATTCGGGTGGGAGGTACCGCTCATCCCGACTCAGTGCTATGAACGATTTTAAGTCAATTGGAGCGTTGTCTCATCGACCAATCATGCTTGTGGGGACGTCCCAGCTCATTGGCTAACCTTGTAACTCAAGCCAGCAAGGGCTTGGTCGAGAAGTTTGGTGAACCTTGGGAATGATATAGCTTGATCTTTTG
The DNA here is from genome assembly GCA_023065735.1 of Coffea humblotiana. Classification (NCBI taxonomy): domain Eukaryota; kingdom Viridiplantae; phylum Streptophyta; class Magnoliopsida; order Gentianales; family Rubiaceae; genus Coffea; species Coffea humblotiana. The sequence continues at coordinate 521,654 of JACYVW010000015.1, read as the reverse complement.
AGATCTCGTTAAGCATACTCGAATAGTATCGCCATTACATGAATGTTTGGTTCCGGATCCGAGTGAGTGTTATGTTGGATGGAGGAAGTAAGTGGAGCACTACGGTCGTGTTACTACTTGAGTTGACGGAGGGTCAACCCCAGATGGCTCAAATTGATCGGGATGTGGAAATAGCTCCTGAGAGCTCCTGTATCCTCCTTGTGTGTTTATTTCCTACTTGTGTACTTAAATGCAAGTTCATGTTAAAGTTGCTTTCAAACATGCTATTTGATTAATTGGTTCTACTTGCTTGCTTGCTTGTTTGTTTTCTTGGCCTCACTGAGCATTAGCTCATCCCTTTAAGTTTGTTTTCCTTAACAGGCTTTGGAAGTGGAAGTTGGAGATTCTAGACTAGCGACTTTTGGTTGAAACTAATATACTTTTGTATGTTATTGGAGACCATTAAAGTATAAATTTTGTTATACTTGGAATTTGTGGTTTGTAATCATAAATGGTATACTTGGGACTTTTGAACTTGTATATTCGAAGTACTTCTAATTAAGTCATTGGTTCAATTGTGATCTTTTTTATTAAGTTTGAACGAGTGCGTGAGTCCTGAATGAGTTGGGCAGGCGTTCCGCTGATACCCTAAGGTTCACCCTAGGGAGAGGCGGGGGCGTCACAGTACTACTCCTTGTTTACGATTTTGGTGAATAGTCTGGTTGGCCCTTAAATTCTATGTAATAACTGATGGCTTGATTAATAAAATTTAGGGCTGGCATCCCTTCCCCGTGTTCGAGCAAGCCCAAAAAAAAATTTAGACTATTCTTATTTTGGCCAATTTTGTATGTATTTATGTAAATTTCATTCTCCTTTGCTCGTTGGGAGATTTTGTGATGGATTTCAAGAAACGAGACTAAGTTGAGATTCCAATTTGTCATTTCTTATATGTATTCACAAGTGTGCATTTAAATTTCTAAATCTTGGCATGTGCTAGATTTTTGGTCTAAAACAATTCAATGAGAGTGCCTAAAAAATCCAAAATCCCAAATGGGCACTCGAACTTGTTAGTTGTTTTTCATTTTTGTTAGGGAATTTTGCCAAATTGGTTCCCTAACATTTTCACAAAAAAACTTTTTAGTTCCTAACATTTAAAATCAAGCCAAAATAGTTCCTAACATTTAAAATCAGCCAAAATAGTTCCTAACATATAAATTATGAGCCAGTTTGGTCATAATGCTCGGTATTTGCTCTTTTTCCAGGCTAAAAATAACACACCAACATAAATTTCAAGGGCAAACATTGGAAACATTCGTTAATACCAAATTTCCCAAGTTCGGATTTGACTGAAATTTCGGGATAAATCCATAATTTCCCAAGCCCGCATTTGACTTGCTTCGCAATTTCATCCCTCGTTGCACTTTGCTTTTCGGTCACCTCCTTAGTCATGTTTCTAGCCATTCTCACGTCTAGTACCAAGAAAAGATTTTGGCACCAGCTTGCCCAGTAAGCTTCTGTTGGGCTTAACTTCGCTGTTTGTATCCATAGCTTCCATGCTCATCTCATTCTGCTCCGGCCACTTTTTGTGCTCAAAGATAAGCTCAAGTTCTGCAGCATTCCCCGTTTTTGCAGTGACTTGCTTGCCCGTCACCTTTGTTTGCTATAGCCTAGTTTCCTGTTTACTTTGACCTTATTTGGGCTGCCATTTAGAAAGTTCCCCAGCGTAGCTACAAGCCATTCCTTTATGACACAGATTGATGTATCTTCAACTGTATCTTCAACCCAAGCATGTTTATGTAGTACATTTTTTTTTGACAAAAAATTTCTAAAAATACCGGTCCAAACTGAAAAACTTATCAAAATTTCAGTTTCCTAGGCCTTTGGCCCTGCCTGTATTTGTGGATTTATCCTGAAATTTCAGTCAGATTCCAAGCTTGGGAAATTTGGGGATTAATGAATGTTTTCGATTTTGCTCTTGAAATTTTGCCGGTGTGCTATTTTTAGCGAAAAAAGAGCAAATACGAGCATTGGGACCAAACTGGCTCATAATTTATATGTTAGGAACTATTTTGGCTGATTTTAAATGTTAGGGACTAAAAAAGTTTTTTGTGAACATGTTAGGGACCAATTTGGCAAATTCCCTTTTTGTTATTCACATTTTGCCTAACTCTATCAAGCCTCTAGAGTCAGTCACCTTGATCGACAAATTCCAAAGTGAGACAATTTCTACTTTGGAAAAGTTCAATGTGTTTTAACTAGATTCAATTCACATTTAGGTGAAAGCAAAAATATCATTACTCGTATTTGTTTTGAGAATTTGGAATGATGCTTTGGGTGTTTGTTTCTCTATCTATACAGATTTTATCATTTGTTCTCCCATTTGAACCATCAAAAATATGATGTCATTTTAAATAAGAGCCTTGGTCATCACAATCCTAAATTGGAGAAATTTTCAATTGTTAAAAGGGAATAGAGTCTCCTAATGAGCTATTCTTTACTTTAGTTGTCATGTAACGTGAGAATGATACTTTAGTCATCTTTTCTGCTATCTAAATACTATTTATCCTTTGCATCCTTATTTGAACTTAAATTGGTGGTTCGTTTCAAAAGCATTTATAATCGCACCCCACACTGGGGAAGGAGATTTGAGAATATTCAATAATAGCAAAGATGCTAAATTTTTTGGAAGAGACATGAAGTATTAAAAAAGAAGAGTGCATCTATTGGCTAAAAGTTAGGGGGCTTTGATTCTACCATTGGTATTTAGGACTTCAGATTTGGTAAAAAAGAAGAAAAAGGATAAAGCAAAGAGAAAAGCCAAAAAAAAAGAAGAAAGAAAAAGAAATGTGGAGAAAAAGAAAAGGAGAAAATTCAATACTGTGATGACCCGGCCGGACCCTAGGGCAAACTGTAGGGTTAAGCGGATCGCCTGCCTAACTTTCACCAAAACTCACTCACTCACATTAACTTGAGAGATAACATTTCACTAACTAAATCCATTAACCGTCCATTATACTTAAGTACATTCCAAAATAAGCAAAGTCGTTTTAGCCTACAACATTTAATATGCATAAATCCCTTGAAGATAAAAGTCAGAATAACTATAACATTAAGTACAAAAGGAATCCTCCAAGTACAAATTCAGGTCTCAGCTTAACTCCTGACTACTCCGCACTCCCGTCTTCCCCCCTATAAGGAAAACAAACTAAATGTGATACGATCTCGACCCAGCAAGAACCTGTCTTAAAGAATCGAATCGATCAAGTAGCAGAAGGATCTATCTTGATCAAGGACCGCTCCGAGATTGAATAGAATGGTAGAATGACACCACAATTCAACGTGATCTTGAACTGATAAGTCAATTGAAAAACTCGAGAATCCTCTCAAGTATTCAAGTTGGATCTCTTGGACAAGAGATGTTGCTAACATAAAATGTTTGTTGGAAATTTTCTTTCATAATTCACCTCCAAAAAACGTTGGACTTTAAGGCTCTTTTATAGCCTTTACAAAGACTCAAAAGAAATCTAACTTAAATTAGGAAACTTCTTAGCTAAACCTAATTCAACCCTAACTAGGAAACTAACTCGTCCTTAAGGCTTAACTATGGTCAACATGACCTAACCTTTTAGTTAATCAAACTAATGATTCATTTAACTCTTAGGCTAACATGAATCAGACCAACTAACAATACTTGAACTAACCACAACAATTGGCTGGAAAATATCATAAACACATGATGCTAAGGACTTAATAACCAAGTAAACACACTAATTCTCAAGAAAGGGATGGTTGGAATGTTGGACTTCAATTACTCAACCATCTTCATGACTTGAACATGAATCATGGACCCTATGTTCGTATCATTCCCCTTCTCTTGAGAGCGATTTGCCCACAATCGTCAGATTGGAGAAATTGCAGTAATTTGGGCATCACTTTCATATCAGCATACCAAGTTGCATGGCATTTATGCAACTGCAAGAAACTCACAAGTAACGTTTCAACTAAGGAATGTACCAATGTAGATGAAGCTGATTACAGTGCCTTCTTGCTCTTTATTTCTCACAAACAATCTTGACCAAGCTATTATCATAGCTAGGGAAATCGGCACCTTGGATTCGAATGTAGTTCTGGATGCTCAAGAATTCAAGTTGCCACATAAAACTTAGCTCATGTTGGCAGCAACATGATAGAATTAGCAGCTATATCTTCTTGTGAACAAGCAATCGGCAATGAAGTACTTAAAGGGAACAAATGGCCCAAGTCCATGGGAACAAATGACCCAAGTCCATGGGTGAATTGTGCTCCTGTTGTTCTTGAGTCTTGTAGGTGGTTTGTGTTTTTCTTGAAGTTCTTGATTGACAAATATCAACTTTGGAAGTTCTTGAAACCCTAGGTTGGTTCTTGAAGATCTTGAAAAAATCTTGAATTTGTGGGCTGTGTTTTAAATTCTTGAACAAAAATTTCTATGCAATCAGCCTTATTTTGTTTCCAAAAACAAAGTTGTTGTTGAGGTTTGGGAACAAAAAAGATCCAATCCATTGTGTGAAAAGGAGACAAGAACAACCCTATGTCCCTAGTTTCCTAATTTGAATCGTGTTTGTTCCAATAGTTTCCTAACTGGAACTTCTGCCCAAATACACTTTGGGATTGGTAACAAAAAGAGTCTCTAGTCATGTTTCATGTGGAAAAGGGGATTGTTTCCTTTAAACTTCATTGCCAATTTCCAAATCTGGTTGGGATTCCAAAGAAGAAAAAAAAATGCACAAGCTTCACTACTTTTCCTAGTTAGAATTGGAAATTTTCCTTCAAAACAGCCTTCCTTTTTGTGTCATTGTCCTAAATTTTTGTGGGAATGGGTTAAAGGTAGTTTCTAATCCTTGTTTCCTTAGGAAAAGGGAAGGAACAGCGAACAATTCCATATTTGAATCGGTCTCTAAATCTCAGCCGTAGAGTCTTTAGAGTCACATTAGTTGCCTTTTCTTTGTAGCGATTCATTCCAGCCACTTTCTCACAAAAAATCCAGCAAAATTAGTGTGTCTTTGTGAGGAACCCGAATTCTTATTTTATTTTACTTACTTTATTTCGTTTTACTGGCTTTATTTAATTATTTATTCACCCGTTTATTTCGAATAATTTATTTCAACCATTTTAAATCCATTTACATGGAACAATGTCTCATTTATTTCTAAAACGTTTTGTTAGCAAATTTAATTTTCTGCGGCTCGTTTAGCGAGAAATATGAATGGCACGTTTTTCGAGGCAATTTCGATCCGAGAGTACATTAGTCTTGGAAAACTAAGGATGATTAATAGTAGGCTAAAGAAAAGTTAATTAAGGGATTAGATGTAGTGAGTTAAGTTAATCTGAATTAGGAGCACTAATTGGCTCACTAATCGGATGTTGACTTTGTGCACTAAGACACCTTTATGTCAAATCCTTCTTACACAACCTCACATCACCACCTACCAACCAAAACTCTTCCCTCTTGGCCGAACCTCCCTTGGCCATTTCTTCTTCATTCTTGCTCCCCCAAGTTCTTCTTACTCTTCCATCCAAAATCACCAAGAGAAACTTGCAACTCCTTGCCTAGCTGAACTTGGAACTTGGGGGACATCTTGAAGAGAAGAGAGGGCCGGCTATTTGGGGCTGTTTTGGGGAGTTTCTCACACCAAAAATCTAGGGTTTCCTCTTGTGTTTGGAAGGTATAAACATCTCCCACCAAAACTCTTGCTTTCTTGTTTCATTTCTTGGCTTTGAAGCTTGTAGCTTCCTTCTTGTTGTTGGTTGGATTTGGTTGGTTGAAGTGGGCTCTATGAACTCCCACCTTGGTTAAATGAGGGCTGCCATGATGTGTATGTGTGTGTTAGTGTGTTTGTGATGAGTTTTAATGGTAGGAACTAGAAGAGGAAAATGAAAGAGAGAAACTGAGAGGAGAGGGAGAAGTGCTGGCCGAAATTTTTAGTTTTTGTTACTCTGTTTGTTGATGCCATATTTTCGTGACTTTCTTGGCCCATTTGAGAACTGATATGTTGAGCTTTAAGTGGACAAATTTCTAGCCAAAAACTCTTTCATTTGGTGCTTCAAAAATGCATGAAAAGATTGGCCAAAAATCTGGAAATTTTCCTTTCATGCTGACCAATGGTCAAATCTGTTTTGGGGTGTTTTGTTCCAAATATTTTGGTTCTATTAAACCATCAATTACTCAATAAATGTTTCTGGAATCTTGGTTTAAAAAATGGAGCGAATTGGGGCTGATTTCGTTGGACAAAACTTTTGGAAAAGAAAGAATGATAGGGTTGGCAGATTGGCTTCGAAGAATTTCACAAATTTTGGTCATTTTGGTTAACTGCCTTCCCGTACGATTTTTTGCCTAAAGTTTGGTAGCGAGGTAGTCCATATATGGAAGTTTAAGTGTACCAAATTTGGCATAATTTCAATACCATTTCGATGCCCAAATGATGCTCCAAAGATTGCTCTTCAAAACTGGGAAACTATATCTTGGCTCAATTCGTATTTCGCTTCTCACTTGTCAAAAGAGTTTGAAAATGATATCTTCTGATGAATTATAGAATTTTGAATCTACTTTCTAACGCCATAAGCCATTCTCAATTTGGACTTGTGTGGAATTAGATATGGTCTGATTTCAAAACTATGTCAAAGCTGGAAACTGGAAAATTGTTGAACAGGTTGAGAAATCCAGCCAACTTCAAACTGTTGTATCTTGCTGTTCAAAAATCAAAATTTAGTTCCTCTTGTTGTGTTTGAAAATTGACTTGAAACTCTTGCTGTGTTATGAATTTCAGAGGTTAATTCAATTCCTGTGAATTTTTCCGAATTTCCAAACTTTGCTGAAAAACAAGAACTGGTTCTGCCCTGTCTTCATGAAACAGTAACTTTGAGTTGAAATTTGAATGATTTCTAGTTGGAATCTAGGAAAAGTGTCTTCTGGAAAGTTTTAGTACTTTGAATTTATTTTCCAACGGTATAAATTTTCCCATTTTTGGACTACCAAACTCAAGATCTGATTTTCCAAGTATTGTCGTGCAAAGCTGAAAATTTCTGATTTCTTAAGAACTGAACTTTTAAGAACTCCCAACTTCCTTTTGAGATTGATAGTCCATTTTAAACTTGATTTCATGGATGATACAAGTTTCCCTTGTGACGTTAAATCCTCATTTTTGAATCTCGATTTTCGATGAATTAAAACACTTTTAAGGCGTTGTCTTAAATTTTAAGCAAGTGTATTTCCTTCCTTGAATATTAAGTGGTCTAGAGTATATGCGAGTGATAGTTGGTCACTATTTCTTTAGGTGCTCAAGGGGGTTTCGAAGGGGATCCCGATATGGACAATTGAAGGACTTTATTTGCTCACTTACTTTTGAATTGGTGAGTGTCAAGTGCATGACTTGTTGTGAGGACTCGCAAAATTTCTTATTTTGAACTCCAAATTTTAGCCTATTTAATTATTTATTTGGCCAAATATTTCGAATATTATTTTCTAGCCCTTTTATACCTAAATACATTGAACTATGACTTGCTTATATTTTTAAAGTGACTCGTTTCAAAATTTAATTCTTGAAAACTCGTTAAGTGTGAATAGTGACTGCACATTTGGGAATAATAATCGAATTCGAGAGAGTACAATAGGTTTGGAAAATTGGAAACTTGTACATTAGCCCTAGAGTGGTTAAATTTAAGTTTAAATACTCAAGTGATAGTTAGTTATACTATCGTTATAAGAATTTCTTGGAGATTTCGCGTTATCGCGCACAAATCGGAAATTCGCGTTTTTGCGCGCGCGACTAATTGGAGGACTTTAGAAATTATTTCTAGACTATTAAGAATGAATAATATGAGTATGAGTATAAGTGCATTAGAGGTTTAGTGCACAAGTGAAACGAACTCGAGAGGAATCGAGCACGAAACGCGCGCGTGCGCGCGCGAGAGAGAGTTGACTTTTGGGAGCTTTCTTAGCCACTCATTTTAGCTTCTAAAAGAAGCTTAATTGCAACACAATTTCTCTTTCCTAAACCCACAAGAACAGCCGGCCAAGAGAAAGAAAGAAACTCTCCAAAGCTCTCCAAATTTTCACTCCATTCCTTCACTAAAACTTCACCAAATTACTCCAAAATTTAACCGTACCTAGCTCATCACTTGGAGATCACATCAAGCTAAGAAAGGGGCTCATTTTCCACGGATTTTCTGAGCTTCAAGAGGGCCGAAATTCTGCTTGAACCACTAGTCAAGGTAATTAACGATCAACCATGAAAATCTTAGTTTATGAAGTAGTATTGCACGTATATGCTCGTATAATCATGTGGGTAGCTTGGATTATGGTGAAATTTGTTGTGTGGGCTCTATGAATTCCCACTTTGACTTGTTGGGCTGATATGTTGAGTTTTAATGTTGTTAATGATGGATTTGTGGTTAAATTAGTAGAACTAAGTGAGTTTACGAAGGAAAGTTTGAAGGGAGCGAAAGGGAGAAAATTTCCGATTCTGCCCTTTTGATGTTCGTGACCTTTAAGGCGAAATTTTGTGGATCTAAAGGCTTAGTTATGATGTTTATATGTTGAATGAGATGTGTAGAAAGTTTCGTTGAAAAATTCCATGAATTGGTTGGCCAAAAGTTGAAATTTCGTAAGCTAGTAAACCTGGAAAATTCTCACGTCATTGCCCAGGCAGTGTTCTTGTTTGGCCATATCTTTTTTATCCGATGTCGAAATTGAGTGCCGTTTGTGGCACTGGAAACTAGACATTCCCATATTTCCAATGGTATAAAATGTAGGTTCTAATTCGACCCGAGTGATCTGTACCAAGCTTGTAAAGTCGACTGCCCTGTTCCACATTTTCACAGAGAACTCTGTTTTGAGCAGCAACTTGATGTCCATAAATGACCTAGTTGTGGACTGATTTTGTAAATTATTTCTTCTAAGAAATTGTAGGCTTATGAATCTAGTTTTCAATGCCACTGACCACGCTCAATTCCGAGTTGAATTGAGTGAGTTGTGGCCAAGTTGAAACTGACTCAGAGGTTGAAAACCCTCTTTTGGGCTAGTTGATGCCTTAGCTTTGATTGGGACTTGTTAATTCGAATTTCTTGGTGGTAATCACCTACCAAATTGCACCTTGGATGTTTCACAGACCTTTTCTTCATAAATGAATGATGTTTGAGAAAATCCATTGGCCAAATGTTTGGAAAAAGGAAAAACACAAATGCAAGGCAGATTGCCTTAAAAATTTTGCAAACCTTATTGACTTTGTTCACTAGCTTCCCAAAGGAATTTTTCCATGAAATTTGGTAGAGGGATAGCCCTCATATGGTATTATAATACTACGAGATTTGGTGTCATTCCGTTTCGATGCCCAACTAGAGTCGCAAAGTTCCAGCTTTAAATCTGGAAATTTGCCCAGTGAGCTTCGTTTTTGCACCAACTTTGAGCTACTATATCTTGGTGCTCAAAGCTCCGATTCTTGTTTCGTTTGTTGGGTTTTAAACCTTGCTTGCAACTATAATTGATTTCCAAATTTCAAAGGCTAGATCAAATTCTGTGATTTTTCCGAATTTTCAAAGTTGGCGAAAATCCAACTTCAAAACTGCCTTGTGAGTTTAGAACAGCAACATTGAGCAAATTTTTGAATATCTTCCGTTAGGAATAATAGAAAAGTGTCTCCAGGAAATTTTAGTACCTTGGAAGAAGTTTCCAACGGTACCAAGTTTTCCAATTTTGGACCTACGGAGAGTGAGTTATGATTTTTCCAAGAATACCCCTTAAATCTGAAATTTTTGAAACTTAAGGAAATGGAGTTTTTCGAATTCTCCTTTTCCCCTCGATAACACTTGAGCGTTTTACACCCGATTTCAAAGGTGAAAACCTGATTTCTCTTGTACTTTAAAAGCCCACCTTTGAGCCTTGATTTACGTATAAATCGGCCCATTTTCATGAAAATTTTCTTAGATTGTACAAGTGTACAATCTTCTTTGATAATTAGGGTTAAATGATGGATTACTATTTAATTGTTCAGGCACCCACGAGGACCTTCAAGAGGATCCCACGGTGAACGCTTGAACCTCTAAGTGACATTTCTACTTGAATTACTTGGTGAGTGTCAAGTGCATGTTTACTTGAACTCCTGTGAACTTGATACATGTTTTATTTGGTACCCATGACTTAAGATTTTGAAAATAGAGTCGAGTGTGTACTTTATCGCACTCGTTCTCATTTGAAATGAATAACTCATGCCTGAAATGCTGGAATATATTAAATGCTTGAATTACCAAATGCTTGGAAATATCAAATGTTGAATGATCTGAATTTATATGCTATGGCTGCATACGTCGCTGGAGTGAATCTCCTCGACACCCAAATGATACTGGGGACGCCCAAACTCATAGGCCGACCTTGGGACTCGAGCTGGCATGGGCTTGGTCGGGAACCTCGGTGAGCCATGAGAATCACATGATAAGCTTGACCTATTGGAGAGGTCTCGCTTGGCATACTCGTAGAGTATCGCCCTACAAATGTCGTTCGGGCCCGGTGCGGTGTACGGTGGACGATAAGAAGTAAGTGGAAATCTACGAATTTGAAATACCGACCCAGTTGACGGAGTGTCATCGCGGGAAAGTATACGAATGACCTTGGCGAAGCAAGTGGAACTTAGCTCCTGAGAGCTACCATATCCTTGAATTGTTTCTGTTTACATTTCATTGAAATTGTTCATTTCTCGCACTTCATTGATTGACTTATTATTTGGGTGTGTTACTTGGACTATGTGCTTGCATGTGTGTTCTTGGCCTCACGAGCGTTTTGCTCACCCTGTAGATTTGTTTTCCTTAACAGGAATGGATCGGAGAGAACTTGAGGAAAACCCCTTTTGGATGTACTTTTGTATTAGGGTTTTCGATGTACATGGCTAGACTCTGGATTTTTGTATAAATTGGGATTGATGTATATTTTGGGAATCTAATGTAAGATTTGGATGATGGATGCATTTTGTACTCGTGGTGTACTATTGAATATTGGTTATGGAAGCGACTTTCTTCATTTGGCTTGTATTATTGATTATTTATAGTTAAGCTTGAATGATTTTGCCTTGAGTCCTGGCGAGAGTTGGGCAGGCGTCCCGCGGATACCCTCTGGTTCGCCTTAGGGAGAAGTGGGGGCGTCACACTTGTTGTTAAATATTTGAATTATTTCTTGTTAATTAAGTGATTTGGATTGTCGAGACGAGTGTGTACTTTATCACACTCGTTCTCTTCTACCTTACTAGATAATTGAATTGCGTGAACTTGGCAAATCGTACTTGTACATGTGGGGACGCACAAATTCCATTGGCTAACCTTGTAACTCGAGCCGGCATGGGGTTGGTCGAGGAGTTTGTGGAACCGTGGGAAATTATAAAGCTTGATCTTTTGAGATCTTACTTGGCATACTTCGAGTAGTATTGCCCTTTCGTGCGTGTTTTGTTCGGATCTGAGAGGGTGAAATGGTGGATGGGGGAAGTAAGCGGGGTTTCTACGGACTTGCTACCTACCCGGTTGACGGAGTGTCACCACGTGGAGGTATTAGCTCAAGGCTTGGCAAAGCAATGGGAATTTAGCTCTGAGAGCTCCCGTATCCTTATTGATTGTGCTTTACTATTATTTGTGAATCACATGAACTTTCTAGTTATATTCCTCATATAAGTGTTATTGTTACTTGAACTTATTTGTTTGCATGCTTTTCTTGGTCTCACTAAGCGTTAGCTCACCCCGTAGTTTGTTTTCCTTAACAGGGACTTGAAGTGGAAAGATTTTGGAAAAGCTGACTTGATTACCTTTTGATTAGAAATTGGATGTAAATGACTTTATTTTGGTACAATTATGGATGTAATTGATTAGTCGGCTTATGGTGGTTGTATTTTGGGAAATTTGATGTACCTTTTGGAAACTTTGTGAAGTAAGACTTGAATGACTATTTAAGGAAGCGAATTTCTTGTATATTGACTTTTATTAATGGTTGATTACCTTTAAGTTTAAATTTGACTAGTATTGAGTGCTGGCGAGAGCTAGGTAGGCAGCCCGCCGAAACCTTAGGATTCGCCCTAAGGAGAAGTGGGGTCGTCACAGTCTTGAGTCATTTTATTCTTTTTATTTCATGTCAAAAGTTGGCCAGAAAATTCCAAATCAGTCTCGGATTTCCTTAGTGAAGCTGTAGAGTTTTCCTAGTTTCCCTTCTTTAGTTGTTTGGTCCGAATCTGTCCAGCTTTAAATTCAGTCCATTGAGTCGCATGTTCTGATGTGTGCACGAATGGAGATGGTGAAGACCAAGTGCGAGTACCATTGGGCCCCATTACACGTGCACGGGTCAAGCGCTTCAAAGAGTCTCCCCAAGCCCTTGTTCGAAATGTTCAAGACCAACAAGGGGTCCATAGGAACATTGAAGGCTTAGAAGTTGATCATCGAGTTGTCTACACATTGATCCAAGCCCATGAGGAGCTAAGTGATGGTTGTTAGTTTTGCTTTAGTCCATTAGCTAGTTCTTTTTCGGTTTTCCAATTAAAGAGGTCAGCCTACCTAGCCCTAAGCATGGCTGAGCCCTCCCCCTTCCGTAGCCTTATGTTTTCGTTAGTTCTTTAGCCTATAAAAAGGCGCAAGTTGTACGGTTGAAGGGTTACGTACTTTGAGAATAAAATTCCAGCATTGTTTTCTCTTACATTGGAGAGTTACAATTCCATTACTTGCTTGACAAGGGTTTTTTTGAGCAATCTCGCGATTGTTCTTGATTGTTCATCCGGCCTATCTACTTGAGTAACCACCTCAATTGGAGTCCCCATTCTACCGCCTTGATTCAAGTCGTGTCGTCCTTCTTGATTCTAGGAGTCGCAATCCAAACGGTTGGAAGTCTCACTAGATCCTTGGGCAAACGTGCTACGTGTCTCAGAACGTGTTGACCGAGGAGCGTATCAGTTGGCTTCAGAGCATAGGTTGAGGTATCTTCCGTTATATCCGTTGCTTTGTCTTTGTTTAGTCGTCTAGGGTTTACCCTTGTTTTCCGCTGCATTGATCAAAAAAAAATTCTGTCTGAAGTCGTTGTTGCTTCATTGTCGTAAATTCTGTCCGTATAGCCTTCTTTTGTTGCGTCAAATTTCTGTCCGTTAGCGTCTCATCGTTGCTTCTAATCTGTCCGTGCTTGTTGTTGGCTTGTTTGGTTAGTTTCTGTCCAAGTCTTGTGCTGCCTTGTGTCGCAAATCTGTCCGCCGTTGGGTACCCTCCATTTCGTGTCAATTCTGTCCTTGGCTTGTGTGCACTTGTGGCGCACAAAATTCTGTCTTGGAGTCTACCCACTTGTTTAGTTAGTTAACCGTTGCTTGAGTAGCAAGAAAAAATAAATAAATAAGGACTTGGCGGCTGCTAGGGTTTCCGTCTCTTCACTAGGGTTTCGTAAGTCAAATCTGTTCAAGTTTGTTCGTTGGTCATCCAAGTTGTTTGGCTTGTTTTCAAATCTGATTTTTGGTTAAAACTTGTTGGTGTTTGTGAACCTTGAAGAGAACCTACAAGAATCTAGGGTTTCTTGAACCCCTTGATCACAATCTTGAAGTTCTTGATAATTACTTGGGAAGTTCTTGAAGGATCTTGAAGTTTTGATCTTTGATTGTGGTGAGTTAAGAGGCCGAACCAAAATCTGGAATTTATTCCATTCGGCCAGGTTGTGTAGTGTTCGTTTAAGTAAAAAAAAAAACAGAAATGAAAAGCTAAGAAAAGAGAGAGAATTCGGTGGGCAAGAAAACAAAAACAAGAAGGGAAAATTCGAAATTTTATTGCCAAAACAGTCACCATCACATCTTGTTTCCAATCCGAAGGGAAATAAAACAAAGGGAAAAGATTCAAAAGTTTTGATCCACCACTTCTTGGAGTTCTTGAATATCTTGTTTCTTGGGAACTTGTTTCATCTTTCTAGTGTACAACTTCTTGTACTCTCTAGCGGTGGTGAAGGGTTTCCTTGGAGTTGTTGTTTCTTTCTTGGGAACATCTTGGGTAACCCATTGGGGGGGAGCTAGAGTAAGGTTGTTTGCATCACCTTGTGGGGACTCCATTGTTGGGAAAGGCCGAAACTGTTTGCACCAAAAAGGAGAGGACAATCCGCACGTAACCTTGTGCGTGGGTGAGTTTTCGGATTGAGAAAGGGAGTTTATAAGTGGCTGTCCAACCGACTTGCATAAGGAGTTTGGAAAGAAACAAAATCTGATTAGTAAACTCCTTATTGGAATAGGATTGGGAAGTTGCAAAAAAGTTGTTTCAAGAATAAAGAGGTTTTCTAAAGGCTTCCAAAACTAACTCGTTTCCAAATTCAATTAGGAAACTAAGTAGACACTTGGGTAACTCTTTAAATTCCACTTGGACAAGCTCCTACATTTTAGGAACTAGGGTTTCGTTGGCTTCCTTTTCACACTAGCGCGTTTTCCCATTGCTGTCCGCGTTAGGAAGTTTCCATTTTGCCCTATTCTTGTCGAGCATTCTTGTCCCATTTTGCATCTGCATTTGTGTCTTGCTTTCTTGGTTACTCTTGTGGATAGTTTGGTGACGCTTGTTGGATTTTTTTGGCATTTCTCAACTACCGCAATCCGACAGGTAAGGAATTTTTTTGGTAAGGTCATTAGAGTGCTTTCGAGTAGAAATACGAGGGTGAGTGAAACACTAAGGGAGTGAAGTAAGGTTATATTTGTGCTATTTTTCTTGTTCACTAACCTTTTTGCAGGTAAAGCGAAGTATATGGAGCAAGCTCATCCACCACTGACTACTCACTGATGTTCACTGCCATGAAAAACGAGTTTAAGCGGATTAGTGAGCAACAAATGGAGGAGATGCACACCGCTTTGACGAGCTCTCAAAGAGCTTCACAAAGAGGCTCTCGGTCTAGATCTCGCAACCGAAGTAACCATGGCACCAAAGGAGCAAACTATGAGGAGTACTCGGCTAGTGAAGATGAGGAAAGAGCCGAGAGGCCTAAAAGGGACACGTCTAGGAACGAGTTCAAGGGACTTAAAATTCAAGTTCCTACTTTCCAAGGCAAAAGTGACCCTGAGGCTTACTTGGAATGGGAAGGCCGCATTGAGATGGTCTTCGATTGTACGAGTATAGCGAGGAACAAAAGGTGAAGGTCGCTACTGTTGAGTTCACCGACTACGCACTAGTTTGGTGGGATCAAGTAAGGACTAACAGGAGGAGAAATGGTGAACCATGAGTCCGAACTTGGCAAGAACTCAAGGCACTAATGCGCAAGAGGTTTGTTCCAAGCTACTACAATCCGTGATCTCACTCCAAGCTACAAACCCTCACTCAAGGCAATATAAGTGTGGAGGACTACTACAAGGAGATCGAGATGGCCATGATGCGGGCAAACATTCAAGAAGATAGTGAAGCCACTATGGCAAAGGTTCCTTAAAGGTCTAAACACTGACCTTCAAGAAGCCTTGGAGCTTCAACATTACTTGGACATGCACAATCTTCTTGAACTAGCCATTAAGGGCCGAGAGGTGGAAGAAATTGAGGAAGAGAGGCCGAACCTTCCAAACCTCCCAATTCGAGTGCATGGAAGGGCAATCCAGCCAAGGAGAACCACACATGAAACTGGAAACTGCGGCTACAACCAAGCCCTTCTAGCAGCACATCCGGGTAATTTCTCTAACCGAAACTCCAATTCTACCTCTCATAAGTTTGTTGATGCATCCAGGTCTACTTCTAAGGCCCCCTCAAGAAACTCCTAACCTAGGAGTAGAGACATCCCAGTGTTTCAAATGCCAAGATTCGGACATATCCAATCCCAATGTCCGAATCAAAGGATCATGTTAGTCACTCATAATGGAGAAATCGTGTCTGATGACGATGATTGTGAGGAGATGCCACCTTATCCAAGGATGACTACTTGGAGAATGACTCGGCCGAGGAGTAGCGCTCTCCTACTCAAGGGAAATCTGTTGCTTAGTGGCACGACGAGTGCTAACGCCGCGAGTCAAAGAGGATGAGCAGCTACAAAGGGAGAACTTGTTTTACACTCGATGTAAAATAAGTGACAAAGGTGTGCAGTCTCATCATTGATGGAGGTAGTTGCAACCAACGTGGCCAGCTTGCTCATGGTAGAGAGTTTGGGGCTTTCTACTACTAGGCATCCGCACCCGTATAGGCTTCAATGGCTGAGTGAAGAGGGTGAAATAAGTGTCTACAAACAGGTACGCCTTCCCTTTTTCAATTGGCAGTTATATTGATGAAATGGTGTGCGATGTTGTCCCTATGCATGCTACTCCACATCATTCTAGGGAGGTCATGGCAATTTGATAAGCACGTCACTTTGATGGTAAAGGGCTAATAAGTACACTCTATTGCACAACTGGTAAACGCATGGTCCTAAACACCCTCACACCTGCACAAGTATATGAGACCAACTTAAATTGCAAAGGGAGTGTGATTTGGACTGCAAAAGAGGAAACAAAAGGCGGCCGACCCTGGGAAATGCTCCACTTCTACAAGTGAGCAATTGACCAAGGGTCAAGTGAGCACACCTATTGTCACAACATGATCATGCATTAATTAAATCCAATACTAGGAAGCAAAACATGATCATTAAGGCTAAGGATGTTTGAAAGATTGTGAATTCTGATCAGCCTATGTTACTCATAATTTGCAAACATGTGCTCCTAAATGTTGATGAGCTCGATAAGGCATTGCTTTCGAGTGTAGTTGCTCTTTTGCAGGAATTCGAGGACGTGTTTCTGATGGCTTACCACCCATACGAGATCGAGCACCAAATAGACCTGATTCCTGGAGCACCACTACCCAATAAACCTGCTTACCGCATGGGTCTTGAGGAAACTAAGGAGCTCCAAAGGCAAGTTGGATGGCCTACTAGGTAAGGGTTGGGTAAAGGAAAGTTTGACTCCGTGTGGCTGTGCCTGTGATACTTGTCCCCAAAAAGGATGGTACTTGGCGTATGTGCACTGACTGTAGAGCTGTCATGCCATAACTGTTAAATACCGTCATCCAATTCCTAGATTAGATGATATGCTTGATGAAACTTGATGGTGCTGTGATTTTCACTAAATTTGATTTAAGAAGTGGCTATCATCAAATTAGGATGAAAGAGGGAGACGAGTGGAAAAACAGCTTTCAAAACAAAACATGGATTTTATGAGTGGGCTAGTCATGCCTTTTGGGTTGACTAACGTCCCTAGCACTTTCATGAGATTAATGAACCATGTTTTAAGACAATTCATTTGGAAAATTTGTCATTGTTTACCTTTGATGATATCTTGATATATAGTCGAACGAGCATGAACAAATGGAACATCAGAGTTAGTACTTGATATACTTCGCAAGGTGCGCCTCTATGCTAATCTTAAGAAGTGCACCTTTTGTACTAATGAACTTGTGTTCTTTGGCTATGGTGTGAGTTCACAGGGCATCAAAAGTAGACGAATCTAAGATTGAGGCCATTAAGCAATGGCCACACCAAAATCCATCCTTGAGGTGCGCAGATTCCATGGATTGGCGGGCTTCTACCCGGCATTTTGTTAAAGACTTCAACACTATTACTGCCCCATTGACCGCCGTGACCAAGAAGAATGACAAATTTCATTGGGGAGAAGCCCAAGAACAAGCATTCCTTACTCTTAAGGACAAACTCACATGTGCACCTATTTTGGGCATTACCTAATTTTCAACAAGACTTTTGAGATTGAATGTGAAGAACAAGCATTCTTACTCTTAAGGACAAACTCACACATGCACCTGTTTTGGCATTACCTAATTTCACAGACTTTGAGATTGAATGTGATGCTTTTGGTGTAGGGATTGGAGCTGTTCTCATGCAAGACAGAGGCGTTGTGCGTTTTTTTAGTGAGAAACTGGGAGGAGCTGCATTGAACTACCTACGTATGACAAGGAGTTGTACGCCCTTGTGAGAGCCTTGGAGACATGGCAACACTACCTCCGTCCCAGGGAATTCGTGATACACACTGATCACGAATCATTAAAGTTTCTCAAGGGGCAACCGAAATTGAGCAAGAGACATGCCAAGTGGGTAGGTTTCATGACACCTTCCTCTATGTCATTAAGTATAAATCAGCAAACGAATGTGGTAGCTGATGCACTTTCTTTTAGAACATTCTTTGCTTGTTTCCTTGATGCTAAATTGCTAGGTTTTGACAATGATCAAAAGAACTCAATGCACATGATCTTCGATTTTGGTGAAATATATGCATCATGTACTAAGAGTCCGCATGGAAAATCACTTCCTTGCATGACGGATTTTTATTCTATGTGGACAAGTTGTGTGTGCCTAATTCGTTTATTCGTGTTCTCTTGGTTAGAGAGGCACATAGTGGTGGTCTCAATGGGACATTTTGGCATTGTTAAGACTTTAACAATGTGCAAGAACACTTTTACTGGCTTCATATGCGTAGGGATGTTGAACGCATGGTTGGTAGATGTGCCACTTGCCACACGGCCACGTCTAAAACAATCCATATGGCTTGTATACCCCATTGTCCATTCCACATTTTCCATGGGTGGACTTGTCTATGAACTTTGTCTTGGGATTACCTCGATCACCAAGGGGTAATGACTCCATCTATGTGGTAGTTGATAGATTCTCAAGATGGCTCATTTTATCCCGTGTCATAAAACTGATGATGCATCTCATATTGCTAACTTGTCCCTTAAAGAATTGTACGTTTGCATGGTATGCCTCAAACCATTGTTATGATAGGGATGTGAAGTTTTTGAGCTACTTTTGGAAGACTTGTGGTCTAAACTTGGCACTAAACTACTCTTTTCGACCACAAGTCATCCCTAAAGCGATGCCACAAACTGAGGTTGTCAATCGCACCCTTGGTACTTTTACTCAGGGCTTTGATTAAGAAAAATCTCAAAACTTGGGAAGAGTGTTTGCACCATGTTGAATTTGCTTATAATCGAACTGTTCATAGTGCAACATACTCCTCACCATTTGAGGTTGTTTATAACTTTAACCCCCTAACCACACTTGATTTGGCGCCCTTACCCTTCTCTGAGCACACAAGCTTAGATGGGAAAAAGAAAGCTGATTTTGTGCGTAGGTTACATGAAACTATTCGAGTCAACATTGAGAAGCGTACTCAGCATACATCCAGTAAGCTAACAAGTATCGTCGTAAGATGATTTTCGAACTTGGAGATTGGGTTTGGCTGCACCTAAGGAAGGAGCGATTTCCTAAGCAACGCCAAAGTAAATTGTCCCCAAGGGGAGATGGACCGTTTCGAGTGCTCCAACGAATCAATGACAATGCTTACAAATTGGAGTTACCAGGGGAGTACAATGTAAGCGCGACTTTCAATGTCGCGGACTTGAGCCCATTCCGTGACGAGGAGGATCCAGATTTGAGGACAATCCTTCTCCAAGTGGAGGGGACTGATGTGTGCACGAATGGAGATGGTGAAGACCAAGTGCGAGTACTATTGGGCCCCGTTACCACGTGCATGGGGCCAAGCGCTTCAAAGAGTCTCTCCAAACCCTTGTTCGAAATGTTCAAGACCAACAAGGGGTCCATAGGAACATTGAAGGCTTAGAAGTTGATCATCGAGTTGTTTACACATTGATCCAAACCCATGAGGAACTAAGTGATGGCTATTAGTTTGGCTTTAGTCCATTAGCTAGTTCTTTTTCGGTTTTCCAATTAAAGGGGTCGGCCCACCTAGCCCTAAGCATGGCCAAAACCATCCCTCTTCCCTAGCCTTAGGTTTTCGTTAGTTCTTTAGCCTATAAAAAGGCACAAGTTGTACGGTTGAAGGGTTACGTACTTTGAGAATAAAATTCCAGCATTGTTTTCTCTTACATTGGAGAGTTACAATTCCATTACTTGCTTGGCAAGGGTTTTATTTGAGCAATCTCGCGATTGTCCTTGATTGTTCATCCGACCTATCTACTTGAGTAACCACCTCAATTGGAGTCGCCGTTCTACCGCCTTGATTCAAGTCGTGTCGTCCTTCTTGATTCTAGGAGTCGCAATCCAAACGGTTGGAAGTCTCGCTAGATCATTGGGCAAATGTGCTACGTGTTTCGGAACGTGTTGACCGAGGAGCGTATCATGTTCAGCCTTAGTTTTGT
Organism: Coffea humblotiana; assembly: GCA_023065735.1. Classification (NCBI taxonomy): domain Eukaryota; kingdom Viridiplantae; phylum Streptophyta; class Magnoliopsida; order Gentianales; family Rubiaceae; genus Coffea; species Coffea humblotiana. The sequence goes on along the minus strand of JACYVW010000015.1, from coordinate 501,557 downwards.
GTGATTTCTAGCAATTTTTCAGGTTTAATTTGTGTCTTTGTTAAAGTCTTTTGAGTATTTCATTCCATTATTTCTTGTGTGTGAAATCTGGTCAGCTTATTCCACACAATCTTGCTGTGTTTTGGTTGTCAAGTTGATTGAATTACTTTGAGTAAAATTCTAATTTCTTCAAAGGAGGTGAACTGAGTTTTGGTGAGCATATTAGAGTGTTACACATCTTTGAATGACATACACGAGTGTGGATGTAAACACGTAAGGGAGTGATTGTGAGGTACATATATTTTGTTTTGCACTAACCATTTTGCAGGTACATATCATGTCTAACGGAGTAAGATCATCACACTTTGGTTCTGTGCTCTAGTGATCAATACACCTCTACAAAGCCAACTTATTCGAGGAGTCGTGGAAGTGAAGCTGAGTTTTCCATGGCTGATCGTGAGTATTTTCAAGTTGTCCGACAGCCATGTACACCGGATAGTGTTATTCATGACGTGTGCAAGTCTTCTACAATCCAAGAGGGCCATTATGAGAAGAATTGGGTTTCAAAATTGCAACACTTGCTAGTATCATTTCTTTCAACCGAGATTTGAGGACAAATCTTTTTCAAAAGGAGAGGAATGATGCGAAATATTGGCTGCTTATGGGCCATGTTATAGCTAGTAGTTTAGTAGTTTATTTTCCAGATTTCTAGTTAATGTAGTAGGAACAAACTCGGTCCAAGATCTTATGTTGAATTGGATCCAAATTAGTTGTCAAGTCCATTGATTAATTGAGTCGTTTTGTTAGTTATTTCCTTGTGTAATAATCGGCCCACAATAAGCTTCTTAATTGGGTAGTGAGTTAGTTGATTAGTATTAGATAAGTTAAGTCGAGTCCATTAGTTTAGGTATATTAGGGTTATAAATATTTGTATCCTTTCATTCAAAAGAGGAGGAAATTGACGTTTTTTTAAGAGAGTTTTCTCTTGGCTTGTCGCCGACCCTTTGAATACTTTAGATGGATTCTTGAGCGTTCATCTATAGCTTATCAATCAAAGAATGCATTTGATTGTGGCGCCTCCCTGCCAACCTTAATTCGTCTTGAGCAGTCCCTGATGGAATTAGGTTCCATCCCTTATACCAAGGTTCATTGTCCACGTGAACAATGAATTGAGGTTCTTTGTGTCCATAACCTGATCGAGATAGATCCTTCCGCTGCCTTGATTGATTCGATTTCTTCTCAGGCGTTCCTTGGAGAATCGGTTCATATCAAAATGGGTTGAGTAAAACCCAGTGAGGTTTCCATACAAGCAACAATTAATTAAACACTTCAGCCAGTAACAAAATTAAGCAAGTAAGGAACACTTCACTACATAAAGTAAAGAACACTTCATTGAACAATAACTTTTAAAAGGATACAGTGCTCACATGAGAGCCACTTCAATGCACTACACACTCCGTCAAACTCCTCCTTAGAACCTCCAAAACAATAAACACTTCCCTCACTTAGTGGCCATATCAGTAATCTGTTACTCCGTGGTAATACTCGAGCATACCGAAACACTTACCCAATGCTACCATCCTACCCGACCAAACCCTTTGCTGACTCGAATAGTCCATTGAATAGAGAGTTTTGGGGCCTAGTTCAGCCGGTGCGATAAAGTATACACTCGGATTACAGTCATGGACACTTACAGTAGCACTTGGTCAATTATCAATCTTCAAACCCAAACTAAATCGGGTGCGATAAAATACACTCCCGACTTAGAAGGCGAAGGACAATTGAAAACATTTTACAATAAAGCACTAGCATAATCACATAAACATCACTTAAGTAACACATAGGCAATTTAAACACACAAATGTGGAAACACTCACCCAAAGTAGTTGGAATTCACTCGTTGGTGCTTTTTCCCTCCTCCGGTTCACCCTCGGCCTCTGGGACATTTGTAAATTTATTAGATTATTTGTTAAATTTCCTAAAGTGATGTTTAAGTGTAATACTTGGTGAAATTAAGGGTTTAAATGATTATTCTAGCTTTTTAGTCTTACTTGATTCTTTTAACTAAACTAAACTTAGTATGTATGATCCAAGATGTTTAAATGTATACATAGAGTTTTGAGGTAATCTTAGTACATATCTTATTCTAGTAACTTCTAGTTTCAAAGTTCAGGTAACTTAACCCCCTTAAGCCTTAAAATTCTATGTTTTTATACAAATATGGTAAGTTAAGGTGATTAAGTGGCAGCTACAACTTACATTTTCTTATAAAAGTTGAAGTCTACGTCCTAAGGGTCATTTTAGAAATCAAAGTTCAAAGTTGATAAATTTCCTAGAGATTGGAAGCTTAGTATTCCTATGAATTTCCTTGATTTTATCCTTTATTTTGAATGAATTTTTACAAGTAAAACTGTTATGAGATGGTTCAGAGATGTTTTAGTTCAAGTTTCATTTTAGAATTCAAAGTTAAACTCAAAATCTAAACACATTGTTTTAGAATGGTTCGAAACAGTTTTCCAGCAATGGGTAGTCAAGTTTCCTCCTTTAATTTGCTATTTTCTTGCTTAAAATTCCTCAAATCCAAGGTATATTTTACTATCATTCTGTTATAGATCATTTTTAGTTAAGACTTAGCTAAAATTTCCAGAAAAACTCAGCAATACAATCAAAATCATCTAATCAACCCAAATCTGCCAAAACAGTTTCGCATGCTCGACCAGCTCCCATTTCTTTATCTAAGATTCAATTATTTCCTCCAAAATTAGGACAAACAGAATATACAGAGTAAAAATAGATCAATATATGCATAAATTTCAAGTTACAAGATGAAATCTAAGCTTGAGAAATCACAATAGCATTCTCGGTTCAAAGCTAGGATTTCCAACCTTATATCTTCACCAAAATTTCATTCAATGCATCAAACATCAACCAAACTCGACATGCATTCTCATAATCATCGCAATAAGACCATGTAACTTCAAAACCCAGTAAAAACCTCTCATCAAATTCCATTTTTAAACTAAAATCTTAGCTAATGCTCTATTGGACAGGTTATCAAGCCAATATATGGTCAATCAGTCATTTATCCCCATTTCAGCCCTTGTGATCAAGTTTCCACCTAGAAATCTTAGTATGCAATACTTGATATAGGTTGTACAGGGCATAGAACATGATTTTCCAGCTTCAATTCACCAAAACACCCATTAAAACCCAAAAGAACCACCATCGGCTAAGCTGGAAGTTTTCCAGTAGCCATGTAGTCTCCTACTGACAATTCCAACCACAAAACTCAAGTTTTTTACCATAGAAACTCACATGTATCACCTATAAACATTATACAGGACATAAAGCATGAATTCCAGTCATAATTCAACATAAAATCTGTTTAAATTGAGAAGAAAACCTGACATCAACTAGTTACAGGGCTGACGGACTTCCAGCTTTGAAGATTCAAGTTTTATGACCAAAAATCAAAATTTTCTTCAGAGATTTCGACATGCATTCATTCCACCATATAGTCTAGTGTATATAGCATGTATTTACAGTAAGTTTAGTCAAAATTTGAAGCAAAAGACTGCAAAATGCAATATGAACTCAATTCAGGCAAATTACTCCAAAACAGTGAAGAAATGAGTTCTAATCATTGAAGTTTGCTAGTTTCTTGACTAGATTCTAACATGCATCAAGAAATATGCTTTGTATGTGAAAGAAAGGTTTTGGAAAAGATTTACCCCTGCTTTTAGCCAAATAAAGCTGAAGAAATAAAAAGAGAGTACTCTGGTTTCTTGGCTTTTTTTTTGTTGAAATGTGCAGCTGGATCCTTTCTACTCTCTTGGCTCTCTCACTCATGGTTTAAGCTTGAAGAAATAGGGGGATTTTGTGGAGTTATGGTTGAATCAGCCTTGGTTCTCGACTGATGATAGGAAGAAGAGGATGAAGGAGTTTTCTTGCTTTCAACTCTCTCTCTTGGCTGCTTAATTGCTAAAATGGAAATGTGATGGTCTTAGGGCAGTCTTGGTGTATTATAGCGAAGGTGATTAGCTAAAATGAGAGGTGGAAGGCTAGTGGAAGTTTAGGTGATATTTGGCCAAAAGAAATTGTGGAGTTTGGCCAAAAGAAATTGTGGAGTTTGGCATAGAACTTTGCATGTTAGTTTTTTTTTTGCATTTCCTAGTTTTGGTAGACACAAGTGATATATATATAGATGTGTGTGTATGTTTAGATTAAACACTATAATGTCACACTCTCAAGTGGTAAAACAATTAAACACTTAAATTCATCAATAAAAAGGTATATAAAAATTAAACTAACAGAATGAAATTTACACAAAATTTCTGGGACCTCACAAATACCAAAATCCCTCCGGTGATGATGATAAAAGTAGAAATGGAGTCAAAGATCTTTTAGGCCTAGAACCAAATTTGGGGCAGTTTTTGGAGGGAATGCGATTTTAAGTATAATGTTCTTGAAAATCTTATTTCTTTTAATTGTCATTTTCAAGCCACATTAAAAGCTCATAAAGTCCATTGCGGATTTATCTTTCATGACAACTTGAAATTAGGATCGAACCTCTACGGGATCTACCAATCATTTGTGATCATAAGGTCATAACTTGTTTCAGTGTGTTTAACTATCTCTTTTACCCATATATTACAATCCCACTAAACTTATATGTTGACTAAGTTTTTGTAAGAAATAAGGGTGAAAAGCTATTTGCTTTCATCAAGATGTTGTATTGAATGGGTTAAATGCAATCTGGGTATAAAATTGAGATAGATCCTGATATACCATCTTTAACTATTATTTCTCTTACCCACCTGAAAATCAGGAATAATATCCACTCGATTGGTCCTGAAGGATGACCTAATGAGAAAGAGTGATTCTTTCCCCTAAATGCTAATCCTAAGTGAGGAAAAGAACTATTGCAATTTGGTCCTGTTTTGAGAGGTTCATTATGGAGTTTTTTACATGAGTTTAAGCATGACATTTTTTTAAGTTTCTTTTTCATTTGAAGAATGCAATTTTTATTCTACACCAATGCACATTGCATGTTAACATGTGATAGTTTTCTAAATTTTAGGAAGCATTGTTTTCTTGTTTTTGTCAAAATAAATGGAAAGTCATCCAAACAAAAATTTTTGCAATTAAATGGGCTAAATTGAGGCAAATTTTTATAATATATTTGTAGGATATGCCCAAAGGTCAAGTAGATTTCAAATCTGTTATTCAAAATTTGACTTTGATAAGTTAGCATTTTGCATGAACTATAATTGTTACATCATTGTTTCAAAATAAAGAAAGAAAGTTTCATGAAAAAATTCAAGTGCATATTATACTTTGAAAAATTTTCTCTGTGTAGGTGTTTATGACTAAGATCGAAGAAGAAGTGCAAGTCAAAATCTTGCAAATTTAAAGGTCAATCACGAATAAAAAGTGGCAATAATGTTACATTGCAAAGTGGAGAATTGGTTTATCCATTCAAAAGGAGTACATACTTCAACAACCAACTTTGAAAAAAAAAAAGAAAAAGAAGAAGGAGAGAAAAAAAGAAAAAAGAGAAAAAGAAACAAAAAATAGACAAAAAAAGAAAAAGAAAAACAGCAAAGAAGAAAAAATATAGAATAAAGAAAAGAGAGAAGAAAACCTAGTCAAAGACTAAACTGGGGCAGTTTTTTAGTTTTTAGTTTTATTAGCCCTATACTTGGGGCAAATTTTGAAGAATGCGATCCTAGAATTATTTTAAAAAGATTTGCCTTCAAATTTTAACCTTTCTTAACACCTCGCTTGACCCCGTGACAAAACCAAAAGCTCCCAACCTCCACCTTTTGCAGTATTTTTACAGAAAATTTCCTAATCAAATGGCAAATGATGTAAATATACCTTCACCAATTTTTGCAAGGAAAGGATTGTCTCAATGCCATCAATCTAGAAACATATTTCTGAATTGATAGAGATTGTCGTTAAAGTTGTTCGTTAGGTGAAAACCCGAAAAGGTGCCTTTTCAAAAAAAGAAGAAAAAGAAAAAAAGGAAAAAAAGAAAAAATAAAAAGGAAAGAAAGAAAAGAAAAAATAGACAAAAAATAAAATGGGTTGGGTAACCTTAGTGAAAAACCGAAAGGGTGCTAAGGTAGGGTTTTGAAACACAAGAGAGTCATGAATGGGAAGCAGAAGGTCAACGATTGAGTAGCTGACTGTCCGTTCAAATTTGGTGGTTAGACGCGAATGTTTCGTGATATACAACATGGTTGACTAGTATTGAAAAACTAAGAAGATTCGAAACAAGTAGCAGAACTGTTCTAAGGGAGACGATTTCTTGACATCAAAAGCTCATGTTTATATGGTTCTCAAAGCCTGAGAGATCATATGATGGTGGCATTATCTCTCATCATAGCTGTCTTCTTTTTCTTTTGTAGGCAAAATTACGTGATCATTATTTATACCTTCTCTAAAAGAAAAAAAAATACAGCATTTATTTTACCTAAGCATGACCTACACTAGGACAGATTTTTCTTGAAAAAGTGATATCTAATTCTATCAATATGTTCAAAGTTTGCTCAGGAAGAATTGCACAAGAATTCTGGACCTTGTATTTCATTTCCTTCTAGCAACCTAGGCTTTGCATTTTTTTTTCATTCTAGCACTTTTGAAAGTATTTTTTGATTCTTTTTCCCTCTAGTCCAGCGGCATGGATGTTACAAGTTTACTTTTCCAAAATTAACAACCCAAACTTTGCATTTATCATTTCTCCTACTAGTTATTTGGACTTGGATCTAATCCCATCAGTAGTCTAGATTTGGGGTACATTATCATTTCTTCTATTAGTTATTTGGGTTTGGGTTTAATCCCAACAATGGGTTAGGTTCGAGGTGCATTTTCATTTCTCCCACTAATTATTTGGATTTGCATCTAATCCCACCAGTAAGCTAGACTTGGGGTATATTATCATTTCTCCCACTAGTTATTTGAGTTTGGCTCTAATCCCACCAATAGTCTAGACTTGGGGTACATTATCATTTCTTCCGCTAGTTATTTTGGTTTGGATTTAATCCCATTAATGGATTAAGCTCGTGATGCATTTTCATTTCTCCCACTAATTATTTGGATTTCGATCTAATCCCACCAGTAAGCTAGACTTGGGGTATATTATCATTTGGATTTAGGTCTAATCCCACTAATTGTTTAGACTTGGGGTACATTATCATTTCTTCCGTTAGTTATTTGGATTTGGGTTTAATCTCACCAATGGGTTAGGCTCGGGTGCATTTTCATTTCTCCTACTAATTATTTGGGTTCGGGTATAATCCCATCAGTAGACTAAACTTGGGGTGCATTCTCTTTTCTCCCACTAACTGATTGGATTTAGGTCCAATCCCACTAGCAGGCTAGCCTCGGAGTGCATTATCATTTCTTCCGCTACTTGTTTGGATTTGGGTTGAATCCCACAGATTAATCTAACTTTGAAATGCATTTTTAGTTTTCTACTGGTTGTTTGGTTTCGGGTTTAATCCCACCAACAATCGATATTTGGAAGTATATGGCTGTTCCTCTATTTATTTGGGTTCGGGTTTAATTCCACTAGCAATCGACATTTGAAAGTATGCTTTCAATTCCTCTATTAGTTGTTTGGGTTTGGGTTTAATCCGCTAGCAAGTATAGACTTGTAATTTGTTATACTTATTCTCTTGCTAGTTGTTTTATCTAATTACTTTTCGTGCTTTCCTTCATTTCATTTTATCTTATATTATTTTATTTTTATTTTTATTTTTATTTTAGCACAAGTTTCATTCTACCTCCTATTTAGATTACATCTAATATGATGGGAAATGTAACTAGATCCATATAAGTTCGGTCATGTTCTTGCATCTTATTGCTACTTTACCAAGTAATGTGAAATGTTTTATGTTGTTTGTCTTGATTCAGTTGCAGCTGAAAGAGATAGGTAGGTAATTTGGTATCTACGTCTTTGTTTCGAATTTTTTCAAAACTCAGACAGAGAGGGGCAAGCTGTAAACACTAAATTTTTCTTAATTTCAAGTTTATTTTTATTTTTATTTTCACTTATAAATTGCTTAAGTAATTATTTGAATTTTATTTTGTAGGTTTGTGCAATGAAAAGAAAGAAAAGGAAAAGGAAAAATGGATGTTCAAATTGGAGAAAATAGTAGAGGTTTCATTTTGCTTTTAACCCAATAAAACTCCAACAAAAAACCCAACCTCAACTCCACCCAAACCCAATTCAAAAGCCCAAGCAAAAACCCAACCAAAAGTTTGGAAAGAAAGGAAATAAAAGAAGCCCATTGGTCCAACTCTTTTCTTAAAAGAGAGAGAGAGTGTGTGTGTGTGAGGACCCGAATTTTAATTTTTCTTACTCTTATTTCATTTTACTGACTTATTTAATTATTTATTCACCCGTTTATTCCGAATAATTTATTTCATTCATTTTAAATCCATTTACATGGAACAATGTCTCATTTATATTTTTAAAACGTTTCGTTAGCAAATTTAATTTTTCTGCGACTCGTTTAGCTAGAAATAGTGAATGCACGTTTTTCAAGGTAAATTCGATCCGAGAGTACATTAATCCGGGAGAATTAAGAATGATAAATAGTAGACTAAGAAAAGTTAATTGAGAGATTAGATGTGAGTGAGTTAAGTTAAGCTCAATTAGGAGCACTAATTGCACACTAATCGGTTGTTGACTTTTGGGCACTAAGAGCACCTTTATGTCATTCCTCTTGTCATTCCATCAACTCACCACCTACCAACCAAAACCCTTTCTTCTTCCCCTTGCTTTGGCCGATCCCCCTCCCCCCATTTCCCCTAAAAAATTTCAGCTCCTTGTCCTCCATTCTTGCTCCACAAAAGCACTCCAAATTTGCTTCTTGTCTTGGTTCTTCATACAAGCTTGGAAGAGGACTTGAACAAGGAAGAAACCTTGGTGATTTAAGAGCTCAAACCTTAGTGCTTAGTCTTCATTTTGGCAGCAAGGTAATCCTCCAAGAAACCCTCAACTTTTCCTCTCAAATCTTAGTAATGAGTTAGTTTAGTTAGTTTAGTTGTTGAGTTGTTGATGGGTTCACAAGAACCTTGACATTAGGTAGTGGACTTGAGGTGGCTTTATAGGTAGAGGCCTTGAGGATTTTGTATGTTTAATTGCTTGTTTGTTACTTGTTTTGATGAGATATGGTTTAGTTCTAGTCGCAAAGTTGAAAAAGTAAGCTAGAGGAATGAGAGATGCTTGCTGGCCGAAATTTGCTGGTTGTTCCTCTCTTGTTAATTTCGAATTTTTGATGTTATTTTGGTGCAATAATGTTTGATACATGTTGGTGGTTATGTGTGTTGAATATCTTCCAAAAAGCTTTCCAATTGGTTGTGTTAAAGTAGGGTTAAAGTGAGGATGAATTCTGGAAATTTTCGGGTCAGGAGACCCCAACCAGTGTTCACGTTTTGGATCGTAACTTTCTGTCTGGGATCTGAAATTGAGTTCCATTTGTGGCATCCGAAACTAGACTCCGAGATCTTTCCGTCGGTATAAAATACACCTCCTAACTCATTTCCTATGAGTCGTAGTGAACCGGCAAAAATGACTGAAATTCCTCCCTGCTTGCATCCGAAAAACAGTCCTAACTGCAGTTTGTAGCTCAATTTTGCCTATCTTGCAAACTGCATTTTAAGACAGTTCCTTCTAGTAAATTATAGTATTTTGAATCTAGTTTTCAACTCAGCAAACCAAACTAAAATTTGAGTTGTGTAGCTCTAGTTATGATCAGATTTTGAAACTCTGTCTAGTATGTCAGAACTGGAATTTTCGTAAACAGGTTCCAAAATTCAGTTTTCTTAGAACTGTTGTATCTTCATGTATAAAGTCCCGAATTAAGTTCCGTTGGTTGCATTTGAAACTAGGTTTGGAGTTTTAATTGTGGTATAAATTTCAAGGTTTGATTCCATTTCTACGAATTTTACTGAATTTCCAAACTTTACTGAAATTGCAAGCCTGTTTTGCTCTGTCCTATTTGGAACAGTGACTTTGAGCTAAAATTTGAATGATTTCCAAATGGATTCTGAGAAAAGTTTCTTCTAGAGAGTTTTAGTGCATTTAGTCTAGTTTCCAACGGTATAAAGTTTTCAATATTTGGACTTCTGGAACTCAAGATACGATTTTTTCAAATAGTGTCGCTCTAAGCTGGAAATTTTCTTATTTCAAACAAATACACTTTTTAAGAACTTTCCACCTTCCTTTGCGATTGTTGGACTGTTTTAAGTTTAATTTCAGTGGATACAAGGCCTCTTTGTACTTTAAACCTTCATCTCGAATCTTAGTTTCCAAGGGATTAATCCCCTTTTTATGATTCTTCTTGGTTGCATAAACCCCTTGGTTCATGGCACCTCATTTTCTACTTGAATTATAGACTTCAACCCCTATTTTTATGGCCTCGATTTCCATGAGTTTGAACTCTAAAAATGGAGCGTTTTGACTAGAGTAATTCTTGGTGAATTTCCCTAGTTTTATACTTAAACCTTGGGAACCTTAGCCTTGACATTTACTATGAAGTGAGTGGAGTTTTGGATGAGATTTGACTCCATTAGTTTGAAAACGTGAACGCCTTTATGTTTTTAAAGTTCGGAGATGAGATTAGAAGTTTCGAGGGATGAAAACCATCTACCCTTTTCCTCGATTTTCATGCCGAAAGTGAAAATGGTACTTTCTTTTGGAATTGAGATTTCTTACCACGACTTGAACCAAAAACGACCCTCGAGCTCTCTTTGAGTATTATTTCAACGATTTAGTTAGAAAAGCTTCTTTAACTTGACTCGAACTTGTGACCTTGAGAGTGGGTAGCGAGAAAATGTCTTCCTTTTTAACCTTGGTCGAGCACCTAGATAATTATGATTGTACATGTCTCAGGTGGTCACGAGGACGCCGAAGAGCTCGTCTGACTTCTCGCTTCACTCTTGTTTTGCCCTTGAATTGTGGTGAGTGTCAAGTGCATGTTAAATGCTAATGTGTTTGAAATGATATGTGTACAAGTGCTATATATATGATACATGAACTTGCCGAGGCGAGGGTGTACTTTATCGCCCTTGTCCTCTCTCTCTCTCTCTCCTGATTACATGATACTTGTTACATGAATATACATGACTTGCACTTGTACATGAACATGTTTTAAGTCGTGAGCACTGAGCAACTAGATGTATCATGACCTATTCGGGTGGGAGGTACCGCTCATCCCGACTCAGTGTTATGATCGACTCTAAGTCGATTGGAGCGTTGTCTCATCGACCCTTATATTTGTGGGGACGCCCCAACCCATTGGCTAACCTTGTAACTCGAGTCGGCAAGGGCTTGGTCGAGAAGCTTGGTGAACCTTGGGAAATATTATAGCTTGATCTTTTGAGATCTCGCTTGGCATACTCGAATAGTATCGCCACTTCATACATGTTTGGTTACGGATCCGAGTGGGTGTTGTTGGTTGGAGGTAGTAAGTGGAGAACTACGGTCCTATTACTACTTGAGTTGACAGAGAGTCAACTCCAAATGGCTGGAATCGCTCGAGATGTGGAATTAGCTCCTGAGAGCTCCCGTATCCTTCTATGTGTGTTATGTGAGAACCCGAAAATTTTCACATTTTTCAAGTATTATTTTATTTCCTTGCCTACATTTTTATATTGTCCTTGAAAATATTAAATTTTCTATACATTTTACAAGTAAGTGCAATTTTTAAATCATTTTCCTAGTATAAGTTAGTGTACGTTACTTGAAGTGCATTTATTAGATGTGGGCCTCGCTAGTGCGATATAATTTTGCCGATTAGGTGATGAAGTATTAAGTGATATTATTTTACAAGGTGCTAGGAGATGATTAGAGGTTAGCTAGATAGATGACTTATTGGGGGTGAGAAGTTAAGCTTAAAACCATTCAAGGAGCCAAGTGTCATGCTTTCATTGGAAGTTGGACTTTTGACTTAAGATACTAACTTTACTAAAACCAATTTTTGACCAATTTTCTCTCATTTTTGCACCTCCTTGGCCGAACCTCTTGAGGAAAGAAACGAGAGAAACTTCTTCAAATTCTAGCTTCCAACCTTGCTCAAATCTTGAGTTTTAGCCAACCAAATCGGAATCCACTCCATACAAGTGATCACTAAGGAAGACTAAAGGCTTTGGTGGAGTTGATTTGGAGGAAGAAAGACTAAGCTACCATTTCCTTTGAGGTTTTGAGGTAAATTGCTAAGAACATCCTTCCTTGCTTCTAATAGATGGAATTTAGTGGCTTGTGGTTGCCACTTTGGTGGTTTTGTGCAATATTTCTTGGTTATAAGTGGTGCTATGTTGATTTTCAGTTTTATAGTGAATTTTCTGCCCATAATTGATGATTAATGGTTGGCCATATTTTATTAGCTTTGATTTGAGAAATATCTAGTGATTTGGTGTTAGTTTCACTTGCCTTAAGAAATTCCAGCTTGGGGTGCACAAATTTCAGTTTTAGGGTTTCTTAATTTGAGCATGATTAGGGTTGCTAACTAGGGCTTTCTTGTGGTTGGTTGTGAAGCTACCAATTGGGTGTTTGATAGCTTATGATTTGTATATGAAATTGTGGTTGAATGTTATGAGATTGGTGGTTGGTTGTAGCATGGAAAAGTGAAGGAATTTAGGGGTAATGCTGTCCGTTTATTTTCTTGAAGCTTGAGAGAGTGAAAATGAGTTTGAAATGTGATTTTGTGATGCGTTGGATTTACTTTGCTTAGACATACTTGATTCCACTCTAGTGGTGTTAAATGAGCTATTTTACTTGCGTTTATACATTTCCGTTTTAACCATGATGCTTAGTTACAAATGTCAAGTTTTGAACTCCAAATATTTGCTCATTCTCCTTCCAAACAAAGAGGAATGGTGTAGGGTTTCCCGGCCAAAATCTATTTTGAATAAGCGAGATTTGAGGTGTGAATTCAAGGTATTTGTCTACCTTTTGCATATGATTTTAACCAAGACACTTGTTACACATTCTTTTCTTGTATATGTGTTAGTTTGAGCCAAACAACGTTTTACGAAAAAAGAGGAAAAAGTTACTGTTTCATATCCGGCCGTATATCCGGCCAAGTCTTGGCTGGATTGCTGGCCGGATTGACAGGGGAAGATAAAAAAAAATTAGGGTTGCTCACTGCCTTGAATCCGGCCGCGAATCCGGCCAACTTCTGGCCGGATTCTGACGTGGCACCTGTTTCAAATTTTTCCGATAAAATTTTCTAAATTCTTTTGAGTCTAGTTTTATGTTTGGTTTGGAAAACTTTTAGCTACTCATGTCCTTTGGTCAAAATGTATCTTTTTCACTTCCAAAAATCATATTTGTACCTTGTACTAGTAATTATTCGGATTTTCTTTGATTTACCAAACATTTTGATGGGTGAACCGTAATATTTTCTCATGATTGTTCTTAGGGTTTCTTGGTGACTAAGGGTGATATCCGGAAGGATACTTTGGACGTTATTTTGCTTATATAGGTGAGTGTTCTATACACGTTTTGTTTCTAATGACTATGTGAACTATTGTGACTATTTGGATTGTTGCTTTAATATGTGATTGAGGTATGTTATGTTTCCAACGTTTTCTAAAAATGAATTTTGCTAGGCGAGTGTGTACTTTATCACACTCGACCTAAATGAACGTGAATTTTCAACGATTGAATGATTAAATGCTACTTGTGCATGAATGTAAGCCTTCTGGCTGAACTGGACCCTTGCCCTTCGTTACCGGTCGACTCAAGCCAGAAGCGGACTCGGTCGGGCGACTAGTGACCCTGGGTGAATGTTTGGTATACTCGAGTATAACCACGTAGTCTGGTGGAGACTGGCCAATGAACTGGCCAGAAAGGGGAAATGAAATGAATGAACGAATGACAAGAAAATGAAGGGGTTTTCACTTACAAACATGTTTTCAATGATTGGAGGAATAAGGGAAATGATAGGCGACTGAATGAACGAATGGCTCCTCGTGAGCATGTATCCTTTTAATGAATGTGTTACTATTGCTTTATACTGTAAATGATTTCTGGATTACGTGTTATTGCGTGATTAATGCCCTTGTTTAACTGCTTGGTTATGTATATAGAACCTCGCTGGGCTTTTAGCTCATTTCACGCCATTTGTTTTCCTTACAGGGGTTGCAAGCAAGGGCGAGAGACCTGTATAGAATAGCATAGTTTAGTCCATTTTGTATAGTTTTGGCTTTTGTACTCGCTCTAGTGTTTGGATAGGGTTGATGTATTGGGAACTAAGAGCTTTTGTTACATTTGGGACTGTACATTTGTTTGAGATTGGAATGAATGTAAGTATATGTTTCCAGTTTGGGTTTTGTTTTCGTTTTCCCTCGAGGTTTTATCTTATAACATTTGGAGAGAGTGATCGAATCCTGGCGAGAGCTGGGCAGGCGGTCCGCTGAACCCTTTGGTTCGCCTTAGGAGAAGGTGGGGCTGTCACATGTTAATTTCCTACTTGTGCACGTAAATGAAACTTCATGTTTAAAGTTTTGTTCAAGTATGATATTTGATTGATTGACACTACTTGTTTGCTTGTTTAAGTTTTTCTTGGCCTCACTGAGCGTTCGGTCATCCCTTTAAGTTTGTTTTCCTTAACAGGCTTTGGAGGTGGATTGGTGGATCTAGACTAGCGATTCGATGGAAGCTAGTATTTTTGTATGAAATTAGTGACTCTTAAAGTGTAACTTTTGTTACTCTTGGTTGGTGGATTGTAATTATATTCGTTAACCCTAGAAGTTATGGCTTGTATATTCGAAGTAATTTTTATTTAAGTCGATGGTTGTTCTATGACTCTATATTAAGCATGAACGAGTGCATGAGTCCTGACGAGAGTTGGGCAGGCATTCCGCTGATACCCTAGGGAGAGGTGTGACAGCCCACCTCTCCCTTGAGCGAACCCTAGGGTATCAGTGGATTGCCTGCCCAGCTCTCGCCAGGGCTCGATCGATCAAAGAACTAGCAACTCAAGAAAACTAACGAAATATCTTCAAAGCAAAGAGTGCAAACCCTAATGGAAATATAATCGCCATGCCAACTTTCCAAGACTTAGAATATATGGCTAAATATCAAACTTATCGCTCCAGACTTCATTTACATAATATACGTCGAACTTATAAATTCAAACTTATAAGAGTCAAAAGTAAGGTCTTCTAAACAAAAGATTACAATCCGAAGTACAAGTTCAAAATAAAAGATAAAGTTATAAAAGCTCTTGACCATAGGTCCATCCCAGATCTGTTAAGGAAAACAAAAGGAGTGGGGTGAGCTGAATCTCAGTGAGGTTCCAATTAATCATGTAAGCACATAGCCAAATAAAAACGTAATATAAACAAGTAAACACAGTATTTAATCACAGTTCAAATCAAGGATACGGGTGGCTTCCAAAAGCCAAATCCACTTGAACTTGATCAAACAAGAGTCCGTTGACTCTCCGTCAACGTTTGCATTTAAAGAATATAATGCCCGTAGAACACCACTTTCTCCAATTCCCGTCCACCAGTAAACCCCCTTACTGGGCCCGAACTCCTCAAACAGTAAGTAGGTAATACTCGAGTATATCGATTTCCAATTTTCAGTAAACAGTCCTCAGGGTTTATCGGTTTTCTCGACCAAGCCCTTGCTGGCTCGATACCACCGACTCACCTATGAGGTTGGGTACCGAAACAGTAGCAGTAGTTGATGGGTATCATCCAAACAACTCAAACACAGTCACATATAGAGGAATCACATCTCATAATAGCAGTATACAGAGCCTCAGTGGAAACAAGAGAGGTCGAGTGCGATAAAGTACACGCTCGCCTCCATTTTTGTCAAAACAATGTTTGGCTCAAACTGTCGCAAATCAAGTATTCAGATATTTCACATAAACAGTTAACAGGTAGTGGAACATTCACCCATCAAGCAATGCAGTGATCAAACGTCAAGTCCCTCGGTTACAGACACCTCCGTTTCCCAATCCTAGGGCAACGAGTGAAATCGTTAACAATTTAGGTTCGTTTCCAACCCAAATGTGAGCTCATTAGGTGACTAAGTGAGTGGTTAAATCTACTCAATTCATCATGCAAGTTAGGTCCAAAATGCAGAAAAATGTCATGAGAAAACAAGTTTGACAAGTGCAAGAAAGTTGGGCAAAAGAAAAATTTCATTCAAGTTCAAAATCTTCGTCGTGGGTAAAACAGTCGCGCCCGCGCAGTCTCGGGAAAACAGCCATATCTCACTGTAGGAAGGTTGGAATTAGGTGCCGTTAGTGGCATTGGAAACTAGACTCAAAATTTTTTCTAACGGTATCAAATGCACATGTTAGTTCGTCTCCTATCAATACCAGTAGCTCGGACAAGTTGGCTGATTTTCCAGTTTTGATCAGCTCTAAAACCCTAACAAAGTTACACTAGTTCTTGATGCTAACTTCACTTGTTTTGGCTCAAATTCATCCAATTCAATCTCCTATGGTTCATATACAGGGGAGAAAGTTATCTAGTACCATTGGAGTTCAAAATACAATACACATAATTGATTAAAAGAGTCAAAACAATCTAACCACCAAAATAGTCCATTTCTTACCCAAAATCAACCACTAGTCTTGCTTAATTTCCACTTAAACTCACACCAAACCTTAAATCAATGTTTATTCAAGTTTCTTAGGCTTAAATAAGGTACAAATGAACCACAAAAACCAAGGAGAAACCTCTCCTACAAAACCGGTCAGCCAAGAGCAACCAAAACAGTCCACAAATCCACTTATCTCACCAACCTTCATCCTTTCATTGTAGTTAACTTAAACATCATACCAAGTGTTATCTTTAACTCAAAAAGGGTCCAAAACATGTAAATACATGAAGGAAAGCTATGAACAAAACTCAAGCAATTCATCAAACACATGGTATGCAAAACAACCAACCCTGCTACCACTTGTTGAGTTCAAGAATTTTAATCCCAAACAACATCCATTTGACTCCTAGTTTGCCATTAAAACTTAAAACACATGATATAACACCATAAAACTAAGATTTAAAGATCATTTAACTTCCTTAAGTGAGGCTTGAATCACCAAAACAAACCACCAAAACCAAAGCTCCAAGCTTGCAACACACACTATGGTTGAAGGTTGTTCACTCCACTAACTCAAGCTCTTTCTCTTTTGGTTTTTGCTCAAGATCAAACTAGGGTTTTAAAACAAGAAGATGGAGTTTTCTTCCTTCCCTTGGAAGCTTCAAGAGGTTCAGCCATAAGGAGGTTAAAATGAGGCAAAGTTGGTTTAAATTTCCTCTAATCCTTTGGTCAAACAAGGTGGATGGCTAGAGTTTGGCCACCTGGCCCAATCCTGGCCTTTTCTTCCTTTAATCTTTTGACTAATGAAGTTTGGGTTAAATACCAAAAACTCCCCTGTGGTTTGACTAATGTTCACTTTACCTCCCTATGGTTTGGAAACCTACAATTTGACTCCCCGTCGTTTCAACTAAAGTAAAAGTCTGACAGAAAACATCTAAACTAACGTCTGAAAGGAAAATGTCAAAATTGCCCCTCTATAAGTCAAACCCTTGGAAGAATGTTTCGTGCATTTGAGAATGGGTAAAATACCAAAAACCCCCCTGTGGTTTGCCAAGTGTACACTTTACCTCCCTATGGTTTGGAAACCTATAATTTAACTCTCTGTCATTTTACCTAAAGTGAAAGTCTGACAGAAATACCGTTATTGTAGATGTTTTTTGTTAGACTTTCACTTTAGTTGAAACGACAGGGAGTTAAATTGTAGGTTTCCAAACCATAGGGAGGTAAAGTGAACATTAGTCAAACCACATGGGGGTTTTTGGTATTTAACCCATGAAGTTTCTACTCTCCAAATATACCAATGTCTATCTAACACCTCTAAACTATCATATAAAGTCCCAACCACTAAATAAAAGACATTTGGCCAAAGTGTATCTAGTGAACTAAATAAAAAAAATGTCAAGTCTAGGAAATGTTACAATTTGAGTAAAAGCAATAAAATGCAATGCAAGGGAAATGTTATGAGTGCTTTAGTTCTACTGTGAGAACCCGAAAATTTTCACATTTTCAAGTATTATTTTTTTCTGTGCCTATATTTATACTGTCCTTTGAAAATATTAAATGTTTTGTACATTTTACAAGTAAGTACAATTTTTAAATCATTTTCCTAGTATAAGTTAGTGTACATAACTTGAAGTGCAATTGTTCGATGTGGGGCCCGCTAGTGCGATATAATTTTTCCGATTAGGTGATGAAATACTAAGTGATATTATTCTACATGGTGCTAGAAGATAATTAGAGGTTAGTTAGCTACTTGAATCATTGGAAGGAAGGAGATAAGCTTAGAAACTTCAAGAGGCCACATGTCATGTTTGGATTGGAGGTTGGACTTTGACCAAGAAGATTAACTTTCTTCAAACCAAATTTTTTGACCAATTTTCCTCTCATTTTCCTTGCCTTGGCCGAATTTCATGGAGAGAAAAAACAAGGGAAAACCTCTTCCATTTCTAGCTTCTAATCTTGGCCAAATCTTGTGATTTAACCAACCAAATTGAAAACTACACCATACAAGTGCTTGCTAAGGAAGGCTAAGGGTTTTGGTGGAGTTGTTTTGGGAGGAGGAAGTCTAAGCTACCAACTTTCTTTGAGGTTTCAAGGTAAGATTGCTAAGAACATCCTTTTTGGTTCCAATAGATGCTAATTAGTGGCCTATGGTGGCTTGCTAACATGATTAATGGATGATTTTGTGGATTAGTGGAGAGTTGGTTAGATTTCTGATTTAGTGTGAATGTTTCTGCCCTAATCTGACCAGTGTTGTTCGGTCATGATGGAGGCCGAATCAGACTTAGCTCAAAACATGAAAGTTGTAGAGAATTGAGTGTAGATCATGCCTGTAAAATTTCAGCTCAATCAGAGCACGGTAACCTGTGAAATGACTATTTTACCCCTGCTGCCCTGTTTCTGTCCGGAAATGATAATCAGCCCCTGTTTTTGGCTCTTTTGGCTGGGAAGATTACTGAATTAACTTTTGATGCCTTCTTAAGAATTGTAACCTTGTATCTTAGCTTTCATATGGCTTTGGAATCAACTGAATTGGAGTTGTGTGTGCTGAGTTATGATGGAATATTTGGGCCTGGTTTTGGATGGTTGTAAAGCTTTAATTGGTTACATTTTTAAGGGTGTTTGATAGCTTATAGTTGGTACTGGCAATTGTGGTTGAATGATATGATTTGTGGTTGGTTGTAGGATGGAAAAGTAAGGAAAAACAAGGGGAAATGCTGTCCGTTTACTTTCTTGGATTTGAGTAAATGGAAATGAGATTGGAATGTGATTTTGGGATGCATTGGTTTTGCTTTGCTTAGAGTAGCTTAGTGCACTTGAGTAGGGTTATGTGAGCTATTTTTACTTGCATTTGTACGTTTCCATTTGTACCATAATGTTTGGTTCCAATTGTCGAGTTTCGAATTTCAAATACGTGTTCATTTTCGTTTCGAAACAAAAGGAGTGGCCTAGGGTTTCCCGGCCACGAAAACCTAATTTTTAACAAGTGAGATAAAGTGTGAATTCAAGGTATTTGGCTACCTTTTCCCTATGATTTTTAACCAAGATACTTGTTATACATTAATTCTTTGCAAATGTGTTAGTTTTGAGCCAAAAACACGTTTTACGAAAAATGAGGAAAAACTACTGTTCATTATCCGGCCGTGTAGCCGGCCAAGTTCTGGCCGGATTCTGACGTGGCACTGTTCCCAATTTTCCGATGAAATTTTCTAAAACTCTTTTGAGGTTAATTCTACGTTTGATTTGGAAAACCTTTAGTTACGCATTTCCTTTGATCAAAATATACCTTTTTCACTTTCAAAAAAAATCATACTTCCCTCTTGTACTCTTTTATTCGAATTTTCTTTGATTCACTAGACACTTTGATGGTTGAGCCATAATATTTTCTCATGATTGTTATTAGGGTTTCTTGGTGACCAAAGTTGATATCCGGAGGGATACTTTGGACGTAATTTTGCTTAATTAGGTGAGTGTTCTATATACGATTTGTTTCTAATGTCTATGTGAATGGTCGTGACTATTTGGATTGTTGCTTTGTTATGTGATTGAGGTACGCTATATTTCCATTGACTACGTGGCTTGTTATAGTTGTTTGAACTCTTGAATGTTTCAATGAATGCTCAAAACGACTTTTCTAGGCGAGTGTGTACTTTATCGCACTTGACCTAAATGAACGAGAAATTTTCAATGATTGAATGATTAAACATTACTTGTGCATGAATGTAAGCCTTCGGGCTGAACTGGGCCCTTGCCCTTGGTTATTGGTCGACTCGAGCCAGAAGCGGACTCGGTCGGGCGATTAGTGACCCTGGGTGAATGTGAACGTTTGGTATACTCGAGTATGACCATGAAGTTGGCGGAGTTTGGGGAATGAAATGAATGAACGAATGACATAAAAATGAAGGAGTTTTCACTTACAAACATGTTTTTAATGATCGGAGAAATAAGGACAATGTTGGACGAATGAATGAACGAATGAATGAACGAATGGCTCCTCATGAGCCCGTATCCTTTTAATGAATGTGTTACAATTGCTTTATATTGTAAATGATTTCGAGATTTCATGCTATTACGTGTTAAATGCCTTGTTTAATTGTTTAGTTAAGTATATAGAACCTCGCTGGGCTTTTAGCTCATTCCACGTCTTTTGTTTTCCTTAACAGGGGTTGCGAGCAAGGGCGAGAGACCTGTATAGTATAGTTTAGCCTTCTGTATGGTTTTGGCTTTTGATATCGTTCTAGTGCTTGATTAGGGCTGGAATGTACTAAGAATTTAAAAGCTTATGTATACATGTGGGACTGTATTTTGGGTTGAGCTTGAGGTAAATGTAATTTTATGGTTCAAGGTTGGGTTTCGTTTCCGCTAATTCTCGAGGCTTTATCTTACTTTCTTTGATGTGAGTGATCGAGTCCTGGCGAGAGCTGGGCAGGCGGTCCGCCGAACCCTTTGGTTCGCCTTAGGGTAAGGTGGGGCTGTCACATCTACGGTAATGCAAATAATTTTTTGGGAGAATTCATATTCTTAAGTGAGGGTTCTCATACTCTCTCCCCCTTAAAGAATTTCGTCCTCGAAATTCTCACCTTGATTACGGAATAGCTCAGGATATTTTGCGCGAATGTCCTCTTCCACTTCCCAAGTAGCTTCCTCTACCTCATGATTTCTCCACAAAACCTTTACCAAGGGTATCTGTTTAGTCCTTAATTCCTTTACTTTTCTATCTAAGATCTGTACCGGCCTTTCTTCGTAAGTCGGCAATTCGTCAATGTCAATTTCTTCTGGTTTCAGTACATGAGTGGGGTCTGGATAATACTTCTTCAATATGGAAACGTGAAACACGTCATGGATCCTGGATAGACTTGCTGGTAACTCCAACCGGTATACCACATTTCCTACTCGTTGAAGAATTTTGAAAGGTCCTACATATCTCGGTTGAAGCTTCTTTCCTTTTCCCGCCGTGAGATTTCGAAGTGGTGTGACCTTTAGAAATACCTTGTCTCCAACTTCAAACTCCAAATCCTTACGTCGATTATCGGCGTAGCTCTTCTGTCGACTTTGCACTGTCTGAAGCCTCTGACGTATCACTTTCACCTTCTCATACGCATCCTCGATCCATGGTACTGTAGTTGGGTCTAAAACCTTTCTTTCCCTTACTTCATCCCAGTATATTAGTGATCGGCACTTCCTTCCATAAAGAGTTTCATACGGTGCCATTTGTATGGAGGAATGATAACTATTATTGTATGCAAATTCAACCAACGCCATATACTGTCCCCAGTTTCCACCAAAATCCAAAATACAAGTTCTTAGTATGTCCTCAAGTGTTTGAATGGTTCTCTCTGACTGTCCATCGGTTTGGGGATGATAGGTAGTACTAAAGTTCAACTTGGTCCTTAAAGCTCCTTGTAACTGTTGCTAGAAACGAGACATGAACCGTGGATCTCTATCAGAAACAATGCTCACTGGAATACCATGCAATCTCACTATCTCGTCCATATACAGTTGGGCCAATTTCTCCAAGGAGTATCTCATATTTATAGGCAAGAAATGAGTAGACTTGGTTAACTTGTCTACTATTACCCAAACGGCATCATGACCTTTCTGGGTACGGGGTAACCCTGATACGAAATCCATGGTAATAGGTTCCCATTTCCACTCAGGGATTTCGAGAGGTTGTAGAAGACCTGAGGGTTTCTGATGTTCAGATTTCACTTGTTGGTACACTAAATACTTTTGGACAAAGTGAGCAATTTCCTTCTTCATTTTATCCCACCAATACAGTCTCCTCAAATCTTGGTACATTTTACTGCTTCCAGGATGTACTGTATATTTAGATTGATGTGCCTTTTCCAAAATGTCCCTTTTTATGTGAGGACTCATGTTTTTAATCCTAAAATAATTATTCTTATAATTATTTGCCTTAGTATTGGTTAATTATATTATCGTTACATGAATCGTTTTAAACTTCGCCTTATCGCGCGCGAATCGGAGGTTCGCGTATTTCCTGTCGAATCGACTAAGTGGAGATTTAAGAAAGTTATACTAGACTACTAAGTGTGAAAAATTATAGTGTTAAAGGAATTACATTTGAAGATTAGTGCACAAGTGCAACAAACAAGAGAGAAAAGTGGTAGTGCACTTCACTATTCGCGCACTATTCCTAGTTGATTTTTGTACAATTTTTGCCCACAAATCCAACAAGCTTCCAAGGGAAGCTTCATACTCAACAAAAACTCTCTCTCTCTTCCTCTCCTGGCCGGCCGAACCCTCAAGAAATAGAAAGGAAAGAAAGCTCCACTCCATCTTGCTCATTCTTCCTCATTCTTGCTCCAATTCACTTCTAACTTTGCACCCAACCTCAAAACCACTTGGAGATTAGCTTTAGCTTGGTGAAAGGCTTCATCTTGTGGTGATTCTTGGAGGTTTATTGGTGAAAATTTCTGGTTTCTTCGGAAGATTCAAGAGGTACACTTCAACTCTTATAATCTCTTCATTTTTCTTTAAGAATCAAGCTTGGGTTGCATGGATTTGAAACCCTAAGCAAGGATTAGGCTAGCGGACTTGAGGTGCTCTATTTCTTGCTTTAAACTCTAAGATAGTGGACTTGGTGTGACCTTTAGGTAGCTGCCTTGAGGATTAAATGCTTGATTAATGTTGTTTATATGTTAAGTGAGTTGATTATGGTTAGAAAAGTAAAAGGAAAATCAAAGGAAGTGGAGACTTGAGCTGGCCGGAAAATTTCTGGTCATGTTGCTCTATGATATTTCAAAATTTTTGATGATTGTTGGCTGTGAAACTGATGCTTATATGTTGTATATGGTGTGTACAAAGTGTTGTCCAAAAATCATTTTATTTGGTTGAACAAAACTTGAAATTTCGAAATTGAAAGAAACCTGGAAATGGTGTTCAGGAAGCTCGAACATTGCTCCTTTGATCGAACATATCTCTCTGTATATACGTTGAAATTGAGTGCCATTAGCGGCATTCAAAACTAGACATCCGTAGATTTCTAATGGAATAAAAATCACTCGCTAGTTCATTTTGAGTCATCTGTAGTGATTCGGCAAAGTTTGCTGCCCTGTTATGAATATCTGTCCGAGAGAACATGAGAAGCTGCAACTTGTGGCTTGAATTCAAAACTACTTGTCTGATTTTGGAAATGTTTTCTTCTGATGAAATGAATTATTTTGAACCTAGTTTCCAACGCCACCAACCATTCATAATTTGAACTTGTTATTGAGCGAGTTATAGCCTGATTTTGTAAGTGTGATAAAGCTGAAAAATTGGAAAAACTCTTCCTTCTTGCTGGCCGACTTGACTAGTTTGTTGTGGGATGTTTTATTTCGAAAATTTTGATTTCAATCAACCATAAAGTGTTTTATTAAAGGTTTCTAGTACCTTGGTTTCAAAAATGGATTGAATTTGGACTGATTTCATTGTGCAAAATGTTTGGAAAAGAAAGGAAAGCAAGAAGACAGATTTGCTTTGAAATATTTTCCGAACTTTGGTTGTTTCGTTAACTGTCTTTCCATGGGAGTTTTGCATGAAATTTGATAGAGGAGTAGTCCTGATATGGGAGTTTTCAGTGTACCAAATTTGGTATAATTCTAAGACTATTTCGATACCCAAATGATGTTCCAAAAACTGCTTGTCAAATCTGGAAATTTCACTGTTCCAGTGGTGAAAATTATCGAATTTGAACTGCTGTATCTTGATACTCAAGACTCCGAATTTAGTTCCGTTTGTCATGTTTGAAACCTTGTTTGGAAATCTTATTGTGTTACAAATTTCAAGGGCTAATTCATTTTTTTGTGAATTATGCCAAATTTCCAAAGATAACTGCCAAAACCAAGACTGGTTCAAATCTATCCTATGAGAATTGAATCTTTGAGTTGAAAAATGAGTGCTTTCTGTCTAGAATCTTGGAAAAGTGTCTCCTAGGAACTTTTATTACCTCCGAACCAAGATTCCAACGGTATAAATGTTTCCAATTTTGGACCTATTGGGTGCAAGTTCTGATTTTTCTAAATTTGACGCGCAAAACTGAAATTTGCCGACTTGATGGGAAATGAGTTTTTGGAAACTTTTCCCTATTCGTTGATAGTGATTGATCGTTTTAAACTCGATTTCATGGAGGAAATCAGTTTCTCTTGTATTGTTAAATCCTCACTTTTGAACCTCAATTTTGAGTGATTAAGGTTCTCTTTTGAGACTTTAATTTAGTCTAAATAAGTGAACCTTCTTTCTTGATTAATACATGATTGTGAGTGAAAGTACTTGTTATATTGGTTCAAGCGCTCAAGGAGATCTTCAAGAGAATCTCGAAGTGGACGCCTAGAGACTAAATTGCTCGCTCACTCACTTTTGCTTTGACTTGGTGAGTGTCAAGTGTATGAAACGTTGTTACGTGCTTAATTGTTCTCATTGATTGAGTATTTTGAAAAATGTCGAGCCGAGTGTGCACTTTATCGCACTCGTTCTCAATTAAGTGAAGTGTATTTGAATTGCTTGAAGTGAATTGTTAAGTGAATAAAATGAAGTGTTTGCAATAGTGAATTATGCTATGGTTGCATATGTCGATTGGAGTAAATCTCCTCAATTCCTAGTGATAATAGTGGAGGACGCTCAAAACTCATCGGCCAACCTTGCGAATCGAGCCGGCATGGGTTTGGTCGTGAAGCTTAGTGAGCCATGGGAAAATTGTATAAGCTTGATCTATTGGAGAGATCTCTCCTGGCATACTCGAGCAGTATCGCCTTATATAAAAGAAGTGCGGGCCCGGAGCAGGGGGTGTAACGGTGAACGGGGAAGTGTAAGTGAAGTTCTACGGACTTATAACCTACCCGGTTGACAGAGTGTCAACTCGTGGAGGTACTGGATCGAGCAAGTGGAATATAGCTCCTGAGAGCTCCCGTATCCTTATCAAGTGTGTTTTATTGTTAATTGTGACTACTTGAATGTTATAGCTTTCATTCTTGTTTAAGTGCTATTGTTATTTGAACTACGTGTTTTGCATGTTTCTTGGCCTCACAAGCATCCGCTCACCCCGTTAGATTTGTTTTTCTTAACAGGAAGTGAAATGGAAGGAATTATGGAGAAGCCTACTTGATGGCTCTTTTGATTAGAATTTGGATGTACTGATTGGATGACTTTTGGAAGTTGTACATTTTTGGAAAATTAATGTACTTTGAAAACTTGTGATGTAAGATTGAACACTTGTGTATGGAAGTGACTTTGTTATTCAGTTCGATTTTATTATTCGGTTATTTACCTTAAGTTTTGATTGGAATGGTATAGAGTCCTGGCGAGAGTTGGGCAGGCGTCCCCGCCGATACCCTTGGGTTCACTCTTGGGAGAAGTGGGGGCGTCACAGTTGGTATCAGAGCGCTAGGTTTAGAGATCTATTTGGGAGATATATTAGAGACTTTACCCTTGAGAATAGGAATGAGATACCTTAGTTATATCTTAAGTAATGTTTGAGCGAGTTAGTGACTTTAAGTTTCTAACCTGAAAATTGTGGTTGTTTTGCAGGGATGGAGAATGGTAATGGAGGACACGCTGCTAATGGTAATGGTCATGCTAATGGCCACGTGGAGTCTCTTAGGCTTATTTACTATCGAGCGCTTGGTGGAGGAGCTCGTGTGCGTTACTCGCCTGCTGTTAGGTTTCCCCGATGTCCCTGTAGGGTGACTTATGCGTACCGCCTAATGACTTAGTACTGTCCCTTGACGACGGCGTCGTCAGTTGGTGACTACCAACCGAGCTTTACTTCAGGAGGTTGAGGAGTTGAGCATTATGGGAATGCTCAGAGTGCTAGGATTGCAGAGCTCGAGGGGACTGTGGTAGACGAGATGGCTAGGGCTGAGACCGCTCGTGATGAGGTTCAGAGGGCTAGAGCTCGATTGACTAGGATAGGCGAGGAGGTCCAGGATTGGGCTTCTGGGATATTCGTAGATGCCACTATGTTGATTGATGAGGTCATGGAGGTTGTTCAGAGTCCGGTTCAGGAGGGCATTGAGGAGGATCCGGAGGAGGTCCCGCCCGATAGTCCTACTGAGGACTAGATTTAGAGTGATAGATCTTTTGACTTTTGTAGCTAGGATTAGCTGGGGTGGTGCTAGTTCTGAGGCCATTATATTTTGCTTGACTGTGTGGCCTACTTTTGAGGCACTTGAACTTACTTTTGTCGTTGCCTGACTAATTGCACTTTGTAGCACCTGTGTGCTATATTTTGTAAATGCCCCCATGACTTGCTAATTGTATGAATCTTGAAGTGTTAATATATGCTAATTATCGTTACTTCCAATGTTTGCATGTTGGCTCTTATGTTAAGTATTTTCTCGCGTAATTATTTTATTTCTTGCATTAGGCATTACTAGGATTATGGACGGACGAAAGAGTGGTAGAGGTCCTGGGCGTGGGGTTAGGCAAACCCAACCTCAAGGGGATGATCAGGGATCTGCAACTGGACCGACGCAGGGACAAGAAAATCTAGAGGGTAACCAAGTGGCTACCACCATTAATCGGATGACCGATATCCTAGAACGATTAGCCAGACCGATAGGATCCAGGGCCACTTAACCAAACCTGAGGCCCAGAATAGAGGTGATGATAGAGCCTTAGAGAGGTTTTTGAAGTTCGCTTCGCCTAAGTTTATTGGAGGACCTGATCCGGAGTTAGCGGAGAACTGGTTGGAGAGGATGGCCAATATTTTCACCGCCTTAGATTATACAGAAGAGAGGCGTGTGAACTTTGCTGCCTTTCAGTTTGAGGGTGTGGCACGTGCCTGGTGGGACGTGATAAGAGGGAAAGTAGGAGAGAGCGCAGACCCCTTGGACTTGGGAGAACTTTACTCGAGAGTTTAATAAGAAGTTTTCTTCCACCGCTGATCCAGAGAAGCGGGAGGACGAATTTATTAAGTTGAGACAGGAGAACTCTTAGCATGGCTGAGTATGAAGGAAAATTTACTAAACTTTGTAAGTACACTCCAGAGTTGGTGGTTAATGAGCGGAAAAGGATTAGACATTTTATGCAAGGGCTTAATGTGGAGACTTCAAGAGGGGTTGGCAGCAGCTCAATCTCTACGTTCACTGAAGCATTGGAGAAAGCGCAAAGGGTTGAAAGTGCAAGGGTTGCAAGTTAGGGATTTCCATACTAAGAAAAGGAACTTTTCCTAGTTACATCTCTGGATAAGCTAGTAAAAGTGCTCCATCTTCCAAGATGGAAAGAGGAATGGGAGGAGTAAGGACCGCTGGAGCTCCAAGAGGGGCTTTATCAAGAGCAGGTCGTAGTGGACAAGGTCAATCGAGAGGAATACCTTCTAGTGGTCCGGCCGTAATTCCTCAAATTAGTTGTGGCTACTGTGGCAAGCCAAAATCAGTCGGAGAATAATTGTTGGAGGAAATCGGGAAAGTGCCTGTACTGCTGTAGTGCCGAACACCAACTCGCAAGTTGTCCGAATGCGCCAAAAGTAGGAGGTAGTACCCAACGACCAGAGAAATCGGCATCCAAGCAGACTAGCGCTGGAGGAAGTCGACCTAGAGTACCGGCTAGGGTTTATGCACTAGATCATCAACAAGTTCCTGATTCTATTGAGGTGGTCGAAGGTACGATCCCTATTTTCCACCGTTTAGCTAGGGTTTTAATTGATCCGGGTGCGACACACTCTTTTGTGAACCCTAATTTTATGAATGGAATAGATGTGAAGCCCAATTAAATTATCTTATGATTTGGAGGTTAGAATACCTACTAGGGATCAAAGTTTAATAACTAACTTGGTATATAGAGATTGTGAGATATGGGTTGGAGAATGGAAGTTACTGGCCGATTTAATGGGCTTAGCGATTAAAGGGTATGATGTTATTTTAGGAATGGACTGGTTGGCTCGCTACAATGCACAGTTGAATTGTAAGACGAAAATGGTAGAGTTGTGCATTCCAGGAGAGGCAACCTTAAAATTGGATGTAAGGGGTTAGATTAGTCTCATCTGCCTCTTATTTCGAGAATTCGAGCTAGAAAGATGTTGAGCAAGGGGAGCTCAAGGATATTTGGCTTTTCTTATAAATACTCCTAGTGATAAAGTGAGATTGGACGATATGCCTATAGTAAAGGAGTATCCAGATGTTTTTCCGGAAGAATTAGAGTCTTTACCTCCGGAAAGGGAGATAGCTTTTAAGATTGATGAGACTCCGGGAGTAGCACCTATCTCCAAGACGCCGTATAGAATGGCTCCAATTGAATTGAAGGAGTTGAAATTACAATTGCAGGATTTGCTAGAGTGAGGTTTTATTAAGGAGAGTGATTCACCGTGGGGAGTCCTGGTCTTGTTTGTTAAAAAGAAAGATGGGAGTGTAAGAACTGTGTATAGATTACCGAGGCTTAAATGATGTAACCATTAAGAATAATTATCATTTGTCCCATATTAATGAGTTATTTGACCAATTGCAAGGGGCGGTGGTATTCTCGAAGTTGGATCTCAGGCAGGGTTATTATCAATTGAGATTTTTGGAAAAGGATATACCTAAAACTGCCTTTAACTCGAGGTATGAACACTTTGAGTTTGCAGTGATGCCGTTTGGATTGACTAATGTATCTGCAGCTTTTATGGATTTGATGCACAGAATTTTTAAGCCCTATAACGTCAGTTTGTGGTAGTGTTCATTGATGATATATTAGTGTACTCTAAAACTGTAGAGGTAATGAGAAACATTTGAGAATTGTTTTACAAACTTTGAGGGAACACCAGTTGTATGCTAAGTTTAGCAAATGTGAATTTTGGTTGAAAGAAGTGACTTTCTTAGGTCATATAATTTTCAATGACGGAATTAAGGTGGATCCAGCCAAAGTGGAAGCGGTTTCTAAATGGAAGCGACCAGAAAATCCTACTGAAGTTCGAAATTTATAGGGTTAGCAGGGTACTATCGGAGGTTCATCCAAGATTTTTCTAAAATTACGGGACCCATGATTGAGTTGATTAAGAAAAGTGGGAAGTTTATATGGAGTCCTAAGTGTGAGGAAAGTTTTCAAGAGTTAAAGAGACGATTGACGAGAGTACCTGTATTAGTTTTACCTAATGGGAAGAATAGCTTTGTGGTATATACAGATGTTTCAAAAGAAGGTTTGGGATGTGTATTGATGCAAAATGATAAGGTGATTGTGTATGCCTCTAGGAAATTAAAACCGCACGAGAGGAATTACCCAACTCATGACTTGGAGTTAGCAGTTGTAGTATTTGCATTGAAGAAATGGAGGCATTACCTATATGGAATGACATTCGAGATTTTCACGGATCACAGGAGTTTTAAATATTTGTTTTCCCAAAAGGAGCTAAATTTGAGACAACGGAGATGGATGGAATTTTTGGAAGATTATGATTGCACGATAAAGTATCATCCAGGAAAAGCCAATGTAGTGGCTGATACTTTAAGTCGTCAAGTGCAGATAGCAGGATTGATGATTAAAGAATTGCGCTTGTTGGAAAAGGTTAATTGTTGGAATCCCCGACTCGAACCAAGAAAAGTAATTCTGGGGAACATTGTCGTGAAATCCACTTTATTGGAACGTATCAAGGAAACTCAGGAAAATGACCAAAAAGTGCGAAAGTGGTTGGAGAAAGTGAATATGGAAGAAAAAGTCGGATTTTCATTTGGGTCTGAATGGTGTACTAAAATTTCGAAATCGTATAGTAGTGCCAAAGGACGAAAGAATTAAGAATGAAATCTTGGAAGAAACGCACCGTTCTAAGTATACGGTACATCCTGGAGGGAATAAAATGTACCAAGACTTGAAGAGTTTTTATTGATGGGAGAGCATGAAAAAGGAAATTGCCCAATTTGTCCAAACTTGCTTAATCTGCCAGCAAGTTAAAGCCGAGCATCAAAAATCGTCTGGCCTATTACAACCTTTAGAAATACCCGAGTGGAAGTGGGAAAATATTACCATGGATTTTGTATCTGAATTACCAAGAACTCAAAAAGGTCATGATACAATTGGGTAATAGTAGATAGATTGACCAAATTTGCTCACTTTCTGCCGATTAGTATGAAGTACTCATTGGAGAAGTTAGCTAAGCTGTATTTGGATGAAATTATAAGGCTACATGGAATTCCAGTAAGTATTGTGTCGGATCGAGACCCTAGATTTGTTTCGCGGTTTTGGCAGAAGATGCAAGAAGTGTTAGGGACCAAATTGAATTTTAGCACTACTTACCATCCACAGACCGATGGACAGTCTGAGAGGACGATTCAAACTCTCGAGGACATGTTGAGAACCTGTATTTTGGATTTTGAAGAGAGTTGGAGTAAGTATCTGACATTTTTGGAGTTCGCTTATAATAATAGTTTTCATTCATCCATTCGAATGGCTCCGTATGAAGCGCTATATGATCGAAAGTGTAGATCTCCAATTTGTTGGGATGAACTAGGTGAACAAAAGATTTTGGACTCCACGACAGTGCCTTGGATCGAGGAGGCACGAGAAAAAGTGAAGTTGATTCATCAGAGGATTCAAACCGCACAGAGTCGTCAGAAGAGTTATGCAGATAACCGAAAGAAGGATTTAGAATTTGCGGTTGGAGACCAAGTTTTCCTTAAGATTACTCCTCTGAAAGCGAGTTTGATGGCAGGAAAGGGAAAGAAACTACAACCGAGATTTTGTAGGACCATATAAGATATTTCAACGTGTAGGAAATGTGGCTTATATGTGAGAACCCTCACCTTAAAACACAATTCTCCTAAACTACATGTCTTGCCCTAAGATTTAAATCACTTATAACATGTCCTTGCATTGCATTCTACATGCATTATAACATTTCCTTACATTGCACTTTATTATTCTTATTTGGATTGTAACATTTCCTTGAGTTGGTTTTATTTTATTTCACCACACATACTTTGACCAAGTGTCCTTTCATTTGTGGTTGGAACTTATCTGATAGTTTAGAGGTGTTAAATAGACATTGATACATTTGGAGGGTAGAAACTTCATTAGTCAAAAGATTAAGGGAAGAAAAGGCCAAGATTGGGCAAGTGGCCAAACCCTAGCCATCCACCTTGTTTGACCAAAGGATTAGAGGAAATTTAAACCAACTTTGCTTCACTTTTCCTCCATAATTTTGTGCACCTTGAAGCTTCCAAAGGAAGGAAGAAAACTCCATCTTCTTGCTTTTAAAACCCTAGTTTAATCTTGAGCAAAAACCACAAGAGAAAGAGCTTGAGTTAGTAGAGTGAATTTCCTCCAACCCTAGTGTGTGTCTCAATCTTGGAGCTTTGGTTTTGGTGGATTGTTTTGGTGGTTCAACCTTCATACAAGAGAGGTACATGAACCTTAAATCCTAGTTTTCTTGTGTCATATGAAATGTTTGAAGTTTTGATGCCAAACTAGAAGTTGTTTGGATGTTGTTTGTGGTTAAAATTCTTGAACTAAACAAGAGGTAGTAGGGTTAGTTGGTTTGCCTACCATGTGTTTGATGAAATGTTTGAGCTTTGTTCATAGCTTTCCTTCATGTATTAACATGTTTTGGACCCTTTTTGAGTTAGAGATAACACTTGACATGTTGTTTAAGTGAAAAACAATGAAAGGATGAAGGTTGGTGACATAAGTGAACTAGTGGACTATTTTTGTTTCTCATGGCTGACCGGTTTTGTAGAGAGGTTTCTCCTTGATTTTGTGGTTCATTTGCAACGTATTTAAGTCTAAGAAACTTGAATAAACATTGGTTTAAGGTTTGGTGTGAGTTTATATGGAAATTAAGCAAGACAAGTGGTTGTTTTTGGGTAAGAAATGGACTGTTTTGGTTCCTTTTGTGGCTAGACTGTTTTGACTCTTTTAATCATTTATGTGTATTGAATTTTGAGCTCCAATGGTACTCGATAACTTTCTCCCCTGTATATGAACCATAGGAGATTGAATTGGATGAATTTGAGCCAAAACAAGTGAAGTTAGCACCAAGAACTAGTGTAACTTTGCTAGGGTTTTAGGGCTGATCAGAACTGAAACATCAGCCAACTTCCCTGGATCACTGGTATTGATAGGAGATGAACTAGAATGTGAATTTGGTACCGTTGGAAAGACCTTTGAGTCTAGTTTCCAACCCCACTAACGGAACTTGATTCCGATCTTCCTACAGTAAGATATGGCCATTTTCCTGAGACTGCGCGGGCACGACTTTTTTACCCGCGAAGAAGACTTTGAACTTGAATGAAAATTTTCTTTTGCCCAACTTTCTTGCACTTGTAAAACTTGTTTTCTCATGATCTTTTACTGCATTTTGGGCCTAACTTGCATGGTGAATTGAGTAGATTTAACCACTCACTTGATCAACTAATGAGCTCACATTTGGATTGGAATTGAACTTAGATCGTTAACGATTTCACTCGTTGCCCTAGCATTGGGAAACGGAGGTGAACGTAACCAAGGAACTTGACGTTTAAGCTCTGCATTTCTTAAACAGGTGAGTGTTCCAAGTACATGAAAATATTTACATGGAATGTTTTCTTACTTGAATAACATGCTTACTTGGTTAAAGTAATTGCTCTTGAATTGATAACCTTTGGGACGAGAATGTACTTTATCATACTCGGTCCTTTGTAGTTCACTTCGTGATATTGATATGAAATGAAATGCTTTGTGGTATGAGTGCGGAAGCAAAACTTGGGATCTTAGAGGATACGTTGCGGAATTGAGGTAGTTGAACCCAAACTTGGACCACTCAAGAACGAATTCAACGGTAGAGGACGCCACAATCAAGTGCATTTGCTTGATTGATAAGTCAAGAAACAATCTAGGATTAACTCTAGGATGCTCAACCTAGCTTTCACAAGTTAAGGGAATTTGCCACAAGAATGGACAAAATTCTGGAAATTTTTATTGAATTATCAAAAACTCCATGTAAAACATCACGCAAGGCTATTTATAGCCTTGACTAAACCCTAACAAGGCTCGGAAAATATTAAGAAAATTCGGCCAGCCCTTGTTCTCTTACTCGGCCGAAAATTAGCCCAACAAAACATATACCGTAAACTTCATGGGGCGTTGCCCCCGAATCCCCACCGGGGCATTGCTGCCCCCGGGCCCCCCAGCCGGGGCGCGTCGCCCCTTGGACCCCCGATTCACTGACCAGGCAGCGAGACCCCCGAACAGCTCAGCGGAGGTTGACTAACTAATTAACTAACTAAAGTACTATCGGACCTAAGGCCCACATGGCCGACACTAGGCTCAACATGAGCTACTTAATTGCGACCCAATCCGCCGTTTGGAGTTGAACACTTGCATCTTCAATTGTAAGTAACACTTTAGTAGTCTTGCAAGAATCTTCCAACTCAATCCCTTCAATGGGCGGTTTCTCTTGGGCTTGGACGGCATGAACCAAGGCTTGAAGCGACTCCTTGAATCTCTTAACTCGTGCTCGTGTCACTTGGGCCTTGGGGCACCTTCACAGAGTCTACTTGAGCACCATGGGCCTCGTGCTCAACTGTATCATTCCCCTCCTCTTGAAAAGGATTTGCCCTCAAATCGTGCTCTTCCCCTGCAAGAAACGGGCTTAGATCAGCAACATTGAATGTAGCACTAACATTATACTCACCAGGCAAAATCTAAGCGGTATGCATGTCGTTGATACGCTCAATGATTTGAAAAGGCCCATCTCCTCTTGGTGGACAGCTTGCTGTGTCGTTGTTTTGGAAATCACTCCTTGCGCAAGTGTAACCAGACCCAATCACCAGGTTCAAAGACAAGCTTGCGCCTGTGCTTGTTATCTTGTTGGACATATTGGGCCGTCCTCCTCTCGATGTTGGTACGAACCTTGTCATGCAATGACCTCACGAACTCAGCTTTCTTCTTGCCATCTAAGTTCACATGCTCAGAAGAAGGTAATGGCAACAAATCTAAGGGAATTAAGGGGTTAAAACCATACATAACTTCAAAAGGTGAGAATTGTGTAGCACTATGCACAGCCCTATTGTATGCGAACTCAACATGAGGTAGACACTCCTCCCATGACTTGAGATTTTTCTTTATGATTGCACATAGGAGTGTGGATAAGGTCCTATTGACTACCTCAGTTTGTCCATCCGTTTGAGGATGACTAGAGGTAGAGAACAATAGTTTGGTTCCCAACCGACCCCATAAGGACTTCCAAAAATAGCTCAAAAACTTGACATCTCTATCAGACACTATAGTCCTAGGTATGCCATGCAAACGAACAACCTCTTTAAAGAATAAGTCAGCAATGTGTAAAGCATCATCCGTTTTATGACATGCAATAAAGTGAGCCATTTTGGAGAACCTATCTACCACAACAAATATAGAGTCATGGCCACGCTTAGAACGAGGTAAACCAAGCACGAAATCCATGGAAATATCAACCCAAGGTTGGTGAGGTATGGGTAAAGGAGTATACAAACCGTTTGGGTTGACCCGAGACTTAGCTTTGTGGCACACACCACATCTTTCAACAATCCTCTCCACATCCTTGCGCATGCGAGGCCAATGGAAGTGTTCCTGCAACACAGCTAATGTCTTGGTGACACCAAAGTGCCCCATTAGTCCACCCACTATGTGACTCATGAACAAGTAAGTCACGCATGGACCCTCGGGGAATGCACAACTTGGTAAGACAAAACAAGAACCCATCATACACAAAGAATTTTTCAAAGTCAGATTTTTCCCAATTCGCATAAGCATTCGAAAAGTCCAAATCATCTTTGTACAACTCCTTCATGAGCTCGAAGCCTAGGAGTTTAGCATCTAAAGTAGTGAGCAAAATATGTCTACGAGATAGAGCGTCAGCCACTACATTAGACTTACCTATCTTGTACTTGATGACTTATGGAAAAGACTCGATGAAGGCTACCCATCGGGCATGCCTTTTGCTCAGCTTTTGTTGTCCCTTTGAGGTGCTTGAGGGACTTATGATCGGTCTTGATGACGAATTCCCTTGGGCGTAGGTAGTGTTGCCAGGTCTCCAAAGCGGGTACAAGGGCAAGCAACTCCTTGTCATAGGTCGAGTAGTTGAAAGCCGCGCCATTCAACTTCTCACTGAAGTAGGCGATTGGTTTCCCTCCTTGCATGAGTACGGCTCCTACTCCTACACCTGATGCATCACATTCCACTTCAAAAGTAAGATCAAAGTTAGGTAGTGCAAGAAGTGGTGCATCTGTGAGTTTGTATTTAAGCAATTGGAAAGCCTTATCTTGTGCTTCCCCCCAAAAGAACTTCTCATTCTTCTTCATGACCGCGGTGAGAGGAGCTGCAATGGTGCTAAAATCCTTCACAAAGCGGCGATAGAAGCTTGCTAACCCATGGAAGCTGCGCACTTCACTTATAGAGGTAGGCGTGGGCCACTTTTGGATGGCCTTAACCTTCTCTTTGTCTACATGAATGCCCTGCACACTTACAACATATCTAGAAACACAACACGGTCAGTGCAAAATGTACACTTCTTAAGGTTGGCATATAGCTTTTCCCTTCGAAGTATGTCAAAAACAGCTTTGAGGTGCTCAAGGTGTTCCTCTAAGCTTCTACTATAATGAGAATATCGTCAAAGTAAACCACTACAAATTTTCCAAGAAAAAGATCTCAAGACATGGTTCATTAAACGCATGAAAGTACTAGGTGCATTAGTTAAGCCAAAAGGCATTACTAACCACTCGTATAGATCATGTTTAGTTTTGAAAGCGGTTTCCACTCATCACCTTTTTTCATCCTTATTTGGTGGTAACCACTTTTCAGATCAATTTTGGTAAAGATAATGGCATCATGCAGTTCATCTAACATATCATCTAGCCTAGGGATAGGGTGATGATACTTTACCGTGATAGCATTGACTGCTCTACAGTCGGTGCACATTCTCCAAACTCCATCCTTCTTAGGCACGAGAATCACAGGTACAGCACACGGGTTTAGACTTTCTTGAGCCCAGCCTTTCCTTAATAGCTCCTCCACTTGCCTTTGCAATTCCTTTGTTTCTTCAGGGCCCATTCGATAGGCAGGTTTGTTAGGCAGTGCTGCTCCAGGAATGAGGTCAATTTGGTGGCTCGATTCCCCTTAGGGGTGGTAGTCCATCGGGCACATCCTCAGGAAATATGTCCTCAAATTCCTGCAAGAGAGATAAGACACAGGGAGGTAAAAGAGTCAGTA
This sequence comes from Coffea humblotiana, assembly GCA_023065735.1. NCBI lineage: Eukaryota > Viridiplantae > Streptophyta > Magnoliopsida > Gentianales > Rubiaceae > Coffea > Coffea humblotiana. Next base: position 464,863 of record JACYVW010000015.1, on the reverse strand, counting down.
GTATAGATGAGATGACCAACTCTTCTTTGCACACAAGTACAAGTAAGAGTTGGTTGGAAGCCAAAACTCGCTTTACATCTCTGACTTTTGCTAGCAAACTTAGCTTCCCTTTACTTTCTTCTCTCATGGCCGACCCCATTTGATAACTTTTTCTTCCCTAGGGGTTCGACCCTACTCTTTTCCTTTTCTCCCTCACTTTTTTCTTGCTTTTTCCTCTCAAGTTCTAACTCATACTCTTTTTGGAGTTTCATTTGATCCTCATTACACTTGTTTCGGGGTGAGGGGTACAAGAGTCACTTTTCGATTACAATGAGTGAAGACGTATTTGTTGGCCCTTCCTTGAACTCCACATCTCGGTCGTATTGCCAAGGTCGCCCAAGAATGAGATGGCTTGCTGCATTGGCACTACGTCGCAAGTGACTTCATCTTCATGCTTGCCAAATTCGGAATGATACTTTCACTTGCCGGAATACAAATCCAACCATTGAAGGCGATAAGGTCTAGGATGTTTGATGACTGGGAGCCCTAGTTTCTCTACCATGAGTAGACTAGCTACATTGGCACAACTCCCACTATCAATAACAACACTACAAATCTTATCCTTGATATGACATCTCGTGTAGAAAAGTTGTCACGTTGTATCTCCCATTTCCTCTTCCTTGGCGCGGGAGGACCTTTCGAACTACTAAGCATCCAATCTCCTCATGTGTAAGGTATCTCTTCACTCGAATCATTTTCGTCTCCTCTAGAGGTGGCATCCCGTCGTACTCCTCTTCCTCATCTGATACAACCTCCCTATTCGGCAACAGTAGTATAGTCCTTTGGTGGCGCATTGAGATGCGATATGACCAAAGCCTTGACACTTAAAGCACTTAGTGTCTCGGCCTCGCGGTTGGGAAGCTCCACTATTAGGCTTAAATTCAGGCTTGGCCGTTGCTTTGGATGGAAAAGCATTCGGCCTTGGAGGTTGAGAAGGAGCCGTGGGCTTCTCCTCCCTTTTCGGTTGAGGGGTGCGCCAATTTCCAGCTTGGTACGTGGTGCTAGACCGTGTACTTCCCCTCTTCTTGAGTCGCCGTTCAATCGTAACCGCCTTCTCCAATATTTCATTCATGTCGAGGTAGTGTTGAAGTTCCACTACTTCGGCAATTTCGGGTCTCAAACCATGCAAAAATCGAGTCATAGTGGCTTCTCCATCCTCACGCAAGTCCGCCTTCATAATGGCCATCTCCATTTCTTTATAATAATCCTCAACGGACATAAATCCTTGGTGAGAGCTTGTAGTCGACGGTGGAGGTCTCGGCTATAATAGCTCGGACGAACCGTTTTCCTCATTAGGCTCCTCATTTCTTCCCAAGTCTCCACGGGCCTCTCGCGGTTTCTCCTTCGACTTAGTCTAAGTTGGTTCCACCAAATGGAGGAGTAGTCTGTGAACTCCACGGCTGCTAGCTTTACATTTTGCTCTTCCGTGTAAGTGTGGCATTCATAGACTATAATAGACTAACTCAATTTTTCGTTCCCATTCCAAGTACGCCTCGGGGTCTGACTTGCCTTGGAAGGGGGGAATCTTGAGTTTGACACCCTTAATAGTGTCATCTCCTCGCCTTGGAGCCCGTTGGTCAGATTGATACCACCCCTCAAAGGGGTCCTCTTCATCATTGGAGTTATGCCGACTCCTTGCCTTTACTCGAGCTAGGTGAAGGTCTTGAGTTCTCCAACTGATCAATCCTATCATGCAAAGGTTCAATAGAGTTCTTAAGCATTCGCTTGAACTCCCCCATCATGGCCTCCAATTGTAGTTTAATGTCCATTGTTTGGTCACCAACTCCACTAGACATGCTTAGGTTACACCTGCAAAGAAAATAAAACAAAACGACTTCCTCTTTCTTTTTCTTTTTTTTTATACAATGTATAGGTCACTCACGCTCGTGTTTCACTCAATGTATCACTCTCTAATAACTCACCAAGGCAATTCCTTGGCTTGCTAGTTGCTCGGGTTGAACAAACTAAGCGTCGCCGCAAGGTACGTCCTTGACTAGTCAACAAGTGACACTAGATAGTAGCAATGAATGGAGGTGAATGAAGACCTAGACGCGACCTAAAACTCAGATTAGGACTAACAACAACTAACGACTCAAAAAGAAGCAAGACAAATGACTTCAAGGCTGAAATTTTGAAAACCCTAGAAGTACTCTACCCGACAACCCAAAATTTCTGGAATTTGTTGAGCTGCTGATCCTCAGTCTTTTGGTCAGGTTTTTGGGGTATTTTGGGTGCTGTTTTGGTGTATAGGTCACCCCTTAAAATTGGTTCAGATCGGGTCACAATGTGCGTCGCAACCAATCCAAGATTGCGGGCTATGTTGGCTTCAAGGGTGGTAGTGGTTGGCTTGGGGTTTGGACTGAATTGGGGTATATGGCGGGCTGTTTAAGGCTGTTTTGGGGCTGATGTGGAGGGTTCAAAGTGTTTTAGGAAGGTTTGGATTTGTTTTCTTGGTTTTCTTGGCTGACTTCAATCCTAATAGCCTTAGGATTAGAAGTGGATCAAGAATGGGACTTGTTTTCCAAGAAAGAGACTAGAACCGATGCTACCTTCTTTCCTCTCTTTTTTTTTTCTTTTTCGTTTCTTTCTTTCTCTTGTTTCTTTTTTTTTGGCTCAATCAGATTCTTGCACAACGTAATCCCAGTCCCAAGAACTCCTTGAATTCGATTCCAAGTTCAAGATTTGCCAACAAGATTGAAGGTTTCTTTTGTGTAATCAAGAATCACCAAATCAGATTTGGTGGGTCCAAGAACTTCAAGATTTCCAATCAAGAAGCTCAAGAACTTCCCAAATTATGTTTTGGTATCCAAGATTTGCAAGAAACAACACAAAAGTTCAAGAAACAAATGGCAAACAGATTCGGCAGTCCCAATTTCCAAGAAATTCCAGCAATACAATTCAAGAACAAGGTATGCGACACACCTCTTTTTTTTTTTGACCTATTGCTGGGTTGTTTCCATGACCCAAACAATCACAAACCCAACAAGAATAGACCACAATTAAACAAAATGAACAGCAAACAATGAGGGAAAGCAATCTGGACAGATTACTACACAAGAACAACCTAACGCAAGATGCGACAAGAAGGGAAAGAAACCTTAGCCACCGCAAATTTTTTTTTTTCATTTTTCTTGGTAGACAACTACAAAGAACCAGCACCAAACACCACAATGCAGACACAATCCACGAAGAATTAAAACTGGAAAATTTGGACAGCAACCACAACCACCCCAAAACAGATTTGCGATCTTGGCAAAAGAAGTTCCAACGACCACGACAAAACCCTAACACTTAGCTACGACTTTTGGAAGATAAAAAACAGACTTGAAAACAATAAAAAGGGATATACGTGATACCTCTAACTAGTTCTGATTACCAGATGGTGTGAGTGCGGAAGCAAAACTTAGGATCTTAGAGGACACGTTGCAGAATTGACGGAGTTGAACCCAAACTTGGACCACTCAAGAACGAATTCAACGGTGGAGGACGCCACAATCAAGTGCGTTTGCTTGATTGATAAGTCAAGAAACAACCTAAGATCAACTCTAGGATGCTCAACCTAGCTTTCACAAACTAAGGGAATTTGCCACAAGAATGGACGAAATTCTGGAAATTTTTATTGAATTATCAAAAACTCCATGTAAAACATCACGTAAGGCTATTTATAGCCTTGACTAAACCCTAATAAGACTAAAAAATATTAAGGAAATTCGGCCAGCCCTTGTTCTCTTAGTCGGCCGAAAATTAGCCCAACAAATTAGACTAAACCCTTGTTCTCTTAGTCGGCCGAAAATTAGCCCAACAAAACATATACCATAAACTTCGGGGGCGTTGCCCCTGAACCCCCACCGGGGGCATTGCTGCCCCCCAGCGGGAGCGCGTTGCCTCCTGGACCCTCGACTCGCTGACCGGGCAGCGAGACCCCCGAACAGCTCAGCGGAGGTTAACAAACTAATTAACTAACTAAAGTACTATCGGACCTAAGGCCCACATGGCCGACACTAGCCTCAACATGAACTACTTAATTGCGGCCCAATCCGCCGTTTGGAGTTGAACACTTGTATCTTCAATTGTAAGCAACACTTTAGTAGTCTTACAAGGATCTTCCAACTCAATCCCTTCAATGGGCGGTTTTCTCTTGGGCTTGGACGGCATGAACCAAGGCTTGAAGCGACTCCTTGAATCTCTTAGCTCGTGCTCGTGTCACTGGGCCTTGGGGCACCTTCACAGGGTCTACTTGAGCACCATGGGTCTCGTGCTCAACCGCATCACTTTGCTTGCGCTCAAGTTGTTGGTCACTAGGGTGGTTATCCCACCGACTTACGTGTTACATGCTCATTGTTGTTAGACAATGCTAGGTATTTGATTTCTTGTCTCATAGGCAAGTGTGTACCTTATCGCACTTCACCTAACTCGACTAAATTTGTGAGATTTTGTTAAAACATGTGTTAGCCGTTTTGTTACAACTGAAAAGTGGCCAAAATCCGGCCACTTTCTGGCCAGATTTGTGGCCGGACTTGCTAAGAAAATTTTTGATTTCTGTAGCTTTCTTCCAGTTTTCTTGTTTGATCAGGGTTCTTAACCACCTGATTTTCAACTGTTTGGACTTGAAATACTTGAAATGCTTGAAACATGATATGTTGAACTTATTTGTGACTTGAACCAATTTAGGCGAGTGTGCTCTTATGTACACTCAATTGACCCGACTTGACTAAACACTTGATATCTCCTTCACGCATGAACAAGTAACTTGATTTGTATATGACCTATATATTGACTTTAAATACTTGGAATACTTGAGAATGTGAATTGCTGGACATTACTTGTGACTTGATTTTGGTTAGGCAAGTGTGTCCTTATCGCGCTCGGCCTCCCCTTCTTGAATGATCTTGTACTCGCTTGCCCTTGATTGACCTGTACTTGTGTTTGTGCTTATATTTGACTTGTAAGTTCTGAGCGGCCGTACGTACCACACTCTATCCGAGTAGGAGGTACCTCTCATCCCGTCTCAGTGCTTTTATCCTGATCAAGTCGATTGGAGAGTTATCTCATCGACACTAGGGCTGAGCGATCGCATGTACCACACTCCATCCGAGTGGGAGGTACCTCCCATCCCGTCTCAGTGCCTCTACTCTGTTTTGTCGAGTGGAGTGTTATCTCCTCGACTAACCGGTATGCTCGAATATTATCACCGCTGTTTATTTCTGAATACGGAGCGTTAAGTGACAACTAACGTCTCCAATCTTTACTGCGCGAGCATTGGATATCAGCCAACGACTCCATTACTATTTACTGAATACTGGGGCTATAAGCCATTCCTGAATTACTGAATATCCGGGACTATAGGTCCAACCTAGGGGTTAGTTGGTCGAATCGAACCAGCAAGAGCTTGGTCGAGAAGATCGACGAACCTTGGGTACTCCTGTGGCGTTTGGGCCCGGTAAGGGGGTTGATCGGTGGACGGAAACTGGTGTAAAGTGGAGATCTACGGACATTATACTTCCGTGGTTGACGGAGAGTCAACGGACCTTGATCAAGCTACAGTGGAACTTGCTCCGGAGAGTAACCTGTATCCTTTGACATGAATGTGTTCTTTACTGTACCCTTTTGCGTGTTTTATTTGGCTACTTGCTTAGCTATATACTGAGTCGTGATCCATTCATGTTTGACTTGTTTCTCGATGTCTGGATATGCTATCTTGTCTTGTATTTTACCTGCTTAATTACTTGAAACCTCACTGGACTTTTAGCTCATCTCACACCATTTGTTTTCCTTACAGGGATGAGAACTTGAGAGATTGAATTAAGGAAGGCCTCGTTTTCTTCTAAGTTTGTTAGTTGTTCGTGTGAGCACTGCATAGGTGTCTAACCGACTTGTTTGGTTTGATTTTTGGCAAGTTCGACTCTTTGGTTGTAATTAATATCGTTTTCTTTTGAGGGTCTATTTGTAAATTTTCATGTTATGTGACTGAATCCTGACGAGAGTTGGACAGGCGGTCCGCCAAACCCTTGGGTACGCTCTAGGGTTAGGTGGGACTGTCACAAGTGGTATCAGACCTGTTTCGCGTGGTCTCTGCGCGAGGTGAGCTTGGGGCCAAATGGTGTTGTGGTCCCGATTATGTGAATAAGTGGAAAGACTAGGTTCTCTTCTTGGGCGTAAGCTATGAATCATGACTGTTATAAGCATAAAACCTTTATCATGATACTTGGGGAAGATAGATATGTACGTCAGGTAGGAATCTCTAACATGGGTGATTTACTCTTGGGACCGGCCGGCTTGAGTTGTGAATTATCTTATTTTGAATTCTTGTACTTGAGTACCAAAAAGTGGAGAGCACTAGAATAAGGGTCTGTATCTTGATTGCACTTGAGGTAAGTTTTGATGGCGAAGAACAAGGCACGGAAGATTCTAACATTTGACCTAGTAATTGGACTGATCGAGGGGATTAGATCTAGGAGTGTTATCATTGACTAATCTAGTAATAGCCTGGCTAGGGTTTCTATAGACGGTGGCCAGATTGTAATGTATATCGAGAAATTTGCATTGAAGACCTGTTTCCTTCTTCTATGACTGTGAGGACTTGATAAGTGTTTATTGGATTTTGAGGCGGTTTAACTGCAACTATATAGGTATTTCTACCTCTTTTGTGATATCTGATACCTGTAGCTTGGTCCTCAATGAGCTACCCTTGCCTATACTTCCTTGACGCTAATCCACTAATGTCAAAGTATGGACTTGGCTTGATTATTACTGTGTTGAGATCGAGAGTTTTGGAATTATGTATGAGGATTTGAGAAAAAGAGTTGGGTCCTATACCTGTATGCAAAAGCTTGAGATAGGGTGTGGAACTTTTGAGATACAAAGTACACTTTAGGATTTCATTATGTACATAAGTGATAAGGATACTCCTTGTGTTAAAATCCCGGAATAAGAATAAGTGGCATAATATTTTGAGATATTGCCCTACCTGTATTCTACTTCCTTGTCTATCTCATTTGAGAATAGCTAAGTTTAATTCCTCGTGGTTGGATTGGAAGTGAATGAACTTAAAAGTTATATGACTAGAGTTTCCAATTGTAATTAGTTACTTGTTCTGCTCCTTTGATTTGCCTGGCAAGCTATCATCGAGTTAAGTGAATCGACGAGATGACAAATGTGACTGATCTGCATAAGAAAATAGAGATTATTCGAAAGGAAGTAGAGTTCCCAAAAGAGATTAACTGAGTACTGGAAAGGACGATGGGAATGGGAATAAGAATACTTGGAGAAAATTGAACTACGAGCCCAGAACATAGAATTGAAAAAGAAATACGAAGGGATTCCAGAAGAGGTGCGGAATAAATTTGGATTAGTGCATTTGCCTAGTCGAATAGCATCTCAAGACATTCCTAGTCAAAGTTAGCCATTAGTGAGGTTTTGCCTGAAATAGTTGTAATCATTGGACTATGCGTAGTGAAATTTTTATGTAGTAAGTTGTATTCCTGTTAGAAACAGTGGACTTGGTACCTGCTATTTTAATGAGTGCTATTAAATATTGGTGGTTGGGCAGTATTGGATCCTTATCCATGAGTCTATTACTATAATTTAGTCTTTAAGTTAAATGAAAATTTCTCGTTTGTGGTTCGAAAGGAAGAAATTCTTCAATGATAGCAAGAATAGTAACCAAGTTTTAACTCTTCTTTTCATCGAGATTAAAGTTTATGTCACTTCTCACCTTTTGATATCTTCACTGATTTTATTTAGTATGGTGTTTTAGCCATTACATTATTACGATTTCCTCCCTAGATAGATTGTGGTAGTGGCATGAGTGGAGAGATTTTTAGAGAAAAAGCACTAAACTTCCATCTTTCTTGAAGGTACAAGGTAACTTTTGCAATAAACTTTCCTCTACTTCAAATATATGCAAACTAGTGGTTTAGGGTTTCAAATTTCGGTAGTTTCATGAGAAATTTTCATAATTTGAAGTTGTGATATGAAATTTTCAGTTTTATGGTAATTTTCTGCCCACACATGATGCTTACATGATGCTTAAGTGTTGGCCATGGTTTGGTAGCTTTGCTATGTGGAAATATCTAGCTTTTATATGCTAGTTTGACCGGCCTAAAGAAAATTCCAGCTTGTGATTGGGAATTTCAATTTAGGGTTTCATTTTCTAACTTGAGTAGGGTAACGGTTATATGCTTGATTTAGTGAGTTGTTGGCTTGGTATGTATATGCTTGAGTTGAAACTGTTTTGTGGGAAGGATGAAGCCTTGGATTGGCTGGAAAAATTAGTAAACACAAAGGAAGTGCGCTGAAATTGTCCGCAGGGGAACCTTGGGCAGTTTTAGGAAATCTATTATATCTTGATGTAGAAAAGTCAGAAATGAGTTCCGTTTGTTGAGTTTAAAACTAGATTTAGAGTATTATCAACCATGAAAAGTTCAGCATTGTTCTCAATTCCCATGAATATCTGTGATTTTTTCAAAATTGACTAAAATTACATACCTGTCCTGTCTTTACTGGGTGAAGCAGCAACTTTAGGTTGGAATTTGACTGACTTGCGGATAGGATCTTACAAGGGTATCTTCTAGGAAGTTGTAACCCTTTGAATCTATTTTCCGACGGTATAAAGTTTATAAATTTTGGACTTAAGAAACTTGAGATATGATTTTTCAAATGGTATCATGCAAAACTGGAAAATTTCTGTTTTCCTAGAACTGTTCCTACTTTCATTTCCAACTTTAGGATTGGAGTTGGTAAACTATTTTGAGGATGGCTTATGAGTGGAATTGAGGTTTAAATGAAAAGAAATGAGTTTCTTCAAATTATTTTAGGTTGGACAATTTCCAACTTTGTATTTTGAACGTCTTTTCTAATTTCTCCAAACGTTTGACTATAAGTGATACTCTTGTGCTCTAAATGACTTTTGCAACGTTGATTAGTAAGTACATGAGATTACGCCTTGATTGGAACAAGCAAATATTATTTTTTGATAAATTATACGGGTATAAACTTGTAAATTGATGCATGTTCTAAATAAAGTTTTGGAACCTCAATTTCTTCATATATTTTGGCTTTGTATTGCTAGTCTTTTACTATAGTATGTGACCACAGGACTTGAGGGAGTTCAAGAGGACATTCGTGCAAAATATCCTGAGCTATTCAGTGATCAAGGTGAGAATTTCGAGGACGAAATTCTTTAAGGGGGAGAGAGTGTGAGAACCCTTACCTTAAAACACAATTCTCCTAAACTACATGCCTTGCCCTAAGATTTAAATCACTTATAACATGTCCTTGCATTGCATTCTACATGCATTATAACATTTCCTTACATTGCACTTTATTATTCATATTTGGATTGTAACATTTCCTTGAGTTGGTTTTATTTTATTTCACCACACATACTTTGACCAAGTGTCCTTTCATTTGTGGTTGGAACTTTATCTGATAGTTTAGAGGTGTTAAATAGACATTGGTACATTTGGAGGGTAGAAACTTCATTAGTCAAAAGATTAAGGGAAGAAAAGGCCAAGATTGGGCCAAGTGGCCAAACCCTAGCCATCCACCTTGTTTGACCAAAGGATTAGAGGAAATTTAAACCAACTTTGCTTCACTTTTCCTCCATAATTTTGTGCACCTTGAAGCTTCCAAAGGAAGGAAGAAAACTCCATCTTCTTGCTTTTAAAACCCTAGTTTGATCTTGAGCAAAAACCACAAGAGAAAGAGCTTGAGTTAGTAGAGTGAATTTCCTCCAACCCTAGTGTGTGTCTCAATCTTGGAGCTTTGGTTTTTGTGGATTGTTTTGGTGGTTCAACCTTCATACAAGAGAGGTACATGAACCTTAAATCCTAGTTTTCTTGTGTCATATGAAATGTTTGAAGTTTTGATGCCAAACTAGAAGTTGTTTGGATGTTGTTTGTGGTTAAAATTCTTCAACTAAACAAGAGGTGGTAGGGTTAGTTGGTTTGCCTACCATGTGTTTGATGAAATGTTTTGATACGCTCCTCGATCAACACGTTTCGAGACACGTAGCACGTTTGCCCAAGGATCTAGCGAGATTGTCCAACGCTTGGATTGCGAGACCTAAAACCAAAACGGACGACACGAATTGGTTGAAGATGGTAGAACGACGACTCCAATCGAGGTGAATACTCAAGTGGATAGGTCGGATGAACAATCAAGGACAAGCACGAGATTGCTCAAGAACCTTTGCCAAAAGCAAGTAGAGGATCGAGTTTCTCACACTAGAGAGAATCGAAAATAATGAACTTTATTGATAAAATATCTAACCCTTTTTATAGGCTAGAAACCTTGGGGCCTAATCCATCTTGGTCAAGGATTGGCGGCCCATCTACTTAATCTAGAAAAGGAAATTCGGACCACACTTTGGCAAAAGTGGGCCGACTTGCACAACCAAATGAAACTACTAATTAAAACTAGCAATTCAACTAATGACTCGATAAACCCAACTAACAACAACTAATACTACTACCAATCGGGGCAAGACGCATTAAGGACCTGCATGGCCGAAACTTGATGCTTCATGGGCTTGGATCAATGTGTAGACAACTCGCTTAGCAACTTCCAAGCCTTCAATGTCTCTATGAAAGCCTTGAGTCAAGGCCGTCATCTGTGCACACATCATGTTTGAGCTTTGTTCATAGTTTTCCTTCATGTATTAACATGTTTTGGACCCTTTTTGAGTTAGAGATAACACTTGACATGTTGTTTAAGTGAAAAACAATGAAAGGATGAAGGTTGGTGACATAAGTGAACTAGTGGACTGTTTTTGTTTCTCATGGCTGACCGGTTTTGTAGGAGAGGTTTCTCCTTGATTTTATGGTTCATTTGCAACTTATTTAAGCCTAAGAAACTTGAATAAACATTGGTTTAAGGTTTGGTGTGAGTTTATATGGAAATTAAGCAAGACAAGTGGTTGTTTTTGGGTAAGAAATGAACTGTTTTTGGTTCCTTTTGGTGGCTAGACTGTTTTGACTCTTTTAATCATTTATGTGTATTGCATTTTGGAGCTCCAATGGTACTAGATAACTTGTTTCCCTGTATATGAACCATAGGAGATTGAATTGGATGAATTTGAACCAAAACAAGTGAAGTTAGCACCAAGAACTAGTGTAACTTTGCTAAGGTTTTAGGGCTGACTAGAACTGGAAAATCAGCCGACTTCCTTGGATCACTGGTATTGATAGGAGATGAACTAGAGTGTCAATTTGGTACCGTTGGAAAGCCCTTTGAGTCTAGTTTCCAACGCCACTAACGGAACCTGATTCCGACCTTCCTACAGTGAGATATGTCCATTTTTCCGAAACTGTATGGGCACGACTGTTTTACCCGCGAAGAAGACTTTGAACTTGAATGAAAATTTTCTTTTGCCCAACTTTCTTGCACTTGTCAAACTTGTTTTCTCATGACCTTTTACTGCATTTTGGGCCTAACTTGCATGGTGAATTGAGTAGATTTAACCACTCACTTGATCACCTGATGAGCTCACATTTGGATTGGAATTGAACTTAGATCATTAACGATTTCACTCGTTGCCCTAGGATTGGGAAACGGAGGTGAACGTAACCAAGGAACTTGACGTTTAAGCTCTGCATTTCTTAACAGGTGAGTGTTCCAAGTACATGAATATATTTACATGGAATGTTTTCTTACTTGAATAACATGCTTACTTGGTTAAAGTAATTGCTCTTAAATTGATAACCTTTGGGACGAGGATGTACTTTATCATACTCGGTCCTTTGTAGTTCACTTCGTGATATTGATATGAAATGAAATGCTTTGCTTGCACTCAACTTGTTGGTCACTAGGGTGGTTATCCCACCGACTTACGTGTTACATGCTCATTATTGTTAGACAATGCTAGGTACTTGATTTCTTGTCTCATAGGCAAGTGTGTACCTTATCGCACTTTACCTAACTCGACTAAATTTGTGAGATTTTGTTAAAACATGTGCTAGCCATTTTGTTACAACTGAAAAGTGGCCAAAATCCGGCCACTTTCTGGCCAGATTTGTGGCCGGACTTGCTAAGAAAATTTTTGATTTCTGTAGCTTTCTTCCAGTTTTCTTGTTTGATCAGGGTTCTTAACCACCTGATTTTCAACTGTTTGGACTTGAAATACTTGAAATGCTTGAAACATGATATGTTGAACTTATTTGTGACTTGAACCAATTTAGGCGAGTGTGCTCTTATGTACACTCAATTGACCCGACTTGACTAAACACTTGATATCTCCTACACGCATGAACAAGTAACTTGATTTGTATATGACCTATATATTGACTTTAAATACTTGGAATACTTGAGAATGTGAATTGCTGGACATTACTTGTGACTTGATTCTGGTTAGGCGAGTGTGTCCTTATCGCGTTCGGCCTCCCCTTCTTGAATGATCTTGTATTCGCTTGCACTTGATTGACCTGTACTTGTGTTTGTGCTTGTATTTGACTTGTAAGTGCTGAGCAGCCGTACGTACCACACTCTATCCGAGTGGGAGGTACCTCTCATCCCGTCTCAGTACTTTTATCCTGATTAAGTCGATTGGAGAGTTATCTCATCGACACTAGGGCTGAGCGGTCGCACGTACCACACTCCATCCGAGTGGGAGGTACCTCTCATCCCGTCTCAGTGCCTCTATTCTATTTTGTCGAGTGGAGTGTTATCTCCTCGACTAACCGGTATGCTCGAATATTACCACCACTGTTTATTTCTGAATATGGAGCGTTAAGTGACAACTAACGTCTCCAATCTTTACTGCGCGAGCATTGGATATCAGCCAACGACTCCATTACTGTTTACTGAATACTGGGGCTATACGCCATTCCTGAATTACTGAATATCCGGGACTATAAGTCCAACCTAGGGCTAGTTGGTCGAATCGAGCCAGTAAGGGCTTGGTCGAGGAGATCGACGAACCTTGGGTACTCCTGTGGCATTCGGGCCCGGTAAGGGGGTTGATCGGTGGACGAAAACTGGTGTAAAGTGGAGATCTACGGACATTATACTTCCGTGGTTGACGGAGAGTCAACGGACCTTGATCAATCTATAGTGGAACTTGCTCCGGAGAGCAACCTGTATCCTTTGACATGAATATGTTCCTTACTGTACCCTTTTGCGTGTTTTATTTGGCTACTTGCTTAGATATATACTGTGTCATGATCCATTCGTGTTTGACTTGTTTCTCGATGTCTGGATATGCTATCTTGTCTTGTATTTTACCTGCTTAATTACTTGAAACCTCACTGGACTTTTAGCTCATCCCATGGCATTTGTTTTCCTTACAGGGATGAGAACTTGAGAGATTGAATTAAGGAAGGCCTCGTTTTCTTCTAAGTTTGTTAGTTGCTCGTGTGAGCACTGCATAGGTGTCTAGCCGACTTGTTTGGTTTGATTTTTGACAAGTTCGACTCTTTGGTTGTAATTAATATCGTTTTCTTTTGAGGGTATATTTGTCAATTTTCATGTTATGTGATTGAGTCCTGACGAGAGTTGGGCAGGCGGTCCGCCAAACCCTTGGGTACGCCTGTCGCGCCCCATTTTTTAATAAGAAAAATAAATAGTTAAAAAAATGAAATTTGGTTGATTTTGATTTGAAAAATGTGAATTTTGATTTTTTGGAAAAATAAATAAAAAAAATGAAATGGGTCTAAATGGAACTTTGAAAATGCGACGGTTTTGACCCAAAATAAAGTTTAAAAAGGGTTTTAAATAAAAACATGAGTCGCCACTTGGTATTGAGTTAAGGTGTACCAAGTCACCTAAAATATTTTGAATAAATAAATAAAAAGTAGAAAAAACCTTTTTAAACGACTCCAGGTTTACGTAAATAAAAAAAAAAGGTTCGGGAGTCACATTTGAAAAAAGGGAAGGCAATGATAGAAATCCAAGGCACCCTTTCAACCTAACCAAGGCTAGTTGCGTGATTTAGTCAAAAGTTTTCTTAGTTTAACCTAAAAATTTATCACATTTGGACGTACTATATGAATGCAAACCCTAGATCTAAGATGGTATCGGGGGGTCAAAATATTTCTTCGAAGTTATTTGATGCAAATCGCATTAATTGCGACGCCCAAAAGTAAACTTTCGAAGAAGTCACGAATTGTGCAAAAATATGAGACTCAAAGAGAAGTGAAAAGAAAAGAAAAATAAAATAAAATAAAATAATTATATATGAATACATGATCTAAAGGGATGCATCATATCGGGTACGGTGAGACTAATACTCGTGACTCAATTTTCCCTTTTTATAGAGGGAATACGAGCGTGCTAAGGCTAGAAAGCCAAACTCGTCCATATCCCATACTCAATGGGTTATCTCTAATCTAATCAGGCAAATGTACTATCCTAATTCTAATTCTTAAATGGAATGTAAATCTAATGTCGTGTTTTCATACAAAGGGATAAGGAATATACATATATGGGAAAATGTCATGCCAAATGGTAAAACCCTAAAAAGTGAAAAACATGCATGAGATGAAGTGATTTTATCACACAATCATGATCTAACGCTCGAAGGGTTCCTAAGGATCTAGCGTTAGACTAACCCATATTTCTACTTTCTCACTAGCGTTGGACTAGTGGGGAATCGGACAAGGGAACCACGACTAGCATTGGACTAGTGTGATATCGGGAAATGGATCACAACTAGCATTGGACTAGTGTGATATCACGTCATACCTTAATTATAACTTAATTAATCATATAAAACTAATAAAAAGCAAATAAACACATAAGTTCACATAAACACGTAGCAAATAATTATGATATCTAAATGCAAAGTCCTAGGAAAGCGGTAAACACGTAACACATAGGCATGCAAGGCACACGAGGCAAATAAAGCAAATAAAAGCCTAACTATTACATTAGGGACCCTAACTACAATCTAAGAGGGGGAAAAGAATAAAATAAAATAAAATAAAATGAATAGATAAATCCCTAACTATTACATATTCTATCTAAATACAAGTCTTGAACCCCCTAACTATTACAACTTGTCATTCAAGTGCCTTTCAAATAATTAAAATTGAACTCAAATAAATATACAAAATTGAAACAAATAAAGCAAATAAATAAATAAAACATTCAAAAGGCATGCAATTAATCACATAGAATCACATAAGTGCACATAGGGTCAAATAAAGTAAAAATAAGGGATAGAGTGTACCTCCCTTGAGTTGGGGTTCTAATGACACGAATTTACTTATTTACCCTCCAAAATAGTAAAAAGGGTCAAGGCATTACTTTAATTAACAAATAATCACAAAAATGGAGATAAATACAAAATTAAATCAATCAAGATATTCAAATAAAAGTAAACAAACCATATTTGACAAATTAAAACTAATAAGGACCCAATTTGAAAGAATTAAAGAAATTAAGGGATCAAAACCACTATTATTGCAAGTACGAAGGATCTAAAAGGAAATCAATTAAAATCAAGGACTTAAAGGGAAAACTACCAATCAAATGGTAAAATTCACAAAAATAATGGAAACTGATTTATTAGGATTAAACGACAAAAATTAGTTAAAACTTTGATCAAGTGGAAATCAAAACTATAAATTCTTAAAGTTATTAAACTTTCAAATTTTATCCTAAAATCCCACTAAAATCTATCCCAAAACCCATTAAAACATGTTAAAGGAAAAAAAAGACATGATTAGTGGACAAATTTTGATTAAATCATTTGATTAGTTAGGCCAAAGTAGCGTTAAACAAAAACTAAGGGGTTAGAGTGCAATTTGGACATCATTTGCATGCATGCAAACAAGGCTTTCGGTCAATTAAAGCTATTTTGCTTCTACTATTTCTGCTGCAACTTTCATCCGAGAATTCCTATGGCTCCATGCAAACTTTCGGCAAAAACAAGATTCATACAAGACTATGAACCAACCCCAATTAAACATGGCTAAGCAAGGGAATTCTTGGAAAGATCTCATGCAAGATTCATGCAAATGCTACATGCAAGCTCACGGAAAACATTTCTGCAACAAGTAAAAATTCTCGGCAGCCAGCTGATGAAGCTTTCTGCAAATTCCATACCAGACTTTAAACAAAAACCAGCTAACACCAACTCTCAACACCCCTTAACAACTAAACATCTTGATTAACACAATCCCAATCATAAACAACAAACCATTAAAAATCAAATGATACCCAAATGGAAAAGCATATGCTACGACAGAGAAAGACAAACCAGCTTTCTGAGCTTCTTGGTGTAAACTCCCTTTCATTCAAACACCACTTAACATTTCAACCAAACCAGAAATTGGAATCAAAGTAACGAAACACAAAGCTTTCCATTTCATTTTGAACGTGAAACTTTAATATACAAAAGATTCAAGAGGATCATTCAAAGCTGGAAACAGAAGCATTGCTACAACTTTGTGATTTTCTGCAATTTTTCTGCTACAACTTTGCAGCTCCAACCCACTCAAATGAAATGCCGAAAAAATTGCACAAACTTCATCACACATGTTCACTCATCAATCTTAACATTGTTCAAACATGACTGCCTACCCTTAGCTATCCCAACCGAGAGGATCTAAGCCAAGAAAACAAGAAAAGCAGAAAATGCAGCAATGAAATCCTTAACATTTGCTTGAAATGTCAAACCAAAACATGTGAGGAAAATTTCTAAAATTCAGACTATGAAACAAACAAAGTTCCATGCATCTATACCAGGACTGAAACCCTCTAATCCTTCAACAAATTCGAACCAGCAAACGTTAACAACATTTCCTAATTCATTTTTGAAGAAAACAGGTCACGGGAACCAAAAGGAAACTATGAACTTGTTCAACTAAAAGAAAATGCAACCTCCGCTACTTCAAGATTCAGCAGCCATACCCAGCAAGTGTTAACCGCAACTCATACAAGAAAACAGTCTCAAAATACCAAATTAAACACACAAAAGAATGGAAAATCTGTAACGTGGGAATGAACCTGCAACATTCCAGATTCATTTAAAGGCTTTTCTACCAGTTTATGGGTATTTTCATGGAAATCACTTAACCAGTTAATCATTCATTCATATCTCCTTACACAACCAATGAAAAGAAGGCAACTACAATGTGCCATTTTAACAAAATAAGACAAACCCATCCGTCTAGCATTTAGGTCATCAACTAAATTACCCAACCTGATGAACAGAGCTTCTGAGACAAAAACATGCAGGGTAGGAACGAATGGTCATGCAAAGTTGGGAAATTTTCTACATTTTTCTCACTCAGCTGAAGCACATTTACGCAATAACTCTCACGAGACCCCCTGCCTTACTACCCAAACCCTCAAATGTTGTAGCTTCCAAGCGTTGTTCAGATTATGACAATACAATCACATATTATCAACAGCTGCAACATGCGACAGAAGATAAAAATGCAGCAAAAGCATAAAGAAAGAAACTTGCGATAAATTCATACCATGACATACCAATCGAACAACCAACAAACAGACTACAACATAGGAACAAATTCTAGAAAACAAACAGCAAACGGATTCTAGGGGGGTAAGCAACCCCCAACATACCTAAACGCAGATGAATAGCAGAAAGGGAAAGGCTTTCGAAGATCTTTGTCCGGCCAAACTTGACGGCAACGATGGTGGCTGCTCCCCGCAGGTGAAGACAGTTTCAGTTTCTCTCTTGGTTTTTCCTATTTCTTTCCCTTCTTCCACTCTTTCCTTGCTCTCCTTCTTTCCGTCAATAGAATCTCTCTTTTCCTTTCTTGTTTTTTTTTCTCTCAGCCGCTCCTCGTGGTTCTTTTTCTTTCTGTCTCCCTCTCTCTGTCTCTTCCTTCTCACTCTCCCGTCGTTCTTTTCTCTCCCCTTCCTTTCAGCCGTCACTCTCTATCTTTTCCTTCTACCTTTCAGCTGCCACTCCCTCTTCTCTTTTCTCTCTGGTTTTTCTCTTGTTTTCTTTCTGCTCAAACACTCTCTACCCGAAGCTTTTTTGTTTTCCTTCTCTCCTCAGCCAAGAACTTACCCTCTCGACCTCCCTTTCTCTCGCTCACTTTTCTTGTATAGCTCTCAGCCGTCACCCCCTTCTCCTAAACCCTTGCTGCATTTTCCTTTTAAACCTTCCAACCCTTGGCTGGACGATGCGGAGGAAGCCACTTTTCATCTGTTTTTAGAACCGTTTGATGGTTCTTGATGCCCAAGACAATTGAATCTTTTAGCTTAAAGCCATATGGCTTGTACTACACCAATCCAACGGAGCTAAAAATGAGAAAAAAAATGATGAGAAAGAGCTGGAAAAAAACGCGGTGGCCATTTCGTTCTGTACTGGCTGAAGCCAAAACTTGAAGGAAATGGCGCTCGTGCACCCTCTTTTTTTTATAAATTTAATTAATTAAATTTTTTAAATTTAATTTAACAAATAATGAAGTAATTTTAACAACAAAAACACAAGATTAATTAAATCAAATGAAATGCTAAAAACATTTTGTTGATTTTGATTGATGGTTTTTCCTAATTTTCACTTAATTTAGGTAAACCAACAATAACTTTCATAAATTGAATTTAAAAGAAATAAACCATATTTTTTGTGAACAATTTTCTTTGTTTTCGATAAATTTTGATACTAAAAAATGTCTTAAAATAAAAATTAAGCCACCAATTAAGCAAGAAATGAATAATACATTTAATCAATAAAATGAAAATAATAAAGCTAAAAATACAAATAAAAATTTGGTATCTAAAATGCTAAAGGGATGTCTAAAATAAAATCATGAGATTAATAAATAAATAAAATAGATACTAATTATCAAGTAAAAATAAAATGAAATAAAAATAAAATAAAAATAAAAATGGATTAAAATTTTGGTGTCTACAACTTGCCCCTCTTTGTCTGAGTTTCGAAAAAACTCGAGACAAAGACGCAGACACCAAATACTGACATATAGTTGTTCTGTCGTGGGTTGAAACATATAATGATCAGTGGGATGAATACCCGAGGCTGCCTTCACTTGGTCAGTGAGATGAATACCCGAGCCTGCTTTCACTTGGTCAATAAGATGAATACCCGAGCCTGCTTTCACTTGGTCAGTCAGTGGGATGAATACCCGAGCCTGCCTTCACTTGGTCAGTGGGATGAATACCCGAGCCTGCTTTCACTTGAGAAAATTTGTGCAAAACTTTTGTAGAATTTGGAAAAGAAAGACAAACGATTTCTTCTAAAAAATTGCCCCAGTGTAATGCTATCGAACTGTTGGACCTGCAAGAAAAGAAATAATGATAGATAATGCCGCCACCATCCGATCAACTCCCTTCTTCAAGAAATGTGTAAACATGAGTATTTGGACTTCTTATTTGACGTAGCGAGTACTTCAACCTTGCTCTGCGAACAATATCAAACTTCCATAATTTCTCATACTTAAATCGTGTTATTTAGTATCCATTTACTTTCGATAAATCATAGGAATTGCCATTTGATAAAATGAAAGAGACAAATGTGACCATGAAACACATGAAAAATATTCTAATTACACATAATGGTGAAGATTCTAATAATATTAACACAATCATTTACCTAGAAAAATCATTTGATTTGGTTGAAAAATCATTTTGATTTGGTTGAAAATCATTTTGATTTGGTCGAAAAATCATTTGATTTGGTTGAACAAAACTTGAAATTTCAAAATTGAAAGAAACCTGGAAATGGTGTTTAGGAAGCCCGAACATTGATCCTTTGATCGAACATATCTCTCTGTATATACGTTGAAATTGAGTGCCATTAGCGGCATTCAAAAACTAGACATCCGTAGCTTTCTAACGGTATAAAAATGACTCACTAGTTCATTTTGAGTCATCCGTAGTGATTCGGCAAAGTTTGGCTGCCCTGTTATGAATATCTGTCCGAGAGAAACATGAGAAGCTGCAACTTGTGTCTTGAATTCGAACTACTTGTGAACTGGATTTTGGAAATGTTTTCTTCTGATGAAATGAAGCATTTTGAACCTAGTTTCCAATGCCACCAACCATTCATAATTTGAACTTGTATTGAGTGAGTTATGTCCTGATTTTGTAAGTGCGATAAAGCTGGAAAAATTGGAAAAATTCTTCCTTCTTGCTAGCCGGACTGGTCTAGTTTGTTGTGGGATGTTTTATTTCGAAAATTTTGATGTCAATCAACCATCAAGTGTTTATTAAAGGTTTCTAGTACCTTGGTTTCAAAAATGGATCGAATTTGGACTGATTTCATTGTGCAAAATGTTTGGAAAAGAAAGGAAAGCAAGAAGACAGATTTGCTTTGAAATATTTTTCCGAACTTTGGTTGTTTCGTTAACTGTCTTTCCATGGGAGTTTTGCGTGGAAATTTGATAGAGAAGTAGTCCTGATATGGAGTTTCAGTTGTACCAAATTTGGTATAATTCGAAGGACTATTTCGATACCCAAATGATGTTCCAAAACTGCTTGTCAAATCTGGAAATTTCACTGTTCTAGTGGTGAACATTTATCGACTTTGAACTTCTGTATCTTGATACTCAAGACTCCAAATTTAGTTCCGTTTGTCATGTTTGAAACCTTGTTTGGAACTCTTAATTGTGTTACAAAATTTTAAGGGCTAATTCATTTTTTGTGAATTATGCCGAATTTCCAAAGATAACTGCAAAACCAAGACTGGTTCAAATCTATCCATGAGAATTGAATCTTTGAGTTTGAAAAATGAGTACTTTCCGTCTAGAATCTTGGAAAGTGTCTCCTAGGAACCTTATTACTCCGAACCAAGATTCCAACGGTATAAAGTTTTCAATTTTGGACCTACTGAGTGCAAGTTCTAATTTTTCTAAATTTGATGCGCAAAACTGAAATTTTCCGACTTGATGGGAAATGAGTTTTTGGAAACTTTTCCCTATTCTTTGATAGTGATTGATCGTTTTAAACTCGATTTTCATGGAGAAAATCAGTTTCTCTTGTATTGTTAAATCCTCACTTTTGAACCTCAATTTTGAGTGATTAAGGTTCTCTTTTGAGACTTTAATTTAGTCTAACTAAGTGAATCTTCTTTCTTGATTAATACATGATTGTGAGTGAAAGTACTTGTTATATTGTTCAGGCGCTTAAGAAGATCTTCAAAAAGAATCTCGAAGTGGACGCCTAGAGACTAAATTGCTCGCTCACTCACTTTTGTTTTGACTTGGTAAGTGTCAAGTATATGAAATGTTGTTACGTGCTTAATTGTTTTCATTGATTGAGTATTTTGAAAAGTGTCGAGCCGAGTGTGTACTTTATCGCACTCGTTTGCGTTTAAGTGAAGTGTATTTGAATTGCTTGAAGTGAATTAAGTGAAGTGTTGCAATAATGAATTATGCTATGGTTGCATATGTCGATTGGAGTGAATCTCCTCGATTCCTAGTGATAATAGTGGAGGACGCCCAAAACTCATCGGCCGACCTTGCGAATCGAGCCGGCATGGACTTGGTCGTGAAGCTTGGTGAGCCATGGGAAAATTGTATAACCTTGATCTATTGGAGAGATCTCGCTTGGCATACTCGAGTAGTATTACCTTTTATAAAAGAAGTGCGGGCCCGGAGCAGGGGGTGTAACGGTGAACGAGGAAGTGTAAGTGAAGTTCTACGGACTTATAACCTACCCGGTTGACAGAGTGTCAACTCGTGGAGGTACTGGATCGAGCAAGTGGAATATAGCTCCTGAGAGCTCCCGTATCTTTATCAAGTGTTGTTTTATTGTTAATTGTGAACTACTTGAATGTTATAGCTTTCATTCTTGTTTAAGTGCTATTGTTATTTGAACTACGTGTTTTGCATGTTTTCTTGCCCGCACGAGCATCCGCTCACCCCGTTAGATTTGTTTTCCTTAACAGGAGCTGAAATGGAAAGAATTATGGAGAAGCCTACTTGATGGCTCTTTTGATTAGAATTTTGGATGTACTGATTAGACGACTTTTGGAAGTTGTACATTTTGGAAAATTAATGTACTTTTGAAAACATGTGATGTAAGATTGAACACTTGTGTATGGAAGCGACTTTGTTATTCAGTTCGACTTTTATTATTTGGTTATTTACCTTAAGTTTGGATTGGAATGCTATCGAGTCCTGGCGAGAGTTGGGCAGGCGTCCCGCCGATACCCTTGGGTTCGCCCTTAGGAGAAGTGGGGACGTCACATTTTATCGCTTCATCTTGTGGTACCGCTATTCGATCACGAAATTTCAAAATACCCTTGGAACCCACATTAAAGTCTGAGATTTCCTCTTTTTACACCTTTTCTACCCATTTTTGCACCATCTGGTCATTCTTCTGAACTTCTTTAATTCGGTCCAACAAATCAGATCTCACCGTGATATTGTCCGAAATCACTCTCTGTCGCTCCAACCGTAGATTCCATTCACTCACTTTTTCCAATAAATTTCACTCCTTGACCATTAATCCAGCTACTTGAACTTTCCGACTTAAAGCATCCGCTACAACATTGGCCTTCCCCGGGTGATAGTTAATTGTACAGTCATAATTCTCAAGAAATTCCACCCATCGACACTGTTTCAAGTTTAGCTCCTTCTGAGAAAATAGAAATTTCAAACTCTTATGGTCGGTATACACCTCAAAAGTTGGGTCATATAAGTAATACCTCCACTTCTTTAGGGCAAAAACTACAGCGGCCAATTCTAATTATGAGTTGGGTAATTCGCTCATGGGGGTTTTTAATTTCCTAGAGGCATAGGCAATCACACTTCCATTTTGCATTAAAACACATCCCAATCCTTCTCTTGAGGTGTCAGTATATACAGTGAAACTGTCTTTCCCGTTTGGGTAGGCTAAAACTGGTGCCGACGTTAACCGTTTCTTTAATTCCAGGGAAACTAGTTTCACACTTAGGAATTCCAGACAAATTGACCATGTTTTTTCGTCAGGGTCGGTTAAAGGACCAGCTAATTTGGAGAAGTCTTTGATGAACCAACGGTAGTATCCTGCCAATCCCAGGAAACTACGGACCTCAGTTGGGGTTTCTAGCCATTTCCACTCAAATACGGCTTCTACTTTCACTGGATCCACATAAATGCCATTTTTGGATATTACATGCCCTAGAAAGAAATTTTTTCCAACCAAAACTCGCACTTGCTAAACTTGGCATCTATAACTGATATTCTCAAGGTTTGCAAAACTACCCTAAAATGCCGTTCATGATCCTCTCGAGTTTTCGAATATACTAAGATATCATCTATGAACACCATGACAAATTGGTCCAAGTAAGATTTAAAAACTCGATGCATCAAATCTATAAATGCAAGCAGGAGCATTTGTTAAACCAAAAGGCATCACCACAAACTCAAAATGCCCATATCTAGAATTGAAAGCAGTTTTCGGTATATCCTCCTACTTAATTCGCAGCTGATAGTATCCTTGCCTGAAGTCCAACTTAGAGAAAACCACTGCTCCTTGGAACTGGTCAAACAACTCGTCAATGTGTGGCAAAGGGTATTTGTTTTTCACCGTGACATCATTTAAGCCGCGATAGTCTATACAGAGTCTCAAACTACCATCCTTCTTTTTAACAAATAGAACAGGCGCTCCCCCAAAGTGATTCACTTTTTTCGAATAAACCCTCGGCTTTAACAAGTCCTGTAATTGCAACTTTAGTTCCTTAAGTTCGGCAGGGGCCATTCGGTATGGTGTTTTCGCAATAGGAGCGGTTTTAGGCACCAAATCGATCTTAAATTCTATTTCCCTCTTTGGCGGCATCGACTTCAACTCGTCAGGGAAACCATCGGGAAATTCATTTACTACTAACACATCTTCCAATTTCATCTTATCTCCTGGAGTATTAATTAAGAAAGCAAAGTAAGCTGCACCCCCTTACTCAATAATTTCCTGGGCTCGAATTCCCGAAACAAGTGCAGACAAGCTAGTCTACCTCTCACATCCAATCTTAGAGTGGCCTGTCCGGGTATAGAGAACTCCACCACCTTAGTCTTACAATTCAACTGAGCAATATAATGAGCCAACCAATCCATGCCTAATATCACGTCATACCTCTTGAGGTCTAAGTTTAATCAAGTCTACCACCAACTTCCGTTTTCCTACCCAAATCTCACAATTTATAGACCATATTGGTAATTAGGCTTTGATCCCCAGTAGGGTGTTCTAACTTCCAAGTCATAGGGGTATTTAACAGGAGTCACATCAATACATAATATAAAGGCAGGATTCACAAAAGAATGGGTTGCCCAAGATCAATTAAAGCTTAGTTAAGCGGTGGAATATAGGGATCGTACCTTCCACTACTTCCGACGACTCAGGCGCTCGTTGATAGTCTAAGGCAAAAACCCTAGCAGAGGTTTTCGGTCTACTCCCACCAGCAGTTGGTTGTTTAGAGTTTGACTTCTCTGACTGCACGCCCTCATTTCCTCTCACGATTTTTAACAGGACAGGTGGCGAGCTGATGCTCGAACTTCCGCAACGTAGACATTTCCTCATTTTGCGCCAACAAGCATCCTTGGTGTGATTTGTCTTACCACAATATCTACAACTTGCTCGAGAAGCAGGTGTGGGACCTCCTTGGGAGACCGTTCTCTGTTGCCCCCTTCCACTTTGAGCCCCTATGGATGGAGTTCCTCTCAATATCCCTGAGATTCGAACTCCACCCGTACCTCTTCCAAACTTAGGAGGTGGTACGTTTTGATCGCCCTGCCCGGAAGTACTATCAGATGCACCTCGTCTTTTTGCTTGGAAAGTTCGAACCTGAAATCGGGGCTTGCTCCACTCGTTGAGCTTTCTCAACAGCATCTTTAAATGTATCGATCTGAACAGCAGCTAAGTCTTTTTGAATCTCTACATTCAAACCCTGAACAAATCGCCTTATGCGTTTCTGCTCATTAACCACTAGTTCCGGAGCAAATTTGGAGAGTCTAGTGAATTGGGTCTCGTATTCCGCCACACTCGAAGTGCCTTGGCGTAGTTTGATAAATTCACCCTTTCTTTTCTCCTAGATTAAGGGCGGGAGGAACTTCTCGTTAAACTCTTCTAGTGAAATTAAATCAAGTACGGGGAGGTTTGCTCCCTAATCCCACTTTTGCGCTCACTACGTTCCACCAGGAACGGGCCGCACATTCTAACTGGATAAATGGCGAAAGTTACTTGCCTTTCCTCTGTGTAGTGCAATGTAGCAAAGATATCCTCCATTCTTTCAAACCAGTTCTCGGGCAACTTCGGGATCTAGTCCTCCAAAAAATTTAGGAGGAGTGAACTTTGGAACCGTTTCCAGGCCCCTGTCTTCACCTACTTCAGGGTCTCTTTGCTGGTTACCAGGTACTTGACCTTGTTGGTCAACCCAATTGAGCTAATAGGTCAGTCATACGATTATAGCTGTATCAACCTGGTCCCCTCCTTCACCTTTGGGTCCCTGGTTCTGGTTTGCTACTGATCCTTGTTCTCCTCTTGGTCCTGGGTTTGCCTGGGTCCACGCCCACGGCCCCGACCACGTAGCCGTCTACCTTCCATTATGACTCACTGGTCTAGTGTCCAAATATTATAACTAATGGGTAAACAAGTATTGGCATATAATAGATACTTATTCACAATCAAAAGTCAAAGAAATGAAGTCGGAATCACGATAAGCAAGGGAAAACACAAAGCAGTAAATGCCAATTCGAAATACAGTCAACGGTCAAAGTCAAAGTCAAAGTATTATACATTCAAAGGCTCCTAGCAGTCATTTACAGCTAACAAGGCCAGAAACTATCAAGTACGAGCCTCAAAAGTACAGACACAGTCTACACAGTCATATCATGCAAAAAGTCAGAGTAAGTAGTCAAAAGAAAACTGTACAACCACCAAGTCACCACAATCCCTTATCCTTTCTATTTATAAAGGTCAAAATCATCCTAAAGTGTAACCTAACAGTCAGGGCTCAGTCCGCTGTCGGACCAGCTGACCCCCCCATCCTGGGTAGGTTCAGCTCCTGCCTCGCCTCCGATGTGAGAAAGCTCATCGCTCACATCCCCAAGTAGGTCATCACAAATATTCAGGATCGACTCCGCTCTATTCCTCACTTTCATGGCCCCCTTAACCATGCGCTCCTGAGTTTCTCCAAGCTGCGCACAGAGGTCATCAATGCTTTCCTAGCCTTTGACCACATCATACTCGAGTTCCTTAATCCGATCGGCTTGCATTTTAATAGTTTCCTTTAACTGATTCACTTCAGCTCAACCCTAAACATTTTCTTTCGCCAGCTCCTTCCTTTCTTCCACCACAGCCAAGACTACTGTATTGGGATAGGCATAAGTGTGGCGGCACTCGCAACGCCGATGGCGGTTAGCCGGACTCCAATGCACGGTGGCTCCTCGTGGTCGAATCTGGTATCTAATCATCGGTAATGGAGCACGGGGCTGCGCACCAACCTGACTATCTCTAGGGCCCACTATGTCCATCCATCTTACATAAAGTGTAGATAAAACTTAAGTATTCTTAAGGGAAAATGATCAAATATAATCCTCAAGTCGAAATTTCTAACACGCCCAGGCCAATTTCAAATCTAGGCTCTGATACCCACCTGTGATAGCCCACCTCTCCCTAAGGCGAACCCTAGGGTATCAGCCGGGACTGCCTGCCCAGCTCTCGCCAGGGTTCGGTCGATCAAAGAACCTAGCAACTCAAGAAAACTAACGAAATATCTTCAAAGCAAAGAGTGCAAACCCTAATGGAAATATAATCGCCACGCCAACTTTCCAAGACTTAGAATATAGGGCCTAAATATAAAATTTACCGCTCCAGACTTCATTTACATAATATACGTCGAACTTATAAATTCAAACTTACAAGAGTCAAAAGTAAGGTCTTCTAAACAAAAGATTACAATCCGAAGTACAAGTTCAAAATAAAAGATTAAAGCTATAAAAGCGGCTTGACCATGGTCTATCCCAGATCTGTTAAGGGAAAACAAAAGGAGTGGGGTGAAGCTGAAACTCAATGAGGTTCCAATTAATCATGTAGCCACATAGCCAAATAAAGATGTATATAAACAGTAAACACAGTATTTTAATCACAGTTCAAATCAACGATACGGGTGGCTTCCAAAAGCCAAATCCACTTGAACTTGAATCAAACAAGAGTCCGTTGACTCTCCATCAACGTTTGCATTTAAAGAATACAATGTCCGTAGAACACCATTTCTCCAATTTCCGTCCACCAGTCAACCCCCTTACCGGGCCGAACTCTCAAACAGTAAGTAGGTAAATATTCGAGTATACGTTCCAGTTTTCAGTAAACAAGAACCTCAGGGTTTATCGATTTTCTCGACCAATCCCTTACTGGCTCGATACCACCGACTACCTATGAGGTTGGGATACCAAACAGTAGCAGTAGTTGATGGGAGTAATCGCCCAACAACTCAAAACAGTCAACATATAGAGGAATCACATCTCATAATAGCAGTATACAGAGCCTCAGTGGAAACAAGGGAAGATCGAGTTGCGATAAAAGTACACGCTCCGCCTCCATTTTTGTCAAAACAATGTTTGGCTCAAATAGTCGCAAATCAAGTATTCAGATATTTCACATAAACAGTTAACAGGTAGTGGAACACTCACCCGTCAAGCAATGCAGTGATCAAACGTTCAAGTCCCTCGGTTATGGTCACCTCCGTTTCCCAATCCTAGGGCAACGAGTGAAATCGTTAACAATCTAGGTTCGTTTCCAACCCAAATGTGAGCTCATTAGGTGACCAAGTGAGTGGTAAATCTACTCAATTCACCATGCAAGTTTAGGTCCAAAATGCAGAAAAAGGTCATGAAGAAAACAAGTTTGACAAGTACAAGACAGTTGGCAAAAGAAAATTTTCATTCAAGTTCAAAGTCTTCTTCACGAGTAAAACAGTCGCGCCCGTGCAGTCTCGGGAAAATGGTCATATCTCACTGTATGAAGGTTGGAATCAGATACCGTTAGTGGCATTGGAAACTAGACTCAAAGGGCTTTCCAACGGTACCAAATGCACATGCTAGTTTCATCTCCTATCAATACCAGTAGCTCGGACAAGTTGGCTGATGTTCCAGTTCTGATCAGCTCTAAAACCCTAACAAAGTTACACTAGTTCTTGATGCTAACCTCACTTGTTTTGGGCTCAAATTCATCCAATTCAATCTTCTATGGTTCATATACAGGGGAGCAAGTTATCTAGTAACCATTGGAGTTCAAAATACAATACACATAATTGATTAAAAGAGTCAAAACAGTCTAACCACCAAAAGAAACTGAAACAGTCCATTTTCTTACCCAAAATCAACCACTAGTCTTGCTCAATTTCCACTTAAACTCACACCAAACCTTAAACCAATGTTTATTCAAGTTTCTTAGGCTTAAATAAGGTACAAATGAACCACAAAAACCAAGGAGAAACCTCTCCTACAAAACCGGTCAGCCAAGAGCAACCAAAACAGTCCACAAATCCACTTATCTCACCAACCTTCATCCTTTCATTGTAGTTAACTTAAACATCATACCAAGTGTTATCTTTAACTCAAAAAGGGTCCAAAACATGTAAATACATGAAGGACAGCTATGAACAAAACTCAAGCAATTCATCAAACACATGGTATGCAAAACAACCAACCCTACTACCACTTGTTGAGTTGAAGAATTTTAATCCCAAACATCCATTTGACTCCTAGTTTGCCATCAAAACTTAAAACACATGAATATAACACCATAAACCTAAAATTTAAAGATCATTTACCTTCCTTAAGTGAGGCTTGAATCACCAAAACAAACCACCAAAACCAAAGCTCCAAGCTTGCAACACACACTAGGGTTGAAGGTTGTTCACTCCACTAACTCAAGCTCTTTCTCTTTTGGTTTTTGCTCAAGATCAAACTAGGGTTTTAAAACAAGAAGATGGAGTTTTCTTCCTTCCCTTGGAAGCTTCAAGAGGTTCGGCCAAGGAGGTTAAAATGAGGCAAAGTTGGTTTAAATTTCCTCTAATCCTTTGGTCAAACAAGGTGGATGGCTAGGGTTTGGCCACTTGGCCCAATCTTGGCCCTTCTTCCTTTAATCTTTTGACTAATGAAGTTTCTACCCTCCAAATGTACCAATGTCTATTTAATACCTCTAAACTATCATATAAAGTCCCAACCACTAAATAAAAGACATTTGGCTAAAGTGTATCTAGTGAACTAAATAAAAAAAATGCCAAGTCTAGGAAGTGTTACAATTCAAGTAAAAGCAATAAAATGCAATGCAAGGGAAATGTTATGAGTGCTTTAGTTCTAGGTAATGCAAATAATTTTTTGGGAGAATTCATATTCTTAAGTGAGGGTTCTCACAAGAGGTGGGGGCGTCACAGAGAGAGAGAGAGAGCACGCGTGCTTTTTCTTCTTCTCCAATATTTGCAACAACAAGCCAGTACGAATCAATTTGATGGCTCGATTCTTTTTTCTTTGTTTTCTCTTTCTTCTCCCCAAGGCTTGGTTGGTGCAAAGACAGCTCATCATAACTAAATTCTATCTTATAACATCTGACACAAATGAATCTAAGGGAAGAAAGGGGGCATATCACCCATTTTTCATCCCAACCCTTCATTGCTAGTTTTTAGGGTCATGACAAACGTAGCTTTTAGGGAGTGAGGAAACAAGGGAAAGGCAGCCGCACAAGGTCTCAGGAGAAGGGAGAGAGAAAAAGCAAGAAAAAGGAGAAAAAAATTTTCTGCAAAAATCTGGAAAAAGGCTGGCGAACCAGCTTGGTTCAAATTGATTTTTCTCCTTCGTTATAGATCAATTTTGGGTGATTCTTTTTTCTGGGTTTTGTAGAGACATAGAGGAACAATTTTTATGTTGAAGCTTTTCGCTAACAATCATTAGAACTCCTTCAAATTGAAGCTCGAAATCACCATCCTAAAATTTTTTTCTGCAAAAAAAAAAGAACAAGCTAACGATTCAGCCCTGTTCACCATCATAGTGGAGTGTTTTTTGTGTTGAGAGGTTTCAAGGAAAACAGCTCCAAAACCTTCAAATCAAAGCTTGAAATCGCCCCCTCGCAACTCTTGACACTAGCATCAATTATCTGGATTTTGCTGCACTTTGATTGTCGAGGCAACTCAATTGTCGCGAGTTGTCCCAAGATTTTCCATGTTCAATCCGATTCCATAAGCATCAAAGGTAACATTCATTCACTCTTCCCATTGATTCCAACTTGTATAAAGATCTAAACCTATCATACAGAAATTTTAAGTTCTTGCTTTCTTTGCTTTTGTTGGGTTTTGACAAGGATGCATAAGTTCGAGTTTCCCTTTGTGTTCTTGCGTTTTATGAAAGGATGAATCATCTGGGTCCTTCCATCATTTAAGTTATCAGTTGAGAAATCTTGACACTTTAGGGATTTTTCCATTGTTTTCCTTTTTCTTTCTTTTTTTTCATGTTGCCTCAAAATATGCTCCTTTTAGTTAGAGTTGGGGAGCCTAGTTGATGTTTTGGTGATCTTGCGATGAGTTTGGAAACGATTTGACCTGGGTTGTTCCTCTAAACTAGTGCCTTTGCCTTTTCCTTCCTTTTTTGGCCAACCTTGTTGCTTTTTCTTTGCTTGTTTCTTCCTCGTTTTCCAGCTTCCTGTTTCTTCTTGCATTCTTCTTTTTTTCTTTTTTTTTAATGATATGCTATATAAATGAAGTTATTGGGTTGCTTGTCGAATTAATACTTTTAATTGGGCTTGTAACATGGTCTTGCTTGTATTGTTATTGCATCTCGTTTTGTATCAAAGAAATAGGCTAGTGTTTTGTTCTTTGTTTGGATTTGTGACATGGGTTTTGAACTTCAAACCCAATATTTTTACTAGGTTTAGGTCTGTAGAATGATTTGGATAGGGTTGCTCTTTTCAATAAGATAGATTCGCTTATTTTTCTTGGGCGAAATCACTTTGGCCAAAAAGGTCCAAATTGTTTTGTATGTATTTTTCACAAAACAAAAATGAATTTTGTAATTTGGTCCCTAATCTTTTGAGTAATTTTATTGTAGCTCTAAAATTTTAGATTTCTTTCATTCAGATCCTTAATTTAATTACATTTTTAGCCCTTAAACTTTATTTTTATTCAACTTTGACACCCCTAATTTTTTGAGAACTATAATTTGACCCAAAGACTTTTTGGAATTTTGCAATTTAGTCCCTACTATTTTTTTTATTTCTCAATTACAATTATTTCTTTTCTTTAATTGCTAATTGTGCTTCATTTAAATACATTTAATTTGTAAATTTTAAAAGTTTTATGTTTATTTACATTAATAAGGAGAATTTAGTATATGTTTACATTCTCTTTTAAAGTGTTTGTCAAGTAAATTAGTACATTGATCTGTTTGTTGATTTTGAAAAAATAAGCAACTCTCCTTTCCCCTCACTTAGCCACTACTTCAAAAAAAAGGTACTCCTATTACCCTTTAAATTCTTTTTATATGGTTCTATGTGCTTCTACGTGCTTGTATGTTTTATGTGTTGTTTTCCTTTTATTTATTTATTTTTAAGCTTTTATTCATTTTACGTTTATTTAATTTAAGTCTTTTGATTATTTGGGGGGTATTTAAATGCTCGAATTGTAATAGATAAGTAATATCCTCTTGTGCAAGAAATGTAATTAGCTAGGCAATGGAACAGATAGGTTCTATTTTTGCAAGAATTGTAATTACTTAGATAAATGTAACAGATAGGTTAGATAGGATTATTATCGTATATTTCCCCTTTTAGATTGTGGTTAGGGCTCCTAATGTAATAGTTAGGTCTTATTGCTTGCGTGTTTAAGTGTTTATGCGCTTATATGTTTTACTTGCTTTTTCTAGGATTTTGGTTCTAGATATTATGCCTATGTGCGATGTGATCTATGTACTTATTTGCTTTAATTATGCTCTATATGTTTTATTATAATGAGTGTATGACGTCACCACATTAGTCCATTACTAGTTGTAGCTTTTCTCCCCGATTTCTCATTAGTCCAATGCTAGCGAGGACTTGTAGAAATGGACTAGTCCAATGCTAAACACTTCGGCCATTTACATGCTAGATTCATACTTTGATGTGATATTTATTACATCTCTTGCATTTTTCCTATTTTAGGTTATTTTTCTAGGATTTTGGATCTAGATATTATGCCTATGTGCGATGTGATCTATGTACTTATTTGCTTTAATTATGCTCTATATGTTTTATTTATAATGAGTGTATGACGTCACCACATTAGTCCATTACTAGTTGTAGCTTTTCTCCCCGATTTCTCATTAGTCCAATGCTAGCGAGGACTTGTAGAAATGGACTAGTCCAATGCTAAACACTTCGGCCATTTACATGCTAGATTCATACTTTGATGTGATATTTATTACATCTCTTGCATTTTTCCTATTTTTAGGTTATTTTCATTTGCATGATACGTCCTCTTATATTCCCTTCTCCCTATGTGCACAAATCATATCATTTAGATTTGCATTTCATTAAGATAATTAGAAAACAAATAGATTAGTCCATTTGTTTATTTAGATTAGAAGAATCACTCTTTGAATATGGGATATGAGCTAGTATGGCTTTTAGTCTTAGCACGCTATTACCCCTCTATAAGGAGGAAAATTGTGTCATGAACTTTTTTTTCCGTAC
The DNA here is from genome assembly GCA_023065735.1 of Coffea humblotiana. NCBI lineage: Eukaryota > Viridiplantae > Streptophyta > Magnoliopsida > Gentianales > Rubiaceae > Coffea > Coffea humblotiana. The sequence continues at coordinate 432,253 of JACYVW010000015.1, read as the reverse complement.
CCGTTATATTGCATTCCCCTCTTCTAGGTCATGTATATATTATAGTTTTCTTTTTTCGAGTCTCATCTTTTGCATATTCGTAACCTCTTCAAGAGATCATTCTTGGACTTCACAATTAATGTGATTTGTACCAATTAAATTTTGAAGAGACATTTCATCCCTCTCGATACTCCCTAGATCTAGGTTTGCATCGATATTGAAGAATCCAAAATGTAATAAGTTTCAGATGTTAGATTAGGAAAATTTTTTACTAAATCTCGCAACTACCCTTGATTAGATTGAAATGATGCCTTAGATTTGAGTCGATCAAATCTTTGCCTTCCCTTTCTTCAATCTTGACTCCCGAACTCTTTTCTTTTGTTTTCAAATGTCTGGAGTCATCTAAAAGGGTTTTATTTGTTATCATTTAAAATATATTTTGAGTGACTTGATACACTTAAACTCGATACCAAGTGGCGACTCTTTTTTTCTAAAAATCCTTTTTAGACTATTATTTTGCATCCAAACCGTCGCATATTCTAAATTCCATTTTAGGCCCTTTTTCTTTATGTAACTCTTTTTTAAATACCTTTCCTTTTATTTTAAAAAATGGGGCGTGACATTGGCAATATCCCACTTGAAAACTTCCTTTAACTTCATCTACTACCATCTTGCTTTCTCAATGACATGGAAGTTAGTAACATGTACGTGGCTAAAACCACTAACATGTCTGTTAACATGTTTCTTTAATATGTTTGTTTAGATGTATGTAGCTAACATGTTTTAGAGTCTCACAAACATTTTTTTTTATTTTTTAGATGATTTTGCTTAAAACCAAAACTATTTCTTTTTTATCTTTTATGTGGTCCAATCAGCCAAATTCGACAAACCAAAAATGAGCACAAAAAAATTACGTATCCAGGAGAAGAAAAAGTGTGAGGACCTGCAATTTTCCCTATTTTATTTTATTTTACTGGCTTAATTAATTATTTACTCACCCGTTTTCTCTAAATATTTTATTCCAACCTTTTTAGATCCAATTACATGGAACTATGGCTTACATGTATTTTTAAAATGACTTGTTACGAAAATTAATTTTTGGAAGGCTAGATAAGTGAGAATAGTAAATACGCGATTGGAGTCAATAATCGATTCGAGAATACAATAGTTTGAAAAATTGGAGACTTGTACATTAGTCTTAAAATAGGTATTTTTATGTTTAAATACTCAAGTATTAGTTAGTGACACTATCGTTATAAGAATTTCTTAAAAATTTCGCTTTATCGCGCACAAGTCGGAAATACGCGTTTTCGCGCGCGCGATTAATTGAGGGACTTTAGATCCTTATTTCTAGACTATTAAGAGTGAATAATATTAGTGTGAATATAAGTGCATTAGAGGTTTAGTGCACAAGTGAAACGAACTCGAGAGGAATCGAGCACGAAATGCGCGGAGGAAGAGAACCAACCAAAGTTCTTCAATTTTCTTCACCAATACCTCCACCAAATCACACCAAAATTTACCTCTACTTAGCTAAGCACTTGGTGAACAACTTAAGCTACAAAAGGAGCCTCATTTCCACGGTTTTGCTGAGCTTTAAGTGACCGAAAATTTCTGCTTGAATCATCAAGAAAGGTATTCAACGATCAACCTTGAAAATCTTAGTTTATGGAAGTAGTATTGCACGTATAAGCTCATATGATCATGTGGGTAGCTTGATTTATGGTGAAAATTGTTATGTGGGCTCTATGAATTCCCACTATGACTTGTTGGGCTGATTTGATGAGTTTTAATGTTGTTAATGTTGGTTTAGTGCTTAAATTGGTAGAATTAAGTGAGTTTATGAAGGATAGTTCAGAGGAGGTGGAAGGAAGAAATTTTCCGATTCTGCCCCTGTGTTGTCCGTGGCCTTTAGGGCGAATTTTTGTGGATATAATGGCTTAGTTATGATGTTTATATGTTGTATGAGATGTGTAGAAAGTTTCATAAAAAAATTCCATGATTTGGTTGGCCAAATGTTGAATTTTCGTAAGACAGCAAATCTGGAAAATTTCCCGTCACTGCCCTGGCAGTATTTTTGTATCGGCTATAACTTTTTTCTCCGATGTCGAAATCGAGTACTGTTTGTGGAACTGGAAACTAGACATTCCCAGATTTCCAAAGGTATAAAATTCATGTTCTGATTCCACACGAGTGATCCGTACTAACCATTTGAACCTGACTGTCCTGTTTCACGTTTTCACAGAGAGCCCTGTTTTGACAGCAACTTGATGTTCAAAAATGAGTTAGTTGTGGACTTATTTTGAAAATTATTTCTTCTAAGACATTGTAGCCTTATCAATCTAGTTTGTAAGGCCACTGACTACGCTCAATTCCGAGTTGAATTGAGTGAGTTGAGGCCAAAATTCGAAACTGACTCGGAGTTTGAAAACCCTCATTTTGGACTGACTTGTGATCACTTTGATTTGGGACTTAATATTTCGCAATTTTTGGTGTTATTCACCTACCAAATGCATCTTGGATGTCTATTAGACCTTTTCTTCATAAATTAATGATGTTTGAGAAATTTCATTGGCCAAATGTTTGGAAAAGGGAAAAACAAGAATACAAGGCAGATTGCCTTGGAAATTTTAGAAAGTTTAGAGGCTTTGTTAACTAGCTTTCCGAATGAATTTTTCCATGAAATTTGATAGAGGTATATCCCTCATATGGTAGTATAATACTACCAAATTTGGTGCCATTCCAAGTTTATTTCGATGTCCAACTAAAGTCCCAAATTTTAAGTTTCAAATCTGGAATCTGTCCAGTGAACTTCGTTTTTGCACCAACTTTGAGCTGCTATATCTTGGCGCTCAAAACTTCGATTCTTGTTCTGTTTATTGTGTTTTAAACCTTGCTTGTAACTCTAATTTATTTCTAAGTTTCAGAGGCTAGATCGAATTCTGTGATTTTTTCCGAATTTTCAAAGTTGGTCAAAAAACCAACCCCGAAACTGCCTCGATAGCCCAAAACAGTAATTTTTGAGCCAATTTTTGAATACCTTCTGTTTGGAATCATTGAAAAGTGTCTTCTAGGTACTTTTAGTGCTTTGGAAGAAGTTTCCAACGGTACCAAGTTTTCCAATTTTGGACTTACAGAGAGTGAGATACGATTTTCCAAAGATCGCTCGACAAATCTGAAATTTCGAACTTAAAGGAAATCGAAGGTTTCGAACTCTCCATTTTCCTTCCATATCACTCGACCGTTTCGCACTTGGCTTTAAAGATGCAAATCAGATTTTTCTTGTACTTTTAAAACCCCGCTTTTCAGTCTCAATGTACGAGTAATTAAGGCTCGTATTTGTGAAATTTTCTTAGATTGTACTAGTGTGCAATCTTTCTTGATATTTAGGGGTTCTAAGTGATATTGTGTAATAGTTGATGATTATTTGCTCAAGCGCTCAAGGGGACTTTCGAGAGGAACTCGAAGTGGACGCCTAAACACTTGTTTGAGCACTTACTCTCTTGTATTGACTAGATGAGTGTTCCATATAGGAGTACGTGATTTGAATAGTCTATGATATATTCAACCCATGGTCATTATGTGTTATGTGTTTCCGCACTCGTTCTCATTTAAGTAAAATGTACTTGAATTACTCGATATGAAATACTTGAAATGCATATTTACATGAAGCGTTTCAATGATTGACTATGCTATGGTTGCATAAGTCGATTGGAGTGAATCTCCTCGACTCTTAAGTGGTAAAAATAGACGGCCAATAGGCGGCCTACTAAGATGAATAATGTCTATCAATTAACCGTGACTACTTACCGTTAACCGTTAACCGTTAACCGTAATTACTTACCGTTTACCAATTTACTTGATTACCGTAAATTATACGTTCATATGAAATTGTCCACCATTTTAAGGTGAGTGTGTACTTTATCTCACTCGACCTACTAAAATGATAAATTTTTACCATTCATTAGTTACTTGATTACTTGTGCATGTTGTAAGCTCTAAGCTAAACTGGGCCCTGCCCTTGGTTACTAACCTACTCGAGCCAGGACTGGGCTCGGTCGGGTAGGTTGGAACCCTGGGATACCGTTTCGGTATACTCGAGTATTACCACTGGAGGGATAAGGTGATGGCCAGACAACCGAGGGGATCACTGGAGTTATAAGGTGAAGTTGACCGAAATGGTTCCACTGGAACACCGTATCCTTCAATGTGTGTTTATTTTTGCATATTGATAACTGTATCATGCTAATGTGCCAAGATGCAATCTTGAACCATGTTTGTGTTATGCTCAAATTACTCGTACAATGATAACTATTCCATGTTAATGTGCCAAATATGCAACCTGGAACTATACATGTGGTATGCTCAAATTACCTGATTTATTAGAACTGCTAGAGTGTCTTGGAACCTCACTGGGCTGTGTAGGTCATTCCATGTTTTTGTTTTCCTTAACAGGGTTCGAGACCAAGAGTGCTCGTGAATAGTACTAGAATGTTCTCCTTTGAAGATTTTAAGTTGTATTATAACGGATGGTTGTAGTACATATTCTTTTGGATTGTATTAAGCTTGAAAGTTAACTGATTGTAAGTATGAAATATTTTGGAGTACTTTAATCATATATTGAAATATTTCAAATATTTCGAGACTTGAATTATGGATTGTAGTGAGTCCTGGCGAGAGCTGGGCAGGCGTCCCGCGGATACCCTTGGGTTCGCCCTTGGGAGAAGTGGGGGCGTCACAAAAAGCATATTGTGATGCAACATGACAAATTAAATATGCATCCAATAGAAATAAATTATATTTTGGCATACCATGATAAATAAATAAATGTACACATATGATAAATAATAAATAAGTTTAATTAAAGAACTCAAAAAATCGAATACAAAATATTTGCATACAAATTCCAATAATATTTGAAAAATAAAACAATACCCGGAATTGTAATATGATGGCCATGATGCTTCAATCGATGTAACTGCGATTTAATCAGTCGCATTTCATGCGAGACTTGTCTTTCTTGAAAGTGAACTTACTGAACCTTTTGAAGCATTTCGGTGGAATCATTGCGATGTAGGTTTTGTCTTGTGATTAGTTGTCTTCTTCTTCGCGGTCTTGCAAGTTTTGAATTTAGGCGCCGTTGAAGTGCTTGTAGGTGGGATTCATCCATGGTGAGAGTATGTTAGGTAGGCTTTTTTTTTGTCACTATATTTGGTTTATGTGGATGACAAATGAAAATAAAATGGGTTAGGGATTGCCAGTTGTTGTGAATAATTATGAAACTAAGATACATTATGACGGTAACATACATAAAATTGTGGAAATTATGGGAATTGTAATTCAAATGGGCTCCTCAATTTTGATATGTGATTTTCGTAGTGTTGAGTTCCTTATCAGTTAGTTGTTACTATTAGTTGTTCATTAGTTAAGCGATAAAGATTACTAAATTAAAAAACTCTAAAATTGTAGTAAAGATAAAGCGTTAGACGTGGTTTTTAATTTGCAAATATGATTTGTAGGGGTGGTTACCGTTAGTTAAGGGATAAAGATTACCAAATTTAAAAAATTTAAAATTGTAGTAGAATAGGATGTTGAAACTTGTAATCTGTCCAGCTTTATAAATTAGTGTTTTTGAGTATTTTCTAGGTCTAAATTCGTGTCTAAGTATACCACAACAAGTCCAAAACAGTCTAGGATTTAAATTAGTTGTTAGCTTCCAAATTGAGTCCTTGTCAAAGTCAAACACTTCCAATTCGTGGGCTACCTTTTGCGGACTAAATCTGGTAAATTTCAGCGAGTTTTCACAGCATTTTTGAGTCACTTTGACGGTCCAATCAACCCTAAAATTCCAGCCAACAATACGCCACATTTTGGGAAAAACTTGAGTGAAGTTTGGTTGAATTTCTTGGAGAAAATTCTGATTTCTTCAAAGGAAGCAATCAAATGATTGAGAAGTGATTGGTGAGAACATTAGAGTGTTTTAAACACTTGAGTGATGCACGAGAGTGAGCAAAACACGTAAGGGAGTGAGTGAGGCTTTTACCCTAACGTTTGATTAAGTTTTTGCAGGTTTAATATGGCTCATGAAAATGACCTTACCATTGCACAATTGGCACTAAAAATGGATGCCATATGGACTGAGATACAAAGAAGATTTGATCGTAAATTCGATTCCATGCAAGAACAAATCGAACAAATGGATTCGTCAAGGAATTCCTCTAAGAAATCTCGAGGGAAACAACCTTTGAATGAGTCTAGTAATTCAAATGCGCACACCAAGCTTGAAGATTGGGAACAAAGGCCAAGGGAACATAAACATGAACCGAAGCGTGAGAATGAATCTCTCAAGAGGAGGGGTCCCATGCAATCTACCTCTTTAAAGTCGATTTATACAAGAGGTGATAAGAAGATTCATTCAACGTCTTCTAGGCCTAAACCTAGAGCTGAACCATCTCATGAGGAGTCATTTTGGGAGACATATCAACGTCTTCTACACTAAAAACAAATGGAGTCAAATAGAAGCTATCAAAGTGAGTTTTCTAAGGAGGAGGTAGCTGAGCCTATTCCTAACAAAGGAGTATCTCATCCTATTGAACCATTTGTTGAGGAGGTTGATAATGAGAAAACAATCAAAGGCATTAAACTAGAAAAAGAGAAGGAAAAATCTGATGAGATGATGGTAAAAAGGAAGAAAAAAGAGAAAGTGAGCCGATTTTGAGCAAAAATGTGAGAGCTTATTGTTTTCCTAATGAACTTACCTTTGCTTTGTTTAGTGTTTCTTCTTTTGTGCAGATTAAGCGAAGTCAAATGAAGTTAGTCATGCCATGCTCCATTCCAAAGTCACTCGTACAATTCACTAGTTTCCATGGAGTTTGTCTTCTAGGAGTTAAATCTATTTGGGAACACCTCATGGAATAATTTCAATTCAAATCTATCCATACCAAAGGAGAATTAATTCAAACCCATCATGAAGGGAGAATTCCAAAATTTTGACTCTCATTTGCTACCTATGGTTCATTCATCATCTTTACCTTCTTTTGAGTATAATTTCCATCCTAACACATGTATTTCTCATGCAGATTTTGAAGGAAAGTGTAAAAAGCTAGCAATGCCTTCTCAAGTTGAATCAATTGGTGGAAGGAATAATGAAGTGTCAAAGGGAGTTTTCGCACTTAAATCTTGTTCTATACCTTCTTACCATTTAGTAGATGATGTACCATTGCTTCTTTATCCAATTTCTGATTTGTCTCAAGTTGAAGGTTATTTTATTTTTGTAGGTTGTAAAGCTGTCCAAAATTTTTCAGTTTTGATTAAAGACTTACAACTCGATTTCGTGCTTATTCCAGCAAAAAGTGGTGAACCTTCATGCTTATTCACATGTACAAAAGCTGGTCACCACGAGCTCATTTACCAACTCCAACTTGTGCAAATCCATGTGATTCGTATGGAGTGCGTTTCACTTCATTGCTGCCACTTACGTTGGGTGATGCACACAAATGTGACGATCAAGATCCAAATGTTTTTCTTACCTTGCTGGTTCATGCATCTACGGATGTGCAACACAATTGGTTCATTGTTCTCTCTCCCGATGGGCAAGTTGTGCCAAATCAGCAACAACAAGGGTCGAATTATACCACCTTGCACAACCAGATTCGGGATTTTTCTAGCTTCAATGAGCATCATTATGAAGATCCTTATCTTGTGCACGTGAATGGTAAGCTATTGCATAGTTTTATACTTATGACTACTAACTATGTGATTTATTGTGTTGGTGACAATATGACAATCCAAGCCCGAAGGCTGAGTAGAGAACTTGGGATTGCAACCTGGGATTTTCACACGACTTACACAAGCTCTTTTCGATCGTGGTGCATGTCCCTATTTGAGAGCCTCACCAAATGATACGTTCCTCGGTTAACTTGTTCCGAGACCAGTAGCACGACACGCCCAAGGTTCTAGAAGGAATATCAAACGTAGGGTTGATGGAACCTAGAATCAAGAAGGACGGCTTGACTTGATTAAAGGCGACAGAACAACAACTCTAATTGAGGTGGATACTCAAGTAGAGAGGCTGGTTTGAATAATCAAGGACAACACGTGAGATTGATCAAGAAACCCTTGCCATGCAAGTGAATGTATAGCTCTCGGTTTAAGAGACAAACGAAACAACTTTTATTCTAAAAAATGAGTAACCCTTAGCTCATACAGGAGATGCCTTTTATAGGCTAGAATACTACGAGCCAAATCCGTTTGGAACACGGATTGGTGGACCACTAATCCTACTTAATCTAGAAAATGAGTTCGGGCCACACTTACTCATTAGTGGGCTGACTTACTAACACAAATGGCCAATAACGAACTACCAAACCAACGACTAATAATAACTAATAAGCAGCCAAATAAACTAAGAACATTCGTGACCAGAGCCTTAAACGTCATCGACTTGAATCAAAGTGTAGAGAACTTGATTAACCTCCTTCAAACCTTCAATGTCTCTATAAACATCTTGTTGATCTTGGACATTTCGAACAAGGGTTTAAAGTGACTCTTTGAATCTCTTTGCCCTTGCACGTGTAACAAGACCAAGTGGAACTCTCACTAGCTCAGCGTTCGGACTTGAGTCAGGAACCTCACCTGTGCACACATCAGTCCCCTCCACTTGAGAAGGATTTGTCCGCAAATCTGGATTATTCCCTTCAAGGAAAGGACACAAATTTGAGACATTGAATGTCGCACTTACATTATACTCCCCGGGCAACTCCAATTTATAAGCATTGTCATTGACACATTGAAGCACTCGGAAAGGTCCATCGCCCTTGGGAGATAATTTACTTTGGCGTTGCTTAGGAAACCTTTCCTTCCTTAAGTGCAACCAAACCAAATCTCCAGGTTCAAAAACCATTTTGCGACGATGCTTGTTAGCTTGCTGGAGATATTACTGAGTACGCTTCTCAATATTGGCTCGAACAGCTTCATGTAACCTGCGTACAAAGTCAGCTTTCTTTTTCCTATCTAAGCTTGTATGCTCAGAGGAAGGTAAAGGCGCCAAGTCCAGAGGGGTTAGTGGATTAAACCCGTAAATAACCTCAAATGGTGAGTAGTGTGTTGCACTGTGAACAGTTCTATTATAGGCAAATTCAACATGCGGCAAACACTCTTCCCAAGACTTGAGATTTTTCTTAATTAACGCCCTTAGCAAAGTTCCAAGAGTTCGGTTGACAACCTCAGTTTGTCCATCATTTTGTGGGTGACTAGCGGTAGAAAATAGCAATTTAGTACCAAGTTTAGACCACAAAGTCTTCCAAAAGTAACTCAAGAACTTAACATCCCTATCACTAACAATTGTTTGAGGCATACCATGTAAACGCACAATTTCTTTGAAAAACAGGTTAGCAATATGAGATGCATTATCAGTTTTATGGCAAGGAATGAAATGAGCCATCTTTGAAAATCGGTCAACTACAACATAGATGGAATCATTACCTCTTTGAGATCTAGGCAGTCCCAACACAAAATCCATAGACAAGTCCACCCATGGATACTTGGGAATCGGCAATGGGGTATACAAGCCATATGGGTTTGTTTTAGACTTAACTCTATGGCAAGTAGCACATCTACCAACCAGGCATTCGATATCCCTACGCATGTGTGGCCAAAAAAATGTTCTTACAACATAGCTAGAGTCTTAACAATTCCAAAATGTCCCATTAGACCTCCACTATGTGCCTCTCGAGCCAACAAGTCTCGGATGGAGGAATAAGGCACGCACAACTTATCAACATAAAACAAAAATCCCTCATGCAAGAAATATTTTCCATGCGGATTCCTAACACAGGTTTTATACACTTCACCGAAATCAACATCATTCGCATAGAGCTCCTTTAACATCTCAAAACCAAGCAATTTAGCATCAAGATAAACTAGTAAGGAATGTCTATGAGACAAGGCATCAGCGATAACATTCGTTTTACCAGTCTTATATTTAATGACATAGGAAAAAATATCAATGAAACTTACCCACTTGGCATGTCTCTTGCTCAATTTGGGCTGACCCTTGAGAAACTTCAAGGATTCGTGGTTAGTATGGATCACAAACTCCCTTGGACGTAGATAATGCTGCCATGTCTCCAAAGCTCTCACGAGTGCGTACAACTCCTTGTCATAAGTGGGGTAATTCAAGGCTACACCTCCCAACTTTTCACTAAAGAATGCACACGGCTTCTTGTCTTGCATTAATACGGCTCCAAATAAGCATGCTATTAAAGCAAGAAGACATTCCCCGTAAACATTTTCATGTACTTGGAACACTCACTGGCTAGGGTTCAAATATCATAACTAATAGGTAAGTAAGTTTTGGATATGTAATAGATATTTATTCAAGCCAAAAGTCAAAAAAAAGGAAGTAGAAATCGCGATAAGTCAGGGAAAACACAAAGCAGTAAAATGTCAATTCGAAATAAAGTCAAAAAAGTCAAAGTCAAAGTCAAGATCAAGGTCAAAGTCAACAGTCAAAAAGTCAACCGTCAACAGTCAAAAGTCAAAAGTCACAGTATTATACATTCAAAGGCTCATGGCAGTCATTTACAAGATAATAAAGCCAAAAATATCAAGTACGAGCCTTCAAAGTGCAAATACAGTTATATCACATAAAACCCTAGTACAGGCAGTCAAAAGAAAACTATACAACCACCAAGTCACCACATCCCCGATCCTGTCTATGTACAAGGTCAAAATCATCCACTACCCCATCCTAGTAGTGAAGGCCTAATCCGTAGCGGGACTAGCCGAACCCCCATCCTCGATGGGTTCAGCCCCCGACCCAACTCCAATGTGAGAAGCCTCGTCGCTCGCTTCTCCTAGAAGGTCATCACAAACATTCAAAATGGATTCCGCTCTATTCCTCACTTTCATGGCCCTCTTGACCATGCGCTCTTGAGTTTCTCCAGGCTGTGCGCCCAAGTCGTCAAACCCTTTTCGGCCTTTGGCCACCTTATACTCAAGCTCCTTAATCCGCTCGGTTTGTGTTTTAATAGTTTCCTTCAGGTAATTCACTTCAAATGCAAACCTAGTATTGTCCCTCGATAGGACCTTCCGCTCCTTCAAAACGGCCAGAACTATTTCATTAGGATAAGTGTAAATATGGCGACACTCGCAACGCCTATAGCAGTTAGATGGCTCCAATAGGCTCTAGCACCTCCGGGCTTGAGTTAGTATCTAATCATCAGTAAGTCCTCATGGGACGTCTCGCCAACCGGTCTATCTCTAGGGCCACTAGATCCGTCTGTCCTACACAAAGTGGGGATAAACTTAAGTACTCTTAGGGGAATTAATCAAATATAATCCTCAAGTCAGAAATTTCTAACTCGCCCAGGCCAATTCAAACCTAGGCTCTGATACCACTTGTGACAGCCCCACCTCTCCCTAGGGCGAACCCTAGGGTATCAGCGGACTGCCTGCCCAGCTCTCGCCGGGACTCGGTCGATCAGTGATCTAGTAACTCAAATTACCCAGTGGAATCACTTCAAACAAATGTTACAACCCTAATGGCAAATGATAGACAAGCCAACTGCCCAAACTTTAGAAATTGACTAAACGTCATGTTTACTACTCCATACTACAGTTACATAACATGAATCGAACTTACAAGAGTCAGGAGTAAAGTTATCTTAAACAAAAGGTTACAAGTTCGAGCAAAATAAAACTAAGAAGGTTCTTGGCCAAAAGTCCGTCTCAGATCTGTTAAGAAAAACAAAGGGAGTGGGGTGAGCTATAGCCCAGTGAGGTTCCAAGTAAAAACAAGTAAGCACATAGCCAAATAAGGGCATAATATAATCAAGTAAACACCGAATAGTACAATAACAATTTAATCACAGTGCAATTGAAGGATACGGGTGGCTTCCAAAAGCCAAATCCTCTTGAGCTTGATCATACCAGGGTCCGTTGACTCTCCCGTCAACGTTTGCATTCATAGAATATACAGTCCGTAGAACACCACTTTCTCCAATCTCCGTCCACCGATCAACCCCCTACCGGAACCCGCACTCCATAAACAGTAGTTAGGTAATACTCGAGTATACCGGTTTCCAGTGATCAGTAAACAGTCCCCAAGGTTTATCGGTCGTCTCGACCAAACCCTTGCTGGCTCGATCCAACCGACTCACCTATGAGGTTGGGTACCCAAAAAGTAGTAGTAGTTGATGGGGTATCACCCAAACAACTCAAGTACAGTCACATATAGAGAATTCATATCTCATAATTGCAGTGTACAGAGCCTCAGTGGAAAATGAGGGAGGTCGAGTGCGATAAAGTACACGCTCGCCTCCATTTTATCAAACATGGTTTGGCTCAAACAGTCGTAATTCAAGTATTCAGATATTTCATATAAGCAGGTAGCAGGTAGTGGAACACTCACCTGTCAAGTAATGTAGCAGTCAAACGTCAAGTCGTGCGGTTACGTTCACCACCGTTTCCCACTCCTAGAGCAACGAGTGAAATCGTTAAACAAACTAAGCTTAATTCCAAGCTAAAATGAACTCATTAGGTGACTAAGTGAGTGATTAGACCGGCTCAATTTACCATGAGAATTAGGCCCAAAATGCAGTGAAAGTTCATGAGGAAACAAGTTTAACAAATGCAAGAGAGTTGGTTTAAAAGGAAAGTTCATTCAAGCTTGAAAAGGTTCTCGCGGGTAAACAGTCGCGCCCGCGCAGTCTCGGTAAAAACGGCTATATATCACTGTAGGAAGGTCAGAATTTGGTACCGTCAGTGGCGTTGGAAACTAGACTCGAAGGGTTTCTAACGGTACCTATTACACATTCTAGTTCGTCTCCTAGAAGCAACAGGAGCTCGGACAAGTTGGCTGATTTTCGAACCCTGGATCAGTCTCAAACCCTAACAATTGCACACTAATTCCTCATGCTAACTTCATTTGTTTTGGTTCAAATTCACCCAAATCAGTCCTCAAATGATCATATACAGGGGCTTAAGTCATTTGGTATCATTTGAGTTCAAAATATAACACATAAACATGATGAAGGGTTACCAACATAAGCTATTCACCATGAAACCCTAAACCAGTCCACTAGTGGCCAATATTACCACTTTACTTGTTCCAATTTCACTCCAATTCACACATGAGCTTAACCAATCTATAGCCAAGTTGTTTAGGCATGATTAAGGTGTAAATAAACCACAAAAAAAGCAAGGAGGAACCCTTCCTTCTCCAACCGGTCAGCCATGGAAGTTGAAATCAGTCCATATTTTCCTTTAGCCATCCAATCTTCATCCTCTAATAATTTGCACTTAAACCACATATCAAGTATAGATCTAGCTCAAAAGAGGTTTTAAAACATGTAAAAGCTTCATTAACAACCATGAACAAAGTGCAAACATTTCATCAAACACTTGGTAGGCATACATTTCATCAAACACTTGGTAGCATACATTTCATCAAACACTTGGTAGGCATACATTTCATCAAACACTTGGTAGGCATACCAAACGGCAGATTTGACATCCCATAGCATTTTAGTCATAACTGGATTTATGTTTATTGAATTAGGGCAAACCTTATACCGTTTCGAAGCTAAGACAGAGCTCTACAATTATTATGAAGACACCTCAATCCAATTATCCACCTAACCTAGTAAAATTTACCCAAAACAGCCCCAGATTTTCCAGTTCGAAGCTCACTGGGAAATTTAACTGGCAGTCCTGATTTATTCAATCATATCTCCGCGCACACAACTCCGATTCAGATGATTCCAAATCCATTTGAAAGCTACGATACAGGATATAATTCATAAGAAGACATAAAAAGCTAAATCAGTCGTCTTCCTGGTCAAAATGATCAATTACAGAGACAAAATATCAGTTCGGACAGAAACAGGGCATCAGGGGTAAAGTAGTCATTTCACAAGCTATCCTGCTCAGATTGAGCTGAATATTTGCAGGTATATTCTACACTCAATTCTCTACAACTTTCATGTTTTGTGAAAAATCTAGTTTGGCCGTTATCATAGTCGAACATCCAGTTGAAGTAGGTACAAAAACTGGAATCAAGCTGGGAAAATTTTCAGCTTACTTAACTATGACAAAGTGATGATAAATCTTCAATTTCTTCAAGTTTACAACCATCATAATCCATCAACCACATCATTTAAAGAACACTTACCTCTCTTGTAGGAGTTTGAACCACCAAATCAACCCACCAAATGAAGACTTCAAGCTTGCATCAAACCCTAAGGTTGGAAGGAAATTTCTCACTATCTCCCAATCTTTCTCTTTGATTTGTTTGGCTCTTGATTACTAGGGTTAGAAAAGCAAGAAATTGGAGCTCTCTCTCTTCTCTTTTGGAGCTATAAGGTTCAGCCAACAAGAAGAAAATAAAAGGGGCCAAGATGGTTTAAAATTATTAGTTAACCTTTGGTCAACAAAATACTTGGCTAGAGTTTTGCCACATAGCCCACTTCTTGCCCACTACTTCTCTTAATCTTTTGACTAATGATAATTCAACCCTTCCAAATGCACTAATACTTATTTAACACCCCTAACCTTTCACATAAAGTTCCTACCACAAATAAAGGTTCATTTAAAACATGTAAGGGGTGAATTATTTGAAATCAACTCAAGCAATGGTCTTACTTCCAGTCAAAAGAAATGAAATGCCAATGTATGTTAAATTGTTGTAACACATGGGAAATGTAATACAAGGGCATGTATGAGGTGATTTAAATCATAGGACAAGGCAAGTAATTGGGGAGATTGGATTTTTAAAGTGAGGGTTCTCACAAAAACACCCAGAGCTTCGCGATGCGACTGCAGTGGTCAAGGGTATGGCAGCTAGGGCACGGGGCAAGGGTCTTTCTTCTGTCCCGGACGTCCGTTCGAAGGTTACGAGCAGTAGGTCGCATGGACTCACGAAGCCAACATGGGGAGTGGGCGCCCTCTGGAGGAGCTGTCCTCGGAGGAGGGTAACGGGGGTGTCATCGCAGGGGGCAGTGTACAGCCGCCGCAGCAGGTTGAGGGAGACAATAAGCGTGAGGACGAGGTGTAGACAGCGTGCGCAAGAGATGAGGAGAATGGGGGCGACGGCACTGAGGTGATGCTACTGTCGACTTGTCATGGCTCACCGTAGCAGGCGGGGGCTTCAAACCAACAACTTGCCTACACGCTACCGGGTGTCTCATGTTCGGAAATAGAGGTAATGGTGGAGGAGGCCATTGGCCAGGCAGCTGACAATATTCTTCATGAGATGGCAGAGCGAGTCATGGTGGAGGAAGTGAGGGCAATGGAGAATGGTGCTCAGCAACAGGAGCAACTGGTGGCTGCATTCATGGGTGGTTCGTCTAGTAAGTTCCACCAGGAACCCATGGAGGAGCTGTGCAAAAGACTAGATGGTTTGAAGAAGCCTGAGGAATGGCAGAGGGTCCAAAGTCGACGGGCGCGGAATAAGGTATGCTCGCCTTCCAAAGCTGATCCTGGTCATCGTTTAAATGTTTAAGGCTCTTTTCTAGAATGTTAGGGGGTTGCGCAAGTCATTAGTTGTATCTCGGTTGAGCAAATTGCGACGGTTGCATGATATCTCTTGTTTGGCTTTATGTGAACCTTTAATCAATGTGGCTCTTCTGGAGTCGTATAGATGTAAGCTTAGATTCCATCGGGTAGTGGCAAACACAGAGGGCAGAATTTGGGTCTTCGTGGATGATCGGTTCGAGGTGGAAGTTGTAGCTCAGTCGAGCCAGTTCTTGGCGGTTAAATTTGTATCAGTTCAGTTACAGTACCCTTGTCTAGCTGTTTTTGTGCATGCGGCTAGTGATCAGGAGTTACGTAAGGAGCTTTGGGCAGATATTTCGCGGCTGCAAACGGGGCTCCCTATGTTAGTGTGTGGAGACTTCAATGTCATCTTGTCCTCAGACGAGAAGAAGAGGGGCCGTCCATTTAGGATACATGAGGCTAGTAACTTCGAGGCGTTTTATTGATGCCATGGGTTTTCTTGATGCCGGGTATTCAGGGTCAAAGTTTACGTGGTGAAATAATAGGTTTGGGAGGCGCAGATTTGGAAATGACTAGATCATCTGCTTATTTGTCCTTGATGGGCGGAGCTTAAGTTGTCCTCCTCAATAGTGCATTTGGCCCGCCTGGGGTCTGATCATTGTCCGTTGTTGATGCAGTTCAAGTCTCGCTTGGAGGAGGGGTCGCGTAGGTTCACTTTCCTCAACTGCTGGATGACCCATCCGGGGTTTTTGCGAGTAGTTCGCGAGGTCTGGGAGGGGGATGATCCAGGGCGACCCATGAGGGTCTTGCTTACTAAGTTAAGTTGGGTTAAGCAGCGGCTGAGGCAATGGAGTAAGGACGTGTATGGGAATGTTTTTGATTGGGTGGCGGAGGCCGAGGTGGCGGTCCGCAACCAAGAAATTTGCGTTGAGCATGAACCTTCCGACGCAAATTTGTTGGAGTTGCAACGCAGACAGGAATCCCTCAGGAGTGCTATGCTCCGGGAGGCGGCCATTTGGCGACAAAAGTCTCGTATAAGATGGCTAAAGGAGGGGGATGCCAATCTAAGTATATTCATGCGGCCATGAAGAGGCGGAGGATGCGCTTGTTCATCCATCGGATTAGATCAGAGGTGGTGGGTGGGTAGAGGAGGAGGTCGAAATTCAATAGGAGGTGGTTCGATTCTTTACTAGGGCCTTGTCTGCGGAGCCAGAGCACAGGAGCGCGGATAGGATGTTGCATTGATTCCACGGCTAATCTCTCAAGAGCATAATGATTACTTAGTGCAGGTCAAGGCCACGGTGTTTTCTATGGACGGTGAGAGAGCGCCGGGACCGGATGGGTTCTCTGGAAAATTTTTCACCTTTGCTTGGGAGGTCATTGGACATCATGTCACGAGCGCGGTCCGGGAATTTTTTGTCGGGGTGGCTCTGCTGGTGGGTTCTCTTCCACGCTGATTGCTCTAATCCCAAAGGCACTAAACCCTGCCATGTTTGCTGATTATCTGTGAAAATAAGTGCTCCGCCAATAAATACCTTTTTGACAATAAAAGAACCTTGCCAATTTGGGGGTAAACTCTTCTTTTGGCCTCATCTTGCACCAACAATTTGTCTCATCGTTTGAATAGTCATGATTTGACCCTTTTATAGTAAGCACGGACCAATACTTTTGATAATATTGATCATGACAGGCTGCATTTAGCTGCTTCTTATCAAGCGATCACTGATTTCTATTTCCTTAATCTTGATCCCAATTTAGCTTGAGTCTCTCTTTATACCATTCGGGTCTCTTTGAAACATTTTCGGATGTCTCTATGCTACTCCTCTCATTTTGAAATCCAAATTCACATTCGTGAGATATCGAGATTGCTGCAATCAAATTTCGGAGCAGTGATATCCAAAGGAATTTTATTCTCGGCCATTTGAAAAGAATGTGTAACTAACACTGTATATAGAAAACTGTAAATTTATTGAATTTCAAGATAAAGATCACTCTTAATAGCATGTTACTTGTTAAACAAGACGTGTCTTACAAAAAGCCACTTGATTCAAGAATATTTACAAAAACATAGTTAAACAAAAGACACACGCATGAATAATTTTCATGAATTTTAACCAAAGACAACTCCCCCAAGTTTATCGAAATTCCCTTCAAGAGAAAAGGATCTCACTAGTTCAGGATTTTCAAATTTCCTCATTGGAGGTAAATGTTTCAAACGTGTTATTGTGTTCGGGAAAGGAATTCGCACTTATGCTCAGTCGTTGTTCTTCCCTTTTCCCTTAACACTATATTTCCCGCTTCGATCATATCTTGGATTTTATGTTTCAATGCCCAGCAATTATTGGTGGGATGCCCAGGAGCTCCAAAATGATAAGCGCAGACGGCTTGAGGGTCATAGTTAGAGGGAACACCCTTACGATAGATCTTGGGAGGCATAACACCAATTTTTCCGACATCGTATAATTGATCAATGGGTCGGCCCAGGTTGGTGAAGGTGCGATATCGGGTTGGGTTTCGAATTTTACTGTTTAAAGGATAAGTTTGGTTGTTTGGTTGAACAGGTCTCGGATTATAAGGAAGGCGAGGTCGAGGGTGATTGGGTTGAAAAGTTGGGACGGGTAGTATAGGTAGGTTTGCATAGTCTGGCCGAGGTTGAGGGTGATTGATAGTAGTATGGTAAACCGGGCGTGGATTATATGGGTAAGGGTGTGAATAGGTTGGTTGACTAGTAGGTAAGGGATCAGACTGAACACCGCTGTTGCTACCAGCAACCAACTGGTCAATCATGCGTCGTTGTGCGGCCATCTCCATGCTTAATTCGTTGAATTTTTTTAACGCTTCGCTCAGTTGAGCTCCCAGATTTGCAAGGTCGGCTGGAGGTGTCGTGGCAGACCTATCGAATAATTCAGGATGTGTACTCATGTTTACACTATTTCTTAAAATTCGGCTATGTGATCGAGTAATGATGGGGTTTCTTTGTATAACTATGTTTACAATTACCTGAAAATTTAGGGAAAACCCTATTTAGATTCCTTTCTTGATTAATTGCTGACAAAAAGAAAGAAAAAGAAAGAGAAAAAGACAGAAGTTAGTAAAAATTAAAATAATTCGGATACATGTCCTATTGGGGAGCCCTTTTTATGCCAAGGGTAGGCCTAACATGAGAATGCAACCCTCTAAGGTAGGCACCTACAATACCTGATGAATCCGATCAACTTATTGATATTCGAGTGAAAACAATTTGAAAAATTTGACCAATTGGAGTGAGAAGAGACATTTGTCCTAACAAAATGAGAACAAAGTCCGAGTGGATTGATCACTTTGATTAACACATAAAATGATGTGTGAAAGAGCCTACTCTTGAAAGGATTGTACTGTCTCGACTCGTTTATTTAATGAACCTTAGATCGAAACCCTAAAAGAGAATAAACGGATCAAATGGATCGGATAAAATTGATGATTTATTCAAAAAAAATTAACTGGATCGCCTTATAAATCGATAAACTGATCAAATGGATTGAAGGAAATTGATGATTTATTCAACATTGACTGGATCACCCTAACAATGGGTAAACTGGTCAAATGGATTGAATGAAATTGATGATTTATTCAAAATTGACCGGATTGCTCTAAAACTGGTCAAATGAATTGAATGAAATTGATGATTTATTCAAAATTGAGCGAATCATCCTAAAAACGAGTAAACTGGTCAAATGAATTGAATGAAATTAAGGATTTATTCAAAATTTGACCGAATCACCTTAATAACGGGTAAACTGGTCAAATGAATTGAATGAAATTGAGGATTTATTCAAAAATTGACTACATTATTTAAAAATAAATAAATTGATCGAATAAATTGGATGAAGTTAATGATTTATTCAAAATTGACTGAATTATCCTAAAAATGAATTGATCAAATAGATTGGATGGAGTGGATGGTGTATCCAAAAAAATTGACTCAATCATCCTAGAAGTGAATAAATTCGTAAAAATGAAATGGATGGAATTGACGGTTATTTGAAAATTGACTAGATCGCCCTAAAAGTGAGTAAACTAGTAAAACGGATTATTTGAAAATTAACTAAATTGTCAACCCATTTGTGGTTTCAAAACTCATAAATTTTGTTGCAATGCATTAGTTTATGAGCCTTCTAAAATCAAGATTTGGCCTCAGTATATTTATCATCTCAAACATGGGGAATTATTTGTGAATTTCTTCAACTTAATGTCCTTTACGCAAGGGATTTTTACCAATTCTGAAAAAAATGGCCAAAAGATGATTGTTAGATGCTCATATTCTAATGTGCAAAAGTCGCTCGATTATCATGGAAAAGATCGGATCCTACTTTACCTCGTGCACTACCTTTTTGGATGGTACAAGAAATATAAACGTGCAAGTCTCATTGGATTACATATCCGAGACACAAGGCGGCTTATTCCTAACGTGGGATTCCCTATGCGACATTCCCTCTAGGGTTTACGCATGATGCCAATTTATTAAAGCAATTTAAATATGTAATTTGAAATGAAACATAACCTAAGGGACCCTTCGTATGCCAGGGTGGGCCAAAAAATGATGTGCAATTATTAACCTATGAATGCAATATATCGGAATCTAAACATGCAATAGCCTATCTAAGAGGGTAGGTTCTAAAAGAGTATCATACCAGAACTCTTATTTTCTAGCATTTGTGAATGCAAAACGATAAAACAAAGAAATGTCAGTTCAACAATTAATCACATAACATATTGGAGCAATTTAGATGATACAAAAAGTGAAAAAGAAAAATAAAGAAAGAGGGTGGAATCCCTCCCCTCGTGTCTAGTGTTCCTAGTTGGGTAAGGTTGACTCTATCCTAGGCAAATTCTAATATGGATGCATGAGGTTGGGCTCACTAATGCATCTAGACTCGATAAGTTTCAGGCTCCTAAGCCTTCAGACCAAGAGGCGAAGGGTCATCACTCCCAAATCCTTCGGTTGGTGGTTCGAGTGATCCCTTAGCCATCGCTATGGACGCAGAGCACATCATCCACCTATCTAAGGAAATCGATCCTAATCCTACAATAAAATGTGGGAAGCGCCCATGAAAAAAAAATAGAGTAAAAATAATGCATGCACGTATGAGGTGCTTCCTTTTGAGGGGAGGGATTATAATACCATTAAATGCGGTTGACGGTTCTAGGGTAGCTACCCCCCCCCAAGATGCAAGCGCGATATACAACATAAGTGAATGAAAGAAAGAAAATAAAAACATTATTCATCATTCAGACAATTGTGTGTGTGCGAAAAATGCAAAAACCCTAAAAGGAAGAAAAAGGAAAAGGAAAAAGATGAAATCTAAAACCTCCAAATGTGATTTATGAAAAGGTTTAGGAAAAAGAAAAGATTTGACTAAATCAAATGCTCGGACCCTCTAGCGTCCCCAGTGGAGTCACCAAGCTGTCGCACCCCATTTTTAAATGAAAAAATAGTGTTTCTAAAAATGAATTTTTGATTAATTTTGATTTGAAAAATGAGTTTTTGATTTTTAGAAAATAAATAAAGAAAATGGGACTTAAAAGTGCGACGGTTTTGGCTTCAAAATAATAGTTTAAAAAAGATTTTTTAATAAAAAATAGGAGTCGCCACTTGGTATGAAGTTAAGGTGTACAAAGTCACCTAAAATGAATTTTAAAAAAAGTAGAGAAAACCCTTTTTAAACGACTCCAAATCTTCGAAAATCAGAGAAAAAGATTCGGGAGTCACGGTTGAAGAAAGGGAAGGCAAGGATAAAATCCAACGCACCCTTTCAACCTAGCCAAGGCTAGTTGCGTGATTTAGTCAAAAATTTTCTTATTTTAACCTAAAAAATTTATAATATTTGGATGTCACTATATGGATGCAAAACCTAAATCTAGGAGGATATCGGGGGGGGGTCGGAATATCTCTTCAAAATTTAATTTGTACAATCACATTAATTGTGATGCCCAAGAGTGACTTTTTGAAGAGGTCACGAATATGCAAAAATATGAAACTCGAAGAAAAAAAAGAAAATAATAATTATACAAATATATATGACCTAAAGGAATGCATCATAACAGGTGCGGTGGGCTAAAATTCGTGACTTTAATTTTCCCTTTAATAGAAGGAATACGAGCGTGTTAAGGTTAGAGAGCCACACTCGTCCATATTCCATATTCAAAGGGGTATTCATATCTAATCAAGCAAATGATCTAACCTAATTCTAATTTTCTTAAATGGAATGCAAATCTAATGTTATGTCCCATACATAGGATAAGTAATATACATATAGGGGAAATATGGGGTAAGGGATATACATATAAGGGAAATGTCATGCAAAAGATGATAAAAGAAAACCCTAAAAATTAGAAATATGCATGAAAATGTAATGTTTTATCACACAACATGATCTAACGCGTGGATGGGTTCCTAAAGGTCTAACATTGGACTAACCCATATCTATAAGTTCTCACTAGCGTAGGACGAACGGAAAAAATGGTCTCAACTAGCGTTGGACTAGTGAGAAATCGGGAACAGGGCCACAACTAGCGTTGGGCTAGTGTGGAATCGGAAAAAAGGACCACAACTAGCGTTGAACTAGTGTGGTGACGACATGCATTTAGTATAGTCTAATAATGTGATGCCCTCACTTCTCCTAAGGGCGAACCCAAGAGTATCCGCAGAACGCCTGCTCACCTCTCTCCAAGACTCGATACAATTCAATTCAAACTTAAGGGTAACAACCAAATAATAAAAGTCGAAACGAAGAAAAGTCGCTTCCTTAAATAAATATTCAAATCTTACAACACAAGTTCTCAAATGTACATCACTTTCCCCAAAATACAATCACTAGAAGTCGTCTAATCAATTACATCCCAAAATACTAATCAAAAGTAATAAGACCGGCTTCTCCAAAATTCTTTCTATTCCAAGCTCCTGTTAAGGAAAACAAAGCTAATGGGGTGAGCGGATGCTCAGTGAGGCCAAGAAAACATGCAAACACATAGTTCACATAATCATGGCATTTGCACGAGAATTAAAACAAGAAAATTCAAGTAATTCATAAATAATAATAACACACATTCAATAAGGATACAGGAGCTCTCAGGAGCTAGATTCCACTTGCTTCGCCAAGGCTCGATCAAATACTCCCCCGTGATGACACTCCGTCAGCCGGGTGGGTATTAAGTCCTTAGAATTTCACTTACTCTTCCACGTTCACCGTTACTCCCCCTGCTCCTGGCCCGCACTTCTTTTATATAAGGCGATACTATTCAAGTATGCCAAGCGATATCTCTTCAATAGATCAAGCTTATAAAATTTTCTCATGACTCACCAACCTTCACGACCAAGCCCATGCCGGCTTGAGTCGCAAGGTCGGCCGATGAGTTTGGGTGTCCCCCACTATTATAAATATAAGTCGAGAAGATTCACTCCAATCGACATTGATTCAAACATAGTATAATTCACTATTTCAGCACTTCACTTTATTCACTTAACAAATTCACTTCATACAATTCAAATATAATTCACTTAAAAGAGAACGGTGCGGTAAAGTACACACTCGATTCGACACTTTCAAAATACTCAATTAATGAGAACAATTAAGCACGTAGCAACACTTCATACACTTGACACTCACCAAGTCAAAAGTGGGTAAGTGAGCAAATAAGTCTTTAGGCGTCCGCTTCAAGATTCTCTTGAAAATCCCCTTGAGCGCCTGAACAAATAATAATTGACTATCACTCACTATTACTTACAAACCCCTTGCTAACAAGGAAGAATGTACACTTGCAATACTAAAACAATGTCATGAAAGAGAACCTTAATCACTCGAAAATCGAGGTTCAAAAGTGGGAATTTAAAGTTCCAAGAGAAACTAGCCTCTACCATGAAATCAAGTTTAAAACAGTTTATCAATATCAAGAAAGAGTAACGAGTTCTCAAAACTCATTTCATAAGAAATCGGAAATTTCCGTTTTGCGTAACAATTTTTGAAAAATCCAATCTTGAGTTTGGTATGTCCAAAAATGGAAAACTCTATACCGTCGGAAACTAGGTTTGAAGTACTAAAATTTCCTAGAAAATACCTTTCCAAGATTCTAAACGGAAATCATTCATTTTTCAGCCCAAAGTCTCAGTTCCAAGAAGACAAGTTTGATCCAGTCTTGATTTTCAGCAATCTTTGGAAATTCGGCATAATTCA
Organism: Coffea humblotiana; assembly: GCA_023065735.1. NCBI lineage: Eukaryota > Viridiplantae > Streptophyta > Magnoliopsida > Gentianales > Rubiaceae > Coffea > Coffea humblotiana. The sequence continues at coordinate 408,569 of JACYVW010000015.1, read as the reverse complement.
CAGAAAGTGAATCGGCCCTTGAAATTCATAACACAATAAGAGTTCTAAACAAGGTTTCAAACATGACAAACGGAACTAGATTCGGAATTTTGAGCGTCAAGATATAGTAGCTTAAAGTCTGTTGAATTTTGTACGCTGATCAGAAATTTTCAGATTTGAAAAGCAATATTGCGGATTGAAATGGTATTGAAATTACACCAAATTTGGTACACTTAAACTTCCATATGTGGACTACCTCCCTATCAAATTTCACACAAAAACTCATGTGGGAAGGCAGTTAGCAAAACTACCAAAGTTCGAAAAATGTTTCAAGGCCAATCTGCCCTCATGATTTTCTTTCTTTTCCAAATGTTTTGCACAATGAAATCATCCCCAATTCGATCCTTTTTGAAACCAAGGTTCTATAAACATTTAATAAGTAATTGAAAAGCAATTGACATCAAAATTTTTGAGACAAAACATCCCAAAACAACTCTGACCATTTGGCCAGCAAGAAGGGAAAAGCTTTCCAGTTTCCCAGCTTTGTTGCACTTTCGAAATCAGACCACATCTCACTCAATACAAGTTCAAATTGGGAATGGTTGGTGGCGTTGGAAACTAGGTTCAAAATTCTACATTTTATTAGAAAGAGTCATTTCCAAAATCAGTTCACAAGTGAGAGAAATTCGAGCCACAAGATGCAGCTTCTCCATTCCTCTCGGACAGACAGTCACAACAGAACAGCAAACTTTGCCGAATCACTACGGATGACTCAAAATCAACTAGCAGGTGGATTTTATACCGTTGGAAAGCTATGAATGTCTAATTTTGAATTCCACTAACGGCACTTAAATTTGACTTGTATACAGAGAGATACGTTTCAAACAAAGAGGTATTGTTCGGTTGCCCAGATTACCATTTCGAGATTTCTTTCAATTTCGAAAACTCTAGTTTTGAGCAACCAATTGAAACAATTTTTGGTAGACACTTTGTACACACAATATACAACATATATCACTCAATTTCACAGCCAAACAACCAACAAAAATATGAAATACAAGCAAGATAACCGCAGGACAGTTTCGGCCAGCTCTCATGCACAGCTTGTCCTCGATTTTTCCTTCACTTTCTAACCGTATTCATCTCAAATAACACATAAACAACCACAATCAACTAATTACACCTCAAGTAAGCTATCTATAATCCACCTCAAGACCGCTAGCCTAGTGATTAAAGCAAGATAAATGATTTTCCTCAAGTCCTCTACCTATTTCTTGCTTAGGGTTGTAAACCCATGCAATCTAAGCTTCATTCTTGAAGAAAATGGAAAGATTTGAAGGAGATGGTGGATACCTCTTGAACCCTTGAAGAAACCAGAAATTTCTCACCACAAAACCTCCAAGAAACTCCACTAGATGATGTCTTTCTCCAAGCTAGAACTAACCTCCAAGTAGTATGTGAGTTAGGTGAAGATTTGTGAGGGAAATGGAAGCAAAAATGGTGCAAGATGAAGAGAGCTTTCTTCTCTTCTTTTCCTTTGCTGTTCGGCACCGACCAAGAGAGGGGAGAGAGAGACGGGTTTGTGTTGTGAACCTTTCCTTGGAAGATTGGAGGGAAAAAGGTGCAAAAAGGTGTCCAAGGTCAACTTTGAATAGTGCGCGAATAGTGTCCCGTACTACCACTTTTCTCTCTTGTTTGTTTCACTTGTGCACTAATCCTCAAATGTAATTCCTTTAACACTGTAATTATTCACTCTTAGTAGTCTAGTATAAGTTTCTTAAATCTCCACTTAGTTGTTCCGACGCGAAATGCGCGAACTTTCGACTCGCGCGCGATAAAGCGAAATTTTTGAACTCACTCATCTCTAATCCCTCAATTAACTTTTCCTAGTCTACTATTGATCATTCTTAATCTTCCAAGATTATTGCACTCTCAGATCAAATATTACCTTGAAAAACGTGTACTCGCTATTTCTCGCTAAACGAGCCTCCGAAAAATTAAATTTGCTAATGGAACGTCTTAAAAATATAAGTGAGACATTGCTCCATTTAAATAGATTTAAAATGGTTGAAATAAATTATTCGAAGAAAACGGGTGAATAAATAATTAAATAAGCCAGTAAAATTGAATTAAAAGTAAGTAAAATTCGGGTCCTTACATCTTTCCTCCTTAAAAGGAATTTCGTCCTCGAAATTCACACCTAGGATAACATCATACTTCTCAATGACTAGATTTATCAATCGATCAACAACTTACACTCTCCAACCCATATATCACAATTTCTATTCACCCAATTAGCAATTAAATTTTGATCCCCAATAGGCATTTTAACTTCCAAATCATAGGGCAACTTAATCGGCCTCACGTCTACCCCACTCATGAATCTAGGGTTTGCAAAAGAGTGTGTCGTATCATGGTCATTTAGAACCTTAGCTAAGCAAGTTCCACCAGTGTCAAGTACTTACTTCAACTTTCTCCAAAAACCAAGATACATGATCTCAACATGTCCTCTCTGACTGTCCATCAGTTTTATGAGTGGTAGGTAGTGCTAAAACTTAATTTAGCTCCTAGCATTTCTTGCATCTTCGGCCAGAACCGAGAAACAAATCAAGGGTCTCGGTCAGATACAATACTTACCAGTATCCCAATGTAGTCTTATAAATCTCATCCACATATAGCTTTCCCTGGGTGATAATTAATTCGGCAATCATAATCCTCTAAAATTTCCACTCAATTACGTTATCTCAAGTTCAACTCTTTTGGGAAAAACAAGTACTTAAGGCTCTTGCGGTCTTAGAAAAGTCCTTGATAAACCGACGGTATTATCCGACTAACCCTAAGAACTCTGAATTTCGATAGGATTTTCTGGTCGTTTCCTCTTAAAACAGCTTCCACTTTAGCTGCGTCCATAGTAATTCCTTCCTTAGATATTATATAACCTAGAAAGGCTATTTCTTCCAATCAAAACTCACATTCATTGAACTTAACAAAAGTTGGCGCTCTCTTGGGGTTTTAAAACTATTCTCGGGTGTCTTTCATGACCTCCTCGAATCTTAGAGTATACCGATATACCATCAATAAATGTCACCACAGATTAATCCAAATACGGTTTAAAACTCCGATGCATTAGGTCCATAAATGCTGCTAGTGCATTAGTCAACCCAAAGGGCGTAACTGTGAATTCAAAGTACCATATTTTAAATTGAAACGGTCTTAAGTACATCAGTTTCTAGGATCCTCAACTGGTAACAGCTCTACTTTAAATCCAACTTGGATAATACCACGGCTCCTTGCAGTTGATCAAATTCTCATCTATATGAGGAAAAAGGGTATTTGTTCTTAATGGTCACATTGTTCAAGTCTCGATAGTCCATGTATAGGCTCAAACTTCCATTCCAAATATTATATCCGGTCCCTTAATTGTTAGGCACATTAACTCTATCAAATATTTCCTTTCACCAACTCAAATCTCACAATTTAATATATCAAGTTGGCAATCAAGCATTGGGTCTCAGTTTTAACCCTAAGTTCACGATTTTTTGGTCCACCGTCGATCCCTGGTCACCTCCAAGACCTCAGGTTTGCCTACGCTCTCAAGTACAATCTCGACCACGTCTACTACCGTTCATGTCTTATCACCAATCTAAAGGTGTGGGGCAAAGTTTAAATATACCTGTAAGCCATGAAATCAATTAAAAGCAAGTAAATTGTCATATGTTATAAAAGATCATAATAGTTACATCAAGTTGCGAATAGGTTTATCCAAATCATTTTCAAAAGGAGAAGGGAAACAACAAGATCATAACAGAACGTGCCGAGTTGCCAAGATACAAAACAACAAAAGGACTTTCTGTGAGAACCCGAAAATTTTCTTATTTTTTTCTTATATTACTGGCTTATTTAAATATTTATTCACCCGTTTTCTCCGAATAATTTATTTCAACCATTTTAAATCCATTTGTATGGAAACAATGTCTCCCTTATGTTTTTAAAACGCTTTCGTTAGAAAAATTTATTTTCGGAGGCTCGTTTAGTAAGAAATAGCAAATACACATTTTTCGAGGCAAAATTCGATTCGAGAGCGCAATAATCTTGGAGAATTAAGAATGATCAATAGTAGACTAAGAAAATTTAATAGAGAGATTAGATGAGAGTGAATTAAAATTAAGCTTATACCGCTCGCGCGTCGATAGTTTCCCGAAAGACGCGCCGATACAAACAAATTGGAGATTTGAGGAATTAATACTAGACTCGTGTGAGGACTCATGTTTTTATTTCCAAAATAGTTATTTTCATAATTATTTACCCTAGTATTAGTTAAATATATTATCGTTACAAGAATTTTTCGTAAATTTCGCCTTATCGCGCGCGAATCAAAAGTTCGCTTATATCGAGCCGGAGCGGTTAATTGGAGATTGGAGATTTAAGAAATTTATTCTAGATTACTAAGAGTGAATAATTATAGTGTTAAAGGAATTACAATTGAGGATTAGTGCATGAGTGTATCAACCCCGAGAGAAAACGGTGGTACGAAACCCGCGTGCGACCACTAGTGAGAGTTGACTTTTGCACACAACTTAAAGTAGCTTTCCTTCATTCTTTCTCCCCAAGTTTTCACTAAACAACCACTCCCTCACCATCTCTCATTTTCGGCCAGCTAAGGGTAAAAAGGGGAAAGAAAAATTTCATTCTTTGGCTCCAAGTTTGCTAGCTAATCATAATTCAAACTTTCCTCACAAGCTAAAGACACCAAAAACCCTTCTCTTTCTCTCATCTTGGCCGGCCAAAACAGCAAGGAAAAGAAGAAAGAAAGCTCCAATTCATCTTGTCCAATTCTTGCTCCATTTCATCTCAAACTTTGCATCCAACTCACAAACCATTTGGGAATTCACTTAAGCTAGAAGAAAGACTTCATCTTGGCGGTTTCCTTGGAGCGTTTGGTGCCAAAAATTTCTGGTTTCTGTCAAAGATAGGAGGTAACCATCCAACACTATCCAATCTTTCATTCTTGGCTTTAATGGGTTTTATCCTTGGCTTTGAAGCTTGTAGCTTCATTATTGTTGTTATTACTTGGATTGGATTGGTTGAAGTGGGCTCTATGAATTCCCACCTTGGTTGTATGGGCTGATATGATGATATAATGCTTGGTTTGAGTTGTTTAAGATGATTATGGATAGAGAATTGAAGGAAGATCGAAGGAAGTTGCGTAGGATTGATGGCCGAATCTGCCCTGTTTTTGCCGTGTCTTTATTTCGAAATTTTGATGCTCAAATGACTGTGAAAACTGATGTATATATGTTGTATATCGTGTGTAGAAAGTTTCTACCAAAAATCATTTGAATTGATTGAGCAAATCTGAAATTTCGAAATGTGAAGAAACCTGGAAAATGTGTTCGGACAGCTTGAACAGTGTCTATTTAATCGAACATATCTCTCTGTACAAAAGTCAAATCAAGTGCTGTTTGTGGCATTTGAAACTAGACATTTGTAGCTTTCCCAAGGGTATAAAATTCACCATCTAGTTCGAACTGAGTGATCCGTTAGTGGTTCACCAAAGTTGTCTGTTCTGTTCTGCTGTTCTGTTCGAATAGCAGTGGGAAGCTGCAACTTGTCACCTGAATTCGAACTACCTATGAAATGATTTTCAAACGACTTATTCTGATGAAATGTAGCCTTATGATTCTAGTTTCCAATTCCACCAATCATTCTCAATTCCAAGTTTTATTGAGTGAGATATGGTACAATTTGTAAACTGCAGCTGAGCTGGAAAACCCTACTTTTTGCTGGCCAACTGATTTGGTTGTTTGTGAGATGCTTTGCTTTGAAAATTTTGATGTCAACCAACTATGAACTGCTTATGAAATGTTTCTTGGACCTTGGTTTCATAAATGAACCAAAATGGGACTGATTTCGTGGTGCAAAATGTTTGAAAAGGGAAAGGAAGCAAGAAGGCAGATTTGTTTTGGAAATTTCTTGAATTTTGGTAGTTTTGTTAACTACCTTCCCGTACGATGTTTTACATGAAATTTGATAGAGAAATATCCCTCATATGGGAGTTTAATTTTACCAATTTGGTGTCATTCTAAGACCATTTCGACACCCAACTGAAGTACCAAAGTTTGCCTTTCAAATCTGGAAATTCTTGATCAGTTTTCAATTTTGGCCAACTTTGAGCTGCTATATCTTGATGCTCAAAACTCCGAATCTAGTTCTGTTTGTTGTGGTTGAAACCTTGATTGGAATTATTATTGTGTGATGAATTTCAGAGGCTAGTTCACCTTCTGTGAATTTTTCCAAATTTCCAAAGTTTGCCGAAAAACATGACTAAAACTGCCTTGTTTACTAGATCAGCCACTTTGAGCTGAAAATGATTGTCTTCCGTTTAGAATCTTTGAAGAGTGTCTTCTAGGAACTTTTAGTACTTTGAACCAAGATTCCAAAGGTATAAATATTTCCAATTTTGGACCTACTGAGTGCAAGATCTGATTTTTCTAAGTTTGACGTGCAAAACTGAAATTTTCCAACACGATGGGAAATGAGTTTTTGGAAACTCTTCCCTACCTTTTGATAATGATTGATCGTTTTAAAATTCGATATCATGGAGGAAATCAGTTTTTCTTGTGTTAATAAATCGTCACTTTTGAACCTTTATTTGGAGTGGTTAAGGTTCTTTGTTTGAGGTATTGACTAGTCTAAATAAGTGTACCTTCTTTCTTGATTAATACGTGATTGTGAGTGAGAAATACTTGTTATTTGCTTAGGCGCTTAAGGGGACCTTCAAGAGGATCTCGAAGCGGACGCCTAAACGCTTGTTTGAACACTTACTCCCTATTTTGATTGGTGAGTATCAAGTGCATGAATTTGTTGCTAAGTGCTTGACTTGCTTCTTATCCGTTATGTGAATTTGGAATTTTAGAAACGGTGTATACTTTACCGCATTCGTTCTCTTTCAAATGAAATTATATTCGAATTTTGCTATGTGAATCCATATTCGTCTTGTGCGAAGTGATGTGAATGCGATTCGTATTTGTGATTCGTAATTTGGAATCGTCGATTGGAGCGCTGCCCATCGACTTATATTCGTATTCATATTCGGGGGACGCCCAAACTCATTGGCTAACTCTGCAAATCGAGCCAGCATGGGCTTGGTCGAGGAGCTTAGTAAACCATGAGATATTCGTAAAGCTTGATCTATTGGAGAGATCTTGCTTGGCATACTCGCGTAGCACTGCCATGATATACTCGAGTAATATCAAATCTTTGATGAGCGGGCCCGGTAAGGGGGTGTAAAGGTGACGAGATTCGAAGACAGTGGTGTATCTACAGGATTTGACACTTATGTGGTTGACGGAGTGTCAACATGGAATTTGATCAAGACCTTGACTCGACTACGTGGAATTTAGCTCCTGAGAGCTACAGTATCTTGAATTGTTTCTGTTTACTTTTCCTACTTGAAATGCTAAATACTCGAACTTTACAGTTTTTACTTATTGTGTAAATGTGGTTGCTACTTGGACTACGTTCTTGCATGTGTGTTTCTTGGCCTTCACGAGCATTCGCTCACCCCGTTAGATTTGTTTTCCTTAACAGGACCGGATGGGAAGATTTTGGAGAAAAGCCGACTAGATTACTCTTTTGATTAGTACCTTGGTTGTAATTGTTTAGTCGACTTATAATGGTTGTATTTTGGGGACTTGATGCACTTTTGATTGGGATTTTGAATGTATTTGTCTAGACAACTTTTGGAGGTTGTATATTTTGTGAATGAGATGTACTTTTAGTATCTTGTGATGTAAGACTTGAATGTATATTAAGGAAGCGAACTTTCTTTATATTTTCGACTTTAGTATCGATACATACTCTTAAGTTTGAATTGAATTTGTATCGAGTCTTGGCGAGAGTTGGGCAGGCATCCCGTCGATACCCTTTGGTTCGCCTTAAGGAGAAGTGGGGCCGTCACACTTTCCCTTTTTCAAAAGATTACCACCTCTACAATGCCAGTTTAGACTAGGTAAAACTACAACCCCTATTCTTCGAGTGGAGTCGAATTCATCCCCACTCGTATTGCTTTCATTATTTGGATCTCTCTCACAGCCATTAGCATTAATCACCCCTTCTGGCACTCGACTATTTTGCAGTGGATCTAGCAGACTGCTGAGTATTTCCTCTTTCTAGAGGAACCAGGACAAGTTGAAACCTGATGTTCGGCACTACCGCACCTCAGACATTTTCTTTGCTTTTTCCAGCACTCGGCCTCAGTGTGGTTAGACTTGCCACAATATCCACAAGTTACGTGAGGAGTCACGGCTTAACCAATTTGAGAATTTCCTTTGTATTTATTTTCCAGTTCCATGTTCTTGCGTAGCAACTCAATTTTCTCTGCGTATTCTTGTTTCCACCTTCTTTCCCAGTAGTCAGCCAATTTCCTTTGAAATTTCTATCTCCTTCCGAAGAATGTCTATTTCCTTACGCATCTCTCCCAAATTTGTCAATCTCACCGGTTGGTTTAAGTCAAATGCTAGCCTGCCAGGCAAATCAAGGGTCAAAATGAGTAACTATTCACAATGGAAATTCTGGCTATATTACACTTTCATTCTTTAGCTTATAGGTTATTTCAGAATATAATCTTAACTATTCTCTGCTTAATATTGACGAGCTCTTGAGTTTCCACAAGATTACTATCATCAATACGGAGATCTTATTCCTTAATATAAAAGTTCCACATCCTAATTCACTCTCCCAATACTCATCTACAAAGTTGCTCGAGAAGAAACTCTAACCTCTTGCTTTCACTAGTGGCCTCATTTCATTCCCTCAAACCAAATCTACTATTTCGAGGTTAGACCCTCCGTGAAACTTAGATGGGCGAACTTCAAGAATCGCTCTATCCTCACACCTCTCTTGATTTTTAGGTTAGTTAATTGGTTTAGGGCTTTGATGCCTCAACTAACCGTACTAAGATATCAATCATATGGTTAATAGTAATAGCTACTTGGTTAGCTCTTTCATTCCTAGGGTTTTGGTTTGGTCCAGATGCCATTCCCTAGTCATCCCCTTGAACTTGGGGTTGCCTAACCCCTCGTCCTCAACCCATTTCACTTCTTTGGTCGTTCATAAATTTAACATTTATAAAGGTATGACGTAATATAAGTACACATAAACGAAGTTTGAAAATGACACTTTGATCATGCAAAACGAAAATAATTAGAGAGACACCGAAATAATTGTAAATGTGTACAACCATAACATAGATTTGAAGTCATAAAACAACAAAGTCGAGCACCTCATAAGTAACGTTCAATTGCTTCAAAAAAGTAGGAAAACATAGTGAAACAAAATACAAAATGCAATGGCCTTTGAACAAGCACCACCCCGACTATTCTTGACGAAACTAATAAAGTAGACTAAATCACTAAGTTAGGAATTGACGGAGCCAGAAGTCTCTTCTACTTCAGTAGGATCATCTTCATTTTCAGCACTAGGAGTTTCCTCCTCATGTTCCTCGTCGAGTGTCTTGCCATTCACCACTTGTTCGACCAAGATAACACACTCGGCCATCATCCCTTCGGTCCGGTCTCTAATCTCATGTACTATCCTAGGAAGTCGACTCTTAACCTCCTGAAGCTGCTTCACAAGGAGCCTTAGTCTTTTCTTCGCTCCTCAAGTACCTCAGTCTCCAATTCAGGAATTCTAGTAGTTTGGGCATCCACAGTTGCCCTCAGTTCTCGATTATCCTCTCGAACTAACCCTAGTTTCCTCGGACAACCGCTTCCGGTCATCAATCACCGCTAACGCCCGTTATTTAGGTTACGAGTAAGTCCTCCGGCGGTCACATGGAGTCCTAGTTCCGCGAGTTGGGTTATATCTCCAACGAGCTCCCCCTAGACCTTTCTCGATAACGGATCACCGGAAGGCGCCCTTGGAGACGGCTCACTACCCCCATTACCTTCCATAACCTTACAATTAAAATTAAAAGTTTAGGTGGATCTAAGTATACTAAATAACTAGGTCCGATCATTTCGTACTATTCCACATATCTCTCACAAGATCAAGACTCCTAATTGTCCACTAATTGAAACCTAGGCTCTAATTTTCATTCCTACAAGCAATCACTTAATTTTCAAACCAATCCCACAGTCCGGCATCCTAAACTTCAAGCTTAGGATACACTACAAAGATTTGAAACCTAAACTTTGATACCAACTGTGACGCCCCCACTTCTCCCAAGGGGCGAACCCAAGAGTATCTGCGGAACGCCTGCCCAACTCTCGCCAGGACTCGATACAATTCAATTCAAATTTAAGGGGTAACAACCAAATAATAAAAGTCGAAATGAAGAAAAGTCGCTTCATTAAATAAATATTCAAATCTTACAACACACAAGTTCTCAAAAAGTACATCACTTTCCCCAATGTAGTCACCAAATTTTTAATTTTAATTTTAATTTTAATTTTAATTTTATTATTATTATGTATTATTATTTATTTTTATTTAATTGATTAAATGATAGTTAGTGTTCATTTTGATTATTTTTATAAATTAGGCTCATTTTTTTAAGGAATTTTTGCATTATATTTCTAAAAAGGAAAAATTCTCACAAAATTTTGTTTTTTAGCCCTTTAGATTTAATTACTTTAAAATAAATGAAAATGTCGCAATAAATTTTTCTATTAGGAATTAATTCTGTTGTTTAAAATTGATTTGGAAAACAGAAAAAGCAAAAACAAAAGAAAAAGAGGGACGCGCGCGTGCATTGCACGCGCGTTATTTCTTCATTTTACAAGCCAGCGGTGCTACAGTATTAAAAATGCAGCTGCGTTTTCTAGCTCTTTGCCGACTCTTTTTTTTTTTTTGGTTTTTTTGGCTCCATTGGATCACTCTAGTACAGGAGGAAGCCCAGAGGAAGTAAGCCTCAAATGGCTTGTGTAGCAAGAGCCATCTAGGGACTCAAAATAATCACAAGAAATGGCAGTAAACCAGCGCTATTCGATGCTAAGGTGAGAAGGATTCTTGTCCGCTATAAAAAACTGAGAATCACAACTAGAAAGGGACGACTTGAGAGAAAAGAGTTGGCGGCTGAGTAGAGAACTAAAGGAAAGAATAGAGAGAAAGTCGAGAGGAAGTTACGGGAACAAAAGGAAGGGAGAAGAGTCGAAGAGGCGACTGGCGGGGCTGAGGGAGAAGGAAGAAAGCAAAGGAAAAGAAAAACCAGGAAAGAAAGGGAGCTGCGGGGACTAGGAGGAGAGTTGGAGGGTAGGAAAGAGGTGGCGGCTAGGGTTGAGGAGAAAAAGCAACGGGAGAGTGAGAGATAGAGTGAGAGACAGAGAGAACGAGAGAGCAAGAAAGGAGGCTTTGAGAGCTACGGGAAAACTGGAAAAGAAAAGAGAAAGCCGAACCAGAGGATGGAGAGGAGGAGCTAACGGCTGAGGAGTCTAGGAAGAAAAGGGGTTCGACCGAGGGAGAAAGGGAGCTAGCAAGGGAGAGGTTACGGGTTGGAGGCGAGTAAAAAAGGATTAAGGAAGAGCAAGAAAAGGGTTTCGGGGGACTGAGAAGGAAGCTCGGACTGTGAGGAAAAGAGGGTAACTGGAACCAGTAGCAGCTACGGAGCAGAGGAGGAACCCACCGCCACCATCATCGTCTTCAATCATCGCTGGGAAAGATACGGGTTTGGTAGCAAGCTATCTGCTGTTAATCCATCCTCTGGTTTTGGTAAAATTTCCTATCTCTTTTTTTCGTTTCTTTGCGTTTTGCTTGCGTTTTACAATCTAAAGTTGTTTCCTTTTGCTGTTTACTTGCTTCCCTGCTATCTGATGGTTATTTGCTGATGGGTTTTACCTAGAATCTGTTTGGTATTTGATGTGAGAAGGAGAATGACATTTGCATGGGCTTTATGGTGTGATGTTTCGTGGGTTTCATGGGTTTCATGTGAAGAGGGGAACCAGTGTATGATGTTTGCATGAGAAAGGGAAAGAAATCAAAGTTTTGATGTTTATCATTTTGCTGCACACAATGTTTGGTCCCTCCCTGTTTTCATAGCATGGTAACAACAACACATAAAATTTCTGTTTTGATGACTGGCGGTGCTTGATGGAAACCCATTTTCGTAGCTTGTATTATGTTTGTTTTAGTTGTTGGGGTCTGTTTGGAATAGATGGTTGCAACTTGGGTGAGTTTATCAACGTGGGGTTCTGAAGTTTTCTTGTTGGGAACTTATGAACAAGGGTCATTAGTTTGGGTTTGCTTTCTTGAAGAGCTGGGGGTTTGAGGTTTCATCAGACATTCATGTTGCTTTGCTGTACTTTATGTCCGGCTACCTTAGTTAGATCTTTTAGGGATAGATGATTGTGTTTGGGGATGTTAATGACAATGGGTTGAAGTCCTGCATTTCGGTTTGGTTGTCAAATTAGTAGAGTTTGTTTGATTTCTTGCGCACAAAACATATCTAGGCTGAAGTAAAAATAGAAAGCTGCGTTCATTCTTATGTCTTGCTGTTTTCTTTCCCCGCAACAGCCCACCAAGTGGGTTTTATCACCTAATTTGCTATTTAATCTTGTGTTGGAAAGAGGAAATTGGTTGAGTGGCATTGAGTTTGCATGTTTGGGTCCAAAAACACTTGAATTAGGTTCGAATAATTGCTGGAAAAATGAACTCCTGAGTTGCCGATGAAGCTTGCAGCAGCTTTCTTTGAAAGTTTGCATGGGAAATATTTCCGAAATTTCATTTTTGACCCCCAGTTTCTTGCTTAATACTACTATAGCCCATAAATTTGAAACTTTTAATCAATTTTCCCCTTTAACATGTTAATTTTTTTTAGTGTGTCTTCATTGTGATTATTGGACAGAATATGCATGAGTTTTAGGATGAATTTGAAGGTTTTAAGAACTTTTTCTAGATTTATAGTTTCGATTTGATTTTTTTGTGGAATCTTGGAAATTTTGTTGTTTAATCGTAGCAAATTGGTTTTTATTTATTTTTGTGAATTTTATCATTTGATTGGTAGTTTCACCTTAAGCCCTTAATCTTAATTTATTTTCTTTTGGACCCTTAATATTTGTAATAATAATAAATTGATCCCTCGAACTTCTTTAATTCTTTCAAATGGGTCCTTGTTTGTTTCAATTTGATGAATATGGGTTGTTTAGTTTATTTGAATGCTTTGAGTGATTCAATTTCCTATTTATTTCCATTTCGTGTGATTATTTGTTAATTAAAGTGATGCCTTGACCTTTTCTTTGTTTTGGAGGGTAAATAAGTAATTTCATTTCATTAGGGCACCAATCCAAGGGAGGTACATTCTACCCCCTTATTTTGATTTTTACATGACCCTATGTGCCCCTATGTGACTTTATGTGCTTAATTGCATGCCTTTTGAATGTTTTCATTTCATTTAATTTATTTATTCGCTTTATTTGTTTTAATTTCGTATATTTATTTAGTTCAATTTTGATTATTTGAAAGGCATTTAAATGCCAAGTTGTAATAGTTAGGGGGGTTCAAGATATGTATTTAGATAGAATGTGTAATAGTTAGGTATCTATTTTATTACTTATTTTATTCCTTCCCCCTTTTTTAGATTGTAGTTAGGGCCCCAAGTGTAATAGTTAGGGTTTTATTTGCTTGGTGTGTTTTGCATGCTTGTGTGTTACGTGTTATTCGCTTTCTTAGGGCCTTGCATCTAGATATCATGATTATGTGTTATGTGTTTATGTGATATTATGTGTTTACATGCTTTTATTATGTTTTATATGATTAGTTAGTTATAATAAATGCATGTCGTCACCACACTAGTCCAACGCTAGTTGTGGCCCCTTTCCCGACTCCACACTAGTCCAATGCTAGCTGTGACCCTTTTTTTTCGATTTTTTTCACTAGTCCAACGCTAGTAAGAATTCATAGACATGGGTTAGTCCAACGCTAGACCTTTAGAAACCGTTCATACATTAGATCATATTTGTATGCCAAATCATCACATTTCATGCATATTTTTTCATTTTTTAGGATCCTTATCATTTTTTACATAATATTTCCCTATATATCCCCTATCCCTATATATAATATTTTAGAGTAGCATCTCATTTAGAAAATTGAAGAGGTATGACGTATATCCCTTGTTTTCTATTTTGTTGTCGTGTCTAGGGTTTTATCCGTGTGTTTCTTGTTGTTCGTGTTCCTAAACATTATAAACAAAAAAAAAAATCAGTCCATCGAGTCAAGAAAGTTTTGTTCATCTACCTAGGGTTTCGTGTTGTTGCATCTTCGTGTCGAGCGAAGGCTGTCTGAATTGTTGTGTCTTGTTTCTTTTCTTGACTTTCTTGAAGTTCTTAGTTGGTAAAAACTCCAATCTTGAAGTTTCTTGAGAATCAAGAATTCGTTTATTGGAATTCTTGGAAGGATCGTGACAAGTCTTGGTTGTTCGTCATTGGATTGGAAGTCTCTTGAAATTTTGTGCAAAACAGAATTTTTGTTCCTGGAAATTCTTGAACATCTTGTCAGATTTTGGAGGTGCTTGAACTGCAATTTCTTGGAGTTCCAAAATCCTAATTAGGTTCTTGCATAAATTCTTGGGATACCACAAACTCCAGTTCGACCAAAGGAGCAAACTCTAATTTGTCCAAAGGAAGTTCCTGTTGTTCACGTTTCTTGCTGCTGCTCATATAAAAAAAAAAAGGGAAGTCAGCAACGAACTGAGATCTTCAAGAAAATAATTTCCAAGACTTGAATAGGTTTTGGGAAGCAAAGTCAGGGCCGGAAATAGAAGAAAAAAAAAGGAAGGTCAGCCACTACTCCAGATCCCAACCCAACTAGGATTGCATTGTGTGACTTTCATTTGTTGCTGTTCTCGAAACCGAGGCTGACCAGGAGACTTTGAAGCTGATTTCCCAATCCTTGTGTGCGTGGGAAAGAGGAGAATTTCCAGAAGTTGATCGCCAAATCCCAGCCATAAACAAAAAGGAAATCAACTGCTACCCCAAATCCTAGTATGACCAAGATTACCATCGCACGAGTCTTCTTTTGCTGCTGTTCAAAGCCGAGATTGAGAAGGACATATTGAAGCTGAATTTGCTAATCCTTTTGTGCGGATGAGAGGGGAAAGTTTCCAGATTTTCAGCTTCTAAAGACAGACAAAAAAAAAAAAAAGAGACCGAGCCAAGACAGGTTTTAATTCCAGCCAATCCAATACTTCCTTGAGTCGGGTATCACTCCATCCATTCGTTTAGCCAAGTTTGATTTTTTTCCCTTGTCTTGTCGTTACTTTCAGCTTATTTTCCCAGTAGTTAGAGCCTTTAAAGTCGAGTTTTGGTGTCCATAACGTTCTAAAATTGTCATATCATTTTGGTTTCCAAATCTGTCTGTGAACTGCATCTTGGTTTCCTAATTTGCGTTGACCCCAAATTCTGGTTAGTTGTTCTCATTAACTTTCGTGCCTTTTCCAGAATATTTTCTTGTTTTTATTTTTCTTCCAGTAGTTTAAGGTCCTTTACGTCGAGTTTTAGTCCCAAAAAAAAATTTTTTTTTGGTTGTGTCATTCAAGTCTTCTAGCCAAGACGAACCAACATTGCCACAAGTGTGAATCAAAGTTGATAAGTCAACATCACCTTGAGGAAGTTACTAATTTCTTCAAGTTAAGTGAGTAACAAGCTGTGGAAGTTGAGTTGGTGAGATTCTTTGGGTAATTGAGTTGAACACGAGCGTGTGTGTAAACACTAAGGGAGTGATATTGAGGTCTATATATCTTTCGTTTGTACTAACATTTTTTGCAGGGCCTTAAGCATGTCCAACGGAGGTGAATCACCTCATTTTGACCCAAAGCTTAACAATGCAACTCTCATAAGTGAGTTTCAAAGAATGTTGACCCATTCTCTTGAACCGATTCATGAGCGGATAGACAACTTGAAGAATTCCGTGGCATCCCAAAAATGCAGCAATACTCGAGTCCCTCGTCTTGAATCTGAAATTTCCAGCAATGGAGAAGAGGAGTTCAAAAGACGACATCGCTATGATAAACATCCTAACCGGCGCAGAGATGAGCCACTCAAAGGGATAAAACTTAAAATCCCTTCGTTCCAAGGCAAATCTGATCCGGATGCGTACTTGGAGTGGGAACGCAAGATCGAGATGATCTTTGATTGCAACACTTACACCAAAGAGCAGAAAGTGAAACTTGCAACTATCGAGTTCACCGACTACGCCTTGGTTTGGTGGGAACAACTCCGTGCTAATAGAAGGAGAAATAGGGAACAAGCTATTGGAACTTGGGAAGAATTGCGAGGCCTTATGAGGAAAAGGTTCATACCTAATTACTACCACCGAGATTTGCATCAAAAATTGCAAACTCTCACACAAGGTAGTATGACGGTTGAAGACTACTTCAAGGAAATGGAGATTGTGATGCTTAGGGCTGATGTGCATGAAGATGAGAAGGCAACCATGGCACGTTTTCTCAATGGTTTATAGGCTGAAATTGCAGAGATCATGGAGCTTCAAGACTACCTTGATTTGCAAGAGTTGGTGGACAAAGCTATCAAAGTGGAACGGCGCCTCAAGAGGAGAGGTAATTCACATTCCAATGCGTTTTTTCAAGCTGAAAATTGGAGGAAACTACAGCCTAATAAGGAGAACAAAGTCACGGCCGCTTCTAATTCTCCAAAACCAAGAGCAACTCCTCAAGATTCCAATACCAAAGTCGATTCCAAAGCTGTCCGTGAGGTCTCTAAGCCACGTCATCGAGATGCCAAGTGTTTTAGGTGCTAAGGTTTCGGGCATATTGCTTCGCAATGTCCTAACCAACGGGCCATGATTATTTTGCCTAGTGGGGAAGTAGTTTCAGACGATGAGAGGGAATATGAGGACATGCCATAATTAGTGGAGGATGAAGATTCAGCGGAGGAGATATTGCCACCTAATGATGTAGTAGGGTTGGTGACACTTAAAGCCTTGACCACTCAAGTGAAGGGTGATGAAGATCAAAGGAGTAACATCTTCTATATACGCTGCCATGTGAAGGAAAAGGTGTGTAGTGTGGTAGTTGATACTGGGAGTTGCACCAACGTGGCGAGCCTACTCATGGTCCATAAATTGGACCTTCCAACTATGCCGCACCCGAATCCCTATAATTTACAATGGTTGTGTCGCGCCCCATTTTTAAATGAAAAAAATAAAGTGTTTCTAAAAATGAATTTTTTATTTGAAAAATGAGTTTTTGATTTTTAGAAAATAAATAAAGAAAATGGGCCTTAATAAGACTTAAAAGTGCGACGGTTTTGGCTTCAAAATAATAGTTTAAAAAGGATTTTTTAATAAAAAAAATAGGAGTCGCCACTTGGTATGGAGTTAAGGTGTACCAAATCACCTAAAATGAATTTTAAAAAAAGTAGAGAAAACCCTTTTTAAACGACTCCAAATCTTCGAAAATCAGAGAAAAAGATTCGGGAGTCACGGTTGAAAAAAGGGAAGGCAAGGATAAAATCCAAGGCACCCTTTCAATCTAGCCAAGGCTAGTTGTGTGATTTAGTAAAAAAATTTCTTATTTTAATTTAAAAAATTTATCACATTTGGATGTTACTATATGGACGCAAAACCTAAATCTAGAAGGATATCGGGGAGGTCGGAATATCTTTTCAAAAGCTTAATTGGTACAAATCACATTAATTGTGATGCCCAAGAGTGACTTTTTGAAGAGGTCACGAATATGTAAAAATATGAAACTCGAAGAAAAGAAAAGAAAATAATAATTATACAAATATACATGATCTAAAGGAATGCAGCATAACGGGTGCGAGGGGCCTAAAATTCGTGACTTTAATTTTTTCCTTTAATAGAGGGAATACAAGCGTGCTAAGGTTAGAGAGTCACACTCGTCCATATTCCATATTCGAAGGGGTATTCATATCTAATCAAGCAAATGATCTAACCTAATTCTAATTTTCTTAAATGAAATACAAATCTAATGTTATGTCCCATTGCTCCATTTGGATTAACTGTTTTTGGGAGTGTTTTTGAAAAATTTTGCTGTAGCAGAATTTTTAGATTATGTTTTGGAATATTTTCAGAAAATATTTTGGGATATTTATGAGTAGAAGAGTTTCTAAAATATATTTTGAGATATTTTTTAAAATTTTAAAAAAATTTAAACTAATTTTTAAATTATTTTTTAGAGTACTTTTTAAAATTTTTTATTGTATTTGAAAAACTAGTTTTTAAAAAATAGTCCCATCCAAACAGTAATATACATATAGGGAAAATATGGGATAAGGGATATACATATAAGGGAAATGTCATGCAAAAGATGATAAAAGAAAACCCTAAAAATTAGAAATATGCATGAAATGTAATGTTTTATCACACAAGCATGATCTAACGCGTGGATGGATTCCTAAAGGTCTAGCATTGGACTAACCCATATCTATAAGTTCTCACTAACGTAGGACTAGTGAGAACGGAAAAAAGAGTCTCAACTAGCGTTGGACTAGTGAGAAATCGGGAACAGGGCCACAACTAACGTTAGACTAGTGTGGAATCGGAAAAAAGGACCACAACTAGCGTTGGACTAGTGTGGTGACGACATGCATTTATTATAGTCTAATAAATCATATAAAGCATAATAAAGCAAATAAACACATAAATAACATATAGCACATAGCACATAAGCATGATATCTAGATGTAAGATCCTAAGAAAACGAGTAACACGTAACACACAAGCATGCAAAACACAAAAAGCAAATAAACCCCTAACTATTATATTTGGGGGCCCTAACTACAATCTAAAGGGGTAAAGAATGAAGTAAAATAAAATAATAACCTAACTATTACAACTTTGGCATTTAATTGCCTTCCCAAATAATTAAAAATTAAATTAAAATACATATACAAAATCAAAACAATTAAAATGACTAAATAAATAAATGAAATAAAAACATTTAAAAAGCATGCAATTACACACATAAAAGTCACATAGGGGTACATAGGATCAAATAAAGGATCAATTATACCTCTCATGAATTGGCAACCTAAGGAAATGGCAATTTTTCTTATTGACCCTCCAAAACAAATAAAAAGGTCAAGGCATCACTTTAATTAACAAATAATCACATGAAATGAAAAATAAACACGAAATTGAATCAATTAAAATATTTACATAAAAATAACAACCCATATTCAAGGAATTTAAAACAAGTAATGGCATAATTGAACAATTATAAAAGTTTTAAGGGTCAAATTATTATTACAAAATCTTAGGGGCTAAAAATTAAAGAAAACTAAAATGAAAGGCCCAAATTGCAATTAAGGACTTAATCGAAAGAAAACTAAAGTTTTTAGGGTCATCGCATAATTAAGCAAAAATTGAGGAATTAAACTGCTAAAATTCTGGAAAACTTCATGCAAAGCTTCGAAAGACAACCAAAAATAGGGATCTAATCGAAAGAATTATAACAGTTTCGAGGTAAATTATGAAGTTGGGGAACTCTGGGGCTAAATCACAAAACAAAACGAAAATGGAGGGACTGAAATTGCAAATTTAGACAAGTAATTGTCATCTCCAACGAGCTAACATCAGTTAGCATTTCAGCTTTCTTTGCGATCAGAGCAATACCAGAAATTTGGTTTCAACTCTAACCATTCCTAACAGACAATGAAACTCACAACACTCCCTCTCATAACATCAATTCGGATTCAAACATAGGGAAGCATAGAGAAATAAAAAAAACAGAAAAGTGCAAAAAACCAGCACGTCAAAGCCTCTCAAGACTCTGCTTTCTACCATGAAAAAATTAGCTATTATGTTCGGACAAACACTGAACTAGCCGAATGTTCCTTTTTCTCACACGTAAAACGCAGGCAAAATCATCTTCAAGTAGAACTCTCAATTGGGCATTTCATTGAACAGGTCAGGGGTATAAAAAATTTCGCCAATTTTTTGCTCAATTGAAGTTAATCAGGCCCCAAAATTTATCAGAAACAAAGATTTCAGTCCAATCAACCCATAAAAAGCGTGTACGATCAGAAAATTATGGACAATCAACAGGAAAATCGCAATAACAAATTCACAAGAGACATGCTTGGGGTTGGGATTTCCAGCGTTTGCACTTGAAGAAGAAAAAGAAAAATGATATTTAAAGGGAAGGAAGAAAAAAAAATGACTTACAGTGCTCTTGTTCGGTGAAAATTTGCAGGCGATGAAGGTGGATTCCGGCGAGATGGTGGCGGCTCCGGTTGCCCTCCGTTCTGTTTTCCTTTTCCTTTGTCTATCACCCTTGCTCTCTCTTTCGTTTGATTACCCGAGGACCTCCCTCAATTTTCTCAGATTTTCCCCTGTTCTTGCTCTCCTCTTCCTCTGTTTTTTTTTCTTCTTGGCCAAAGGCCCTCTTTCTCCTTTTGCTCTGTTTTTTCCGTTCTCCCCTTTGCTCTGTATCTTTTTTTTTTCTTTCCCCAAAAACCTCCTCCCTTTTCGTTCAGCCCCCCCTGTTTCTTCCTTGTTCACCGCCCCTCTGGTTTTTCTCCTCTCCTTGCTCTATTTTTCCCCTCAGCCGAAAGCCTCTTCTGTTTTTTTTTACTCTATTCTTTTTTTTTCGTTCCCCTTTCCTCACTTAGTTCCCCTGTTTTTCCCCCCAACCAAAGACCCCTTCTTCCTAGTCTTCTTCTTGCTTTTTTGTCTTTCTTTTTCACCTCCCCCGAAGCCTCTCCTTGGTTTTTTCTTTTCCTTTTTTTTTGTTTTTCCTCTCAAAAATCCCCTCAATCAACAAGTGTCATCCTACTTATCAAATAATAGGGATATTTGTCTAAATTCTATCCATCACACCTAGCTCTCTTGCATGGCCTCCACTTGGTTACTATCCCCGTAATACACTTGTCTAATAATCCCCTATTACACTTGTCTTCTTATTTTATTTATTTATTATATATTTTTCAAAATCAATTTAGGTAAACAACAAAAAATGTTAAATCCTAATTGTAAATGCATTGCACAATTTTTATTTATCTTTAAAAAAATGAATCTAAAAGGTTTAAAGACAAATTTTGAATTTTTGTGAGAATTTTTCCTTTTTCAGAAATTTAATGCAAAAATATCTTAAAAATAAAAATGATAAACCTAATTTATAAAAATAAACAAAGTGAACATTAACTATCATTTAATCAATTAAAATAAAAATAAAATAAAACAAACAAGAATAAAGCTAAAATTGAATAAAAATAAATGAAATTTTGGTGTCTACAGCTTGCCCCTCTTTGTCTGAGTTTCGAAGAGATTCGAGACAAAGACGTAGACACCAAATACTTATCTGCATTTATTCTGCCATGAGCTGAAACCTGTAAACATAAAAAGGTCAGTGGGATACAACCCAAGCATACCGAGGTTGGTGGGACAAAACCCAAACCCGACAAGATAAAACGGTCAGTGGGAAACAACCCAAACCTGCCGAGGTTGGTGGGACGAAGCCCAAGCCTAATGTGATCCACACTTGGACACGATCTAGACAACTAATCACCAACGGTTTGGCAGCGGAAATTTGACCCAATCTAATCCCCGAAATAGAGAACAATGTTGATATTATCTCAATCCACTACTTAACGAATTAGCGAACCAAACTATAGGTAGAGGAACGCCACAACCAAGGAGTTACTTGATTGATAAGTTCACTTGAATAACTTGAGAAAGATTCTCAAATATTCAAAGAACCTCTCTTGGAAAGAGAAAGTGAAAAACTCACGATTTTTATTAATGCAAAAACTGATCGTAAAGGTTTCTTGCCTTGGCTATATATAGCCTTATAATTGACAACCTAAAGTGGCTTGGAAAAACCCTAATTTCGGCTAGGCTAGGCCTTGGGCCGATTCCTCTACTCAAATCCATTAGCTAATGGTCAGCTTATAATCGACCCAATGAAGGCTTTAAGCTGGCCCAACATAACCCAATAAAAGCTAATTAACCAACTTAAGTAATAGTGAGCCTAGACTCTATAAATTGAATCCAACTCAACATGAGGTCTTGGACCGAACTTATTCCTACAAAATAAAATAGAAATCTGGAAAATGAACTACTAACTATTACTAAAAGATTCAATCTCTTGCAGCCCAAAACATGGCCCATAAGCGGCCCATATTTCGTATCATTCCCCTCCTCTTGAAAAAAGATTTGTCCTCAAATTGTGGTTGGAAATGAATGGTACTAACAAGAGTTGGCAGCATGAAACCTCGAATCTCCACATATTGGCTCTCTTAGAATGAATGATAGTTGCATACGTCATGATTATTGTAATTCGGTGCACATGTCTCTTGGTCAGCTTGAAAATGCTCACAATCAGCCATGGAAAACTCAAGGCTTTACTCCAACCACTCCAAAGCTCTCTAATCAGCCTTTTGTCATGAATGGTCGAATTTGGACCTACACAATAAATCACACAATTAGCATTTGTAGGTATAAAATCACTTGACAGCTTACCATTCACATTCACAAGATAAGGATCTTCATAGTGATGCTCAATCAGGTTAGAAAAATTCCGAATATAATTGTGCAAAGTTACAGAATTCATTGCAAGTTGTTGTTGGTATGGCCTATCTTGCACAAATGGAGCAAGATCGAGATAGGCAGCTTTTGTATCTTCAAATTGAAAAATAAAATCAGGTTGTAAGGAATCAGAATTTGGAACGATTAGGAAAGAATTATCACCAACGAAATAAGAAGAAGTTTATAACAAGTTTCAAGTGTAGAAACTCCCTTTGAAACTTCATTATTCCTTCCACCAATTGATTCAACTTGAGAAAGCATTGCTAGCTTTTTACACTTTCCTTCAAAATCTACATGAGAAATACAAGTGTTAGGATGGAAATTATACTCAAAAGAAGGTGAAGATGATGAATGAACCATAGGTAGCAAATGAGAGTCAAAATTTGGAATTCTCCCTTCATGGTGGGTTTGAATTAATTACCCTTTGGTATGGACATATTTGAATTGAAATTGTTCTATGAGGTGTTCCCAAATAGATTTAACTCCTAGAAAACAAACTCCATGGAAGCTAGTGAATTGTACGAGTGACTTTGGAATGGAGTATGGCATGACTAACTTCACTTGCCTTTGCTTAATCTGTACAAAAGAAGAAACACTAAATAAAGCAAAGGTAAGTT
This sequence comes from Coffea humblotiana, assembly GCA_023065735.1. Lineage (NCBI taxonomy): Eukaryota > Viridiplantae > Streptophyta > Magnoliopsida > Gentianales > Rubiaceae > Coffea > Coffea humblotiana. Next base: position 385,467 of record JACYVW010000015.1, on the reverse strand, counting down.
CGTTAGGAAAACAATAAGCCCTCACATTTTTGCTTAAAATTGGCTCACTTTCTCTTTTTTCTTCCTTTTTACCACTCATCTCATCAGATTTTCCCTTCTCTTTTTCTAGCTTAATGCATTTGATTGTTTTCTCATTATCAACCTCCTCAACAAAGGGTTCAATAGGATGAGATACTCCTTTGTTAGGAATAGGCTCAGCTACCTCTTCCTTAGAAAGCTCTCTTTGATAGCATCTGTTTGCCTCCATTTGTTTTTGGCGTAGAAGACGTTGATATGTCTCCCAACACGACTCCACATAAGATGGTTCAACTCTAGATTTAGGCCTAGAAGATGTTGAATGAACTTTCATATCACCTTTTGTATAAATTGACTTTAGAGAGGTAGATTGCATGGGACCCCTCCTCTTGAGAGATTCATTCTCACGCTTCGGTTTATGTTTGTGTTCCCTCAGCCTTTGTTCCCAATCTTCAAGGTCGGTGTGCACATTTGAATCACTAGACTCATTCAAAGGTTGTTTCCCTCGAGATTTCTTAGAGGAATTCCTTGAAGTTTCTAGATTATCAATGCATTCATGGATGGTCACAAACTTCAGATCAAACTTTCTTTGAAACTCCGCTAACATGGCATCCAATTTAAGAGCAAATTGAGTAATAGTCATTTCATCTCCACTTGCCATGTTTTTTTTTTAAACCTGCAAAACTCAACAAACGTTAGTCGTAAAAGGCCTCACTCGCTCCCTTACATGTTTCTCTCACTCTCGTGTATCGCTCAACTGTTTAAAATACTCTAATGCTCTCATTGATCACTTCTCAAGTCCTTTGATTGCTTCCTTTGAAGAAATCAGAATTTTCTCCAAGAAATTCAACCAAACTTCACTCAAGTTTTTCCCAAAATGTGGCGTATTAATGCTGGGATTTTAGGGTTTATTGGACCGTCAAAGTGACTCAAAGAATGCTGTGAAAACTTGCTGAAAATTACCAGATTTAGTCCGCAAAAGATAGCCCACGAATTGGAGGAGTTTAACTTAGACAAGGACTCGAACAACTAATTGAAGTCCTAGACTGATTTGGACTCCTTATGGACACTTCTAAGCACGAAATACAATCTGAAAAAGGACTCAAAACACTAATGTTTAAGGCTGGACAGAATGTTAAGTTCGACTAAACAAGAATCAAGATGGCAGAAATTTTGGATCCTAGAGTAACTCTACCCGGTTGCACTAGACTGATTTGTTGTGGAGGTTGCAAGCAACGTTTCTTGGGTGGTTTTGGGTTTGTTTGGGGGCTGTTTTTCTGGTTTCCCATGGTGCAAAGGTGAGCAAAACCGAATTGGGCAGTTGGAGTGTATCTAGGATTTGTTTTAGCAAATCCAAGACAACTTGGTTTCCCAATTCAAGTGGGTTTCCTTTTGTGATCCAAATCTGTCACTTTTTGTTTTCTTTCTTGCGTTTTCTTTTCTTGCTTTTTTTTAACGCAATCAGATTTCTTTTTCTTCTTTTTCAATTCGGATCACAACAAGAAACAAGAATTTCGTTTGGATATTTGCACAAGATCAGCCCCAATTTCAAGAAACAAGAACTAGGGTTTGGTTTGTTCAAGATATGGTGATTTTGACTTCAAGAATTCAAGAACCCAAGAATACCAACCCAATAATTCAAGATTCACCCAAGAATTTCCAGAAAATTCAAGAAATTATCAAGATTCCCAAGAAAAAAGGTAAACAGCCTTCTTTGTAGTGTAAGACACAAAAATTCCCAACATCCTTTGTCAAAAAACCCTAGTTTGAACGTTGGATTTCAAGAACCCACTATGCAATCCAAAAACTTCAAGAAAATTACCAAGCAAACTACAAGAAGCAAGAACAACAAGAAACAAACACAAGGTATGGGGAAATTATTTTTTTTGGATGAACAGTACTGCTACAGTAGCGGGGGATGAACAGTACGCCTACAGTCATGAACAGTACCGATGAACAGTACTGCAGAATTTTTTTTCTCTCAACGATTTCAAGACTCAAGAACAAGATCACAAGACACCAACAAGATCAAGAAACACTACGCAACCAAGAATCAATCACGGGCAGCAAGCAACAAGACATAAACAACAAGAAAACGAAGAAACCCTAGCGGCTCAATTTTTTTTTTTTGGCAAAAGAATCTGAATTGGAAACAAGAAGATATGACTCAAACACAAAAGAAAAGAAGGATATAATCTGGTGGTTGTCAACTAGCTCTGATACCAACTAATGTAATCTACATTTGGACACGATCTAGACAACTAATCACCAACGGTTTGGCAGCGGAAATTTGACCCAATCTAATCCCCGAAGTAGTGAATAATGTTGATATTATCTCAACCCACTACTTAACGAATTAGCGAACCAAACTATAGGTAGAGGAACGCCACAACCAACGAGTTACTTGATTGATAAGTTCACTTGAATAACTTGAGAAAGATTCTCAAATATTCAAAAAATCTCTCTTGGAAAGAGAAAGTGAAAAAACTCAGGATTTTTATTAATGCAAAAACTGATCGTAAAGGTTTCTTGCCTTGGCTATATATAGCCTTACTGTGAGAACCCGAAAATTTTCACATTTTCAAGTATTATTTTATTTCTGTGCCTATATTTTATACTGTCCTTTGAAAATATTAAATATTTTGTACATTTTACAAGTAAGTACAATTTTTAAATCATTTTCCTAGTATAAGTTAGTGTACATAACTTGAAGTGCATTTGTTCGATGTGGGGCCCGCTAGTGCGTTATAATTTTGCCGATTAGGTGATGGAATACTAAGTGATATTATTCTACATGGTGTTAGAAGATAATTAGAGGTTAGTTAGCTACTTGAATTATTGGAGGAGAGGAGATAAGCTTAGAAACTTCAAGAGGCCACATGTCATGTTCTCATTGGATGTTGGACTTTTGACCCAAGACATTTACTTTCTTAAAACCAAAATTTGACCCAAAAAGCTTCTCATTTCTCTTGTTCTTGGCCAGCCCCCTTGGAGAGAAAACAAGAGAGAGCTCTTCAATTTCCAACTTCAATCCTTGCTCAAATCTTGTGATTTAACCAACCAAATTGAAAACTACACCATACAAGTGCTAGCTAAGGGAAATTGAAGGCCTTGGTGGAGTTGTTTTGGGAGGAGGAAGTCTAAGCTACCAACTTTCTTTGAGGTTTGAAGGTAAGGTTGCTAAGAACACCCTTCTTTGGTTCCAATAGATGCTAATTAGTGGCCTATGGTGGCTTGCTAACATGATTAATGGATGATTTTGTGGATTAATGGAGAGTTGGTTAGATTTCTGATTTATTGGGAATTTTCTGCCCTAATCTGACCAGTGTTGTTCGTCCAGGATGGAGGCCGAATTGGCCTTAGCTCAAAACATGAAAGTTGTAGAGAATTGAGTGTAGCTTATTTCTGTAAAATTTCAGCTCAATCGGAGCACTGTAACCTGTGAAATGACTATTTTACCCCTGCTGCCCTGTTTCTGTCTGAGAATGGTAATCAGCCTCTGTATTGGCTCTTTTGGCTGGGAAGATGAATGAATTAGCTTTTAATGCCTTCTTAAGAGTTGTAGCCTTGTATCTTAGCTTTCATATGGCTTTGGAATCAACTGAATTGGAGTTGTGTGTGCTGAGTTATGATGGCATATTTGGGCCTGGTTTTGGATGGCTGTAAAGCTTCAATTGGTTGCATTTTAAGGGTGTTTGATAGCTTATGGTTTGTATATGAAATTGTGATTGAATGGTATGATTTGGTGGTTGGGTTGTAGCATGGAAAGTAAAGAAAAACAAGGGGAAATGCTGTCCGTTTATTTCTTGAACTTGAGTGAATGGAAATGAGATTGGAATGTAGTTTTGTGATGCATTAGACTTACTTGGCTTACTTGGCTTAGAGTAACTTAGTTCCACTTGAGTAGTGTTATGTGAGCTAGTTTACTTGCATTTGTACATTTCCATTTGTACCATAATGTTTGGTTCCAATTGTCGAGTTTTGAACTTCAAATACGTGTTCATTTTCGTTCCGAAACAAAAGGAGTGGCCTAGGGTTTCTCGGCCACAAAACCTAATTTTAACGCGCAAGGTTTTAAAGTGTGAATTCAAGGTATTTAATTACCTTTCTCATATGATTTTTAACCAAGATACTTGTTATACATTAATTCTTTGCAAATGTGTTAGTTTTGAGCCAAAAACACGTGTTACGAAAAATGAGGAAAAACTACTGTTCACTATCCGGCCGTGTATCCGACCAAGTTCTGGCCGGATTCTGACGTGGCAACTGTTTCAACTTTTTCCGATTTAATTTTCTAAAACCTTTTGAGCTTAGTTTTATGTTTGATTTGGAAAACCTTTAGTTACTCATTTTCTTTGATCAAAATGTACTCTTTTATTTTTAAAATCATACTTCCCCCTTGTACTTGTTTTATTCGAATTTTCTTTGATTCACTGGACATTTTGATGGTTGAGTCATAATATTCTCTCATGATTGTTATTAGGATTTCTTGGTGACCAAGGTTGATATCCGGAGGGATACTTTGGACGTAATTTTGCTTGTTTAGGTGAGTGTTCTATATACGTTATGTTTCATTGACTATGTGGCTAGTTGAAATACTTGATTAAATGTTAAATGTTCTCAATGATTGCAAAAATGATTTTTACTAGGCGAGTGTGTACTTTATCGCACTCGGCCCAAATGAACGTGAAATTGGAATGATTGAATGATTAAATGTTACTTGTGCATGAATGTAAGCCTTCTAGCTGAACTGGGCCCTTGCCTTTTGTTACTGGTCGACTCGAGCCAGAAGCGGACTCGGTCGGGCGATTAGTGACTCTGGGCTAATGTGAATGTTTGGTATACTCGAGTATGACCATGAAGTTTGGGAAGGACTGGCCAGTGCGCTGGCCAGAAGGGGAAGAACGAAATGAACGAATGAATGGCAAGAATGACGGAGGGATTTTCAATGACAAATGAAATTTTTCTAAATGATTGAAGGAATGGATGGTCGATGAACGAATGAACGAACGAATGACTCCGTATCCTTTTAATGAATGTGTTATTCTTGCTTTATATCGTAAATGTTATCTGGATACTTGTTGTTACCTGCTTATGTCCTTGTTTAATTGCTTAGTTGAGTATATAGAACCTCGCTGGGCTTTTAACTCATTCCACGTCTTTTGTTTTCCTTAACAGGGGTTGCGAGCAAGGGCGAGAGACCTGTATAGTATAGTTTAGCCTTTTGTATTGTTTTGGCTTTTGATCTCGTTCTAGTGCTTGATTAGGGTTGGAATGTACTAAGAATTTAAAGCTTATGTATATATTTGGGACTATGTAATTGGTTGAGTTTGGGATAAATGTAAGTATATGTTTCAAGTCTGGGTTTCGTTTCCGCTTATTCTCGAGGCTTTATCTTACTTTCTTTGATGTGAGTGAACGAGTCCTGGCGAGAGCTGGGCAGGCGGTCCGCCGAACCCTTTGGTTCGCCTTAGGGTAAGGTGGGGCTGTCACAGGTGGTATCAGAGCAGCTTCGCGTGGTCTCTGCGCGGAGTGAGCTTGGGCCAAGTGGTGTATGGTCCTGATTCCGTGAATAAGTGTGAAGGACTAAGAGCTCTTTTGAGCATAAGTTATGAATCGTGCATGTTATAAGTGTACATCCTTTTTAGGGTACTTGAGGACAATAGAAATGTACGTCCGGTAGGAATCTCGATTGTAGATAATTTACACTTGGGACTGGCCAGCTCGAGTGGCGAATTATCTCGGATTCTTGTACCTGAGTACGCGGGTAGTACTAAGGATTTGCGATCTTTCGTGGGAAACAGGATTGGGCTAATGTTTAGTGAGAGTAAGTGTAAAGTGTTAACGGATGTATAGCTCGAATAGTAAGGGAAGTGAGAGATCGGTTGGGGAGTGTTTTAGTTGAGTGTGGAACGGCACGTTGTGTTTTCTTCCTGTTTTGCCCTGTACTGCTACTGAATGTGTTTGACTTGTGACATTGCGATATTTACATGAATAGTACTTGCTGTACTTGGTTTGTCTAACTTGACACGATTTCTTGCATATTTGGTGTGTTATATCTTGCCATTTTAGTCGATTTACTTTATTTGCATACTAAAACGCCTTTTGAAAAAAAAAAAAAAAAGAGAGAGAGAAAAAGGAATGGACGGGAGACGTAGTCGCGGACGTGGAGTTGGTCGTGGCCGTGGGGCTAGGCAAGCTCGAGAACCCAGTAAAGAAAGAGCAACAGTAACTGAGCAAGAAAGTGGACCGAGGGTTGAGGCCGGAGATCAAGTAGCGACGGCGATACAACAAATGACAAATATCTTAGCGCGATTGGTAGATCAACAAGGCCAATTGCCAGTAAATCAACCCCAGAACCCTGAGATGAGAGAGGTAGGAGAAGATAGGGCTTTGGAAAGGTTTCAAAAGTTTAATCCTCCCAAATTCCTTGGAGGATCTGATCCAGATATAGCTGAACAGTGGTTAGAAGTAATGATTAACATCTTCGCCGCCCTAAACTACACGGAGCAAAGACAAGTGAACTTTGCTGTGTTTCAATTTGAAGGACCGGCCCGAGCATGGTGGAATGTTATTAGGGCCAAATGGGAGAGAGAACAAACTGCATGGACATGGGTGAACTTCACACGGGAATTTTACGAGAAGTACCTTCCACCTCTGGTCCAAGAAAGGAGGGAAGACGAATTTATTGGATTGCGTCAAGGAACCCTGAGTGTGGCCGAATATGAGACGAAATTCACTAAATTATCCAAGTTCGCCTCTGAATTAGTGGTTACTGAGCGAAGAAGGATAAGGCGGTTTATCCAAGGTTTGAATTTGGAAATTCAAGAAGCTTTAGCGGCGGTTCAAGTTAACACCTTTACGGAAGCTCTTGAGAAAGTACAAAGAATTGAGGATGCAAAAGCGCAAGTAAAAGCCTTTCAAGTGCGGAAAAGGGGCGCACCTAGTAGCATACCGGAAGAATCTGGGGAAAAGACAACGCCCTCCAAAGTGTCAAAAGTGAACCATTTCCCTCATCCACCCTGGACATTTGGAGCACTATATGAGGGATCTACCAAAGGAAGTCAGATCGTACCTGCGAAGACTTCTCGCGAAAGCCAAACCGTAATTCCTCGCTTGGCTTGTGGCTATTGTGGAAAGGCAAACCACACTGAGAATGACTGTTGGAGAAAAGGGCGAAAGTGTTTGATCTGTGGGAGTGGTGAGCATCAGCTGAGTAATTGTCCAAGGAAGCAGCCACGAGAGGCTGGTACTCAACAAGTAAGTGGAGCCAAACCGAAACCGACTAGCGAACGAGGGAACCGAACAACAACACCAGCTCAGATATATGCCATAGAGCAGCAACAAGTTTTGGGGGCACACGAGGAAACGGAAGGTAAAATTTCGAGGACGAAATTTCTTAAGGGGGAGAGAGTGTGAGAACCCGAAAATTTTCACATTTTCAAGTATTATTTTATTTCTGTGCCTATATTTTATACTGTCCTTTGAAAATATTAAATATTTTGTACATTTTACAAGTAAGTACAATTTTTAAATCATTTTCCTAGTATAAGTTAGTGTACATAACTTGAAGTGCATTTGTTCGATGTGGGGCCCGCTAGTGCGTTATAATTTTGCCGATTAGGTGATGGAATACTAAGTGATATTATTCTACATGGTGTTAGAAGATAATTAGAGGTTAGTTAGCTACTTGAATTATTGGAGGAGAGGAGATAAGCTTAGAAACTTCAAGAGGCCACATGTCATGTTCTCATTGGATGTTGGACTTTTGACCCAAGACATTTACTTTCTTAAAACCAAAATTTGACCCAAAAAGCTTCTCATTTCTCTTGTTCTTGGCCAGCCCCCTTGGAGAGAAAACAAGAGAGAGCTCTTCAATTTCCAACTTCAATCCTTGCTCAAATCTTGTGATTTAACCAACCAAATTGAAAACTACACCATACAAGTGCTAGCTAAGGGAAATTGAAGGCCTTGGTGGAGTTGTTTTGGGAGGAGGAAGTCTAAGCTACCAACTTTCTTTGAGGTTTGAAGGTAAGGTTGCTAAGAACACCCTTCTTTGGTTCCAATAGATGCTAATTAGTGGCCTATGGTGGCTTGCTAACATGATTAATGGATGATTTTGTGGATTAATGGAGAGTTGGTTAGATTTCTGATTTATTGGGAATTTTCTGCCCTAATCTGACCAGTGTTGTTCGTCCAGGATGGAGGCCGAATTGGCCTTAGCTCAAAACATGAAAGTTGTAGAGAATTGAGTGTAGCTTATTCCTATAAAATTTCAGCTCAATCGGAGCACTGTAGCCTGTGAAATGACTATTTTACCCCTGCTGCCCTGTTTCTGTCCGAGAATGGTAATCAGCCTCTGTATTGGCTCTTTTGGCTGGGAAGATGAATGAATTAGCTTTTAATGCCTTCTTAAGAGTTGTAGCCTTGTATCTTAGCTTTCATATGGCTTTGGAATCAACTGAATTGGAGTTGTGTGTGCTGAGTTATGATGGAATATTTGGGCCTGGTTTTGGATGGCTGTAAAGCTTCAATTGGTTGCATTTTAAGGGTGTTTGATAGCTTATGGTTTGTATATGAAATTGTGATTGAATGGTATGATTTGGTGGTTGGGTTTGTAGCATGGAAAGTAAAGAAAAACAAGGGGAAATGCTGTCCGTTTATTTCTTGAACTTGAGTGAATGGAAATGAGATTGGAATGTAGTTTTGTGATGCATTAGACTTACTTGGCTTACTTGGCTTAGAGTAACTTAGTTCCACTTGAGTAGTGTTATGTGAGCTAGTTTACTTGCATTTGTACATTTCCATTTGTACCATAATGTTTGGTTCCAATTGTCGAGTTTTGAACTTCAAATACGTGTTCATTTTCGTTCCGAAACAAAAGGAGTGGCCTAGGGTTTCTCGGCCACAAAACCTAATTTTAACGCGCAAGGTTTTAAAGTGTGAATTCAAGGTATTTAATTACCTTTCTCATATGATTTTTAACCAAGATACTTGTTATACATTAATTCTTTGCAAATGTGTTAGTTTTGAGCCAAAAACACGTGTTACGAAAAATGAGGAAAAACTACTGTTCACTATCCGGCCGTGTATCCGACCAAGTTCTGGCCGGATTCTGACGTGGCAACTGTTTCAACTTTTTCCGATTTAATTTTCTAAAACCTTTTGAGCTTAGTTTTATGTTTGATTTGGAAAACCTTTAGTTACTCATTTTCTTTGATCAAAATGTACTCTTTTACTTTTAAAATCATACTTCCCCCTTGTACTTGTTTTATTCGAATTTTCTTTGATTCACTGGACATTTTGATGGTTGAGTCATAATATTCTCTCATGATTGTTATTAGGATTTCTTGGTGACCAAGGTTGATATCCGGAGGGATACTTTGGACGTAATTTTGCTTGTTTAGGTGAGTGTTCTATATACGTTATGTTTCATTGACTATGTGGCTAGTTGAAATACTTGATTAAATGTTAAATGTTCTCAATGATTGCAAAAATGATTTTTACTAGGCGAGTGTGTACTTTATCGCACTCGGCCCAAATGAACGTGAAATTGGAATGATTGAATGATTAAATGTTACTTGTGCATGAATGTAAGCCTTCTAGCTGAACTGGGCCCTTGCCTTTTGTTACTGGTCGACTCGAGCCAGAAGCGGACTCGGTCGGGCGATTAGTGACTCTGGGTTAATGTGAATGTTTGGTATACTCGAGTATGACCATGAAGTTTGGGAAGGACTAGCCAGTGCGCTGGCCAGAAGGGGAAGAACGAAATGAACGAATGAATGGCAAGAATGACGGAGGGATTTTCAATGACAAATGAAATTTTTCTAAATGATTGAAGGAATGGATGGTCGATGAACGAATGAACGAACGAATGACTCCGTATCCTTTTAATGAATGTGTTATTCTTGCTTTATATCGTAAATGTTATCTGGATACTTGTTGTTACCTGCTTATGTCCTTGTTTAATTGCTTAGTTGAGTATATAGAACCTCGCTGGGCTTTTAGCTCATTCCACGTCTTTTGTTTTCCTTAACAGGGGTTGCGAGCAAGGGCGAGAGACCTGTATAGTATAGTTTAGCCTTTTGTATTGTTTTGGCTTTTGATCTCGTTCTAGTGCTTGATTAGGGTTGGAATGTACTAAGAATTTAAAGCTTATGTATATATTTGGGACTATGTAATTGGTTGAGTTTGGGATAAATGTAAGTATATGTTTCAAGTCTGGGTTTCGTTTCCGCTTATTCTCGAGGCTTTATCTTACTTTCTTTGATGTGAGTGAACGAGTCCTGGCGAGAGCTGGGCAGGCGGTCCGCCGAACCCTTTGGTTCGCCTTAGGGTAAGGTGGGGCTGTCACACTTACAATTGACAACCTAAAGTGGCTTGGAAAAACCCTAATTTCGGCTAGACTAGGCCTTGGGCCGATTCCTCTACTCAAATCCATTAGCTAATGGTCAGCTTATAATCGACCCAATGAAGGCTTTAAGTTGGCCCAACATAACCCAATAAAAGTTAATTAACCAACTTAAGTAATAGTGAGCCTAGACTCTATAAATCGGATCCAACTCAATATGAGGTCTTGGACCGAACTTATTCCTATCAAATAAAATAGAAATCTGGAAAATGAACTACTAACTATTACTAAAAGATTCAATCTCTTGCAGCCCAAAACATGGCCCATCAGCGGCCCATATTTCGTATCATATGTGATATGATCTACACTTGGACACGATCTAGACAACTAATCACCAACGGTTTGGCAGCGGAAATTTGACCCAATCTAATATCCGAAGTAGCGAACAATGTTGATATTATCTCAACCCACTACTTAACGAATTAGCGAACCAAACTATAGGTAGAGGAACGCCACAACCAAAGAGTTACTTGATTGATAAGTTCACTTGAATAACTTGAGAAAGATTCTCAAATATTCAAAGAACCTCTCTTGGAAAGAGAAAGTGAAAAACTCAGGATTTTTATTAATGCAAAAACTGATCGTAAAGGTTTCTTGTCTTGGCTATATATAGCCTTACAATTGACAACCTAAAGTGGCTTGGAAAAACCCTAATTTCGGCTAGGCTAGGCCTTGAGCCGATTCCTCTACTCAAATCCATTAGTTAATGGTCAGCTTATAATCGACCCAATGAAGGCTTTAAGTGGGCCCAACATAACCCAATAAAAGCTAATTAACCAACTTAAGTAATAGTGAGCCTAGACTCTATAAATCGAATCCAACTCAACATGAGGTCTTGGACCGAACTTATTCCTACCAAATAAAATAGAAATCTGGAAAATGAACTACTAACTATTACTAAAAGATTCAATCTCTTGCAGCCCAAAACATGGCCCATAAGCGGCCCATATTTCGTATCATATGTGATGTGATCTACACTTGGACACGATCTAGACAACTAATCACCAACGGTTTGGCAGCGGAAATTTGACCCAATCTAATATCCGAAGTAGCGAACAATGTTGATATTATCTCAACCCACTACTTAACGAATTAGCGAACCAAACTATAGGTAGAGGAACGCCACAACCAAAGAGTTACTTGATTGATAAGTTCACTTGAATAACTTGAGAAAGATTCTCAAATATTCAAAGAACCTCTCTTGGAAAGAGAAAGTGAAAAACTCAGGATTTTTATTAATGCAAAAACTGATCGTAAAGGTTTCTTGTCTTGGCTATATATAGCCTTACAATTGACAACCTAAAGTGGCTTGGAAAAACCCTAATTTCGGCTAGGCTAGGCCTTGAGCCGATTCCTCTACTCAAATCCATTAGTTAATGGTCAGCTTATAATCGACCCAATGAAGGCTTTAAGTGGGCCCAACATAACCCAATAAAAGCTAATTAACCAACTTAAGTAATAGTGAGACTAAACTCTATAAATCGGATCCAACTCAACATGAGGTTTTGGACCGAACTTATTCCTACCAAATAAAATAGAAATCTGGAAAATGAACTACTAACTATTATTAAAAGATTCAATCTCTTGCAGCCCAAAACATGGCCCATAAGCGGCCCATATTTCGTATCAAAGCCCAACAAGATAAAATGGTCAGTGGGATACAACCCAAGCTTGTCGTACCATCGGTCAGTGGGATAATATCCGATCCTGCCATACCATCGGTCAGTGGGATAATATCCGATCCTGCCATAACGATTTTTCAACAAGAAATTAAATTTGATTTGTCAAGAAGGGGGGTAGAAGGGTGGAAGGTGGACGCTGAGACTTCACCAATAAGAAAATTAAATTTGATTTTTCAAGAAGGGGGGTTCGAAGGGTGCGCGGTGGATGTTGAGACTTCACCAACAGTAAATTAAATGATTTTTGTCAAGAAGGGAGGAAGAATGATGCGCGGCGGATGCTGGGACTTCACCAACAGTAAATTAATTTGATTTTTCAAGAAGGGGGGTAGAAAGGTGCGCGGTGAACGCTGAGACTTCACCAACAGTAAATTAAATTTGATTTTTCAAGAAGGGGGGTAGAAGGGTACGCGGTGGACGCTAAAACTTCACCAACAAGAAATTAAATGTGATTGTCAAGTAGGAGAGATGGAAGGGTGCGCGGCGGATGCTGAGACTTCACCAACAAGAAATTAAATGTGATTGTCAAGAAGAGGGAAGAGTGCGCGGCAGACACTGAGACTCGCCATTAAATTTGATTTTTTTGATTTGGAGAATCTTTTCAAAAAATTTGCCCCAATTTTCAACCAATTATTGCACAACTGATCATTTGCTTTGCGTTATGGCATTGTTGCTCCTCCTTAAAATTTTGATTCACACCTCTTCTTTGGTTTGAATCATGAATGTTCAATTCTTGGGTGACATTCCGCAATTATATAAAAATTTGCCCCAGTTTTATTATTTGAAACACGTATGGACCTGCAAGAGAAAGAAAGAACAAATAATGCCACCATCATTCGACCAGTCTAACTTTCAAGAAACGTGTAAATATGAGTATTTTGATGTTTGCCCTCGATGCAGCGAAAACTCAACTTTGCTCTGTGAACTGTATCAAGTTTCGCTAACTTCCAACGCTAATGAAGTGTAACATTTGGTATCCAGGGACTTTCAATAAATCAGAAGAATTGTCATTTGATAAACCAAAAGAGATAAAGGAGACCATGAAACACAAGAAAAATATTTTATTTACAGAAAAATGATGAAAGTCCGAGCAACGATTTACCTTTATTGATAGAAAATTAATTTTAGAGAAATGAACCTATACACTCAAAAGTTTATGTTTGATGAACCAAAACACTTTAACCTCGAACAAAATACCATGTTTGACCCTTTAGATATCATCCCTTCGACGTTCAATACTTGACAATAGATCCACAATGTAAAGAGAAATTCCAATGAACTGAGTCACCAGCCTTTCAAATCCAAACTCACCTTTACTCGTAAAAACCTACCTTAGCGCTCTTTTCGGATTTTCACTAAGGTTACTCCCACCTTTTTATTTTCTCTCATTCTTCTTTCTTTTTTTTTCTTTCTTCTTCTTTTTCCCCTTCTTTTTTTTGTTGTTGTTGTTTTTTTTCTTTATTTTCTGATAATGATCGCTCTTCCCTTTTGAAGGTGTCCTTGTGAATTTTCACCTGATGAGCAGTGTCAACCTCAAACCTAATCAATTCAGAAATACAGCTAAAATTTTCTGTTTTCTCTGGCATCAGTATATGGTCATCATGTGCCAATTAATTTAGAAAATTTCTTGACAGAGGTATTGCAAAGAACAGAAGTCAAGACTTTCGGCTTTTGTAATGGGGTCCAATGGGGTGTTTAGAAACGTTAAGGCTTGAAGGCGGATTTCAAAAGTGGTTTAAATGATCTGAGATCGCGTTATTGCGCCAACCCTATTTTAGGGTTAAATCAAAACTTGCCCCAATTTATTCTCAACTGAGACTCTCTTTTATTTCATTTTCCTTCTTTTTTTTCTCTCTTCTTCTTTTTTTCGACCTTCCTTCATTCCATTCATCTTTTGAACTTTTTCAAATTTTGCCCAATTTATTTTTAACTGAGGTTTTCTTTTGTTCATTTTCTTTTCTTTTGGCTTTCCTTAAAAAATTAAATTTGCCCTAGTGTGGGGTTTTTTCTTTTTACACAACTAAATTTGTCCCAATGTGGGGTTTGCGATTCTCAGGGGTTATAAAACGAGATAATTCATTCTGCAAGTTCAAAAGGGACCACTAGGGATAAAATGTCTCAATGGGAAAGGACGAGTAGGGATAATTCAACCCCTTAAATATGGGATATGAACGAGTATGACTTTTCTAGCGTTAGCACGCTTGTATTCCCTCTGTTAAAGGGAAAATTGAGTCACGAATTTTAGCCTCCCCACACCCGTTATGATGCATTCCTTTAGGTCATGTATATTTGTATAATTATTATTTTCTTTTCTTTTTTTCGAATCTCATATTTTTGCATATTTGTGACTTCTTCAAAGAGTCAACTTGGGCATCACAATTAATGTGATTTGCACCAATTAAGCTTTGAAGAGACATATTCCGACCCCCCGACATCCTCATCCATATAGTGATATCCAAATGTGATAAATTTTTAGGTTTAATTATGTAAACTTTTGACTAAATCACGCAACTAGCCTTGGTTAGGTTGAAAGGGTGCCTTGAATTTTATCCTTGCCTTCCCTTTCTTCAAATGTGACTCCCGAACAATTTTTCTCTGATTTTCGAGAACTTGGAGTCGTTTAAAAAGAATTTTCTCTACTTTTCATTTAAAATTCATTTTAGGTGACTTGGTGCACCTTAACTCAATACCAAGTGGCGACTCTTATTTTTTATTAAAAACCCTTTTTAAACTATTATTTTTGGGTCAAAATCGTCGCACTTTTTAGTCCCATTTAGGCCCATTTATTTCTTTACTTTCTAAAAATCAAAAACTCATTTTCAATCAAAAATTAAAATAAAAAAATTCATTTTTATAAACACTTTATTTTTCATTTTTAAAAATGGGGCGCGACAGCTTGGCGACTCCACTGGGGACTTAGAGGGTCTGAGCATTTGATTTAGTCAATTTTTTCTTTTTTCTAACCTTTTTTTTATCACATTTGGAGGTGTTAGGTTGCATTCTTCTTTTCCTTTTTCTTTTTCTCTCTTTTTAGGGTTTTTTGCATCTACCACGCGCGTAATCACTCCTCGCACACTATGTATATGATGAATGTATTGTTTCTTTGCTTTTATTTGTATCACGCTTGCATTTTTGGGTGGGGGGATAGACACCCTAGAACCTTCGCCTGCATTTCATGGTATCATAATCCCTCCCCTCAAAAGAAAAGTACTTCATACGTGCATGCATTACTTTTTACCCTATTTTTTCTTTTTCGTGGGCGTTTCCCACACTTTCTTGTAGGATTATGATCGATTTCCTTAGGTAGGCGGATGGTGTGCTCTACGCCCATGGCGGATGGTGTGCTCGAGCCACCGATCAAAGGCCCTGGGATTGATGACCCTTCGCCTTTTTGGTCTAAAGGCTTGGGAGCCTGAAACCTTATCGAGTCTAGATGTATTAGTAAGCCAAACCTCATGCATCTATGATAGAAATTACCTAAATTAGAGTCAAACTCACCCAACTAGGACACTAGGCACGAGGGGAGGGATTCCACCCCTCTTTCCTTATTTTTCTTTTTTGCTTTTTATATCATTTAATTGCCACAATGTGTTATGTGTTGAACTAACATTTCCCTGTTTCCTCGTCTTTTGCGTTCACAAATACTAGAAGATAAGAGATATGGCATGATACTCTTTTAAGAACCCACCTTTTTAGATAGGTTATCGCACGTTTAAATTTCAACGTATTGCATTCGCAGGTTAGTAATTGCACATAATTTTAGGTCCACCCTGACATACAAAGGGTCCCTTAGGGGGATGTTTGCATATTTAATTTGCTTTGATAAATTGGCATCATGCATCAACCATAAAGGGAATGCCATGTAGGGGATCCCACGATAGGAATAAACCACCTTGTGTCTCGGATATGTAATCCAATGAGACTTGCATGTTTATATTTCTTGTACCATCCAAAGGGGTAGTGCACAAGGTAAGGTAGGATCCGATCTTTCCCATGATAATCGAGCAACTTTTGTACATTAGAATATGAGCATCTAACAATCATCTTTTGACCATTTTATCAGAATTGGTAAAAATCCCTTGCATAAAGGATATTAAGTTGAAGAAATTCACAAATAATTCCTCGTTGTTGAGATGATAAATATATCGAGGCCAAATCTTGATTTTAGAACGCTCATAGACTAATGCATTGCAATACAATTTCAAACTCCAAATGGGTTGGCAATCCAGTCAATTTGAATAAATCATTAGTTCCATCCAATCCATTTGACTCAACCCAATCATTTTTGAACAAATCATCAATTTCATCCATTTCATTTGACCAGTTTACCCCTTTTTAGGGTGATCTAGTCAATTTTTGAATAAATCATCAATTTCATTCAATCCATTTGACCAGTTTACCCATTATAGGGTAATCCAGTCAATTTTGAATAAATCATCAATTTCATTTGACCAGTTTACCCGTTTTTTAGGCGATCCAGTCAATTTTTGAATAAATCATCAATTTCATTCGCTCCATTTGACAACTTACGGTTTCGATGTCAAATTTGGAGCTGGGAAGGCTAGTTGTTTTTGAGAAAATCACCCATTGCGTTTATTTCATTTGATAGATTAGGGTTTTCGATCCATGTTGAGAAATTGCAATCTCTCCAATAGCAAGTTCATCAAAGTTAAATCAATTTGTACGAATTCCTGTACCAAAACCATTCATTCATTCGGATTTGTCCTCATTCTGTTAGAGGTCTCCTGCTGTTCAATTGGCCCAAAATTTTCAAATTGCCTTCCAATCAAATGCCAATAAGTTGATCGGGTCCATCAGGTATTGTATGGTGCCTACTCTAGAGGATTGCATTTTCATTCTAGCCCTACCCTTGGCACAAAAGGGGCTCTCCCCAATAGGACATGCATCCGAATTACTTTAATGTTTACTAACTCCCGTCTTTTTCTTTTTTCCTTTTCCTTTCTTTTTGTCAGCAATTAATCAAGAAAGGAATCTAAATAGGGTTTTTTTCTAAATTTTCAGGTAATTGTAAACATAGTTACACAAAGAAGCCCCATCATTACTCGATCACATAGTCGAGCTTTAAGAAATAGTGTAAACATGAGTACACATCCTGAATCATCCGATAGGTCTGCCACGACACCTCCAGCCGATCTTGCAAATCTGGGAGCCCAACTGAGCGAAGTATTAAACAAATTCAACGAATTAAGCATGGAGATGGCCGCACAATGGCGCATGATTGACCAGTTGGTTGCTGGTAGCAGCAGCAGTGTTCAGCCTGATCCCTTACCTGCTAGTCAACCAACCTTTCATACCCTTACCCATTTAATCCACGCCCTATTTACCATACTACTATCAATCACCCTCGACTTCGGCCAAACTATGCAAACCCACATATACTACCCGTCCCAATTTTCCAACCCAATCTTCAAAATCGACCTCACCCTCCTTATAACCCAAGACCTGTTCAACCAAATAACCGAACATATCCTGTAAACCGTAAAATTCGAAACCCAACCCCATATCGAACTTTCACTAACCTAGGTCGACCCATTGATCAATTGTACGAACAACTCAAAACTGCCGAAAAAATTGGTGTTATGCCTCCCAAAATCTATCTTAAAGGGTTTCCCCGTGATTATGATCCTCAAGCCGTCTGCGCTTATCATTCTGGAACTCTCGGGCATTTCATCAATAATTGTAGGGCATTGAAACATAAAATCCAGGATATGATCGAAGCAGGAGATATAGTGATAAGGAAAAGGAGAGAACAAGGACCGAGTATAAATACAAATCTGTGAGGACCAGCAAATTTACTTATTTTAAACTCCTATTACTGGCTTATTTAAATATTTAATTGGCCGTTTGCTCTGAATATTTTATTTCAACCTCTTTAGACCCAATTACATGAAACTATGGCTTACATGTATTTTTAAAATGACTTGTTACAAAAATTAAATTTTGGAAAGCTCGTTTAGCGAGAATAGTGAATTCGCGTTTGGAGGCAATAATCGATTTGAGGGTACAATAAGCTTGGAAATTGAAGACTTATACATTAGTTTTGGAGAACTAAGGATGATTAATAGTAGACTAAGAAGAATTAATTGAGAGATTGGATGTGATTAAGTTAAATGAAACTTTTATTGCTCGAAAGTCGTACCGCGCGACAAATTGGAGACTTGAGGAATTAATACTAGCCTCATGTGAGGACTCATGTGTTAGTCTTAAAATAAGTATTTTTATGATTAAATACTCAAGTATTAGTTAGTTATACTATTGTTATAAGAATTTCTTAGAAATTTCGCTTTATCGCGCACAAGTTGGAAGTTCGTGTTTTCGCGCGCGACTGATTGGAGAATTTTAGAAATTATTGATAAACTATTAAGAGTGAATAATAATAGTGTTAAATTAAGTGCATTAAAGGTATAGTGCACACGTGAAACAAACCCGAGAGGAATCGAGCAAGAAACGCGCGCGTGCGCGCGCGATTGAAGAGTTGACTTTTGCCAACCACCAAGCTTCTTCAAGAAGCTTTACCACCAGCCATTTCTCTCTCCTCTCTTCACCAAGACAGCCGAAATTCTTCAAGCCAAGGAAGAGCAAAGTTCCTTCTTCATTTCACTCAATCTAACCATCAAATTCACTCCAAATCACTCCAAAATTTTACCACAACTTGCAAACCACTTGGAGATCATCTTGGGCTAGGAGAAGAGCTTCATTCTCATGGTTTTCTTAAGCTCAAAGGGACCAAAAATTTCTGGTTTAAGATCATCTAGGAGATAATGACGATCAAACCTTTGAATCTTAGTTTTGTAAGTTATATTGCACTTAGAAGCTTGTAGCTTCATGTGAGTAGTCTTGGATTGTTGTAGATCTTGTGAGTGAGCTCTATGAAATCCCACATTGGATTTGATGGGCTATTATGATGATTATATATGTTATTTGTGTTGTTTTAGTGCTTAACTAGTGGATCTAAGTTGAGAAAGTGGAAAGAAATCAAAGAAAAGTTTGAAAGTGAAAAGTGCCGATTCTGCCCCTGGTTGTATCGAGCCTTTAGTTCGAAATTTTTGTGGTCCAATTGACTTGATTTTGATGTAAATATGTTGTATAGGTTGTGTGGAAAGTTTCCACCAAAAATCACTTGATTTGGATGGGTAAATGTTTAGATTTCGAAAGATTTTCAAAACTGGACATTGTGTCCCGTATTGCTCTGGCAGTAAATTTCAAATGATCATAACTCTTTGCTCCAACATCGAAATTGATTTCCGTTTGTGGCATTAGAAACTAGACACTTTCAGTTTTCCAACGGTATAAAATGTACCCCCTGATTCGACCTGAGTGAACCATACCAATTGTTCAAAGTTGCCTGTCCTGTTTCATGAGATGCTGGAACTTGTGGCTTATATTTGAGCTAACTATGGACAGAATTTTAAAATGATTTCTTCTAAGAAAATGTATCCCTATGAGTGTAGTTTCCAACGCCATAAACCACGCTCAATTACAAGTTGAATTGAGTGAGTTATGTCCAAATTTCATACCTGCCTCATTGCTTGAAAACCCTCGTTTTTGGACTGATCAATGGCTAATCTTGATTGGGACTTGTTATTTTGAAATTCTTGGTGTTAATCACCTACTAAATGTATTTTGATGTTTTTTAGACATTATCT
The DNA here is from genome assembly GCA_023065735.1 of Coffea humblotiana. Classification (NCBI taxonomy): domain Eukaryota; kingdom Viridiplantae; phylum Streptophyta; class Magnoliopsida; order Gentianales; family Rubiaceae; genus Coffea; species Coffea humblotiana. Next base: position 365,695 of record JACYVW010000015.1, on the reverse strand, counting down.
TCATAAATGAACCATGTTTGAGAAGATTTCATTGGCCAAATGTTTGAGAAAAGGAAAACAAAAGTGCAAGGCAGATTTGCCTTAGAAATTCTTCGAACTTTAGTGACTTTGTTAACTGACTTTCCGTACGAATTTTTGCATGAAATTTGACAAAGGAATGACCCTTATATGGTAGTGTAATCATACCAAATTTGGTGCTATTCCAAGTCTATTTTGATGCCCAACTAGAATCCTAAAGTTTGTGACTCAAATCTGGAAAATTGTCCAGTGGACTTCACTTTTGTGCCAACTTTGAGCCGCTATATCTTGGCGCTCAAAACTCCGATTATTGTTCTGTTTGCTGTGTTTTAAACTTTGATTGTAACTCTAATTGTGTTTCAAATTCTAGAGGCTAGTTCATATTCTATGAATTTTTCCGAATTTCCAAAGTTCCCCAAAAACCAACCTTAAACCTGTCTTGGGAATCCAAAACAGCAACTTGAAGCTGAAATTTGAGTGACTTCCGTTTTGAATCATGGAAAAGTGCCTTCTAAGAACTTATAGTACTTTGGAAGTAGTTTCCAACGGTACCAAGTTTTCGAATTTTGGACTTGTGGAGAGTGAGATACGATTTTCCAAAGATTGTCATACAAAGCTAAAATTTCCCGATCTCTTATGAAATGAGTGGAGTTTTGAATGATTTTTATCTCCATTAGTTTGAAAAATGAGAAAAGCTCACTTATACTTGAAACTCGGGCGTTCAACTAGGGAATTTTGACAAGAAACTAATCCTCCATCTTTCTTGGTTTTCGTGCCAAAACTTAGAGCTCTGTTTAATTTTCAACTTGGAAAATCTTGGACATGACTTGGCTTGGATTAATGTATTTTTGGGTATTTTCAAATGCTACCCTCGTGGATTAACTTATTAAGTTATATTTGTATTCGATTTGAACGCATTATCTCTTAAGTGAGAGTAGTGGGAATATTACTAGATCTTGGTTGAATACCTGGGTGAATTGTAATTGTACATGTCTCAGGTGATCAAGAGGATCCCGAAAGAACTCGTTTGATCTTGCCTCGATCTTGTTTTACACTCTTGATTTCGGTGAGTGTTCCATATAGGAGTACGTAACTTAAATAGCTTTACGACATGTTTACTCCATGGACATTATGTGTTAACTGTTAAGTGCTACCGATAATTGCCCCGATGAACTTTGCCACTATAGGTGACTTGAATAGTATTGCTACATGTTTACCGACTAACCGTGAATTATTACCGTTTGCCATTTACCGTTAACCCGAATACTTACCGTTTACCGATTTACTTGATTACCTGCTTACTTGATTACTTGACTACTTGATTATCGTGAATTACATGGTCATATGAAATTACCGCATATTGCTTACGTGTTTAAGTGTTAAATGTTGCCTATAATTACTCTTATGAAATTGCCACCGTTTTAAGGCGAGTGTGTACTTTATCTCACTCGTCCTACTAAAATGACAAAGTACTACCGTTTGCCGATTTACTTGATTACTTGTGCATGTTGTAAGCTCTAAGTTGAATTGGGCCCTGCCCTTGGTTACTAACCTGTTCGAGCCAAAACTGGGCTCGGTCGGGTAGGTTGGAATTTTGGGACACCGTTTCGGTATACTCGAGTACTATCATTGGAGGGATAAGGTGATGGCCAGGCAAACCGAGAGGATCACTGGAGTTTTAAGGTGAAGTGGACCGAAATTGTTCCAAGTGAACACCGTATCCTTTAATGTGTGTTTATTTCTATACAATGATATTTGTCTCATGTTAATGTGCCAATGTGAAATCTTGAACCGTATATGTGCTATGTTCAATTTACCTGATTTATTAGAACTTCTAGAGTGTCTTGGAACCTCACTGGACTGTTTAGCTCATTCCACGTTTTTGTTTTCCTTAACAGGGTTCGAGACCAAGGGTGCTCGTGAATAGTACTAGATTGTTTTCTTTTGAATATCTTAAGTTGTATTATAGTGGATGATGGTGATACATAGTCTTTTGGATTGTATTAAACTTGAAAGCTAACTAATTGTAAGTATGGAGTATTTTGGAGTACTTTAATTATATATTGAAATTATTTGAAGTATTTCGAGTTTTTGGATTATAGATTGTAGTGAGTCCTGGAGAGAGTTGGGCAGGCGTCCCGCGGATACTCTTGGGTTCGCCCTAGGAAGATGTGGGGGCGTCACAAAATCCCTTTCCCGACCACAAGGGCACCTTTGAGGCATTCACTCCCAATGAGAAAATTTGAAAATCCTAAGAGTTCCAATAAACATGAGGAATTGTCTTTGGTTAAAATCCATGAAAATCAGCCATGCATGTATTTTTTGCTTAACTATGTTTTTGTAAATAGTTTTGGATCAAGTGGCTTTTGAAAACACGTTTTATTTAACAAATAACATGCTATTAAGTTTGATCTTTATCTTGGAATTCAATAAAATGTACAGTTTTATATATACTGTGTTACTTACACATTCTTTTCAAATGGCCAAGAATAAAATCCTCTGACCCTTTGGATATCACTGTGCCGAAATTTGATAGCAGCAATTTCGATATCTCACGAATGTGAATTTGGATTTCAAAATGAGAGTAGTAGCGGAGAGACATCCGAAAATGTTTCGAAGAGGCCCGAATGGTATAAAGAGAAACTCAAGCCGAATTGGGATCAAAATTAAGGAAATAAAAATCAATGGCCACTTGATAAGAAGCACCTAAATGCCATTTGTTGTCATGGTCAGTGCTATCAAAAGAGAATGGCCCATTCTTACAACAAAAAAGTCAAATCATGACTATTCAGAGAAGAAGATAAAGTGTTGAAATGTATTTTGCCAGTGCAAAGAGGAGGCTAAGAGCAAGTTCAAACCAATGGGCAAGGGTCTTATATTGTCAAGAAGGTATTCCCTGGTGGAACACCTGTTCTAGTAGAAATGGAATAGACAAGTTTTCCCTCAACCGATCAATTCGGATATGTGTAAGAAATTCTTTATCTGATATGAAAGTTTCCTTTAAGGGTTAATGCGAAGAATGGAATGAAAGTCAGGCCTTATTTCTTTCCAAATTAAACATTATATCCGTAATTATCCCTTTTGAATCTTCAGAATAAGTCATTTCGTTTGGCAACCCCAGAGGATCGCAAACCCCACACTGGGGCAAATTCAGTTTTGAGAAAAAAAAAAGAAGAAAAGAGAGAAAACCGTACACTGCGGCAAATTTAGTTTTAAGAAAAAAAATAAGAAAAGAGAGAAAACCCCACACTGGGGCAAATTGAATCTTTGAAGGAAAGTCGAAAGAAAAGGAAATAAAAAAAGAAAATCTCAATTAAAATAAATTGGGGGCAAATTGTGAACATTTCAAAAGGTGAATGGAATGACAGAAGAAAAAGGGAAAATGAAAGAGAAGAGGACCTCAATTGAGAATAAATTGGGGGAAGTTTTCATTTATCCCTAAAATAAGGTTGGCGCAACAATGAGATCTCAAATCGTTTAAACCACTTTTAAAATCCGTCTTCAAGCCTTAACTTTTTTTTTAGCACCTAACCTGACCACATTACAAAAAACTGAAAGTCCTGACTTCCGTTCTTTGCATCACCTCTTTCAGGAGATTTTTAATCAAATGGCAAATGATGTCAATACACCTTCACCAATTTTGCAAGGGAAGGATTGTCTCACTGATGCCATCATTTCTTAAAACACATTTCTGAGTTGATAAAGGCTATCGACAGGATTGGTTCATTATTGAAAATCGAAAGGGTACCTTTGAAAAAAAAAGAAAGAAAAAAAGAGAAAAAAGAATAAAAAGAAAAGAGAAATGAAAAATGAAAAATGAGGGAAAAAGGTGGCGTGGTAGCCTTAGTGAAAATCCGAAAGGGCGCTAAGGTAGGATTTTAGAAAGAGAAGTGAGCTTGGATTTGAAAGGTTGGTGGCTCAGTTCATTGAAATTTCTCTTTACATTGTGGTTCTGTTGCCAAGCATTGAATTCCGGAGGAACGATATCCAAGGGGTCAAATGTGGCATTTTGTCCGAGAATCAAAGTGTTTTGGTTTATCAAACATAAACTTTTGAGTGTACATGTTCATTTCTCTAAAATCAATTTTCTATCAATAAAGGTAAATCGTTGCTTTCATGTTACTTGGATTTTCATCATTTTGTGTAAATAAAATATTTTTCTTATGTTTCATGGTCTCATTTATCTTTTTGAGTTTATCAAATAGTAATCCCTCTGATTTATTGAAAGTCCCTGGGTACCAAGTGTCTTATTAGCATTGGAAGTCAACGAAACTTGATATAGTTCACGGTTCAAAGTTGAGTTTTGCAGTATTGAGGGGAAAATATCAAAATACTCATATTTACACGTTTCTTGAAAGTTGGACGGGGTCGAATGGTGGTGGCATCATATGTTTTTTTTCTCTTGCAGGTCCAAACGTGTTTCAAATAACTAAACTGGGGCAAAAAATTTTCGTAATTGTGGAATGTCGCCCAAGAATTGAATATTCATGATTCAGACCGAGGAAGAGGTGCGAATCAAAATCTTAAGGGAGAGCAACAATGCCATAATCCAAAGTGCCATGATCGATTGCACAAGAATTGGTTGAAACTGGGGCAAAATTTTTTAAAAAGATTCCCCAGATCAAAAAATCAAATTTTAATTCCTTGTTGGTGAAGTCTCAGTGTCCGCCGCGCACCCTTCTATCTCCCCTTCTTGACAATTAAATTTAATTTTCTTGTTTATGAAGTGTCAGCGTCCGCCGCGCACCCTTCTTCCTCCATTCTTGACAAAAATCAATTAATTTTCTTGTTGGTGAATTTTCAGCGTCCACCGCGCACCCTTCTACCCCCCTTTCTGAAAAATCAAATTTAATTTTCTTGTTGGTGAAGTTTCAACGTCTGCCACGCATTTTTCTACCCCTTTTTCTTGACAAAATTGAATTTAATTTTCTGTTGGTGAAGTCTCAACGTCCGCTGCGCACCTTTCTTCCTCCCTTCTTGACAAAAATAATTTAATTTATTGTTGGTAAAGTTTCAGTGTCCACCGCGCACCCTTCTATCTTCCTTTTTGAAAAATTTAATTTAATTTTCTTGTTGGTGAAGTCTCAGCATCCCCCGCGTACCTTTCTACTCCCTTTCTTGAAAAATCAAATTTAATTTTCGTGTTGGTGAAGTCACAGCGTCCGCCGCGCACCCTTCTACCTCCCTTCTTGAAAAACTTTTTCTTGACAAAATCGAATTTAATTTTCTGTTGGTGAAGTCTCAGCGTCTGCCGCGCACCCCTCTACCCCCCTTTCTTGACAAAATCAAATTTAATTTCCTGTTGAAAATGGAATGGCAGATTCGGGTATTATCCCACTGACCAATGGAATGGCAAGTTCAGGTATTATTCCACTGATCAATGGTACGGCAGGTTCGGATATTATCCCACTAACCAATGGAATGGTTGGTTCGGATATTATCCATTGGCCGATGCTATGGCAGGCTCGAGTATTATCCCATTGATCAATGGTACGGTAGGTTCGGATATTATCCCACTAACCAATTTGACGGCAGGATCGGGTATCATCCCACTGACCGATGATATGGCAGGATCGGGTTTTATCCCGCTAACCATTTATATCTCGTTGGAATCGGGTTTTATTCCACCAACTTCGGCAGGTTCGGGTATTATCCCACTGATCAAATTTGACGGCAGGATCGAGTATCATCTCACTGACCGATGATATGACAGGACCGGGTTTTATCCCGCTGACCATTTATATCTCGTTGGGATCGGGTTTCATCCCACCAATATCAGCAGGACCGGATTTTATCCCGCTGACTGTTTATATCATCGTTGAGATTGGGTTTCATCCACCAATCTCGGCAGGACCGGATTTTATCCCGCTGACTGTTTATATCATCGTTGGGATTGGGTTTCATCCCACCAATCTCGGCAGTACCGGGTTTTATCCGCTGACCGTTTTATGTTTACGTGTTTCACGGCAGAATAACGAAAGGTAAGTATTTGGTGTCAATGTCTTTGTCTCGAGTCTCTTCGAAATTCAGACAAAGAGGGACAAACTGTAGACACCAAAATTTTTATTTTATTATTTATTATGTATTATTATTTATTTTTATTTAATTGATTAAATGATAATTAGTGTTCATTTTGATTATTTTATAAATTAAGCTCATTTTTTTAAGGTATTTTTGCATTATATTTCTAAAAAAGGAAAAATCCTCACAAAATTTTGTTTTTAGCCCTTTAGATTTAATTACTTTAAAATAAATGAAAATGTCGCAATAAATTTTCTATTAGGAATTAATTCAGTTGTTTAAAATTGATTTGGAAAACAGAAAAAGCAAAAAAGGAAGAAAAAGAGGGAGCCCACGCGCGCATGCAGTGCACGCGTGCTATTTCTTCATTTTACAAGGCAGCGGTGCTACAGTATTAAAAATGACAATGGGTTGAAGTCTTTGCATTTCGGTTTGGTTGTCAAGTTAGTAGAGTTTGTTTGATTTCTTGCGCACAAACATATCTAGGCTGAAGTAAAAAAATAGAAAGCTGCGTTCATTCTTATGTCTTGTTGTTTTCTTTCCCGCAATAGCCCACCAAGTGGGTTTTATCACCTAATTTGCTATTTAATCTTGTGTTGGAAAGAGAAAATTGGTTGAGTGGCATTGAGTTTGCATGTTTGGGTCCAAAAACACTTGAATTAGGTTCGAATAATTGCTGGAAAATGAACTCCTGAGTTGCCGATGAAGCTTGTAGCAGCTTTCTTTGAAAGTTTGCATGGGAAATATTTCCGAAATTTCATTTTTGACCCCCAGTTTCTTGCTTAATACTACTATAGCTCATAATTTTGAAAATTTTAATCAATTTTGCCCCTTTAACATGTTAATTTTTTTTAGTGTGTCTTCATTGTGATTATTGGACATAATATGCATGAGTTTTAGGATGAATTTGAAGGTTTTAAGAACTTTCTCTAGATTTATAGTTTCGATTTGATTTTTTTGTGAAATCTTGGAAATTTTGTTGTTTAATCGTAGAAAATTGGCTTTCATTTATTTTTGTGAATTTTATCATTTGATTGGTAAGTTTCACCTTAAGCCCTTAATCTTAATTTATTTCCTTTTGGACCCTTAATATTTGTAATAATAATAAATTGATCCCTCGAACTTTTTTAATTCTTTCAAATGGGTGCTTGTTTGTTTCAATTTGATGAATATAGGTTGTTTTGTTTATTTGAATGCTTTGAGTGATTCAATTTCCTATTTATTTCCATTTCATGTGATTATTTGTTAATTAAAGTGATGCCTTGACCTTTTCTTTGTTTTTGGAGGGTAAATAAGTAATTTCATTTCATTAGGGCACCAATCCAAAGGAGGTACACTCTACCCCTTATTTTGATTTTTACATGACCCTATGTGCCCCTATGTAACTTTATGTACTTAATTGCATGCCTTTTGAATGTTTTCATTTCATTTATTTATTTATTCGCTTTATTTGTTTTAATTTCGTATATTTATTTTAGTTCAATTTTGATTATTTGAAAGGCATTTAAATGCTAAGTTGTAATAGTTAGGGTGGTTCAAGATATGTATTTAGATAGAACGTGTAATAGTTAGGTATCTATTTTATTACTTATTTTATGCCTTCCCCCTTTTCTAGATTGTAGTTTAGGCCCCAAGTGTAATAATTAGGGCTTTATTTGCTTTATTTGCTTGGTGTGTTTTGCATGCTTGTTTGTTACGTGTTATTCGCTTTCTTAGGGTCCTGCATCTAGATATCATGATTATGTGTTATGTGTTTATGTGATATTATGTGTTTACATGCTTTTATTATGTTTTACATGATTAGTTAGTTATAATAAATGCATGTCGTCACCACACTAGTCCAACGCTAGTTGTGACCCTTTTTTTCGATTTTTTTCACTAGTCCAACGCTAGTAAGAATTCAAAGACATGGGCTAGTCCAACGCTAGACCTTTAGAAACCGTTCATACGTTAGATCATATTTGTATGCCAAATCATCACATTTCATGCATATGTTTTCATTTTTTAGGATCCTTATCATTTTTTACATAATATTCCTATATATCCCGTATCCCTATATATAATATTTTAGAGTTGCATCTCATTTAGAAAATTAGAAATAGGATTAGGTCATTTGCTTGAACACAAATTAGGATAATTAACCCCTTAAATATGGGATATGGACGAGTATGGCTTTTCTATAGTTAGCACGCTCGTATTCCCTCTGTTAAAGGAAAAATTGAGTCACGAATTTTAGCCTCCCCACACCCGTTATGATGCATTCCTTTAAATCATGTATATTTGTATAATTATTATTTTCTTTTCTTTTCTTCGAATATCATATTTTTGCATATTCGTGACTTCTTCGAAAAGTCACCTTAGGCATCACAATTAATGTGATTTGAACCAATTAACCTTTGAAGAGACATATTCCGACCCCCCGACATCCTCCTAGGTTTAGGGTTTACATCCATATAGTGACATCCAAATGTGATAAATTTTTAGGTTAAATTAAGAAAACCTTTGACTAAATCACGCAACTAGCCTTGGTTAGGTTAAAAGGGTGTTTTGGATTTTATCCTTGCCTTCCCTTTGTTCAAATGTGACTCCCGAACACTTTTTCTCTGATTTTCGAGGATTTGGAGTCGTTTAAAAAGGGTTTTCCCTACTTTTCATTTAAAATTCATTTTAGGTGACTTGGTACATCTTAACTCAATACCAAGTGGGGCGACTCTTATTTTTTATTAAAAACCCTTTTTAAACTATTATTTTTGGGTCAAAATCGTCGCACTTTTTAGTCCCATTTAGGCCCATTTCTTTCTCTACTTTCTAAAAATCAAAAACTCATTTTCAATCAAAAATTAAAATAAAAAAATTCATTTTTATAAACACTTTATTTTTCATTTTTAAAAATGGGGCGCAACAGCTTGGCGACTCCACTGAGGACTTAGAGGGTCCGAGCATTTGATTTAGTCAATTTTTTCTTTTTTCTAACCTTCTTATATATCACATTTGAAGGTGTTAGGTTGCATTCTTTCTTTTCCTTTTTCTTTTTCTCTCTTTTTAGGGTTTTTTGCATCCACCACGCGCGTAATCGCTCCTCACACACTATGTATGTGATGAAAGTATTGTTTCTTTACTTTTATTTGTATCGTGCTTGCATTTTTGGGTGGGGGGATAGACACCCTAGAACCTTCGCCCGCATTTGATGGTATTATAATCTCTCCTCCCAAAAGAAAAGCACTTCATTCGTGCATGCATTACTTTTTACCTTATTTTTTCTTTTTTGTGGGCGTTTCCCACACTTCCTTGTAGGATTAGAATCGATTTCCTTAGGTAGGCGGATGGTGTGCTCTGCGCCCATAGCGATGCCTAAGGGATCACTCGAGCCACCGATCGAAGGCCCTGGGATTGATGACCCTTCGCCTTTTTGGTCTGAAGGTTTGAGAGCCTGAAACATTATCGAGTCTAGATGCATTAGTAAGCCAAACCTCATGCATCCATGATAGAAATTACCTAAATTAGAGTCAAACTCACCCAACTAGAACACTAGACACGAGGGGAGGGATTTCCACCCCTCTTTCCTTATTTTCTTTTTTGCTTTTTATATCATTTAATTGCCACAATGTGTTATGTGTTGAACTAACATTTCCCTGTTTCCTCGTCTTTTGCGTTCACAAATACTAGAAGATAAGAGATATGGCATGATACTCTTTTAAGAACCCACCTTTTTAGATAGGTTATCGCACGTTTAAATTTCAACGTATTGCATTCGCAGGTTAGTAATTGCACATCATTTTAGGTCCACCCTGACATACAAAGGGTCCCTTAGGGGGATGTTTGCATATTTAATTTGCTTTGATAAATTGGTATCATGCATCAACCACAGAGGGAATGCCATGTAGGGGATCCCACGATAGAAATAAACCACCTTGTGTCTCGGATATGTAATCCAATGAGACTTGCACGTTTATATTTCTTGTACCATCCAAAGGGGTAGTGCACAAGGTAAGGTAGGATCCGATCTTTCCCATGATAATCGAGCAACTTTTGTACATTAGAATATGAGCATCTAACAATCATCTTTTGGCCATTTTATCAGAATTGGTAAAAATCCCTTGCATAAAGGATATTAAGTTGAAGAAATTCACAAATAATTCCTCGTTGTTGAGACGATAAATATATCGAGGCCAAATCTTGATTTTAGAAGGCTCATAGACTAATGCATTGCAATACAATTTCAAACTCCAAATGGGTTGACAATCCAGTCAATTTTTGAATAAATCATCAGTTCCATCCAATCCATTTGACTCAACCCAATCATTTTTGAATAAATCATCAATTTCATTTGACCAGTTTACCCCTTTTTAGGGTGATCTAGTCAATTTTTGAATAAATCATCAATTTCATTCAATTCGTTTGACCAGTTTACCCATTATAGGGTAATCCAGTCAATTTTGAATAAATCTCAATTTCATCAATTTCATCAATTTCATTTGACCAGTTTACCCGTTTTTAAGGCGATCCGATCAATTTTTGAATAAATCATCAATTTCATCCGCTCCATTTGACAACTTACGGTTTCGATGTCAAATTTGGAGCTGGGAAGGCTAGTTATTTTTTAGAAAATCACCCATTGCGTTTATTTCATTTGATAGATTAGGGTTTTCGATCCCATGTTGAGAAATTGCAATCTCTCCAATAGCAAGTTCATCAAAGTTAAATCAATTTGTACGAATTCCTGTACCAAACCATTCATTCATTCGAATTTGTCCTCATTCTGTTAGAGGTCTCCCGCTGTTCAATTGGCCCAAAATTTTTCAAATTGCCTTCCAATCAAAAGCCAATAAGTTGATCGGGTCCATCAGGTATTGTATGGTGCCTACTCTAGAGGATTGCATTTTCATTCTAGCCCTACCCTTGGCACAAAAAGGGCTCCCTCCAATAGGACATGCATCCGAATTACTTTAATGTTTACTAACTCCCGTCTTTTTCTTTTTTCCTTTTCCTTTCGTTTTGTTAGCAATTAATCAAGAAAGGAATCTAAATAAGGTTTTTTCTAAATTTTCAGGTAATTGTAAACATAGTTACACAAAGAAGCCCCATCATTACTCGATCACATAGTCGAGCTTTAAGAAATAGTGAAAACATGAGTACATATCCTGAATCATCCAATAGGTTTGCCACGACACCTCCAGCCGATCTTGCAAATCTGGGAGCCCAACTGAGCGAAGTGTTAAAACAAATTCAACGAATTAAGCATGGAGATGGCCGCACAACGGCGCATGATTGACCAGTTGGTTGCTGGTAGCAGCAGCAGTGTTCAGCCTGATCCCTTACCTGCTAGTCAACCAACCTTTCATACCCTTACCCATTTAATCCACGCCCTATTTACCATACTACTATCAATCACCCTCGACTTCGGCCAAACTATGCAAACCCACCTATACTACCCGTCCTAATTTTCCAATCCAATCTTCAAAATTGACCTCACCCTCCTTATAACCAAGACCTGTTTCAACCAAATAACCGAACATATCCTGTAAACCGTAAAATTCGAAACCCAACCCCATATCGAACTTTCACTAACCTAGGCCGACCCATTGATCAATTGTACGAACAACTCAAAACTGCCGAAAAAATTGTGTTATACCTCCCAAAATCTATCTTAAAGGGTTTCCCCGTGATTATGATGCTCAAGCCATCTGCGCTTATCATTCTGGAACTCTCGGGCATTTCACCAATAATTGCAGGGCATTGAAACATAAAATCCAGGATATGATCGAAGCAGGAAATATAGTGATAAGGAAAAGGAGAGAACAAGAACCGAGTATAAATACAAATCCCTTTCCCGACCATAAGGGCACCTTTGAGGCATTCACCCCCAATGAGAAAATTTGAAAATCCCAAGAATTTCGATAAACATGAGGAATTGTCTTTGGTTAAAATCCATGAAAATCATTCATGCATGTGTTTTTTGCTTAACTATGTTTTTGTAAATAGTTTTGGATCAAGTGGCTTTTGAAAACACGTTTTGTTTAACAAATAACATGCTATTAAGTTTGATCTTTATCTTGGAATTCAATAAAATGTACAGTTTTATATATACTGTGTTACTTACACATTCTTTTCAAATGGCCAAGAATAAAATCCTCTGACCCTTTGGATATCACTGTGCCGAAATTTGATGGCAGCGATTTCGATATCTCACGAATGTGAATTTGGATTTCAAAATGAGAGGAGTAGCGGAGAGACATCCGAAAATGTTTCGAACAGGCCCGAATGGTATAAAGAGAACTTAAGCCGAATTGGGATCAAAATTAAGGAAATAAAAATCAATGGTCACTTGATAAGAAGCACCTAAATGCCATTTGTCATGGTCAGTGCTATCAAAAGAGAATGGCCCGTTCTTACAACAAAAAAGTCAAATCATGACTATTCAGGGAAGGAGATAAAGTGTTGAAATGGATTTTGCCAGTGCAAAGAGGAGGCTAAGAGCAAGTTCAAACCAATGGGCAAGGGTCTTATATTGTCAAGAAGGTATTCCCTGGTGGAACACCTGTTCTAGTAGAAATGGAATAGACAAGTTTTCCCTCAACCGATCAATTCGGATATGTGTAAGAAATTCTTTATCTGATATGAAAGTTTCCTTTAAGGGTTAATGCGAAGAATGAAATGAAAGTCAGGCCTTATTTTTTTCCAAATTAAACATTATATCCGTACTTATCCCTTTTGAATCTTCAGAATATGTCATTTCGTTTGGCAACCCCTAAGGATCACAAACCCCACATTGGGGCAAATTTAGTTTTGAGAAAAAAAAAGAAGAAAAGAGAGAAAACCACACACTGGGGCAAATTTAGTTTTGAGAAAAAAAAATAAGAAAAGAGAGAAAACCCCACACTGGGGCAAATTGAATCTTTGAAGGAAAGTCGAAAGAAAAGGAAATAAAAAAAGAAAACCTCAGTTAAAAATAAGTTGGGGCAAATTGTGAACATTTCAAAAGGTGAATGGAATGACAGAAGAAAAAGGGAAAATGAAAGAGAAGAGGACCTCAGTTGAGAATAAATTGGGGGAAGTTTTGATTTATCCCTAAAATAAGGTTGGCGCAACAATGCGATATCAAATCGTTTAAACCACTTTTGAAATCCGTCTTCAAGTCTTAACTTTTTTTTTAGCACCTAACCTGACCACATTACAAAAAACTTCCATTCTTTGCATCACCTTTTTCAGGAGATTTTTAATCAAATGGCAAATGATGTCAATACACCTTCACCAATTTTGCAAGGAAAGGATTGTCGCACTGATGCCATCATTTCTTAAAACACATTTCTGAATTGATAAAGGCTATCGACAGGATTGGTTCATTAGTGAAAAATCGAAAGGGTACCTTTGAAAAAAAAAGAAAGAAAAAAAAGAGAAAAAAAGAATAAAAAGAAAAGAGAAATGCAAAATGAAAAATGAGGGAAAAAGGTGGCGTGGTAGCCTTAGTGAAAACCCGAAAGAGCGCTAAGGTAGGGTTTTAGAAGGAGAAGTGAGCTTGGATTTGAAAGGCTGGTGGCTCAGTTCATTGAAATTTCTCTTTACATTGTAGTTCTGTTGCCAAGCATTGAATTCCGGAGGAACGATATCCAAGGGGTCAAATGTGGCATTTTGTCCGAGAATCAAAGTGTTTTGGTTCATCAAATATGAACTTTTGAGTGTACATGTTCATTTCTCTAAAATCAATTTTCTATCAATAATGGTAAATCGTTGCTTTTATGTTACTTGGATTTTCATCATTTTTGTGTAAATAAAATATTTTTCTTATGTTTCATGATCTCATTTATTTTTTTGGATTTATCAAATAGCAATCCCTCTGATTTATTGAAAGTCCCTGGGTACCAATTGTCTTATTAGCATTGAAAGTCAACGAAACTTGATACAGTTCATGGTTCAAAGTTGAGTTTTGCAGCATTGAGGGAAAAACATTAAAATACTCATATTTACACGTTTCTTGAAAGTTGGATGGGTCGAATGGTGGTGGCATCATTTGTTTTTTTTCTCTTGCAGGTCCAAACGTGTTTCAAATAACAAAATTGGGGTAAACATTTTTCGTAATTGTGGAATGTCACCCAAGAATTGAATATTCATGGTTTAGACCGAGGAAGAGGTGCGAATCAAAATCTTAAGGGGGAGCAACAATGCCATAATCCAAAGTGCCATGATCGATTGCACAAGAATTGGTTGAAAGTGGGGCAAAATATTTTGAAAAGATTCTCCAGATAAAAAAGTAAAAATTTTAATTCCTTGTTGGTGAAGTCTCAGCGTCCGCCGCACACCCTTTTATCTCCCCTTCTTGACAATTAAATTTAATTTTCTTGTTGGTGAAGTCTCAGCGTCCGCCGCACACCCTTCTTCCTCCCTTCTTGACAAAAATCATTTAATTTTCTTGTTGGTGAAATCTCAGCGTCCACCGCGCACCCTTCTATCTCCTTTCTTGAAAAATCAAATTCAATTTTCTTGTTGGTGAAGTTTCAGCGTCCGCCGCGCACCTTTCTACCCTTTTTTCTTGACAAAATCGAATTTAATTTTCTGTTGGTGAAGTTTTAGCGTCCGCCGCGCACCCTTCTTCCTCACTTCTTAACAAAAATCATTTAATTTATTGTTGGTGAAGTCTCAGTGTCCACCACGCACCCTTCTATCCCCCTTCTTGAAAAATTTAATTTAATTTTCTTGTTGGTGAAGTTTCAGCGTTCCCCGCGCACCCTTCTACCCTCATTTTTGAAAAATCAAATTTAATTTTCTTGTTGGTAAAGTCACGGCGTCCGCCGCGCACCCTTCTACCACCTTTTTCTTGACAAAATCGAATTTAATTTTCTGTTGGTGATGTCTCAGCGTCCGCCGCGCACCCTTTTACCTCCCTTCTTGAAAAATCAATTTTAATTCCTTGTTGGTGAAGTCTCAACGTCCGTCGCGCACCCTTCTTGAAAAATCAATTTTAATTCCTTGTTGGTGAAGTCTCAGCGTCCGCCGCGCACCCCTCTACCCCCTTTCTTGACAAAATCAAATTTAATTTCCTGTTGAAAAATGAAATGGCAGGTTCGGGTATTATCCCATTGACCAATGGAATGGCAGGTTCGTGTATTATTCCACTGATCAATGGTACGGCAGGTTCGAATATTATCCCATTGACCAATGGAATGGCAATGGAATGGTAGGTTCGGGTATTATCCACTGGCCGATGCTATGGCAGGTTTGGGTATTATTCCATTGATCAATGGTACGGTAGATTCGGATATTATCCCACTGACCAATTTGACGGCAGGATCGGGTATCATCCCACTGACCGATAATATGGCAGGATCGGGTTTTATCCCGCTGACCATTTATATCTCGTTGGGATCGGGTTTTATCCCACCAATCTCGGCAGGTTCGGGTATTATCCCACTGACCAATGGAATGGCAAGATCGGGTATTATCCCGCTGATCAAATTTGACGGCAGGATCGGGTATCATCCCACTGACCGATGATATAGCAGGACCGGGTTTTATCCAACTGACCATTTATATCTCGTTGGGATCGGGTTTCATCCCACCAACCTCGGCAGGACCGGGTTTTATCCCGCTGACCGCTTATATCTCGTCGTTGGGATTGGGTTTCATCCCACCAATCTCGGCAGGATCGGATTTTATCCTGCTGACCGTTTATATTATCGTTGGGATTGGGTTTCATCCCACCAACCTCGGCAGAATCGGATTTTATTTTGTTGATCGTTTTATGTTTATGTGTTTCACGGCAGAATAACAAAAGGTAAGTATTTGGTGTCAACGTCTTTGTCTCGAGTCTCTTCGAAATTCAGACAAAGAGAGGCAAACTGTAGACACCAAAATTTTAATTTTAATTTTATTATTTATTATGTATTATTATTTATTTTTATTTAATTGATTAAATGATAGTTAGTGTTCATTTGGTTATTTTTATAAATTAGGCTCATTTTTTAAGGTATTTTTGCATTATATTTCTAAAAAAGGAAAAATTCTCACAAAATTTTGTTTTTAGCCATTTAGATTTAATTACTTTAAAATAAATGAAAATGTCGCAATAAATTTTCTATTAGGAATTAATTCTGTTGTTTAAAATTGATTTGGAAAACAGAAAAAGCAAAAAAAGAAGAAAAATAGGGATTGCACGCACGCTATTTCTTCATTTTACAAGCTAGCGGTGCTACAGTATTAAAAATGCAGCTGCGTTTTCTAGCTCTTTGCCGACTCTTTTTTTTTTTTGGTTTTTTTGGCTCCATTGGATCACTCTAGTACAGGAGGAAGCCAAGAGGAAGTAAACCTCAAATGGCTTGTGTAGCAAGAGCCATCTAGGGGCTCAAAATAATCACAAGAAATGGCAGTAAACCAGCGCCATTCGATGCTAGGGTGAGAAGGATTCTTGTAGCTATAAAAAGCTGAGGATCACAATTAGAAGGGGACGGCTGGAGAGAAAAAGAGTTGGCGGCTGAGTAGAGAACTAAAGGAAAGAATAGAGAGAAAGCCGAGAGGAAGTTACGGGAACAAAAGGAAGGGAGAAGAGTGGAAGAGGTGACTGGCGGGGCTGAGGGAGAAGGAAGAAAGCAAAGGAAAAGAAAAACCAAGAAAGAAAGGGAGCTGCGGGGACTAGGAGGAGAGTTGGAGGGTAGGAAAGAGGTGGGGGCTAGGGTTGAGGAGAAAAAGCAATGGGAGAGTGAGAGATAGAGTGAGAGACAGAGAGAACGAGAGAGCAAGAAGGGAGGCTTTGAGAGCTATGGGAAAACTGGAAAAGAAAAGGGAAGGCCGAACCAGAGGATGGAGAGGAGGAGCTAACGGCTGAGGAGTCTAGGAAGAAAAAGGGTTCGACCGAGGGAGAAAGGGAGCTAGCAAGGGAGAGGTTACGGGTTGGAGACGAGTAAAAAAGGATTAAGGAAGAGCAAGAAAAGGGTTTTGGGGGACTGAGAAGGAAGCTCGGGCTATGAGGAAAAGAGGGTAACTGGAACCAGTAGTAGCTACGGAGCAGAGGAGGAACCCACCGCCACCATCATCGTCTTCAATCATCGCTGGGAAAAATACGGGTTTGGTAGCAAGCTATCTGCTGTTAATCCATCCTCTGGTTTTTGGTAAAATTTCCTATCTCTTTTTTTCGTTTCTTTGCGTTTTGCTTGCGTTTTACAATCTAAAGTTGTTTCCTTTTGCTGTTTACTTGCTTCCCTGCTATCTGATGGTTATTTGCTGATGGGTTTTACCTAGAATCTGTTTGGTATTTGATGTGAGAAGGAGAATGACATTTGCATGGGCTTTATGGTGTGATGTTTCGTGGGTTTCATAGGTTTCATGTGAAGAGGGGAACCAGTGTATGATGTTTGCATGAGAAAGGGAAAGAAATCAGAGTTTTGATGTTTATCATTTTGCTGCACACAACGTTTAGTCCCTCCCTGTTTTCATAGCATGGTAACAACAACACATAAAATTTCTGTTTTGATGACTGGCCGTGCTTGATGGAAACCCATTTTCGTAGCTTGTATTATGTTTGTTTTAGTTGTTGGGGTCTATTTCGAATAGATGGTTGCAACTTGGGTGAGTTTATCAACGTGGGTTTTGAAGTTTTCTTGTTGGGAACTTATGAACAAGGGTCATTAGTTTCGGTTTGCTTTCTTGAAGAGCTGGGGGTTTGAGGTTTCATCAGACATTCATGTTGCTTTGCTGTACTTTATGTCCGGCTGCCTTAGTTAGATCTTTTAGGGATAGATGATTGTGTTTGGGGATGTTAATGACAATGGGTTGAAGTCCTTGCATTTCGGTTTGGTTGTCAAATTAGTAGAGTTTGTTTGATTTCTTGCGCACAAACATATCTAGGCTGAAGTAAAAATAGAAAGCTGCGTTCATTCTTATGTCTTGCTGTTTTCTTTCCCGCAACAGCACACCAAGTGGGTTCTATCACCTAATTTGCTATTTAATCTTGTGTTGGAAAGAGGAAATTGGTTGAGTGGCATTGAGTTTGCATGTTTGAGTCCAAAAACACTTGAATTAGGTTCGAATAATTGCTGGAAAATGAACTCCTGAGTTGCCGATGAAGCTTGCAACAGCTTTCTTTGAAAGTTTGCATGGGAAATATTTCTGAAATTTCATTTTTGACCCCCAGTTTCTTGCTTAATACTACTATAGCCCATAAATTTGAAAATTTTAATCAATTTTGCCCCTTTAACATGTTAATTTTTTTAGTGTGTCTTCATTGTGATTATTGGACAGAATATGCATGAGTTTTAGGATGAATTTGAAGGTTTTAAGAACTTTTTCTAGATTTATAGTTTCGATTTGATTTTTTTGTGGAATCTTGGAAATTTTGTTGTTTAATCGTAGCAAATTGGTTTTCGTTTATTTTTGTGAATTTTATCATTTGATTGGTAGGTTTCACCTTAAGCCCTTAATCTTAATTTATTTCCTTTTGGACCCTTAATATTTGTAATAATAATAAATTGATCCCTCGAACTTCTTTAATTCTTTCAAATGGGTCCTTGTTTGTTTCAATTTGATGAATATGGGTTGTTTAGTTTATTTGAATGCTTTGAGTGATTCAATTTCCTGTTTATTTCCATTACATGTGATTATTTGTTAATTAAAATGATGCCTTGACCTTTTCTTTGTTTTTGGAGGGTAAATAAGTAATTTCATTTCATTAGGGCACCAATCCAAGAGAGGTACACTCTACCACTTATTTTGATTTTTACATGACCCTGCGTGCCCCTATGTGACTTTATGTGCTTAATTGCATGCCTTTTGAATGTTTTCATTTCATTTATTTATTTATTCGCTTTATTTGTTTTAATTTCGTATATTTATTTTAGTTCAATTTTGATTATTTGAAAGGCATTTAAATGCCAAGTTGTAATAGTTAGGGGGTTCAAGATATGTATTTCGATAGAATGTGTAATAGTTAGGTATCTATTTTATTACTTATTTTATTCCTTCCCCCTTTTTTAGATTATAGTTAGGGCCCCAAGTGTAATAGTTAGGGCTTTATTTGCTTTATTTGTTTAGTGTGTTTTGCATGCTTGTGTGTTACGTGTTATTCGCTTTCTTAGGGTCTTGCATCTAGATATCATGATTATGTGTTATGTGTTTATGTGATATTATGTGTTTACATGCTTTTATTATGTTTTACATGATTAGTTAGTTATAATAAATGCATGTCGTCACCACACTAGTCCAACACTAGGTGTGGCCCCTTTCCCGACTCCACACTAGTCCAATGTTGGTTGTGACCCTTTTTTTTTCGATTTTTCTCACTAGTCCAACGCTAGTGAGAATTCATAGACATGAGCTAGTCCAACGCTAGACCTTTTGGAGCCGTTCATACGTTAGATCATATTTGTATGCCAAATCATCACATTTCATGCATATTTTTTCATTTTTTAGGATCCTTATCATTTTTTAGGATCCCCATTTAGAAAATTAGAAATAGGATTAGGTCATTTGCTTGAACACAAATTAGGATAATCAACCCCTTAAATATGGGATATGGACGAGTATGGCTTTTCTAGCCTTAGCACGCTCGTATTCCCTCTGTTAAAGGGAAAATTGAGTCACGAATTTTAGCCTCCCCACACCCATTATGATGCATTCCTTTAGGTCATGTATATTTGTATAATTATTATTTTCTTTTCTTTTCTTCGAATATCATATTTTTGCATATTCATGACTTCTTCAAAGAGTCAACTTGGGCATCACAATTAATGTGATTTGCACCAATTAAACTTTGAAGAGACATATTCCGACCCCCCGACATCCTCCTAGGTTTAGGGTTTACATCTATATAGTGACATCCAAATGTGATAAATTTTTAGGTTAAATTAAGAAAACTTTTGACTAAATTACGCAACTAGCCTTGGTTAGGTTGAAAGGGTGCCTTGAATTTTATCCTTGCCTTCCCTTTCTTCAAATGTGACTCCCGAACACTTTTTCTCTGATTTTCGAGGATTTGGAGTCGTTTAAAAAGGGTTTTCTCTACTTTTCATTTAAAATTCATTTTAGATGACTTGGTACACTTTAACTCAATACCAAGTGGCGACTCCTATTTTTTTTATTAAAAACCCTTTTTAAACTATTATTTTTGGGTCAAAATTGTCGCACTTTTTAGTCTCACTTAGGCCCATTTCTTTCTTTACTTTCTAAAAATCAAAAACTCATTTTCAATCAAAAATTAAAATAAAAAAATTCATTTTTATAAACATTTTTTTTTCATTTTTTAAAAATGGGGCGCGATACCCAAAATACAATCACTAGAAGTCGGCTTATTAATTACATCCCAAAATACTAATCAAAAGTAATAAGCCCGGCTTCTCCAAAATTCTTTCCGTTCCAAACTCCTGTTAAGGAAAACAAAGCTAATGGGGTGAGTGGACGCTCAGTGAGGTCAAGAAAACATGCAAACACATAATTCACATAATCATGGCATTTGCACAAAAATTAAAACAAGAAAGTTCAAGTAATTCATAAATAATAATAACATACATTCAATAAGGATACAAGAGCTCTAAACAGCTAGATTCCACTTGCTTCACCAAGGATTGATCAAATACTCCCCCGTGATGACACTCTGTCAGCCGGGTGGGTATTAAGTCTGTAGAATTTCACTTACTCTTCCCTGTTCACCATTACAACCCCTGCTCCGGGCCCGCACTTCTTTTATATAAGGCGATACTATTCGAGTATGCCAAGCGAGATCTCTCCAATAGATCAAGTTTATAAAATTTTTTCATGACTCACCAAGTTTCACGACCAAACCCATGCCGGCTCGAGTCGCAAGGTCAGCCGATGAGTTTGGGCATCCTCCACTATTATAAATATAAGTCGAGGAGATTCACTCCAATCGACATTGATTCAAACATAGTATAATTCACTATTGCAGCACTTCACTTTATTCACTTATCAAATTCACTTCATACAATTCAAATATAATTCACTTAAAAGAGAACGAGTGCGGTAAAGTACACACTCGACTTGATACTTTCAAAATACTCAATTAATGAGAACAATTAAGCACGTAGCAACACTTCATACACTTAACACTCACCAAGTCAAAAGTGGGTAAATGAGCAAATAAGTCTTCAGGCGTCCGCTTCGAGATTCCCTTGAAGATCCCCTTGAGCGTCTGAGCAAATAATAATTGACTATCACTCACTATTACTTACAAACCTCTTGGTAACAAGGAAGAATGTACACTTGTAATACTAAAACAATGTCACGAAAGAGAACCTTAATCACTCGAAAATCGAGGTTCAAAAGTGGGAATTTAAAGTCCCAAGAGAAACTAGCATCTACCATGAAATCGAGTTTAAAACAGTTTATCAATATCAAGAAAGAGTAACGAGTTCTCAAAACTCATTTCTTAAGAAATCGGAAAATTTCCTTTTTGCGCAACAATCTTTGAAAAATGAAATCTTGAGTTTGGTACGTCCAAAAATGGAAAACTCTATACCGTTGGAAACTAGGTTCGAAGTACTAAAAATTCCTAGAAAATACTTTTCCAAGATTCTAAACGGAAATCATTCATTTTCAGCCCAAAGTCTCAGTTCCAAGAAGACAGGTTTGATCCAGTCTTGATTTTCAGCAACATTTGGAAATTCGGCATAATTCACAGAAAGTGAATCGGCCCTTGAAATTCATAACACAATAAGAGTTCCAAACAAGGTTTCAAAAACGATAAACAGAACTAGATTCGGAATTTTGAGCGTCAAGATATAGTAGCTTAAAGTCTGTTGAATTTTGTACGCTGATCAGAAATTTCCAGATTTGAAAAGCAATTTTTGGGATGTTAGTTAGGGATTGAAATGGTATTGAAATTACACCAAATTTGGTACACTTAAATGTCCATATGTGGACTACCTGTCTATCAAATTTCACACAAAAAATCACGCGGGAAGGCAGTTAACAAAACTACCAAAGTTCGAAAAATGTTTCACAGCCAATCTGCCCTCATGCTTTTCTTTCTTTTCCAAACGTTTTGCACAATGAAATCAGCCCCAATTCGATTCATTTTTGAAACCAAGGTTTTATAAACATTTAATAAGCAATTTACAAGCAATTGACATCAAAATTTTTTAGACAAAACATCCCAAAACAACTCTGACCATTCAGCCAGCAACAAGGGAAAAGCTTTCCAGTTTCCCAGCTTTGTTGCACTTTCGAAATCAGACCACATCTCACTCAATACAAGTTCAAATTGGGGATGGTTGGTGGTGTTGGAAACTAGGTTCAAAATGCTAAATTTTATCAGAAATAGTCGTTTTCAAAATCAGTTCACAAGAGAGAGAAATGTGAGCCACAAGATGCAGCTTCTCCATTCCTCTCGGACAGACAGTCACAACAGAACAGCAAACTTTGCCGAATCATTACGGATGACTCAAAATGAACTAGTAGGTGGTTTTTATACCGTTGGAAAGCTATGAATGTCTAGTTTTGAATGCCACTAACACACTCAATTTCGACTTTTATACAGAGATATACGTTCAAACAAAGAGGTATTGTTCGGCTGCCCAGATTACCATTTCCAGATTTCTTTCAATTTCGAAAACTCTAGTTTTGAGCAACCAATTGAAAATGATTTTTGGTAGACACTTTGTACACACAATATACAACATATATCACTCAATTTCACAGCCAAACAACCAACAAAAATTCAAAATACAAGCAAGATAACCGCAGGACAGTTTCGGCCAGCTCTCATGCACAGCTTGTCCTCGATTTTTCCTTCACTTTCTAACCGTATTCATCTCAAATAACACATAAACAACCACAATCAACTAATTACACCTCAAGTCAGCTACCTATAATCCACCTCAAGACCGCTAGCCTAGTGATTAAAGCAAGATAAATGATTTTCCTCAAGTCCTCTACCGATTTCTTGCTTAGGGTTGTAAACCCATGCAATCTAAGCTTCATTCTTGAAGAAAATGGAAAGATTTGAAGGAGATGGTGGATACCTCTTGAACCCTTGAAGAAACCAGAAATTCTCACCACAAAACCTCCAAGAAACTCCACTAGATGATGTCTTTCTCCAAGTTAGAACTAACCTCCAAGTAGTATGTGAGTTGGGTGAAGATTTGTGAGGGAAATGGAAGCAAAAATGGTGCAAGATGAAGAGAGCTTTCTTCTCTTCTTTTCCTTTGCTGTTCGGCCGACCAAGAGAGGGGGGAGAGAGAAGGGTTTGTGTTGTGAACCTTCCCTTGGAAGATTGGAGGGAAAAAGGTGCAAAAAGGTGTCCAAGGTAAACTTTGAATAGTGCGCGAATAGTGTCCCGTACTACCACTTTTCTCTTTTGTTTGTTTCACTTGTGCATTAATCTTCAAATGTAATTCCTTTAACACTGTAATTATTCACTCTTGGTAGTCTAGTATAAGTTTCTTAAATCTCCACTTAGTCGTTCCGACGCGAAAGGCGCGAACTTTCGACTCGCGCGCGATAAAGCGAAAGTTTTGAACTTACTCACCTCTAATCCCTCAATTAAACATTTCCTAGTCTACTATTGATCATTCTTAATCTTCCAAGATTATTGCACTCTCGGATCGCATATTGCTTTGAAAAACGTGTACTCGCTATTTCTCGCTGAACGAGCCTCCGAAAAATTAAATTTGCTAACGGAACGTCTTAAAAATATAAGTGAAACATTGCTCCATGTAAATTGATTTAAAATGGTTGAAATAAATTATTCGGAGAAAACGGGTGAATAAATAATTAAATAAACCAGTAAAAATTGAATTAAAAGTAAGTAAAATTCGAGTCCTCACAAATAAATCATATAAAGCATAATAAAGCAAATAAACACATAAATCACATATAGCACATAGCACATAAGCATGATATCTAAATGCAAGATCCTAAGAAAGCGAGTAACACGTAACACACAAGCATGCAAAACACAAAAAGCAAATAAAGCAAATAAACCCCTAACTATTACATTTGGGGGCCCTAACTACAATCTAAAGGGGCTAAAGAATGAAGTAAAATAAAATAATAACCTAACTATTACAACTTTGGCATTTAATTACCTTCCCAAATAATTAAAAATTAAATTAAAATAAATATACAAAATCAAAACAATTAAAATGACTAAATAAATAAATGAAATAAAAACATTTAAAAAGCATGCAATTACACACATAAAAGTCACATAGGGGCATATAGGATCAAATAAATTATATTTATACCTCCTTTGAATTGGCGACCCAAGGAAATGACAATTTTTCTTATTGACCCTTCAAAACAAATAAAAAGGTCAAGGCATAACTTTAATTAACAAATAATCACATAAAATGAAAAATAAACACGAAATTGAACCAATTAAAATATTTACTTAAAAATAACAACCCATATTCAAGGAATTTAAAACAAGTAATGGCATAATTGAACAATTATAAAAGTTTTAAGGGTCAAATTATTATTACAAAATCTTAGGGGCTAAAATTTAAAGAAAACCAAAATGAAAGGCCCAAATTGCAATTAAGGACTTAATTGAAAGAAAACTAAAGTTTTAGGGTCATCGCATAATTAAGCAAAAATTAAGGAATTAAACTGCAAAAATTCTGGAAAACTTCATGCAAAGCTTCGAAAAACAACCAAAAATAGGGATCTAATCGAAAGAATTATAACAGTTTCGAGGTAAATTATGAAGTTGTGGAACTCTGGGGCTAAATCACAAAACAAAACGAAAATGGAGGGACTGAAATTGCAATTTTAGACAAGTAATTGTCTTCTCCAACGAGCTAACATCAGTTAGCATTTCAGCTTTCTTTGCGATCAGAGCAATACCAGAAATTTGGTTTCAACTCTAACTATTCCCAACAGACAATGAAACTCACAACACTCCCTCTCATAACATCAATTCAGATTCAAACATAGGGAAGCGTAGAGAAATAAAAAAACAGAAAAAGTGCAAAGAACCAGCACGTCAAAGCCTCTCAAGACTCTGCTTTCTACCATGAAAAAATTAGCTATTATGTTCGGACAAACACTGAACTAGCCGAATGTTCCTTTTTCTCACACGTAAAACGTAGGCAAAATCATCTTCAAGTAGAACTCTCAATTGGGCATTTCATCGAACAGGTCAGGGGTATAAAAAATTTCGCCAATTTTTTGCTCAATTGAAGTTAATTAGCCCCCAAAATTTATCAGAAACAAAGATTTCAGTCCAATTAACCCATAAAAGCGTGTACGATCAGAAAATTATGGACAATCAACAGGAAAATCGCCATAACAAATTCACAAGAGACATGCTTGGGTTGGGATTTCCAGCGTTTGTACTTGAAGAAGAAAAAGAAAAATGATATTTAAAGGGAAGGAAGTAAAAAAAATGACTTACAGTGCTCTTGTTCGGTGAAAATTTGTAGGCGATGAAGGTGGATTCCGGCGAGATGGTGGCGGCTTCGGTTGCCCTCCGTTCTATTTTCCTTTTCCTTCATCTATCACCCTTGCTTTCTCTTTCGTTTGATTACCTGAGGACCTCCCTCAATTTTCTCAGATTTTCCCCTGTTCTTGCTCTCCTCTTCCTCTGTTTTTTTTTCTCCTTGGCCAAAGGCCCTCTCTCTCCTTTTGCTCTATTTTTTCCGTTCTCCCTTTTGCTCTGTTTCTTTTTCTTCTTTCCCCAAAAACCTCCTCCCTTTTCGTTCAGCCCCCCCTTGCAAGGTCGACCGATGAGTTTCGGCGTCCCCCACTATTATAAATATAAGTCGAGGAGATTCATTCCAATCGACATTGATTCAAACATAGTATAATTCACTATTGCAGCACTTCACTTTATTCACTTAGCAAATTCACTTCATACAATTCAAAAATAATTCACTTAAAAAAGAACGAGTGCGGTAAGTACACACTCGACTCGACACTTTCAAAATACTCAATTAATGAGAACAATTAAGCACGTAGCAACACTTCATACACTTGACACTCACCAAGTCAAAAGTGGGTAAGTGAACAAATAAGTTTTCAGGCGTCCGCTTAGAGATTCTCTTGAAGATCCCCTTGAGCGCCTGAGCAAATAATAATTGACTATCACTCACTATTACTTACAAACCCCTTGCTAACAAGGAAGAATGTACACTTGCAATACTAAAACAATGTCATGAAAGATAACCTTAATCACTCGAAAATCGAGGTTCAAAAGTGGGAATTTAAAGTCCCAAGAGAAACTAGCTTCTACCATGAAATCGAGTTTAAAAGAGTTTATCAATATCAAGAAAGAGTAACGAGTTCTCAAAACTCATTTCATAAGAAATCGGAAAATTTTCGTTTTGTGCAACAATTTTTGAAAAATCAAATCTTGAATTTGGTACAACCAAAAATGGAAAACTCTATACCATCGGAAACTAGGTTCGAAGTACTAAAAGTTCCTAGAAAATACTTTTCCAAAATTCTAAACGGAAATCATTCATTTTTCAGCCCAAAGTCTCAGTTCCAAGAAGACAGGTTTGATCCAGTCTTGATTTTCAGCAATCTTTGGAAATTCGGCATAATTCACAGAAAGTGTGTGATGCCCCCACTTTTCCCTAAGGCGAACCAAAGGGTATCGGCGGAACGCCTGCGCAGCTCTCGCCAGGACTCAATACACTTCCAGTTCAAACTTAAAGGATAACGACTAATAACGAAAGTCGAAATAAAGGCAAGAAGTCATTTCCATACATGAATATTCAATCTTACATCACAAGTTTTAAAATACAATCACTTTCCCAAAATATACAACTTCCAAAAGATGTCTAGTCAAATACATTTAAAACCCTAATCAAAAGTGCCTCAAGTCGGCTTCTCCATAACTCTTTCCATCTCGGCCCCTGCTAAGGAAAACAAATCTAATGGGATGAGCTAACGCTCAATGAGGCCAAGGAAACATGCAAACACATAGTTCAAGTAGCAATAGCATTTAAGTGAGAAATAAAGCTGTAACATTCAAGCAATTCACAATTTTCAATTAAACACATTCAATGAGGATACAGGAGCTCTCAGGAGCTAGGTTCCACTTGCTTTGCCAAGGCTCGATCAAATACCTCCCCGCGATGACACTCCGTCAACCGGGTCGGCATTAAGTCCGTAGAACTCCACTTTCTTCACAATTCCCGTTCACCATTTCAACCCCCTGTCCCGGGCCCGCACTTCTATAAAAGGCACTACTATTCGAGTAGACCAAGTGAGATCTCTTAATAGATCAATTTTACAGTTATCTCATGGTTCACCAAGCTTCTCGACCAAGCCCTTGTTGGCTCGAGTCGCAAGGTCGGCCAATTGAGATTTGGGCGTCCCCCAGTTCAGTTATAGGTCGAGAAGATTCACTCCAAACGACATTCAGTCAATCAATTACAATTCAGTCATGAGCAATTCAGTTATACAATCAGTTAAAAGAGAACGAGTGCGATAACGTATACACTCGACTCAACAATTATCAATCATTCAATCCATAAGAAGCAATTCACATAATTGCAACAAGTCATGCACTTGACACTCACCAAATCACAATAAGGGAGTAAGTGCACAAGATCTTTAATGGTCAGCTCCGGGATTCTTTTCAAGATCCTCTTGAGCGCCTGGAAACATAATAACTAAGTATTACCCGTAAATACTTACAAACTCTTTGCCAAACAAGGAAGAATGTACGTTCGTTTTCAAATTAAAACAATGTCTCGAAAAGCCTCAATATCTCGAAAATCGAGATTCAAAAGTGAGGGTTTAATAACGCAAGAGAAACTGATTTCCTTCATGAAATCGAGTTTAAAATGATCAATCAATACCAAGAAAGAATAACGAGTTCTCAAAACTCATTTTCATAAGAAATCGGGAAATTTCAGCTTTGCACGACAATCTTTGGAAAATTGAATCTTGAGTTTGGTATGTCCAAAAATGGAAAACTTTACACTGTTGGAAACTAGGTTCAAAGTACTAAAAGTTCCTAGAAGACACTTTTCCAAGATTCTAAACGGAAGGCATTGAATTTGCAACTCAAAGTGGCTGTTCTGAACAAGCAAGGCAGTTTCAGTCATGTTTTTCGGCAATCTTTGGAAATTCGGCAAAATTCACAGAAATTGAACTAGCCTTTGAAATTTGTAACACAATATGAGTTCCAAACAAAGTTTCAAACAGGGCAAACAGAACTAAATTCAGAGTTTTGAGTGTAAAGATATAGTAGCTTAAACTCGGCTGACTTTTGTACACTATTCAGAAATTTTCCAGATTTGAAGGGCACAATTTGGGACATCATTTGGGTATGAAAATGGTCTTATAATAACACCAAATTTGGTACACTTAAACTTCCATATGTGGACTACTTCTCTATCAAATTTCACGTAAAAAATCACATGGGAAGGCAGTTAACAAAACTATCAAAGTTTAGGAAATTCTCAAAGCAAATCTGTCCTCTTGCTTTTCTTTCCTTTTTCAAACATTTTGCACCATGAAATCAGTCCCAATTCGGTTCATTTTTGAAACCAAGGTCCTATGAACATCTAATAAGCAATTTTTAGGTAATTGACACCAAAATTTTTGAAACAAAACGTCCCAAATCAAACCTAACCATTCGGCTAGCAAGAAGAGAAAGATTTCCAGATTTCCAGCTTTGTCACAGTTTCGAAATTGAACCATATCTCACTCAATACAACTTGAAATTGAGAATGGTTGGTGGCGTTGGAAACTAGATTCAAAACTATACATTTCATCAGAACAAGTCATTTTCAAAATCAGTTCAAAAGTGAGAGAAAATAGAGCCACAAGATGCAACGTCTACCTTTCTCTCGGATAGACAGTCAGAACAGGACAGCAAACTTTGATGAATCACTACGGTTCACTCAGTTCGAACTAGAAAGTGATTTTTATACCGTTAGAAAGATAAAAATGTCTAGTTCTGAATGCCGCTAATGACACTCAATTTTGACTTATATACAGAGATATATGTTCAAGCAAAGTGGTACTGTTCGGGCTGCCAGATTACCATTTCCAACTTTCTTTAAATTTCGAAAATCCAAGTTTTGTTCAACCAAATGAAATGATTTTCGGACGACACTTTGTACACATAATATACCACATATAACCATCAATTTCACAGCAAAATAAGTACCAAAAATTCGAAATAATCACTGAGCAACAAGGACAGATTTTCGGCCAACTCTAGTGCACCACTTTCCTTCGATTTTGCCTTCACTTTCTAACCGTATTCAACTCAAATAACATGTAAACAACCACAATCAACTAGTTAAACCTCAAGGTAGCTACCTAAAGGCATCATCAAGTCAGCTAGCCTAGTGTTAAAACAAGATAAAAATGGGTTTCCTCAAGTCCTCTACCTATTTCAAGCTTAAGGTTGTCAAACCCATGAAATCCAAGTTTGATTCTTGAAGAAAAATGGAGAGATTGCAAGAGTTGTGGGTTACCTCCTTAGTTCTTGAAGAAACCAGAAATTTCACCACAAAAACCTCCAAGAATATCCACTAGATGATGTCCTCCACCAAGCTAAAGTTAATCTCCAAGTAGTTTTGAAGTGGGATGCAAATTTGTGAGGAAAATGGAAGCAAAATTTGAAGCAAATGGAGAGAGCTTTCTTCCTTCCTTGAGAGAGAGAGAGTCGGCCGAGAGAGGTATGAGAGAGGGGAGGGTTTGGTTGTCTGAATCTTCCTTTGGAAGCTTGTTGAATGTGTGGCCAAAAGTTGTACAAAAGTCAACTAGGAATAGTGCGCGAATAGTGTCCCCAACTACCACTTTTCTCTCTTGTTTGTTGCACTAGTGCACTAATCCTCAAATGTAATTCCTTTAACACTATAATTATTCACTCTTAGTAGTCTAATATAAGTTTCTTAAATCTTCACTTAGTCGTTTTGACGCGAAATACGCGAACTTCCGATTCGCGCGCGATAAGGCGAAATTTAAAAGAAAATCATGTAACGATAATATAATTAACTAATACTAGGGTAAATAATTATAAAAATAATTATTTTAAGAATAAAAACATGAGTCCTTACAAAGTGAATCGGCCCTTGAAATTCGTAACACAATAAGAGTTCCAAACAAGATTTCAAACACGACAAACGGAACTAGACTCGGAATTTTGATCGTCAAGATATAGTAGCTTAAAGTCGGTTGAATTTTGTACGCTGATCAGAAATTTCCAGATTTGAAAAGCAATTTTTGGGGTGTTATTTGGGGATCGAAATGGTATTGAAATTATACCAAATTTGGTACACTTAAACTTCCATATGTGGAATACCTCTCTATCAAACTTCATAGAAAAACTCACGTGGGAAGGCAGTTAACAAAACTACCAAAGTTCGAAAAATGTTTCAAGGCCAATCTGCCCACATGCTTTTCTTTCTTTTCCAAACGTTTTGCACAATGAAATCAGCCCCAATTCGATCCAATTTTTAAAACCAAGGTTCTATAAACATTTAATAAGTAATTGAAATCAAAATTTTCGAGACAAAACATCCCAAAACAACTCTGACCATTCGGCCAGCAAGAAGGGAAAAGCTTTCCAGTTTCCCAGGTTTGTTGTACTTTCGAAATCAGACCACATCTCACTCAATACAAGTTCAAATTGGGAATGGTTGATGGCGTTGGAAACTAGCTTGAAAATTCTACATTTTATCAGAAAGAGTCGTTCCCAAAATCAGTTCACAAGTGAGAGAAATTCAAGCCACAAGATGCAGCTTCTCCATTCCTCTCGGACAGACAGTCACAACAGAACAACAAACCTTGCCGAATCACTACGGATGACTCAAAATGAACTAGCAGGTGGTTTGTATACCGTTGGAAATCTATGAATGTCTAGTTTTGAATGCCGCTAACGGCACTCAATTTTGACTTGTATATAGAGAGATACATTCAAACAAAGAGGTATTGTTCGGCTGCCCAGATTACCATTTCCAGATTTCTTTCAATTTCTAAAACTCTAGTTTTGAGCAACCACTTGAAACGATTGTTGGTAGACACTTTGTACACACAATATACAACATATATCAATCAATTTCACAGCCAAACAACCAACAAAAATTCAAAATACAAGCAAGATAACCGCGGGACAGTTTCGGCCAGCTCTCATGCACAGCTTGTCCTCGATTTTTCCTTCACTTTCTAACCGTATTCATCTCAAATAACACATAAACAACCACAATCAACTAATTACACCTCAAGTCAGCTACCTATAATCCACCTCAAGACCTCTAGCCTAGTGATTAAAGCAAGATAAATGATTTTTCTCAAGTCCTCTACCTATTTCTTGCTTAGGGTTGTAAACCCATGCAATCTAAGCTTCATTCTTGAAGAAAATGGAAAGATTTGAAGGAGATGGTGGATACCTCTTGAACCCTTGAAGAAACCAGAAATTTCTCACCACAAAACCTCCAAAAAACTCCACTAGATGATGTCTTTCTCCAAGTTAGAACTAACCTCCAAGTAGTATGTGAGTTGGGTGAAGATTTGTGAGGGAAATGGAAGCAAAAATGGTGCAAGATGAAGAGAGCTTTCTTCTCTTCTTTTCCTTTGCTGTTCGGCCGACCAAGAGAGGGGGAGAGAGAAGGGTTTGTGTTGTGAACCTTCCCTTGGAAGATTGGAGGGAAAAAGGTGCAAAAAGGTGTCCAAGGTAAACTTTGAATAGTGCGCGAATAGTGTCCCGTACTACCACTTTTCTCTTTGTTTGTTTCACTTGTGCATTAATCTTCAAATGTAATTCCTTTAACACTGTAATTATTCACTCTTAGTAGTCTAGTATAAGTTTCTTAAATCTCCACTTAGTCGTTCCGACGCGAAATGCGCGAACTTTCGACTCGCGCGCGATAAAGCGAAATTTTTGAACTCACACACTTCTAATCCCTCAATTAACTTTTCCTAATCTACTATTGATCATTCTTAATCTTCCAAGATTATTGCACTCTCGGATCGAATATTGCCTCGAAAAATGTGTACTCGCTATTTCTCGCTAAACGAGCCTTTAAAAAATTAAATTTACTAACGGAACGTCTTAAAAGTATAAGTGAGACATTGCTCCATTTAAATGGATTTAAAATGGTTGAAATAAATTGCTCAGGTGAATAAATAATTAAGTTACAAAAGGAGAAGGGAAACAACAAGATCATAACGGAACGTGCCGATTTGCCAAGATACAAAACAACAAAAGGACTTTCCCCTTTTTCAAAAAATTACCACCTCTAAAATACCAGTCTAGACTAGGTAAAACTACAACCCCTATTCTTCGAGTGGAGTCGAATTCATCCCCACTCGTATTGCTTCCATTATTTGAATCTCTCTCACAGCCATTAGCATTAATCACCCCTTCTGGTACTCGACTGTTTTGCAGTGGATCTAGCAGACTGCTGAGTATTTCCTCTTTTTAGAGGAACCAGGGCAAGTTGAAACCTGATGTTCGGCACTACCGCACCTCAGACATTTTCTTTGCTTTTTCCAGCACTCGGCCTCAGTATGGTTAGACTTGCCACAATATCCACAAGTTACGTGGGAGTCACGGTTTGACCAGTTTGAGAATTTCCTTTGTATTTATTTTCCAGTTCCACGTTCTTGCGTAGCAACTCAATTTTCTCTGCATATTCTTGTTTCCACCTTCCTTCCCAGTAGTCAGCCAATTTCCTTTGAAATTCTACCTCCTTCCGAAGAATGTCTATTTCCTTACGCATCTCTCCCAAATTTGTCATCTCACCGGTTGGTTTAAGTCAAATGCTAGCCTGCCAGGCAAATCAAGGGTCAAAATGAGTAACTATTCACAACGGAAATTCTGGCTATATTACTCTTTCATTCTTTTACTTATAGGTTACCCCGAAATATAAATCTTAACTATTCTCTGCTTAATATTGACGAGCTCTTGAGTTTCCACAAGATTACTATCATCACTTATAACATAACAAGATACGGAGATCTTATTCCTTAATATAAAAGTTCCACACCTTAATTCACTTTCCAATACTCATCTACAAAGTTGCTCGAGAAGAAACCCTAACCTCTTACTTTCACTAGTGCCTCATTTCATCCCCTCAAACCAATCTACTATTTCGAGGTTAGACCCTCTGTGAAACTTGGATAGGCGAACTTCAAGAATCGCTCTATCCTCACACCTCTCTTGGTTTTTAGGTTAGTTGATTGGTTTAGGGCTTTGGTGCTCAACTAACCGTACTAAGATATCAATCATATGGTTAATAGTAATAGCTACTTGGTTAGCTCTTTCATTCCTAGGGTTTTGGTTTGGTCTAGATGCCATTCCCTAGTCATCCCCACAAACTTGGGTTGCCTAACCCCTCGTCCTCAACCTCTTTCACTCTTTTGGTCGTTCATAAATTTAACATTTATAAAGGTATGACGTAATATAAGTACACATAAACGAAGTTTGAAAATGACACTTTGATCATGCAAAACGAAAATAATTAGAGAGACACCGAAATAATTGTAAATGCGTACAACCCATAACATAGATTTGAAGTCATAAAACAACAAAGTCGAGCACCTCATAAGTAACGTTCAATTGTTTCAAAAAGGTAGGAAACATAGTGAAACAAAATACAAAATGCAATGGCCTTTGAACAAGCACCACCCTGACTATCCTTGACGAAACTATTAAAGTAGACTAAATCACTAACTTAGGGATTGGCGGTGTGAGAACCCTCACTTTAAAACACAATTTTTCTAAATTACATGCCTTGGCCTAAGATTTAAATCACTTATAACATGTCCTTGCATTGCATTCTACGTGCATTATAACATTTCCTTACATTGCACTTTATTACTCTTATTTGGATTGTAACATTTCCTTGAGTTGGTTTTATTTTATTTCACCACACACACTTTGACCAAGTGTCCTTTTATTTGTGGTTGGGACTTTATATGATAGTTTAGAGGTGTTAATTAGATATTGGAACATTTGGAGGGTAGAAACATCATTAGTCAAAGATTAAGGGAAGACAGAGCCAAGATCGGGCCAAGTGGCCAAACCCTAGCCATCCATCTTGTTTGACCAAAGGATTAGAGGAATTTTAAACCAACTTTGCCTTATTTCTTCCTCCATAATTTCGGCCACCTTGAAGCTTCCAAAGGAAGGAAGAAAACTCCATCTCCTTGCTTTTAAAACCCTAGTTTGATCTTGAGCAAAAACTAAAAGAGAAAGAGCTTGAGTTAGTAGAGTGATTTTCCTCCAACCCTAGTGTGTGTCTCAAGCTTTGAGCTTTGGTTTTGGTGGATTGTTTTGGTGGTTCAAGCTTCATACAAGAGAGGTACATGAACCTTAAATCCTAGTTTTCTTGTGTTATATGAAATGTTTGAAGTTTTGATGGCAAACTAGAAGTTGTTTGGATGTTTTTTGTGGTTAAAATTCTTGAACTAAACAAGTGGTAGTATGGTTTGTTGGTTTGCCTACCATGTGTTTGATGAAATGTTTGAGCTTTGTTCATAGCTTTCCTTCATATATTAACATGTTTTTGGACCCTCTTTGAGTTAGAGATGACACTTGACATGTTGTTTAAGTGAAAAACAATGAAAGGATGAAGGTTGGTGACATAAGTGAACTAGTGGACAAATTTGTTTGCTCTTGGCTGACCGATTTTGGAGGAGAGGTTTCTCCTTGATTTTGTGCTTCATTTGCACCTTATTTAAGCCTAAGAAACTTGAATAAACATTGGTTTAAGGTTTGGTATGAGTTAAAATGGAAATTAAGCAAGACAAGTGGTTGTTTTTGGGTAAGAAATGGACTGTTTTGGTTTCTTTTGGTGGCTAGACTGTTTTGACTCTTTTAATCACTTATGTGTATTGCATTTTGAGCTCCAATGGTACTAGATAACTTGCTCCCCTGTATATGAACCATAGGAGATTGAATTGGATGAATTTGAGCCAAAACAAGTGAAGTTAGCATCAAGAACTAGTGTAACTTTGCTAGGGTTTAGGGCTAATCAGAACTGGAAAATCAGCCAATTTGTCTGAACAACTGGTACTGATAGGAGATGAACTAGAGTGTGTATTTGATACTGTTGGAAAACCCTTTGAGTCTAGTTTCCAACGCCGCTAACGACACCTAATTCTGACCTTCCTACAGTGATATATGGGCGTTTCCCCGAGACTGCGCGGGCGCGACTGTTTTAACCGCGAAGAAGACTTTGAACTTGAATGAAAATTTTCTATTGCCCAACTTTCTTGCACTTGTCAAACTTGTTCTCTTATGACCTTTTACTGCATTTTGGGCCTAACTTGCATGGTGAATTGAGTAGATTTAACCACTCACTTGGTCACCTAATGAGCTCACATTTGGGTTGGAAATGAACCTAGATTGTTAACGATTTCCCTCGTTTCTCTAGGATTGGGAAACGGAGGTGAACGTAACCAAGGAACTTGACGTTTGAACTCTACATTACTTGACAGGTGAGTGTTCCAAGTACATGAAAATATTTACGTGGAATGTCTCCTTGCTTGAATAATGCTTACTTGGTTAAAGTAATTGCTCTTGAATTGATAATCTTTGGGATGAGGATGTACTTTATCATACTCGATCCTTTGTAGTTCACTTCGTGATATTGATATAAGATGAAATGCTTTGCTTGCATTTGACTTGTTGGTCACTCGGATGGTTATCCCACCGACTTACGTGTTACATGCTCATTGTAGTTAGACAATGCTAGGTACTTGATTTCTTGTCTCATAGGCAAGTGTGTACTTTATCGTACTTGACCTAACTCGACTAAATTTGTGAGATTTTGTTAAAA
The DNA here is from genome assembly GCA_023065735.1 of Coffea humblotiana. Taxonomy (NCBI): domain Eukaryota; kingdom Viridiplantae; phylum Streptophyta; class Magnoliopsida; order Gentianales; family Rubiaceae; genus Coffea; species Coffea humblotiana. The sequence goes on along the minus strand of JACYVW010000015.1, from coordinate 329,960 downwards.
CATGGGTTAGCCGTTTTGTTACAACTGAAAAGTGGCCAGAATTCGGCCACTTTCTGGTCGGATTTGTGGCCGAATTTGCTAGTTTTCTTGTTTGATCAGGGTTCTTAACCACCTGATTTTCAACTGTTTGGACTTGAAATAATTGAAGTGCTTGAAACATGATATGCTGAACTTATTTGTGACTCGAACCTGTTTAGGCGAGTGTGCTCTTATGTACACTCAATTGACCCGACTTGACTAAACACTTAATATCTCCTTTACGCATGAACAAGTAACTTGATTTGTATATGACCTGTATATTGATTTGAAATACTTGGAATACTTGAGAATGTGAATTGTTGGACAGTACTTGTGGCTTAATTCTGGCTAGACGAGTGTGTCCTTATCGCGCTCGACATCCCCTTCTTGAATGATCTTATACTCGCTTGCACTTGATTGACCTGTACTTGTGTTCGTGCTTGTGCTTGACTTGTAAGTGCTGAGCGGTAGTATGTACCACATTCAGTCTGAGTGGGAGGTGCCTCTCGTCCCGTCTCACTACTTTTATCCTTGATTAAATCGATTGGAGAGTTTCTCGTCAACACTAGTGTTGAGCAGTAGCATGTATCACACTCCATCCGAGTGGGAGGTGCCTCTCATCCCGTCGCAGTACCTCTATCCTATTTTATCGAGTGGAGTGTTTATCTTCTCGACTAATTGGTATGCTTGAATATTACCACCATTGTTTATTTCTGAATACGGAGTTTTAAGTGACAACTAACGTCTCCAAGTTTTACTGTGTGAGCGTTGGATAACAGCTAACGACTCCAATCTTGATCTATTTGAATACTTCGGGGCTATAAGTCATATCCTGAATTACTGTATATCTGGAACTATAAGTCCAACCTCGGGGCTAGTTGGTCGAATCGAGTCGGCAAGGGCTTGGTCGATGGAGATTGACGAACCTTTGGGGTACTTCTTTGACGTTCGGACCCGGTAAGGGGTATGTTTGGTGGACGGAAATTGATGTAAAGTGGTGATCTACGGACGTTATACTTTAGTGGTTGACGGAGAGTTAACAGACCTTGTTCAAGCTGCAGTGGAACTTGCTCCTGAGAGCAACCTATATCCTTTGAAATGAATGTGTTCTTTACTATACACTTTTGCATGATCTATTTGGCTATTTGTTTAACTATATATTAGGTCATGATCTATTTGTTTAACTATCCGCTGTATGGTCTTGCCTGTTATAGTACCTGCTTGTTTTCTTGGAATCTCACTGGGCTTTTAGCTCATTCCACGCCATTTGTTTTCCTTACAGGGATGAGAACATGAGAGGTTGAATTGAGGAAAGTCTCGATTTCTTCTAAGATTGTTAGTTACTCGAGCGTGTACTTCATAGATATCTAGCTAGCTTGTTTAGTTAGATTTTGTAAGTCTGATCCTTTGATTATATTTATAGGTCGTGTGGATGTTGGAGGACCATGAGTGTATATGCTAAAGGTTGTAATAACCATCATTTTCTTTTATTGAGGGTTTTTATTTGTAAGTTTTCCTGAATTGTGACTGACTCCTGGCGAGAGTTGGGCAGGCGGTCCCGTCAAACCCTTGGGTACGCCCTAGGGGGAGGTGGGGCTGTCACAGGCGGAGCCAGAAGTCTCTGCTACTTCAGTAGAATCATCTTCATTTTCAGCACTAGGAGTTTCCTCCTCATGTTCCTCGTCCAGTATCTTGCCATTCACCACTTGTTCGACCAAGATAACACACTCGGCCATCATCCCCTCGGTCCGGTCTCTAACCTCATGTACTATCTTAGCAAGTTGACTCTTAACCTCTTGAAGCTGCTCATAAGGAGCCTTAGTCTTTTCTTCGCTCCTCAAGTACCTCAGTCTCCAATTCAGGAATTCTAGTAGTCTGGGCATCCACAGTTGCCCTCAGTTCTCGATTATCCTCTCAAACTACCCTAGTTTCCTCGGACAACCGCTTGCGGTCATCAATCACCGCTAACGCCCGTTATTTGGGTACGAGTAAGTCTCCGGCGGTCACATGGAGTCCCAGTTCGGCGAGTTGGGTTATATCTCCAACGAGCTCCCCTAGGCCTTTCTCGATAACGGATCACCGGAAGGCGCCCCTGAGACGGCTCACTACCCCCATTACCTTCTATAACCTACAATTAAAATTGAAAGTTTAGGTAGATCCAAGTATACTAAATAAATTAGATTCGATCATTTCGTACTATTCCACATATCTCTCACAAGATCAAGACTCCTAATTGTTCACTAACTCAAACCTAGGCTCTAATTTTCATTCCTACAAGCGATCACTTAATTCTCAAGCCAATCCAACAGTCCGGCATCCTAAACTTCAAGCCTAGAATACACTACAAAGATTTGAAGCCTAAGCTCTGATACCAACTGTGACGCCCCCATTTCTCCCAAGGGCGAACCCAAGGGTATCCGCAGAACGCCTGCCCAACTCTCGCCAGGACTCGATACAATTCAATTCAAACTTAAGGGTAACAACTAAATAATAAAAGTCGAAATGAAGAAAAGTCGCTTCCTTAAATAAATATTCAAATCTTACAACACAAGTTCTCAAAAGTACATCACTTTTCCCAAACTACAATCACTAGAAGTCGACTAATCAATTACATCCCAAAATACTAATCAAAAAGTAATAAGACCAGCTTCTCCAAAATTCTTTCCATTCCAAGCTCCTGTTAAGGAAAACAAAGCTAATGGGGTGAGCGGACGCTCAGTGAGGCCAAGAAACATGCAAACACATAGTTCACATAATCATGACATTTGGACGAGAATTAAAACAAGAAAGTTCAAATAATTCATAAATAATAATAAACACACATTCAATAGGAAACAGGAGCGGAGCTAGATTCCACTTGCTTCGCCAAGGCTCGATCAAATACTCCCCCATGATGACACTCCGTCAGCCGGGGTGGATATTAAATCCGTAGAATTTCACTTATTCTTCCCCGTTCACCGTTACACCCCCTACTCCGGGCCCGCACTTCTTTTATATAAGAATGATACTACTCGAGTATGCCAAGCGAGATCTCTCCAATAGATCAAGTTTATAAAATTTTCTCATGACTCACCAACCTTCACGACCAAGCCCATGCCGGCTCGAGTCGCAAGGTCGGCCGATGAGTTTGGGCGTCCCCACTATTATAAATATAAGTCGAGGAGATTCACTCCAATTGACATTGATTCAAACATAGTATAATTCACTATTGCAGCACTTCACTTTATTCACTTAGCAAATTCAATTTCATACAATTCAAATATAATTCACTTAAAAGAGAACGAGTGCGGTAAAGTACACACTCGACTCGACACTTTTCAAAATACTCAAATAATGAGAATAATTAAGCACGTAGCAACACTTCATACACTTGACACTCACCAAGTCAAAAGTGGGTAAGTGAGCAAATAAGTCTTCAGGCGTCCGTTTCGAGATTCTCTTGAAGATCCCCTTGAGCGCCTGAGCAAATAATAATTGACTATCACTCACTATTACTTACAACCCCTTGCTAACAAGGAAGAATATACACTTGCAATACTAAAACAATGTCACGAAAGAGAACCTTAATCACTTCAAAAATCGAGGTTCAAAAGTGAAATTTAAAGTCCCAAGAGAACTAGCCTCTACCATGAAATCGAGTTTAAAACAGTTTATCAATATCAAGAAAGAGTAACGAGTTCTCAAAACTTATTTCTTAAGAAATCGGAAAATTTCCCGTTTTACGCAACAATCTTTGAAAAATCAAATCTTGAGTTTGGTATGTCCAAAAATGGAAAAATCTATACCATCAGAAACTAGGTTCAAAGTACTAAAAGTACCTAGAAAAATACTTTTCCAAGATTCTAAAACGAAAATCATTCATTTTTCTGCCCAAAGTCTCAGTTCCAAGAAGACAGGTTTGATCTGGCCTTGATTTTCAGCAATCTTTGGAAATTCGGCATAATTTACAGAAAGTGAATCGGCCCTTGAAATTCGTAACACAATAAGAGTTCCAAACAAGATTTCAAAACACGACAAACGGAACTAGACTCGGAATTTTGATCGTCAAGATATAGTAGCTTAAAGTCGGTTGAATTTTGTACGCTGATCAGAAATTTCCAGATTTGAAAAGCAATTTTTGGGGTGTTATTTGGGGATCGAAATGGTATTGAAATTATACCAAATTTGGTACACTTAAACTTCCATATGTGGAATACCTCTCTATCAACTTCATAGAAAAACTCACGTGGGAAGGCAGTTAACAAAAACTACCAAAGTTCGAAAAATGTTTCAAGGCCAATCTGCCCTCATGCTTTTCTTTCTTTTCCAAACGTTTTGCACAATGAAATCAGCCCCAATTCGATCCAATTTTAAAACCAAGGTTCTATAAACATTTAATAAGTAATTGAAATCAAAATTTTCGAGACAAAACATCCCAAAACAACTCTGACCATTCGGCCAGCAAGAAGGGAAAAGCTTTCCAGTTTCCCAGGTTTGTTGTACTTTCGAAAATCAGACCACATCTCACTCAATACAAGTTCAAATTGGGAAATGGTTGATGGCGTTGGAAACTAGCTTGAAAATTCTACATTTTATCAGAAAGAGTCGTTCCCAAAATCAGTTCACAAGTGAGAGAAATTCGAGCCACAAGATGCAGCTTCTCCATTCCTCTCGGACAGACAGTCACAACAGAACAACAAACCTTGCCGAATCACTACGGATGACTCAAAATGAACTAGCAGGTGGTTTGTATACCGTTGGAAATCTATGAATGTCTAGTTTTGAATGCCGCTAATGGCACTCAATTTTGACTTGTATATAGAGAGATACATTCAAACAAAGAGGTATTGTTCGGCTGCCCAGATTACCATTTCCAGATTTCTTTCAATTTCTAAAACTCTAGTTTTGAGCAACCAATTGAAACAATTTTTGGTAGACACTTTGTACACATAATATACAACATATATCACTCAATTTCACAGCCAAACAACCAACAAAAATTCGAAATACAAGCAAGATAACCACAGGACAGTTTCGGCCAGCTCTCATGCACAGCTTGTCCTCGATTTTTCCTTCACTTTCTAACCGTATTCATCTCAAATAACACATAAACAACCACAATCAACTAATTACACATCAAGTCAACTACCTATAATCCACCTCAAGACCGCTAGCCTAGTGATTAAAGCAAGATAAATGATTTTCCTCAAGTCCTCTACCTATTTCTTACTTAGGGTTGTAAACCTATGCAATCTAAGTTTCATTCTTGAAGAAAATGGAAAGATTTGAAGGAGATGGTGGATACATCTTGAACCCTTGAAGAAATCAGAAATTTCTCACCACAAAACCTCCAAGAAACTCCACTAGATGATGTTTTCCTCCAAGCTAGAACTAACCTCCAAATAGTATGTGAGTTGGGTGAAGATTTGTGAGGGAAATGGAAGCAAAAATGCTGCAAGATGAAGAGAGCTTTCTTCTCTTCTTTTCCTTTGCTGTTCGGCCAACCAAGAGAGGGGAGAGAGAGAAGGGTTTGTGTTGTGAACCTTTCCTTGGAAGATTGGAGGGAAAAAGGTGCAAAAAGGTATCCAAGGTCAACTTTGAATAGTGCGCGAATAGTGTCCCGTACTACCACTTTTTTATCTTGTTTGTTTCACTTGTGCACTAATCTTCAAATGTATTTCCTTTAACACTGTAATTATTCACTCTTAGCAGTCTAGTATAAGTTTCTTAAATCTCCACTTAGTCGTTCCGACGCGAAATGCTCGAACTTTCGATTCGCGTGCGATAAAGCGAAATTTTTTAACTCACTCACCACTAATCCCTCAATTAACTTTTTCTAATCTACTATTGATCATTCTTAATCTTCAAAGATTATTGCACTCTCGGATCGAATATTATCTCGAAAAACGTATACTCGCAATTTCTCGCTAAACGAGCCTCCGAAAAATTAAATTTGCTAACGGAACGTTTTAAAAATATAAGTGAGACATTGCTCCATGTAAATGGATTTAAAATGGTTGAAATAAATTATTCGGAGAAAACGGGTGAATAAATAATTAAATAAGCCAGTAAAATTGAATTAAAAGTAAGTAAAATTCGGGTCCTCACAAAATAAATCATATAAAGTATAATAAAGCAAATAAACACATAATTCACATATAGCACATACGCATGATATTTAGATGCAAAATCCTAAAAAAGCGAGTAACACGTAACACACAAGCATGCAAAACACAAAAAGCAAATAAAACCCTAACTATTACATTTGGGGGCCCTAACTACAATCTAAAGGGGGTAAAGAATGAAGTCAAATAAAATAATAACCTAACTATTACAACTTTGGCATTTAATTGCCTTCCCAAATAATTAAAAATTAAATTAAATTAAATATACAAAATCAAAAACAATTAAAAAGACTAAATAAATAAATGTAATAAAAACATTTAAAAAGCATGCAATTACACACATAAAAGTCACATAGGGGCACATAGGATCAAATAAAGGATAGATTATACTTCTCTTGAATTGGCGGACCTAAGAAAATGGCAATTTTTCTTATTGACCCTCCAAAACAAATAAAAAAGTCAATGCATCACTTTAATTAACAAATAATCACATGAAATGAAAAATAAACATGAAATTGAATCAATTAAAATATTTACATAAAAATAACAACCCATATTCAAGGAATTTTAAAACAAGTAATGGAATAATTGAACAATTATAAAAGTTTTAAGGGTCAAATTATTATTACAAAATCTTAGGGGCTAAAAGTTAAAGAAAACCAAAATGAAAGGCCCAAATTGCAATTAAGGACTTAATCGAAAGAAAACTAAAGTTTTTAGGGTCATCGCATAATTAAGCAAAAATTGAGGAATTAAACTGCAAAAATTCTGGAAAACATCATGCAAAGCTTCGAAAGACAACCAAAAATAGGGGATCTAATCGAAAGAATTATAACAGTTTCGAGGAAAATTATGAAGTTGTGGAACTCTGGGGCTAAATCACAAAACAAAACGAAAATGGAGGGACTGAAATTGCAATTTTAGACAAGTAATTGTCTTCTCCAACGAGCTAACATCAATTAGCATTTCAGCTTTCTTTGCGATCAGAGCAATACCAGAAAATTTGGTTTCAACTCTAACCATTCCCAACAGACAATGAAACTCACAACACTCCCTCTCATAACATCAATTCGGATTCAAACATAGGGAAGCATAGAGAAATAAAAAAACAGAAAAAGAGCAAAGAACCAACATGTCAAAGCCTCTCAAGACTCTGCTTTCTACCATGAAAAAATTAGCTATCATGTTCGAACAAACACTGAACTAGCCGAATGTTCCTTTTTCTCACACGTAAAACGCAGGCAAAATCATCTTCAAGTAGAACTCTCAATTGGGCATTTCATCGAACAGGTCAGGGGTATAAAAAAATTTCGCCAATTTTTTTGCTCAATTGAAGTTAATCAGCCCCCAAAATTTATCAGAAACAAAGATTTCAGTCCAATCAACCCATAAAAGCGTGTACGATCAGAAAATTATGGACAACCAACAGGAAAATCGCAATAAACAAATTCACAAGAGACATGCTTGGGGTTGGGATTTCCAGCGTTTGCACTTGAAGAAGAAAAAGAAAAATGATATTTAAAGGGAAGGAAGAAAAAAAATGACTTACAGTGCTCTTGTTCGGTGAAAATTTGCAGGCGATGAAGGTGGATTCCGGCGAGATGGTGGCGGCTCCGGTTGCCCTCCATTCTGTTTTCCTTTTCCTTTGTCTATCACCCTTGCTCTCTCTTTCGTTTGATTACTCGAGGACCTCCCTCAATTTTCTCACATTTTCCCCTGTTCTTGCTCTCCTCTTCCTCTGTTTTTTTTTCTTCTTGGCCAAAGGCCCTCTCTCTCCTTTTGCTCTGTTTTTTCAGTTCTCCCCTTTGCTCTGTTTCTTTTTTTTCTTTCCCCAAAAACCTCCTCCCTTTTCGTTCAGCCCCCCTGTTTCTTCCTTGTCTGCTGCCCCTCTAGTTTTTCTCCTCTCCTTGCTCAGTTTTTCCCTCAGTCGAAAGCCTCCTCTGTTTTTTTTTTACTCTGTTCTTTTTTTTTCATTCCCTTTTCCTCACTTAGTTCCCCTGTTTTTTCCCCCAGCCAAAAACCTCTTCTTCCTAGTCTTTTTCTTGCTTTTGTTTCTTTCTTTTTCACCTCCCCCAAAGCCTCTCCTTGGTTTTTTCTTTTTCTTTTTTTTTGTTTTTCCTCCCAAAAATCCCCTCAATCAACAAGTGTCATCTTACTTATCAAATAATAGAGACATTTGTCTAAATTCTATCCATCACACCTAGCCCTCTTGCATGGCCTTCACTTGTCTACTATCCCCCTAATATACTTGTCTAATAATCCCCTATTACACTTGTTTTCTTATTTTATTTATTTATTATATATTTTCCAAAATCAATTTAGGTAAACAACAAAAAATGTTAAATCCGAATTGTAAATGCATTGCACCAATTTTTATTTATCTTTAAAAAATGAATCTAAAAGGTTTAAAGACAAATTTTGAATTTTTGTGAGAATTTTTCCTTTTTCAGAAATTTAATGCAAAAATATCTTATAAATAAAAATGATAAACCTAATTTATAAAAATAAACAAAGTGAACATTAACTATCATTTAATCAATAAAATAAAAATAAAATAAAATAAAAAAAGAATAAAGCTAAAATTGAATAAAAATAAATGAAATTTTGGTGTCTACAACTGCCCCTCTTTGTCTGAATTTCGAAGAGATTCCAGATAAAAACGTAGACACCAAATACTTACCTGTATTTATTCTGCCACGAGCTGAAACCTGTAAACATAAAAAGGTCAGTGGGATACAACCCAAGCCTGACAAGATAAAACAGGTCAGTGGGATACAACCCAAACCAACCGAGGTTGGTGGGACGAAACCCAAGCCCAACAAGATAAAACGGTCAGTGGGATACAACTCAAGCCTGCCGTACCATCGGTCAGTGGGATAATACCTGATCTTACCATCAAATTGGTTAGTGGGATAATACCTGATCCTGCCATACCATCGGTCAGTGGGATAATACTCGATCTTGCCATAACAATTCTTCAACAAGAAATTAAATTTGATTTGTTAAGAAGGGGGTAGAAGGGTGGGCGATGGATGCTGAGACTTCACTGACAAGAAAATTAAATTTGAATTTTCAAGAAAAGGGGTAGAAGGGTGCGGGGTGGACGCTGAAACTTCACCAACAGTAAATTAAATGATTTTTGTCAAGAAGGGAGGAAGAAGGGTGCGCGGCGGACGCTGAGACTTCACCAACAGTAAATTTAAATTTGATTTTTCAAGAAGGGGGGTAGAAGGGTGCGCGGTGGACGTTGAGACTTCACCAACAATAAATTAAATGTGATTGTCAAGAAATAAAATAGAAGGGTATGCGGTGAACACTGAGACTTCACCAATAAGAAATTAAATGTGATTGTCAAGAAGGGGAGATAGAAGGGTGCGCGGCGGATGCTGAGACTCGCCGATAAGAAATTAAATTTGATTTTTTTTGTGACGACCACACCTCCCCCTAAGGCGAACCAAAGGGTTTGGCGGACCGCCTGCCCAACTCTCTCCGGGACTCACTACAATCCTTAAATGAGAAACATACCAATTTCCAATGATTACATCTAAATATGCCAAAAGAATAACACGACTATAATATTTCATTTGTACAAGTACATCCAAGGATACAAATCTCAAATCAACTACATCGAGTTTCAAATCTTACAATTCCCCAAAGGTCAGTTACAAAATACCAAACTATACAAAAGACTAGCATTCACTAGTATCTTCCAATCACTTCTTTCACGTCACTCTCCTGTTAAGGAATAACAAATGGAATGGGATGAGTTAACGCTCAGTGAGGCCAAGAAAGCATGCAAACACATAGTTCAAGTAGCAATAGCACTCATACGAGAAATAAAGCTATAACGTTCAAGTAATTCACAATTTAAAATAAAACACACTCATTAAGGATACGGGAGCTCTCAGGAGCTGATTTCCACTTGCTTTGCCAAGGCTCGATCCAATACCTCCACGAAATGGCACTCCGTCAACCAGGTAGGTATTAAGTCCGTAGAACTACACTTACTTCACAATTACGTTCACCTTTACACCCTATGTTTCGGGCCCGCTCATCATTTAGAAAGGCGATACTACTCGAGTATGTCAAGCGAGATCTCAAAAGATCAAACTTTTAATTTTCCCATGGTTCACCAAGCTTCTCGACCAAACCCTTGCCGTTTGAGTTACAAGGTTGGCCAATGGTTTGGGGTGCCCCCCAGAAGTATAAGTGGTCGATGAGGCATCGCTCCAATCGACTTATAATTGTTTATGGTTCTGAGTCGACATGAGAGATACCTCCCACCCGAATTGGTGTGGTACATGCTACCGCTCAGAGAACCGATTATAGCACTAAGACGGTATGGGAGGTATCTCCCACCCGAATTGGTGTGGTACATGCATCCGCTCAGAGCTCACGAGTTAAACATATTCATATACAATTACCAATCATATGTACAGTTACCAATCATTGTTTATGGTTCTGAGTCGACATGAGAGGTACCTCCCACCCGAATTGGTGTGGTACATGCTACCGCTCAGAGAACCGATTATAGTGCTGAGACGGTATGAGAGGTACCTCCCACCCGAATTGGTGTGGTACATGCATCCACTCAGAGCTCACGAGTTAAACGTATTCATGTCCAATTACCAATCATATGTATTCATGTAACAAGTATCACATAATTAAAGAGAGAGAGAACGATGGCGATAAAGTACACCCTCGTCTCGACAAGTTTACGTATCATGTATAACACTTGTACAATTAACATTTCAATCACATAAGCATTTAACATGCACTTGACACTCACCACTAGCCAAGGGCAAAATAAGAATGAAGCTAGAAGTCAAACGAGCTCTTCAAAGTTCTCGTGACCACCTGAGACATATACAATCATAGTTACCTAAGTGCTCGACCAAGGTTAAAAGAAAGACATTTTCTCACTACTCACTCTCAAGGTCACGAGTTCAAGCTAAATTAAAGAAACTTTTCTAGCTAAATCATTAGAATAATGCTCAAGAGAGCTCGAAGGTAGTTTTTGATTCAAGTTGTGGTAAGTAATTTCATATTCAAGAGAAAGTACCATTTTCACTTCCAGCACGAAAATCGAGGAAAAGGGGTAAAAGGTTTTCATTTCCCCAAAACTTTAAGTCTCATGCCCAAACCTTAAAAGGCAATGAGCATGCACACTATCCAAACTAATGGAGTTAAAACTCGTTTAAAACTCCACTTATTTCATAGAAAAATATCAAAGTTAAGGTTTCAAGGTTCAAGTATGAAACTAGTAAAATTCATCAAGAATTACTCTAGTCAAAACGCTCCCTTTTTGGTTTCAAACTGATGGAAATCGAGGCCACAAGAATAGGATTGAAGTCTATAATTCAAGTACGAAGAGAAGTGTTATAAACAAGGGAAGTTATCGAGTCAAGAAGAATCACAAAAAGGAGATTAATCCCTTGGAAACTAAGATTCGAAATGGAGTTTAAATTTCAAAGAGATCTCGTATTAAACCGTGAAACTACACTTAAAACAGTTCAACAATTGCAAAGGAAGGTGGAAAATTCTTAAAAGAGCAATTTGGTTGAAAACAGAAAATTTCCAGTTTAGAGTGACACTACTTGGAAAAAATCGTATCTCGAGTTTCTTAAGTCCAAAAATTGAAAACTTTATACCATTGTAAACTAGGTTCAAAGTACTAAAATTTCCTAGAAGACACTTTTCCAAGATTCTAAACGGAAAGCATTCATTTTTCAACTCAAAGTTTCAGTTCCAAGAAGACAGGTTTGAATTAGTCTTGGTTTTTCAGCCATCTTTGGAAATTCGGCAAAATTCACAAAAAGTGAATCAGCCCTCAAAATTCATAACACAATAAGAGTTCCAAACAAGGTTTCAAACACAATAAACAGAACTAAATTCAGAGTTTTTATCATCAAGATATAATAGTTCAAAGTTAGCTGAATCTTGCAAACTGATCAATGAATTTCCAGATTTGAAAAGCAATCTTTAGGGCGTCATTTGGATATCGAAATGGTATTGAAATTACACCAAATTTGGTTCACTTAAACTTCCATATGTGGAATACTTCTCTATCAAATTATAGGCAAAAAATCATGTGGGAAGGTAGTTAACAAAATGACTAAAGTTCGTGAAATTTTCAAAGTAAATCTGCCAATCCACTCTATCTTTCTTTCCAAAGGTTTTGTCCAATGAAATCAATCCCAATTCACTCCATTTTTGAAACCAAGGTTCTAGAAACATTTAATAAGCAATTGACCCAAAAATCTTTAAGGTATAACCTCCCAAAACAGGTTTGACCACTCGGCCAACAAGAAAGGAAAAACTTTCCAGTTTCCAGCTTTGTTGCACTTTCGAAATCAGACCACATCTCACTCAATACAAGTTCAAATTAAGAATGGTTTATGGAGTTGTAAAATAGGTTCAAAATGATACATTTCATCAGAAAGGGTCGTTCCCAAAATCAGTTCACAAGTGAGAGAAAATAGAGCCACAAGACGCAGCTTCTCCATTCCTCTTGGACAGACAGTCACAACAGGACAGTCAACTTTGCTAAATCACTACGGTTCACTCAGTTCGAACTAGCAGGTGATTTTTATACCATTAGAAAGCTATGAATGTCTAGTTTCAAATTCCACAAATGGCACTCAATTTTGACTTTTTTACAAAGAGTTACATTCGAACAAAGAAGCACTGTCCGAGACCTCTGCTATACGTTTTCTAGATTTGATTCTTGCCAAAACTCAAGTTTTATGCAACCAAATGAAACGATTTTTGAAAGGCACTTTGAACACACAATATACAACATATATACATCAATTTCACAGTCAACTAAGTATCAAAATTTTGAAATAAAAACTGAACAACAATGGACAGAATTTCGGCCAGCATGCATGCATCTTCCTCTAGCTTTCTTTTTCAACTTTTCAACTCAAACTACACCATATTTCATCAAAGCAAGTAACAAACAAGCAATTAAACACACAATAATCCTCAAGGTAGTTACCTATAAGCCTCCTCAAGACCGCTAGCCTAGAGATTAAAGCAAAGTAAATGGTTTTCTCAAGTCCTCTAACCTAGTTTCTTGCTTAGGGTTGTAAACCCATGAAAACTAAGCATCATTCTTGAAGAAATTGGAAAGATCAAAGGAGTTGAAGGTTCCTCTTTAAACCCTAGATGAAATCAGATTTTTCCACCAATAACTCCCCAAGAAAATCCACGGAGTGCTTCTTGCTCCAAGATAAAACTAATCTTCAAAGTGTTTGGAAGTTGGATGATGGATTGCAAGCCAAATGAAAGCTAGAAGTGAAGAGTTTCTTCCTCCTTCCTCCTTGGTGTGTTTGGCCGAGAGAGATGAGAGAGAGATGAGGGGTTTGAGTTGTGAATCTTGTCTTGGAAGCTTGGAGGGAAAGTTGCTTTAAGTTAGGTGCAAAAAGTCAACTTTGAATAGTTGTCGCGCGCGGGTTTCGTACCACCGTTTTCTCTCGGGTTTGATACACTCATGCACTAATCCTCCAAGGCACTTCCTTTAACACTATAATTATTCACTCTTAGTAGTCTAGTATTAATTTTTCAAATCTCCAATTAGTCATTTCGAAGCGAAACGCGCGAACTTTCGACTCGCGCGCAATAAAGCGAAATTTTTGAACTCACTCACCTCTAATCCCTCAATTAACTTTTCTTAGTCTACTATTGATCATCCTTAATTATCCAAGATAATTGTACTCTCGGATCGAATATTGCTTCGAAAAATGTGTATTCGCTATTTCTCGCTAAACAAGTCGTAGAAAAATTAAATTCGCTAGCGAAACGTTTTAAAAGTATAAATGGGACATTTTTGCGAACATATGGGTTTAAAATGAATGAAATAAATTATTCGGAGTAAACGGGTGAATAAATAATTAAATAAGCCAGTAAAATGAAATAAAAGTAAGAAAAATAAAATTTCGGGTCCTCACATTTTTTATTTGGAGAATCTTTTCAAAAAATTTGCCCTAATTTTCAACCAATTATTGCACAACTGATCATTTGCTTTGCATTATGGCATTGTTGCTCCTCCTTAAAACTTTGATTCACACCTCTTCTTTGGTTTGAACCATGAATGTTCAATTTTTGGGTGACATTCCACAATTATATAAAAATTTGCCAAGTTTTGTTATTTGAAACACGTATGGACCTGCAAGAGCAAGAAAGAACAAATAATGCCACAACCATTCGACCCGTCTAACTTTCAAGAAACTTGTAAACATGAGTATTTTGATGTTTTACCCTCGATGCAGCGAAAACTCAACTTTACTCTGTGAACTGTATCAAGTTTCGCTAACTTCCAACGCTAATGAAGTGTAACATTTGGTATCCAGGAACTTTCAATAAATCAAAGGGATTGCCATTTGATAAACCCAAAGAGATAAAGGAGACCATGAAACACAAGAAAAATATTTTATTTATAGAAAAATGATGAAAGTCCAAGCAACGATTTACCTTTATTGATAGAAAATTAATTTTAGAGAAATGAACCTATACACTCAAAAGTTTATGTTTGATGAACCAAAACACTTTAACCTCGAACAAAATATCATGTTTGACCATTTGGATATCATCCCTTCGACGTTCAATGCTTGGCAATAGATCCACAATGTAAAGAGAAATTCCAATGAACTGAATCACCAGCCTTTCAAATCCAAACTCACCTTTCCTCGTAAAAACGTACCTTAGCGCCCTTTCGGATTTTCACTAAGGTTAACCCCACCTTTTTATTTTCTCTCCTTCTTCTTTCTGTTTTTTTCTTTCTTCTTCTTTTTCCCTTTTTTTGTTGTTGTTGTTTTTTTTCTTTTTTTCTGATAATGATCGCTCTTCCCTTTTGAAGGTGTCCTTGTGAATTTTCACCTGATGAGCAGTGTCAACCTCAAATCTAATCAATTCAGAAATACAGCTAAAATTTTCTATTTTCTCTGGCATCAGTATATGGTCATCATGTGCCAATTAATTTAGAAAATTTCTTGACAGAGGTATTGCAAAGAATAGAAGTCAGGACTTTCGGCTTTTGTAATGGGGTCCGGTGGGGTGTTTAGAAAAGTTAAGATTTGAAAGCGGATTTCAAAAGTGGTTTAAATGATCTGAGATTGCGTTATTACACCAACCCTATTTTAGGGTTAAATCAAAACTTGCCCCAGTTTATTCTCAACTGAGACTCTTTTTTATTTGATTTTCCTTCTTTTTTTTCTCTCTTCTTCTTTTTTTTCGGCCTTCCTTCATTCCATTCATCTTTTGAACTTTTTCAAAGTTTGCCCCAATTTATTTTTAACTGAGGTTTTCTTTTGTTCGTTTTCTTTTCTTTCGGCCTTCCTTAAAAAATTAAATTTACCCCAGTGTGGGGTTCTTTCTTTTTTCACAACTAAATTTGCTCCAATGTGGGGTTTACGATTCTCAGGATTTATGAAACGAGATAATTCATTCTGCAAGTTCAAAAGGGACCACTAGGGATAAAATGTCTCAATTGGAAAGAAAGAGAGCCCAATTTTATTCTATTCCTTACATTAACTCTGAAAGGAGACTTTCATTAATGCGAAATTTTGCCTATATCTGAATTAATCAGTTGAGGGAAACTCTCGGCAATCCATATCTGTGAAAATAAGTACTCCGCTAGGCAATACCTTTTTGACAATAAAAGAACCTTGCCAATTTGGGGGTAAACTCTTCTTTTGGCCTCATCTTGCACCGACAATTTGTCTCCTATAGTAAGCACGGACCAATCCTTTTGATAATATTGATCTTGACGGGCTGCATTTAGCTGCTTCTTATCAAGCAATCACTGATTTCTATTTCCTTAATCTTGATCCCAATTTAGCTTGAGTCTCTCTTTATACCATTCGGGCCTCTTTGAAACATTTTCGGATGTCTCTTTGCTACTCCTCTCATTTTGAAATCCAAATTCACATTCGTGAGATATTGAGATTGCTGCTATCAAATTTTGGAGCAGTGATATCCAAAGGAATTTTATTCTCGGCCATTTGAAAAAAATGTGTAAGTAACACTGTATATAGAAAACTGTACATTTTATTGAATTTCAAGATAAAGATCACACTTAATAGCATGTTACTTGTTAAACAAGACGTGTTTTACAAAAAGCCACTTGATTCAAGAATATTTACAAAAAACATAGTTAAACAAAAGATACACGCATGAATGATTTTCATGGATTTTAACCAAAGACAACTCCCCCAAGTTTATTGAAATTCCCTTCAAGAGGAAAGGATCTCACTAGTTCAGGATTTTCAAATTTCCTCATTGGAGGTAAATGTTTCAAACGTGTCATTGTGTTCGGGAAAGGAATTCGCACTTATGCTCGGTTTTTGTTCTTCCCTTTTCCTTAACACTATATCTCCCGCTTCGATCATATTCTGAATTTTATGTTTCAATACCCAACAATTATTGGTGGGATGCCCGGGAGCTCTAGAATGATAAGCGCAAACGGCTTGAGGGTCATAGTTAGAGGGAACACCCTTACGATAGATCTTGGGAGGCATAACACCTATTTTTCTAGCAGCTTTGAGTTGTTCGTATAATTGATCGATGGGTCGGCCCAGGTTGGTGAAGGTGCGATATCTGGTTGGATTTCGAATTTTACTGTTTAAAGGATAAGTTTGGTTGTTTGGTTGAACAGGTCTCGGATTATAAAGGGGGCGACGTCAAGGGTGATTGGGTTGAAAAGTTGGGACGGGTAGTATAGGTGGGTTTGCATAGTCTAACCGAGGTTGAGGGTGATTGATAGTAGTATGGTAAACAGGGCATGGATTATATAGGTAAGGGTATGAATAGGTTGGTTGACTAGCAGGTAAGGGATCAGGCTGAATACCGTTGCTGATACCAGCAACCAACTGGTCAATCATGTACCGTTGTGCGGCCATCTCCATGCTTAATTCGTTGAATTTGTTTAACACTTTGCTCAGTTGAGCTCCCAGATTTGCAAGGTTGGCTAGAGGTGTCGTGGTAGACCTATCGGATAATTCAGGATGTGTACTCATGTTTACACTATTTCTTAAAGCTCGGCTATGTGATCGAGTAATGATGGGGTTTCTTTGTGTAACTATATTTACAATTACCTGAAATTTTAGAAAAAAACCCTATTTAGATTCCTTTCTTGATTAATTGCTGACAAAAAGAAAGAAAAAGAAAGAAAAAAAGATGGGAGTTAGTAAAAATTAAAGTAATTCGGATGCATGTCCTATTGGGGAGTCCTTTTTATGCCAAGGGTAGGCCTAACATGAGAATGCAACCCTCTAGGGTAGGCACCTACAATACCTGATGAATCCGATCAACTTATTGATATTCGAATGAAAAGTAAATTGAAAAATTTGACCAATTGGAGTGAGAAGAGACATTTGTCCTAACAAAATGAGAACAAAGTTCGAATGGATTGATCACTTTGATTAATACATAAAATGATGTGTGAAAGAATCTACTCTTGAAAGGATTGTAATGTCTCGACCCGTTTATTTAATGAACCTTAGACCGAAACTCTAAAAGAAAATAAACGGATCAAATGGATCGGATAAAATTGATGATTTATTCAAAAAAAATTAACTGGATCGCCTTAAAAATGGATAAACTGATCAAATGGATTGAAGGAAATTGATGATTTATTCAACATTGACTGGATCACCCTAACAATGGGTAAACTGGTCAAATGGATTGAATGAAATTGATGATTTATTCAAAATTGACCGGATTGCCCTAAAACTGGTCAAATGAATCAAATGAATTGAATGACATTGATGATTTATTCAAAATTGACCGAATCACCCTAAAAACGGGTAAACTGGTTAAATGAATTGAATGAAATTAAGGATTTATTCAAAATTTGACCGAATCACCCTAATAACGGGTAAACTGGTCAAATGAATTGAATGAAATTGAGGAATTATTCAAAAATTGACTAAATTATTTCAAAATAAATAAATTGATCGAATAGATTGGATGAAATTAATGATTTATTCAAAAATTGACTGAATTATCCTAAAAATGAATTGATCAAATCGATTGGATGGAGTGGATGGTGTATCCAAAAAAATTGACTCAATCATCCTAGAAGTGAATAAATTCGTAAAAATAGAATGGATGGAATTGACGATTTATTTGAAAATTGACTAGATCACCCTAGAAGTGAGTAAACTAGTAAAACGGATTATTTGAAAATTGACTAAATTGTCAACCCATTGTGGTTTCAAAACTCATAAATTTTGTTGCAATGCATTACTTTATGATCCTTCTAAAATCAAGATTTGGCCTCAGTATATTTATCATCTCAAACATGGGGAATTATTTGTGAATTTCTTCAACTTAATGTCCTTTACGCAAGGGATTTTTACCAATTCTAATAAAATGGCCAAAAGATAATTGTTAGATGTTCATATTCTAATGTGCAAAAGTCACTCGATTATCATGGAAAAGATCGGATCCTACTTTACCTCGTGCACTACCCCTTTAGATGGTACAAGAAATATAAACGTGCAAGTCTCATTGGATTATATATCCGAGACACAAGGTGGCTTATTCCTAACGTGAGATTCCCTATACGACATTCCCTCTAGGGTTTACGCATGATGCCAATTTATTAAAGCAATTTAAATATGTAATTTGAAATGAAACATGACCTAAGGGACCCTTCGTATGCCAGGGTGGGTTTAAAATGATGTGCAATTATTAACCTACGATTGCAATACATCGGAATCTAAACGTGCAATAGCCTATCTAAGAGGGTAGGTTCTAAAAGAGTATCATGCCAGAACTCTTATTTTATAGTGTTTGTGAATGTAAAACGATAAAACAAAGAAATGTTAGTTCAACAATTAATCACATAACATATTGGAGCAATTTAGATGATACAAAAAGTGAAAAAGAAAAATAAGGAAAGAGAGTGGAATCCCTCCCCTCGTGTCTAGTGTTCTTAGTTGGGTAAGGTTGACTCTATCCTAGGCAAATTCTAATATGGATGCATGAGGTTGGACTCACTAATGCATCTAAACTCGAGAAGGCTTCAGGCTCCCAAGCCTTCAGACCAAGAGACGAAGGGTCATCACTCCCAAAGCCTTCGGTCGGTGGCTCGAGTGATCCCTTAGGCATCGCTATGGGCGTAGAGCACACCATCCGCCTACCTAAGGAAATCGATTCTAATCCTACAAGAAAATGTGGGAAGCGCCCACGAAAAAGAAAAAATAGGGTAAAAATAATGCATGCACGTATGAGGTGCTTCCTTTTGAGGGGAGGGATTATAATACCATTAAATGCGGTTGAAGGTTCTAGAGTAGCTACCCCCCCACCCAAGATGCAAGCGCGATATACAACATAAGTGAATGAAAGAAAGAAAATAAACACATTATTCATCATTCAGATGATTGTGTGTGTGAAAAATGCAAAAACCATAAAAAGGAGGAAAAAGGAAAAGGAAAAAGATGCAATCTAAAACCTCCAAATGTAATCTATAAAAAGATTTAGAAAAAAGAAAAGATTTGACCAAATCAAATGCTCGGACCCTCTAGCATCCCCAGTGGAGTCACCAAGCTGTCGTGCCCCATTTTTAAATGAAAAAATAAAGTGTTTCTAAAACTGAATTTTTGATTAATTTTGATTTCAAAAATGAGTTTTTGATTTTTAGAAAATAAATAAAGAAAATGGACCTAAATGGGACTTAAAAGTGCGACGGTTTTGACTTCAAAATAATAGTTTAAAAAGGGTTTTTTAATAAAAAATAGAAGTCGCCACTTGGTATGGAGTTAAGGTGTACCAAGTCACCTAAAATGAATTTTAAAAAAAGTAGAGAAAACCCTTTTTAAACGACTCCAAATCTTCGAAAATCAGAGAAAAAGATTCGGGAGTCACGGTTGAAGAAAGGGAAGGCAAGGATAAAATCCAAGACACCCTTTCAATCTAGCCAAGGCTAGTTGTGTGATTTAGTCAAAAATTTTCTTATTTTAACCTAAAACATTTATCACATTTGGATGTCACTATATGGATGCAAAACCTAAACCTAGGAGGATATCGGGGGGGTCGGAATATCTCTTCAAAATTTAATTGGTACAAATCACATTAATTGTGATGTCCAAGAGTGACTTTTTGAAGAGGTCACGAATATGCAAAAATATGAAACTCGAAGAAAAGAAAAGAAAATAATAATTATACAAATATACATGACCTAAAAGAATGCATCATAACGGGTGCGGGGGGATAAAATTCGTGACTTTAATTTTGCCTTTAATAGAGGGAATACGAGCGTGCTACGGTTAGAGAGCCACGCTCGTCCATATTCCATATTCGAAGGGGTATTCAAATCTAATCAAGCAAATGATCTAACCTAATTCTAATTTTCTTAAATGAAATGCAAATCTAATGTTATGTCCCATACATAGGATAAATAATATACATATAGGGGAAATATAGGGTAAGGGATATACATATAAGGGAAATGTCATGCAAAAGATGATAAAAGAAAACCCTAAAAATTAGAAATATGAATGAAAATGTAATGTTTTATCACACAAGCATGATCTAACGCGTGAATGGGTTCCTAAAGGTCTAGCATTGGACTAACCCATATCTATAAGTTCTCAGTAGCATAGGACTAGTGAGAACGGAAAAACTCAACTAGCCTTGGACTAGTGAGAAATCGGGAACAGGGCCACAACTAGTGTTGGACTAGTATGGAATCGAAAAAAAGGGCCACAACTAGCATTGAACTAGTGTGGTGATGACATACATTTATTATAGTCTAATAAATCATATAAAGCATAATAAAGCAAATAAACACATAAATCACATATAGCACATAGCACATAAGCATGATATTTATATGCAAGATCCTAAGAAAGCGAGTAACACGTAACACACAAGCATGCAAAACACAAAAGGCAAATAAAGCCCTAACTATTACGTTTGGGGGTCCTAACTACAATCTAAAGGGGGTAAAGAATGAAGTAAAATAAAATAATAACCTAACTATTACAACTTTAGCATTTAATTGCCTTCCCAAATAAATAAAAATTAAATTAAAATAAATATACAAAATCAAAACAATTAAAATGACTAAATAAACAAATGAAATAAAAATATGTAAAAAGCATGCAATTACACACATAAATGTCACATAGGGGCACATAGGATCAAATAAAAGATAGATTATACTTCCCTTGAATTGGCGACCTAAGAAAATGGCAATTTTTCTTATTGACCCTCCAAAACAAATAAAAAAGTCAAGGCATCATTTTAATTAACAAATAATCACATGAAATGAAAAATAAACACGAAATTGAATCAATTAAAATATTTACATAAAAATAACAACCCATATTCAAGGAATTTAAAACAAGTAATGGAATAATTGAACAATTATAAAAGTTTTAAGGGTCAAATTATTATTACAAAATCTTAGGGGCTAAAAGTTAAAGAAAACCAAAATGAAAGGCCCAAATTGCAATTAAGGACTTAATCGAAAGAAAACTAAAGTTTTTAGGGTCATCGCATAATTAAGCAAAAATTGAGGAATTAAACTGCAAAAATTCTGGAAAACATCATGCAAAGCTTCGAAAGACAACCAAAAATAGGGATCTAATCGAAAGAATTATAATAGTTTCGAGGAAAATTATGAAGTTGTGGAACTCTGGGGCTAAATCACAAAACAAAACGAAAATGGAGGGACTGAAATTGCAATTTTAGACAAGTAATTGTCTTCTCCAACGAGCTAACATCAGTTAGCATTTCAGCTTTCTTTGCGATCAGAGCAATACCAGAAATTTGGTTTCAACTCTAACCATTCCCAACAGACAATGAAACTCACAACACTCCCTCT
Source organism: Coffea humblotiana (assembly GCA_023065735.1). Taxonomy (NCBI): domain Eukaryota; kingdom Viridiplantae; phylum Streptophyta; class Magnoliopsida; order Gentianales; family Rubiaceae; genus Coffea; species Coffea humblotiana. The sequence continues at coordinate 308,003 of JACYVW010000015.1, read as the reverse complement.
CATAACATCAATTCGGATTCAAACATAGGGAAGCATAGAGAAATAAAAAAACAGAAAAAGAGCAAAGAACCAACATGTCAAAGCCTCTCAAGACTCTGCTTTCTACCATGAAAAAATTAGCTATTATGTTCGAACAAACACTGAACTAGCCGAATGTTCCTTTTTCTCACACGTAAAACGCAGGCAAAATCATCTTCAAGTAGAACTCTCAATTGGGCATTTCATCGAACAGGTCAGGGGTATAAAAAATTTCGCCAAAAGTTAATCAGCCCCCAAAATTTATCAGAAACAAAGATTTCAGTCCAATCAACCCATAAAAGCGTGTACGATCAAAAAATTATGGACAATCAACCGGAAAATCGCAATAACAAATTCACAAGAGACATGCTTGGGGTTGGGATTTCCAGCGTTTGCACTTGAAGAAGAAAAAGAAAAATGATATTTAAAGGGAAGGAAGAAAAAAATGACTTATAGTGCTCTTGTTCGGTGAAAATTTGTAGGCGATGAAGGTGGATTCCGGCGAGATGGTGGCGGCTTCGGTTGCCCTTCGTTCTGTTTTCCTTTTCCTTTGTCTATCACCCTTGCTCTCTCTTTCGTTTGATTACCCGAGGACCTCCCTCAATTTTCTCAGATTTTCCCCTGTTTTTGCTCTCATCTTCCTCTATTTTTTTTTCTTCTTGGCCAAAGGCCCTCTTTCTCCTTCTGCTCTGTTTTTTCCGTTCTCCCCCTTGCTCTGTTTCTTTTTTTTCTTTCCCCAAAAACCTCCTCCCTTTTCGTTCAGCCCCCCCTGTTTCTTCCTTGTCCGCCGCCCCTCTAGTTTTTCTCCTCTCCTTGCTCTGTTTTTCCCCTCAGCCGAAAGCCTCCTCTGTTTTTTTTTTACTCTGTTCTTTTTTTTCCTTTCCCTTTTCCTCACTTAGTTCCCCTGTTTTTCCCCCAGCCAAAGACCTCTTCTTCCTAGTATTTTTCTTGCTTTTTTTTTTCTTTCTTTTTCACCTCCCCCGAAGCCTCTCCTTGGTTTTTTCTTTTCCTTTTTTTTTTTTTGTTTTTCCTCCCAACAATCCCCTCAATCAACAAGTGTCATCCTACTTATCAAATAATAGGGACATTTGTCTAAATTCTATCCATCACATCTAGCCCTCTTGCATAGCCTCCACTTGGCTATTATCCCCCTAATACACTTGTCAATAATCCCCTATTACACTTGTCTTCTTATTTTATTTATTTATTATATATTTTCCAAAATCAATTTAGGTAAACAACAAAAAGTGTTAAATCCCAATTGTAAATGCATTGCACAATTTTTATTTATCTTTAAAAAAATGAATCTAAAAGGTTTAAAGACAAATTTTGAATTTTTGTGAGAATTTTTCCTTTTTCAGAAATTTAATGCAAAAATATCTTAAAAATAAAAATGATAAACCTAATTTATAAAAATAAATAAAGTGAACATTAACTATCATTTAATCAATAAAAATAAAAATAAAATAAAATAAAACAAGAATAAAGCTAAAATTGAATAAAAATAAATGAAATTTTGGTGTCTACAGGTTGAACGAAGCAGGGGGCGTTCAAGTGTTTCGCCAAGTGCTTGTGTCTTTTCGCATTGGTAGCTATGAGGATGAGATCTTATGTGATGTAGTGCCAATGCAAGCGAGTCATATCCTACTTGGAAGGCGTTGGCAATACGATAGGCGTGTTAGCTACAATGGCTACACCAACAGGTACTCATTTGAGCATGGTGGACGGAAAGTAACACTCGTACCACTCACTCCTAGTCAAATTCGAGAAGATCAACTAAGACTTAAACAAGAGGGTGAGAAGGGAAGAGTTGAGGAAGATAAGGAGAGAAAGTCTGATGTGATCTACACTTGGACATAATCTAGACAACCAATCACCAACGATTTGAGCAACGGAAATTTGACCCAATCTAATCCTCGAAGTAGCGAACAATGTTGATATTATCTCAACTCACTACTTAACGAATTAGCGAACCAAACTATAGGTAAAGGAACGCCACAACCAAGGAGTTACTTGATTGATAAGTTCACTTGAATAACTTGAGAAAGACTCTCAAATATTCAAAGAAGCTCTCTTAGAAAGAGAAAGTGAAAAACTCACGATTTTTATTAATGCAAAAACTGATTATGAAGGTCTCTTGCCTTGGTTATATATAGCCATACAACTTAAAAACCTAAAGTGACTTGAAAACCCTAACTCGGCTAGGCTAGGCCTTTGGGCCGATTCTACTACTCAAATCCACTATCTAATGGTCAGCTTATAATCGATCCAATGAAGGTTTTAAGCTGACCCAACATAACCCAATAAAAGCTAATTAACCAACTTAAGTAATAGTGAGCCTAGACTCTATAAATTGGATCCAACTCAACATGAGGTCTTGGACCGAATTTATTCCTAGCAAATAAAATAGAAATCTGGAAAATAAACTACTAACTATGACTAAAAGATTCAATCTCTTGCAGCCCAAAACATGGCCCATAAGCGGCCCATATTTCGTATCATTCCCCTCCTCTTGAAAAATATTTGTCCTCAAATCGTGTTTGGAAATGAATGGTACTACAAGAGTTGGCAGTATGAAACCTCAAATCTCCACATATTGGCTCTCTTAGAATGAATGATACTTGTATACGTCATGATTATTGTAATTCGGTGCACATGTCTCTTGGTCAGCTTGAAAATGCTCACAATCTGCCATGAAAAACTCAAGGCTTTACTCCAACCACTCCAAAGCTCTCTAATCAGCCTTGTGTCATGAATGGTCGAATTTGGACCTACACGATAAATCACACGATTAGCATTTGTAGGTATAAAATCACTTGACAGCTTACCATTCACATTCACAAGATAAGGATCTTCATAGTGATGCTCAATCAGGTTAGAAAAGTCCCGAATATGATTGTGCAAAGTTACATAATTCATTGCAAGTTGTTGTTGGTATGACCTATCTTGCACAAATGGAGCAAGATCAAGATAGGCAGCTTTTGTACCTTCAAATTGAAGAATAAAATCAGGTTGTAAGGAATCAGAATTTGGAACGATGAGGAAAGAATTATCACCAACGAAATAAGAAGAAAGTTTATAACAAGTTTCAAGTGTAGAAGCTCCCTTTGAAATTTCATTATTCCTCCCAACAAGCAAATCAGGCTGATGGTTGAAGTTGAACATCAATGGATGACAAAGAGATACAACACTTAAGATGTAAACTTCATGAAAAGTTTGATATTCACCAATGGATTTAGGAATAGAGCATGCCAAGATCAACTCAATTTTTCCTTGCTTAACCTGTATAAAAGTAGAAACACTAAACAACGTAGAGTTAAGATCGTTAGAAAAAACGTATGATCCCACATCCTTTCTCACAATCAGCCCACTCTTAGAATTTTTAATCTCTTTCTCATGCTCAATAGCTGACTTTTTCCTCTCATTATTATCAACCTCTTTCTCCTTTTCAACTCTCTCGAATTTTACCTCATCAGTCACAATTCCCTTATCTAGCTCTTTCTTCATACTATAATGCTCATGCTCACTTTTCATGTATGCTAGATCAATACAAAGTTGGTCATAAATAAGTGATACAAGTGCAGAACGACGACCATTAAATAAGAATGAATACTTATTAGTATGTCCATCATATTTAACTTCTCGCCTCAACATCCATGCTTTACCCAGCAATACATGTGTCACTTGAATTGGGACTACATCACACAACACCTCATTCACATACTTGCCAATTTGAATAGGTACAAGTGTGTGTTTAGTAACCCAAACATCACCATGAGCACTCGGCAATTTATACGGTTGAAGATGATCAATGGTTGGAAGATTTAATTTGTTAACCATGATAGCGCTTGCAAGATTGACTTCACAACTCCTATCAATGGCCAAGCTGCAAGTTTTATCTTTGACACCACAATGAGTATAAAACCAATCATGCAACTGAGATTTGATGATGTCCAACTGCTCATCTACACCACGTAATGCCACTTCTTTGACTCCCTTAGGATCAGGAAGAAGATATTGTAAGCTAGCCTTTAAATGCCTCGTATTCGCCATGATGTATGAGGAAACCTGCAAAAAAAATTAGTGAAACAAAAGATATTTTCCTCACCACACAAGCTCACGTGTTTACACTCGTCACTCGTGTATCACTCAAGTGTTTAAAACACTCTAATGCTCTCACTAATCACTTCTCAAATCCCTTGATTGCTTCCTTTGAAGAAATCAGAAATTTCCTCCAAGTAATTCAATCAAACTTTAATCAAGTTTTCCCCAAAAGTGGCGTATGAGTAGCTGGAATTTAAGACTGAATGAAGACTCAAAAGGCAGCAATTACACAAGCAAGAATTCGCTAGAATTTTTCTGATTTAGTCCGCAAAAGAGTAACTCAAGTGTTGTGAGAGTTTGACTTCGACAAGGACTCTAACAAGCTAAATAACGGCTAGACCTGTTTGGACTCTTTTGGACACTCCTAACACAAACAACAATCTGCAAAAAATGACTCGAAGACGACAATTTATCAACCTGGACAGATTGCTAATGTCGATAGAAATTAGAACGCGATGGCAGATTTTTTTGGATCCTAGAGTGACTCTATCGAAGGAAGGACTCTTGTTATTGCTGGAATTCTGGTTTGTTGCTTTCTTGGGGTGTTCGGGCAGATTTTGTGGAGTTTTTGGTATGTGTGGAATGATCAAGGGTAGGTCTTTTTAGTCCTTGAATGGACAGTTCACTTCGGCTTACAATGGAGTTGTAACCGATTAGGGAACAAGGCTCAATTAGTTGGCGGTTTTAGGAGGCTGGTTGGTTTGTTTTGGGACGCCAAGGGGTTTGGGAAGGCTATTCGGATCTGATGTGGGAAGGTTGAGGTGTTTTAGAAAGGTTTGGATTTGATTTCTTGGTTCTCTTGGCTGACTTCAACCCCAATAGCTTTAGGATTAGAAGTAGATCAAGAATGGGACTTGTTTTCCAAGTAGGAAACCTAGAGCTGATGCTTTCTTTCCCTTTTTTTCGTTTCTTTCTTTGCTCTTTTTTTTTCTTTTGCAGCTCTCTAATTGATATTCAAGAACTTACATTCAGTCCCAACAATTGAATTTTCAAATCTAAGTTCAAGGTGCCAAGAAAATAGAAGTTTTCTTCCCAAGTTTTCAAGAAACCCAAGACTTTTCCCAAGAACTCCCAAATTTGTTTTCAAGAACTTCAAGAAATCTAATCAAGAAGCTCAAGAACTTCCCAACTATGATTTTGGTATTCAAGATTTGCAAGAAACAACACAAATATTCAAGGTTTAAGGGTGAAACAAGTTCGGCAGCCCAAGAAAAGAAATTCCAGCAAACCCGACTCAAGAAACAATGGTATGCTACACCTTTTTTTTTCTTTTTTTTGTTTTGACACTTTGCTGGGTTGTTTTCACAACCAAATTGACACAACCAACACAAGAAACACACTACAATCTGGACAAAAGGCAATAGGAAATAGCATCCAAGATTTCGGACAGATTGCAACACAATACACGAGACACGATAAGAAGGAACAAGAAAGCCCTAGCGGCTGCAAAATTTTTTCTTTTTCATTTGTTTTCTGGACACAACACAATGACCACAATAATTACCAACAACTAGACACAAACACAAAAGAGATAACACACCAACAGATTTTGTGTTCGGATGAACAGTACCCACAGATGAATAGTCGTGAACAGTGATGGTGAATAGTATCGGTGAACAGTACCGATTTTTTTTTTTTGATGTAAGGATCTGATTTGACAGAGACAAGAAGATTCTACTCAACACAAAAAAAAGAAGGATATAACCTGGTAGTTGTCGACTAGCTCTGATACCAACTGATGTGATCTACACTTGGACACGATCTAGACAACCAATCATCAACGGTTTGATCAGCGGAAATTTGACCCAATCTAATCCCTGAAGTAGCGAACAATGTTGATATTATCTCAACCCACTACTTAACGAATTAGCGAACCAAACTATAGGTAGAGGAACGCCACAACCAAGGAGTTACTTGATTGATAAATTCACTTGAATAACTTGAGAAAGACTCTCAAATATTCAAAAAAGCTCTCTTGGAAAGAGAAAGTGAAAAACTCACGATTTTTATTAATGCAAAAACTGATTATGAAGGTCTCTTGCCTTGGCTATATATAGCCATACAACTTGAAAACCTAAAGTGACTTGAAAACCCTAACTCGGCTAGGCTAGGCCTTTGGGCCGATTCTACTACTCAAATCCACTATCTAATGGTCAGCTTATAATCGATCCAATGAAGGCTTTAAACTGGCCCAACATAACCCAATAAAAGCTAATTAACCAACTTAAGTAATAGTGAGCCAAGACTCTATAAATCGGATCCAACTCAACATGAGGTCTTGGACCGAATTTATTCCTAGCAAATAAAATAGAAATCTGGAAAATAAACTACTAACTATTACTAAAAGATTCAATCTCTTGTAGCCTAAAACATGGCCTATAAGCGGCCCATATTTCGTATCAAAGTCAGCTTTGTTAATGCGACCTATGTATGTGAAAGACATTTTTTATGTTAACTTTGTTTTGTTTAGCATTCATCGGTTTTTGCAGGTTGTCCAGGGTGAAGTTAAACTTATCATGCTATGTGAAATCCCAAGGTCATTTGGACATTTCAATTTGCTGTCCAAAGTTTCATCAGAGGACCAAAATTTCACTTTCTTCTTGGAGTTCGAAGCACATGGCATGACTGAACCATTGGGAGAGCTCATTGTTGAAAATGACCGAGCGTATGAAGAGACTTATGGTATCATTTGTTCGCGGGAGGACCCATCGAGATGTTTCTCCTCAAGCATGTTTTGGAGGGTTCTTGACTATGCTTCATATCTGTGGTGCGTGAGCTTCTATATGCTTTCCAAGCGACATGTTGGAAGAATCGTGTGGGTCATGGTCTCAACAAGTATTGTTCCTTCTAAGCGAGTCAATATGATGAAGTTGGTAATGAAAGTCACCAATCACTTGTGTTTCTCGAGTCATTCCTTGGAGATTTGAGGACAAATCTTTTCAAGAGGAGGGGAATGATGCGAGATGGAGTTCGTATAAGCTGTCCATTGAAACTCAAGTGGGCCGCAATTCTTAATGTCAAGTTTTTTTATTATTATTTTGCTAAATTAGTAGGAATAAAAATCGGTCCAAGATCTCATGTTGAGTTGGATCCGAATTAGATGGTTAGGCCCATAAATTAGTGATTCGAATTGTTTAGTTTGGAAGGGGTTAGTTTCGGCCAGCCTTATGGCTTTCCTTAGGTCCAAAATTAAGTCCATATTAGAGTAGTCAATTGGGTCAAGTCTTAGTTCAGCCCATCTTGGGTATTAGTAGGGTTATTTATAGTTGTATTTTCTTTCATTGAAGGGGAACAGATTTTGAGAAATTTCCAGTAAAAATCGCTGTTGGGCATTGCCCTCTTCCATGGCTTGCAAAAGCTAAACTTGAGAATCGTAGTGCTGTCCTAAGGTGATCAAAGACTTATCGTTTGAGAAACGCACTCAATCGTGGCGTCTTTCTACCGTTGGTTCGATACTCGAGCGGGTTCCTTGTGTCGTTCTCAACTTCGTCTTCCAACGTGTTGCCAATCAATCTTCTAGGTCCTGGTCATCGTATTGAGTTCATATCATACTCTCTATGTTAGCCCCTCCCCAGGGGGTCATTTGGCACCTTGAAAAGGTGTTTGCTGATTTCCTATGGGAGGAGTCTTGCAAGGGTCGTCGGTATCATTGGGTGGCGTGGGAGAAGTTGTGCCTTCCAACGGAGGTGGGAGGCCTAGGGTTTCGATCGCTCTCAACTCTAGGGGTGGCGTTTGCTTGCAAATTCTGGTGTAGGTTTCGAAGGAGGGAGACGTTGTGGGCAGAGTTTCTTCATGCGCGTTATTGCAGCACCTTCCACCCGAATCAAGTGGAGCTGGTTCCCTCTGCGTCATCCTCTTGGAAATGGATGTTAGCTGTTCGGATGCTAGATGAGGAGTACTTGCTGTAGGACATCTCCTCGGGGAGTTGCTCCTTCTGGTGGGATAGCTGGTCGGGGGCGGGGCTGTGACGCCCCCACTTCTCCCAAGGGCGAACCCAAGGGTATCGGCGGGACGTCTGCCCAGCTCTCGCCAAGACTAGGTACAATTCCAGTTCCAGTTCAAGCTTAAGGTAGAATCACCAATAATAATATACGGAGTAAAGAAAAGAAATCACTTCCATACAAAGTGTTCAATCTTACACCACAAGATTCAAAATACATTCACTTTCTCAAAATACACAGCTTCCAAATTGTCTAGTCAAATACATTCAAATCCCTAATCAAAAGTTCATCCAAATGGCTTCTTCGAGTGTCACTCCATATCGGTTCCTGTTAAGGAAAACAAATCTACGGGGTGAGCGATTGCTCGTGAGGCCAAGAAACACACATGCAAGCATGTAATCCAAGTAGCAACCACATTTAGCAAATAAATTAGTAGTATTCAAGTAATTAACAATTCAAGTGCGAAAGTAAACAGAAACAATTCAAGAATATGGAAGCTCTCAGGAGCTAGATTCCCCTTGCTTTGCCAATGCTCGATCAATTACCTCCCCGCGATGACACTCTGTCAACCGGGTCGGTGTGAGGACCCGAAAATTTTCTTATTTTTATCTTATTTTACTGGCTTATTTAATTATTTATTCACCCGTTTTCTTCGAATAATTTATTTCAACCCTTTTAGAACCATTTACATGAAACTATGACTTGCGTATATTTTTAAAATGTTCCGTTAATAAATTTAATTTTTGGAAGCTCGTTTAGCGAGATTTAGTGAATACGCGTTTGGAGGCAATCGTCGATTTGAGAGTATAGTGACCTTGGAGATTTGAGAACTCATGCGTTAGTCTTAAAAATATATATTTCTATGTTTAATTACCCTAGTATTAGTTAGTTGTATCATCGTTACAAGAATTTCTTAGAAATTGCGCTTTATCGCGCGCGAGTCGGAAGTTCGCGCGTTCACGCGCTCGACTAATTGAAGGACTTTAGAAATTTATTTTGGACTATTAAGAGTGAATAATAATAGTGTTAGAGGAAGTACATTAAAGGTTTAGTGCACAAGTGAAACAAACCCGAGAGAAAACGGACACGAAACGCGCGTTTGCGTACACTATTCAAAGTTGACTTTTGGCTCAAATTTGAACCACCAACCACCAAGCTTCTCCAAGAAGCTTTAGAAATCAGATCGCTCTCTCTCTTCTCTCGTTATTGGTCGGCCAAGCTTCCAAGGGAAGAAGGAGGAAACCCAACTTCATCTTGCACCATTTTTGCTCCAATCTTGCACCCAAAAACACCATCCAACTTGCAAATCACTTGGAGATTCATTTGGACTAGAAAGGAAACATCATCTCACGGTTTTTCTTGGGGCTTTAGAGGTGCAAAATTTCTGATCTTACACCAAGGAGTAGAAGGTAATCATCCGGTCACTTAATCTTAGTTCTAGTTGGTTAAATTTTACTAGGAAGCTTGTAGCTTCATGATTATTGTTGTGGTTTGAGTTTAAATGTTGGAGTGGGCTCTATGAAATCCCACAATGGATATATTGGACTGATATGGTGATTATAAGTGTTGTTGGTGTTAATTATGTGTTAATTAAGTGGATATAAGTTAGAAGAGTGAAAAGAAAACCGAAGGAAACTTGCGTAGGAAGTGGCCGAATTCTGCCCTGATATTTCCGTGCACTTAGTTTAAATTTTTTATGCTCAAATGACCTTGAATCTGATGTAGATATGTTGTGTAGGATGTGTGGAAAGTTTCCACCAAAAATCATGTGAATTGGTTGAGTAAAAATTTGGAATTTCGAAATTGTACAAATCTGGAAAAACGGTGTCCAGGTGTTCTGGACAGAGCATTTTTGAACGATCATAACTCTCGGTCCGGATGTCGGAATTGAGTGACGTCAGTGGCATTGAAACTAGACATCCGTAGTTTTCTAATGGAGTATCATGAACCTTTTAATTATAAGTGAGTCATCTGTGGTAACTAATCAAAGTCGACTGCTCTGTTCTGCCAGTGCAACAGAGGAAATTGTAGAAGCTGAAACTTGTGGCTCCATTTTCTATTATTTAAAAAACTGATTTTCAGATTTACTCCTTCTTATAAAATGTAAACTTTTGAATTTAGTTTCCAACGCACCAACCATGTCCAATTCCAAGTCGAATTGAGTGAGATATAGTCCAAATCCCAAACTGTACCAAATCTGGAAAACCCTAATTTTGGCTAGCCGAATGGCCTAGCTTGAATTGGGACTTGTTATTTTGAAAATTTTGGTGTCAATCACCTACCAAATGTATATTGGATGTTTCTTAGACCTTTGTTTCATAAATGAGCTAGATTTGAATCATTTTCATTGGGCAAAATGTTTGAAAAGGAAGAAGAAAGCAAAAGACAGATTGGTCTTGGAAATTCCTTAAACTTTGGTAGTTTTGTTAACTACCTTTCCGTGCGAATTTTCAAATGAAATTTGATAGAGGAATAGCCCTCATATGAAAGTTGAATTGTACCAATTTTGGTGTCATTCTAAGACTGTTTTGATATACAAATGATAGGCCAAAATTGTTCTTCCAAATCTGGAAAATGTTCAATCAATCCTTAATTTTAACCAACTTTGAGCCGCTATATCCTGACGCTCAAACCTCCGATTCTAGTTCTGTTTATTGTGTTTAAAATTTTGATTGGAACTCTAATATTCCTGTTAATTTTAGAGGCTAGTTCATTTTCTATGAATTTTACCGAATTTCCAAAGTTTACCAAAAACTAAGACCGAAACTGCCGTGGGAGTCCAAGTTAGCCACTTTAAGCTGAAATTTGAGTGTCTTCCATTTAGAATCTTAGAAAAGTGTCTTCTAGGAACTTTTAGTACTTTGAAACCAGTTTCCAACGGTGCCAAGTTTTTTAATTTTGTAACTACGAAGTGTAAGATATGATTTTTCAAAGATTGCTCCTCAAAACTGAAATTTTTTAACTTGAAGGGAATTGAGTTTTTAGAAACTCTTCATTTCCCTTCGATATTATATGACTGTCTTAGACTCGATTTCTTTAAGGAAAACAGTTTTTCCTTGCATTATTAAACCCCACTTTTGAGTCTCGATTTACGAGTAATTAAGACTCTTTTTCATGATATTTTCTTAAATTGTACAAGTGTACAATCTCCTTTGTTAACTAGGGGTTATAAGCAATAGGGTATGATAGTTAATTATTATTTGCTCAGGCACTCAAGGAGACCTTCAAGAGGATCTCACAATGGACGCCTAAAACCCTCACTTGGACACTACTTCTTTGTTTTTAATTGGTGAGTGTCAAGTGCATGTTTTGTTGCAATTATGTGAATTGCTCCTTATGGACTGAAAAATTTATAACTGCTGAGTCAAGTGTGTACTTTATCGCACTCGTTCTCATTTAAATAAATTGAAATTTAATTGCCTGAATTAAATGAATTACCTGAACTGAATTGAACTGAATTATATGCTATAGCTGCATATATCGTTGGAGTGAATCTCCTCAATACACAACTGAACTGAGGAACGCCCAAACTCATTGGCTGACCTTGGATTCGAGCCGGCATGGGCTTGGTCGGGAATCTTGGTGAGCCATGAGATAACTAAAAGCTTGATCTATTGAGAGATCTTGCTTGGCCTACTCGTGTAGTAGTGCCTTTATAGCAGTTCGGGCCCGGTGCGGTGCATGGTGGACGAAACTGTGAAGTAAGTGGAGTTTACGGACTTAAAATACCGACTTGGTTGACGGAGTGTCATCGCGGGAAGGTATTCGATCGAGGTTTGGCGAAGCAAGTGGAAATTAGCTCCTGAGAGTTACCATATCCTTGAATTGTTTCTGTTTACTTTTACCTGCTTGAAATGTCAATTACTTGAACGTTATGGCTTTACTTACTGATTATTACTACTACTTGGACTACGTGCTTGCATGTGTATTTCTTAACCTCACTAAGTATTGGCTCACCCCATTAGTTTGTTTCCTTAACAGGAACTGGAATGGAAGTAGTAAGGAACCGCCGACTTGAGGCACTTCTGTATTAGGGTTTTGATTGTAATTGACTAGACAATCTTTGGAAGTTGTATATTTTGGGGAAAAGTGACTGTATCTTGAATTCGTGATGTAAGATGGAATTTATGTATGAATTGACTTCTTGTCTTTACTCCGACTTTCATTGTTAGCATTAGACTGTAAGTTTGGACTAGAATTGTACCGAGTCCTGGCGAGAGTTGGGCAGGCGTCCCGCCGATACCCTTTGGTGCGCCTTAGGGAGAAGTGGGGGCGTCACAGTCGGTATTAAGTCCGTAGAACTCCTCTTCAACGTCAAATTTCCGTCCACCGTTACACCCCCTAACCGGGCCCGAACGACGACTAGAAAAGGGCGATACTACTCAAGTATGCCAAGCAAGATCTCTCCAATAGATTAAGCTTCATGTTTGCTCACGGTTCACTACGCTTCTCGACCAAGCCCATGCTGGCTCGAGTCGCAAAGTTAGCCAATGAGTTTTGGCCGTCCCCCAATTACCGTTATAGTCGATGACATTCAGTCCAATCGACAAATACCATTATAGGCCGATGAGCACACTCCAATCGGCATGCATATAATTCAATTATGAGTCGAGGAGATTCACTCCAACGACTTTGAAAACCAAGTTTAATGGGAGACAATTTGAGTAATCACATAACAAGTTGAGTGGCATGTTAAGTAAAGGAGAGCGAGTGCGATAAAGTACACACTCGTCTCATCAAGTGAGATTCACGTATATAAGCAAGATAAATCAAGTAGATGCAGCAAATCATGCACTTGACATTCACCAATCAAAATAAGGAGTAAGTGCTTAAACAAGTGTTTAGATGTCCGCTTCGAGTTCCTCTTGAAGATCCCCTTGAGCGCCTGAGCAAATAACAATTGGCTATAACACACTATTACTTATAAATCCCTTATTAACAAGGGAGATTGCACACTTGTACAATCTAAGAAAATGTCATGAAATAAAGCTTTCCTTGCACAAAATTCCAGGTTCAAAAGTGGTGTTTAATAATACAAGGAAAAACTGATTTCCTTCATGAAGTCAAGTCTAAAACGGTCAATCAATATCAAAGAATAGGGAAGAGTCTCCACAAACTCATTTCCCAACAAGTTCGAAAAATTCAGTTTTAATGACAAACTTTGAAAAATCATAAATTGCACTCGATAGCTCCAAAATTGGAAAATTTTATACCGTTGGAATTTTGTTTCAAAGTACTAAAAGTCCTTAGAAGACACTTTTCCAAGATTCTAGATGGAAGATATTCAAATTTCAGCTCAAAGTGGCTGACTTATACTTACAAGACAGTTTCAGTCTTAGTTTTATGGCAAACTTTGGAAATTCGGCAAAATTCACAGAATGTGAACTAGCCTCTAAAATTGATAAATCAATAAGAATTCTGATCAAGGTTTCAAACACAACAAACATAACTAAAATCAGAGTTTTGGGTGTCGAGATACATCAGTTCAAAGTTGGTCGCATTTTCTAAACTGTTCTGTCATTTTCCAGGTTTGAAAGGCTATCTTTGAAGTATCATTTGGCCATCGATTTGGCATTGGAAATACACCAAATTTGGTATGCTAAATCTTCCATGTGTGAAAAACATTTCTACCAAGTTTCATGCAAAAATTCCCACGGAAAGGCAGTCATTAAAACAACTAAAGTTCAAGAAACGTTCCAAGGCTAATCTGCCTTCTCACGTTTCCTTCCTTTTTAAAAGCTTTGTTCCACACAATCAACTTCAATTAATTCAAATGTTGAAACCAATGTTCCATAAACATCCAATAAGCAATTTAGAGGTAATTGACATCAAATTTTTCGAAATAGAACTTCCCAAATCCGATTTGACCATTCGGCCAAGAGAAAAGGAAAAGTTTTCCAGATTTGAAAAGCAACTTTGGGACATCATTTTTATATCGCAATGGTCTTAGATTGAAGCCAAAATTGGTACAATTCAACTTCCATATGAGGACTACTCCTCTATCAAATTTCATTTGAAAATTCGCATGGGAAGGTAGTTAACAAAACTACCAAAGTTTAAGGAATTTCCAAGACAAGTCTGTCTTCTTGTTTCCTTTACCCTTTTCAAACATTTTGTCCAATGAAGTCAACTCCAATTTGGTCCATTTGTGACACTAAGGTCCAGGAACATCTAATATATATTTGTTAGGTGATTGACACCAAAATTTCAAAACAACATGTCCCAAGTCAAACTAGGCCATTCGGCTAGCAGAAATTAGGGTTTTCCAGCTTTGGTACAGTTCGGGAATTGGGCTATATCTCACTCAATACAACTTGAAATTGAGCATGGTTGGTGGCGTTGGAAACTAGATTCAAAGTCTACATTTCCTTAGAAGAAATCGTTTTGAAATTCAGTTCGTAAATTAGAGAAATTAGAGCTACAAGTTGCAGCTTCTAACTTCCTCTCGATTGGACTAACAGAACAGGGCAGCCAACTTTGATCAATCACTACAGATGGCTCAGTTCGAATTAGAAGGTGTATTATACACCGTTAGAAAACTACGGGGCACTCAATTCTGACGTCCGGACAGAGAGTTATGTTCGTTCAAAAAAACACTGCCAGAGGACCTCTGTTACACGAATTTCCAGATTTGTTCTTGCCAAAATTCAATTTTTATCCAACCAATTCAAATAATTTTTGGTAGAAAATTTCTACATACACTATATAACATATCTACATCAGTTTCAAGGTCATTTGAGCATCAAAAAATTTGAACCAAAGCTTTGAGAAAAACAAGGCAGAATTCGGCCAAGCTTCCTATGCAATTTCCTTCGGTTTTCCTTTCACTTTTCCAACAAATCTCATCTTGTTTATCACGTAACTAACACAAACAACACTCATCATCATCATATCAGTCCTATACCATCAAGGTGGGATTTCATAGAGCCCACTCCAATCATTTAAATCCAAACAACAACAATAACAATGAAGCTACAAGCTTCCTAGCAAAGATCAACCCACTAAAGCCAAGGTTAGATGGTTGGATGATTACCTCCTACTCCTTTGAGTGAAATCAGAAATTTTGCACCTCCAAGACCCAAGAAAAACGTGAGAAAGATGCCTTCCTTCTAGCTTAAGTGGATTTCCAAGAAATTTTGAGGTTGGATGTAAAGTTTAAGGTGATTTGGAGTAGGATTTGGAGTGAAATGGTGAAGAGTTTTCTTCTTCTTCCTTGCTTGGGGTTGGCCGACTATGGTGAGTGAGAGAGAGAGAGAATGCTGATCAATGAAGCTTCTTGGGGAAGCTTAAGAATTTGTGGTTAAAATTCCTTCAAAAGTCAACTCTTAATAGTGCGCGCACGCGCGCGTTTCATATCCGTTTTCTCTCGGGTTTGTTTTAATTGTGCACTAAACCTCTAATGTACTTCCTTTAACATTATAATTATTCACTCTTAGTAGTCTAGAATAAATTTCTTAAATCTCCAATTAGCCGTTCCAGGTCGATATACGCGAACTTCTGATTCGCGCGCGATAAGGCGAAATTTACGAAAAATTCTTGTAACGATAATACATTTAACTACTACTAAGGTAAATAATTATAAAAATAACTATTTTAGAAATAAAAACATGAGTTCTCACACGAGTCTAGTATTAATTTCTCAAATCTCCAATTTGTCGCGCGGTACGACTTTCAAGAAACTATCGATGTGCGCACAATAAAAGTTTTATTTAACTTAATCACATCTAATCTCTCAATTAACTCTTCTTAGTCCCCTATTGATCATCCTTAATTCTCCAAAATCATTGCACTCTCAGATCAACTATCATCTCGAAAATGTGTATTTGTTATTCCTTAATAAACGAGCATTCGAAAAATTTTAAATTTGCTAACGAGACGTTTTAAAAGTATAAATAAGACATGGTTCCATAAAAATGAATTTAAAATGGTTGAAATAAATTATCCGAAGAAAATGAGTGAATAAATATTTAAATACGCCAGTAAATAAGAAAAATTTAGAATTTTTTTTTTGGGTCCTCACAGGGGCCGTTGGCATCGAAGTTCCCCGAGTTGGCCTCTTCGGAGATGGTCAGGGATTTTTGGGCACGGGGTTGCTGGGATTCACCTCGTATCACTCAGTTGGGCCGGCAGGAAATATGTGAGCTAGCAGGAGGCATTCTGGTGGCGGCGGGGGGAGGAGCCGGATGCCCCGATGTGGATTCTGTCGTCATCGGGGGAGGTGGAGATTCGATCTTTAATCCCGCTAATTCAGGGCTTCCCCCCCAAATCTTGGATTTACAGATCTATTTGGAGATCGGGGTTACCTCTGAAGATCTCATTTTTTATGTGGAGGCTGCTCCGCTTCAAGCTTCCGGTTGACGTTTGTCTTCGAAGATTTCGGATCACGGGTCCCTCTAAATGTGTATGTTGTTTGTCGTCGAAGGTGGAATCTATTTCTCAATTGTTTGGGAAAAGCGAGATAGCTAACAAGGTGTGGGCTGTCTTCGAAAAATCGCTTGGATTTTTCGCACAGATGTGGAGGTCAGGAGTAGATTGGTTGCATGGGGGTTGGTTAAGGTTTCTAATCCTCGTCTGCAGTGGTTGCTACAGGTAGCACCATCAGTAATTTTTTGGCTTATATGGCGCGCGCGAAATAAGGCGCGATTCGAAGGGTTGCGGATGGACTAGCGACACCTCATCTTCCAGACAACTCTGGAGCTGGTACTCATGTTGCGGGCTAAATTTGATTTTTGTTTCCCACCAGAATCCCCGTGGCACAGCATACTAGATTGTTTGCAGGATGCCCCGGCAAAAAAGGTGGTGTCTCGGGTTTATTGGGCTCTCCCGGGGGTAGGCTTGATGAAATTGAATACGGACGGTTCTGCTAAGGATAATGCAAGATGGAGCGGTGGGGATGGTATCCTTCGCGGCTCTGATGGCGAGTTTGTGTTAGCCTTTGCGGAGTTTTATGGAGGCTTGACAGCTCTTCAGGCTGAGGCAAGGGCGCTGTGTGCCGGGCCTGGAGCTTTGTGTGCAGAAGGGGGCGACGAGAATTGTGGTGGAGGTAGACTCAAGGGTGTTGTGGTTTATTCTGGTGTCTACGGCGGTGGGTCCCCCGTCGATTTGGGCGGTGGTACGGAAAATCCGATCATTCCCTCTTGTGCTTCATTCCATCAATCATTGTTTTCGAGAAGGTAACATGGTGGCGGACTCATTGGCTTCATTGGCTACACCACTAAAGCCACGCAAGGGTTCGGTTGCATGGAATAAAAGGTCTCAGTTTCTTGAAAAAAAAAAAAAGGAAGCTCTTGAGTTGCTTGTTATCTTGGGATTTTGAGGTAAAATTTCTAGAAAACAACTCTTTTTACTTGTTTCTTGAGATTTATGCAAGATATGTTATGATTGAAGTTGAAGGAAACATATTTATGGTAATTTCATGGTTTTGCTAGGATTTGTCGGTGATCAAGGGCATAATCCGGAAGAAAACTTTTGACGTTATTTTGCTTAAACTGGTGAGTGTTCTTTGCATGTTGTGCTTCTAATGACTATGTGAATTGTTGTGAATATTTGCTTGAATGTTAAATGTTTTTCAATGATTGTTAAATGAATTTTCGATAGGCGAGTGTGCACTTTATCGTACTCGACCTAAGTGAATGTGAAATTTTCAATGATTAAATGATTGAATGCTACTTGTGCATGAATGTAAGCCTTTTGGCTGAACTAGGCCGGGCCCTTGCCCTTCGTTGCCAGTCGACTCGAGTCAGAAGTGGACTCGGTCGAGCGGCTAGTGACTCTGAGACAATGTTTGGTATACTCGAGTATTACCACGAAGTCTGGTGGAGAACTGGCCAGTGAATTCAATGCAATGATATCAATGAATGAATGACAAGATCACTGAAGGAGTTTTCACTTGCAAACGTTTTCTAATGTCGGAGGGATAAGGAAAATGGTGCAATTTGTTAAATTTAATGTTTCCATGGTTTCCCTACCTGATTGCTTGTTTAGGAACCTCACTGGACTTTTAGCTTATTCCTTTAGTTTTTGTTTTCCTTACAGGATGGAGGTCCGAAGCAATTGAATGTGAACTAGAGTGTGTAACCCTCTTGTACTTATACTTTTGGTTGATAGGATATATTTTGACATTTGATGTTGTATCATACGTTTGACTTTTGGGTTTGTAAATAAGTTTACATTTTGGTTGAATTGTAGAACTTAAATATTATTTTGGAGGCCTGAATGATTAATCTTGAGAGTTGAGTGAGTGAGTGAGTCTTGGCGAGAGTTGGGCAGGCGGTCCGCCAAACCCTTGGGTACGCCCTAGGGGGAGGTGGGGTCGTCACAGGTGGTATCAGAGCTACCTCGCGTGGTCTCTGCATGGGGGTAAGCTTGGGCCAAGTGGTGTTATGGTCCTGATTACATGAAAAGCGTAAAGGATTAGATGCTCTTCTTGAGTGTAAGTTGTGAATCATGAATTTATAGGTATAAACCGCTTTTTCTTGATACTTGTGGAGGATAGATAAGTACGTCTGGTAGGAATCTCTAATGTGGGTGATTTACTCTTGGGACCGGCCATCTCGAGTTGTGAATTACCCTATTTTTGGATTCTTGTACCCGAGTACCAAAGAGTTGACACTTTTATGACAGTTACGAATGAAATTGAGGTAAGTGTGAAAGATGCGATTAGGCCATACTTATATGAATTGTTTCTGGATCGAAAGAATAGGTTATTATCTTGGATTGGCATTACGAATGATGTATTTGAATTTGTATCGGCAATTGAAGAGTTGTGTACTTTGACTAATTTGAGATGCTTGTGGATGAAGTAGTACAAGTGAACCTAGCCAAGGGAAGTCAAGGGTATGCAGGCCTTAATGAATGTAATCTTGAGGCTAAGGTAGAGCAATCTACGTCGAGGGAGAAGTAGAATCAGTCGGTTCGATAATGACCTAGGTTCGATAAGAGATTCTCGTGATTTTTAATGTTATCAAAGTTTTGGGTTATGCGATCTAGAAGTATGTTCAACGATGTTTGTAATATTAGTAATTTTAGGAATTGGAATGAAATTGGATAGAAGCCTGCGAAATAAGAGATTTCCATAATATTTAGTGATAATAGAACCTGGGGTACGATTTACTTTTTAGAGGAAATACACACTATGAAATGATCAATTGTGACTAAATAATTAGGCTTGAAAATTTGCGTGTGTGATTTAAGTTGAAAAGGTACTATAGGTGTTTATGATGATCATTTTATTGGATATGATTTTGGTAGTACATTCTAAGCTTAAGATGTCAGACATGTAGGTAATATTATATATATTTGAAGTATTGTCTGCAGGAAATTGAAAGTATCAAGGAATTAAAGTATACAGCAAGCGTGATGTATTAAATAAAGAGTCCCAGTTTAAGTAGTGTAGGATTAATTGCATGATGGATTACAATGACGTTGGAGGTTATATTGACTTATCTTGGCGCGGGATTAGGCTTCACGGATGAAACCATTTCAAAGGATGAAGAATGAAATGTCGTGGACCTTTTGTATTTGCAATCGAGCTCTATAAATAGTGCTCTTACCTAGATAGAAGTACTACTGATGCTGCTACTATTTTACTCTAGTTGAACTATTACCACTAGTGGTGACAACTAATAGGTGTATGGCCTTATATCATACAAATTGATATAGTCTAGCAATAGTATTCCTTCGGTTGGAGATGGGGCTGAGAGTGAATAGACTTGTCTCTTTTTGAGGTTTACAATGATTAGATCTAATGTCCCAGACAATTATTGAACTAGTTTATTGGCATTATTACATCGTGCTTAGTCAATAAATATGTTAGAAATTTCTTAGAATGCATAATCTTATATAGTTCTTGTAAAAATAAAGAATTAATGGTGCAACTCGAATTTAAAAATTTTATTTCGCGAACAAATATTAATCAAAATTTTTGAATAATTATCTTTATCAAATAAGTATAATTTCTATAAATATGTATACATCAAGATATATAAACTAACAATGAAAAAAAATGAATAAACACCATAAATAATTATATCCTATAACCCTGTGCAAAATATTTTTATGATACTCATCCAATCTTAAAAGAGTTATAGACAAATGTGTTCTACACAAAACAAAATCATATCATATAGAAAGAATCTAACAATAATTCTTGATAAATGCTCTTCGTACTCTAAGTTCTAATAGTGTAAGAAGTACAATTAGTTGACTTATGTTTCAAACACTGGTAGATTTCTAAACTTGTGTGAGTTTGAAATTCTATGCATAGATAATACTTTACCAAGGTTATGATAAAGTTATTAATTTTCTATATGAGAATTTGGTGATAATTTTTGTATAAAATTTTCTATATTTTTGTATGATCAAGAAGTTTGTGAAATGATATTTGAGATATTAATGTTTTCGGAAAATGAATTGAGCTAGGAAAAGAAAATGATCAAAGGAAATAATTTCCAAGATGTATTGCAAGAACATCGAAAATTTTGTTAACTTATTTTCATGTTTATGTTTTTTTAGGTTTCAAGGACGAAACCTTTAAAAGGGGGAAAGAATGTGATATCTAGATTAAAAATGAATTGTGAAAGTAGTGTTGGATTAGGACCTTAAATTCATGTCTAGATTTAGGTCGACCTACCAAGAGATCATAGGGAGTGATACCTAAGACTAAATACCGCCTTCTACCCCCAAATGAATGGATAGTTAGAAAGGATCGTATCAACATTGGAGGACATGCTAAGAGCTTGTGTTCTAGACTTCTCGGATAATTGGGATAGGTTGGTGAAACTAATGGATTTCTCGTACAATAATAGTCATCATAGCAGTATAGGTATGGCACCATTTGAAACGTTGTATGGATGAAAGTGTAGATCCCCCTTATATTAGGATGAAGTAGGTGAGAAGCTGATCATTGGCCCCGATTTGGTGGAATGAACTTTGGAGAAAATTAAGATTATTCGGGAAAGAATAAAAGTAGCTCAGGACCGAAACAAGAGTTGGGCGGATTCAAAAAGGAGACATTTAGAGTTTCAACTGGGAGGAAAGGCATATTTGAAGGTGTAACATCCCGTCTTTTCAAAAATGACATTTTACGTGTTAATTCTGGTTTATTAGTTTTGGCAATGACATTTTATGTGCAAATTGTGGTTTATGAATTTTGGCTTAAGATTTTAAAATTTGTCCAACACCCTAGTTTTGTAAACTTGATTTGATTTATTCATTTTGGTGTAATTTGGTTTATTAAGTTGTCTTAAGATGTTCAAAGGTTTCAAAACCCTCGCTTAAAAACAAAAAAAAGTGAAATCCCGGTTTTTTTTTCCTACTTTTAACATATGTGAAATACGGCTAAATTTAACTCAAACCAAAAGTTGGTTCTTCAATTGAGATCATGAGTGACAATGAGAGTTTGTGCGAAGGATGAATTATTGATGATTGGATTAATTAAGTGCCATTAGTGATTTTGGGTTAAGTTCAACTTATGACCTATGGAGTCAATTGGAAAGAATTCAAATGATTTGGGCAAGGATGCAAGGATTGGAAAATTGGAATATTGATATCTCAAGCTTTCTACTAACTAAGCAAGTCAATACAAAATAAAAGAGAGGGGAGGAAGGGTCGGGCAGCCTTGGGGAGGAAAGAAATAAGAGAGAGAGAGAGAGAGAGAGAGAGACGGCTGGCTGGAGAACTAGGAAAGGAAGAAAGAAGAAGGAAGGAAGAACAAAAGGAAAGAAAGAGGAGAAGAAGGTTGGCTGGCTGCTGTTCTTCTCTGTCCAGTTTTGTTAGCTTGGAGATTGAAAGGTAATCTCACTTCCTAACTCTCAATTCTTATGGTATAGTTTGTAGTAGTGACTGGAAGTTGAATTTGAACTGATTTCATAGCTGAAATTCGTGGGTTGAGATTAATTGAATGAACTTGGCAATTTTAATTTCTGTTTCAGATTTCTTGTCCGAACTTGGCTTGATTATTCGAACATGTTGGGAGCTGAATTAGCCTTAGCACAAAACACGAAAGTTGTAGAGAATTGAGTGTAGATTATGTCTGTAAATTTTCAGCTCAATCGGAGTAGGGTAGCTTGTGAAATGACAAAATTGCCCCTACTGCCCTGTTTCTATCCGAAATGATAATCAGCCTCTGTAATTGGTTTGTTTGGCCGGGAATATTACTGAATTGGTTGTCGATGTCTTCTTAAGAATTGTAGCCTTGTATCTTATCTTTCAAATGGCTTTGGAATCACCTGAATCGGAGTTGTGTGTGCTGAGTTATGATTAATTGAATCAGGACTGATAGTTGAATTTCACAGTGAGCTTCGAACTGGAAAATCTGGGGGCTGTTTTGGTAAATTTGACCTAGTTAGGATGAGAACTGGGTTAAGATGTCTTCATGAGAATTGTAGATCTATGTCTTAGCTTCGAAACGGTATATTTTTTGTTTCAATCCGATAAGTGTAGCTCCAGTTTTGCTTAAAATCCTAAATGGTGACAGTGACGCACTATAATGTTCTTCGTGGTTTAGGAGTTGGATTCGGAGAAGAATCAATTTGTGGTGAATGGGGATCATGAGCGGTGATTAGTGAGTGTTCCTTATTTGTTAAAATCTTTCCTCAAGTATTTTAGTTAAATGTGCCCCTTTGTTTATTTAAATGTATTTGCCTTACTAAAAGGGTTTGCTAAAGGGATTTGTGAATTGTATTCTCTTTATAAGGTGAGTGTGTACTTTATCGCACTCACCTAAGGACATGTGTTTGATTTGAGCAATTGGGATTTATTGTATTAACTGCCTTATGTGATTAAATGAGACTTAGACGGGGGTGTACCTTATCGCACTCGATCTAACTCTCAATATTTCGATATTGGATGTGTGATATGTGATTGGATGTATGATATGTGATAAATCTTGTTTTATTACATGTCTGGCTTGTTAATTATTGCAAGATATTCCTTAATTTGGATGGATGAACTTGTGAGTGTTTAAGTATGGCAAGAGGAAAATTTCTGTTTTGAATCTTTCAAGTTGGCCAAAATTTTTGGGACAAAATTTCAGATTTTTGGAGCTTTTATTTGAGTTAAAGTTTTGCCAAAATAATGGATTTTAAGTGTATTTGGGTTGATTAAACCGATTAGCTCTTCAAAGGAAAAGAAAGGAGTGAACTTGCTAAAGTGAAAACTGGAAATTTGCTTTCTGGAACATCAAACCAGTTTCGGGGAAAAGGTTATACTTTGGTGTATAACACTCCAAATCGAGTCCCGTTTGTTTGGTTTGAAACCAGACACATAAGGCTACAATCCATGTAAATTTCAGGGGCTAACTCATTTTCTATGAGTTTTGGTGATTTTTCAAAGTCCGCTGGAAAAACAGAATTTTCCCTGCCCTGCATTTTACTGTAGCAGTCTATTGACGAAAAAACTGGGCAAAATCCGTATGGAATCTCATCAAGGTGTCTTCTACAAAGTTTTACCCCTTTCAATTAGGTTTCCAACGGTATCAACCATTCAAATTTTAGACTTGTAAATATTAAGTTATGATTTTCTAAAGATTTCTGCCATAAACCTCCAGTTTCCTGATTTCTACGATAAACACGAAAATAACTTGATATTTTTGCTTGGCCTTGAATAGGCACGTAAATGATCGTGATTATACAAGTCTCAGATGAATACGAGAACTCCGAAGAACTCGTTTAATTGCTTCACTTCTCTCTCTCTCACGACTTTTGGTGAGTGTCAAGTGCATGTTAAGTGTTTAAATGAAATGTTTCTTGTACTTGCTAGTTAATGAGGTTAGGGTGTATTTTATCGCTCTTGTCCTCTCTTTCATGAAATTGCTTGCTTGATAAGTGATAAGTGTTACATGTGAATGCAAATGAAAGTGTTTTTCGTGAGCATTGAGCGGCAGAATGTATCACGCCCTTTTAGGGTGGGAGGTACCGCTCATCCCGTCTCAATGCTATAACCGAATCTTGTCGATTGGAGCTTCGTCTCATCGACTCAAAAGTGAATGGGGGGGACGCCCCAACCCATTGGTTAGCCTTGTAACTCGAGCCGGCAAGGGCTTGGTCGAGAAGCTTGGTGAACCTTGGGAAGTGTTATAGCTTGATCCAAATAAGGGGTCTTGCTAGGTATACTTGTTAAGTGATACCACCTACATGCTTGTTTGGTTACGGATCCAAGAGGGTGTCATGGTGGTTGGAGGTAGTAAGTGGAGTTCTACATGGATAACTGTGAAAGTTGACGGAGGGTCAACTACCTGAGCATGGATCATGCGTGGATTAGCTCCTGAGAGCTCCCATATCCTTTTATTGCGATTAAATTCCCTACTTGTTTAATGTTTCGAAGTTACTTGTTACTCAAGTTATTGCTTTATATTGTGTATTTGCTCGCATGCTTGCATGTTTTTCCCTTGGCCTCATTGAGCGTTAGCTCACCCCAATTTGTTTTCCTTAACAGGTTTGGAAGTGAAAGTTCTGAGGCTTAACTAGTGACCCCCCATTTGGGTAGAACTAGTCGTTATCTTTAATTTTGGGAACTCCATAGTGTAAAACTTATGATCATTTTGGGCTTTCGGTATTGTAAAAGTACGTTGGAAATTTCAGATGTAATATTTAAGCATGAATAGTTCTTTTATATTTTAGAGTACATGATTGTTTTAGTGGAGTATTTCATGTGATATTGGAGTTAAATTTGTAATTTACTTGAAAATTGTAGTGAATCCCGACGAGAGTTGGGCAGATGGTCTGCTGATACCCCAGGGTTCGCCCTAGGGAAAGGTGGGTCGTCACAGAAGGTATCTCCTACCAAGGGAGTGATGAGATTTGGAAGAAGTGGCAAGTTAAGTCCGAGGTATGTAGGGCCTTCCGAAATACTAGATAGAGTTGGACCTCTAGCGTATCGATTGGCTCTCCCGCCTGCTTTGGCAAGGATACATAATGTTTTTCATGTCTCCCAATTGAGGAAGTATGTACCTGACCCAAGCCATATTTTGGAGGATCAACCCATCGAGAAGAGGGAGAACTTGTCAGTGGAGGAAGTTTCTATGGGAATCGTGGATCGGAAGGATCAAGTTCTAAGGAGAAGGACCATACCCTACGTGAAGGTGCAATGGACGAACCATACACCGCGAGAGCCAACGTAAGACTTAGAAGAAGATATGCGGAATAGATATCCGTATCTTATTGATTAAGATACGTAAGTTTCGAGGACGAAACTTTTTGTAAGGGAGGTAGAATGTAAAACCCACGATTTTTTTTGCTCAATTTTTATTTCTGCCAATTAACTAAATGGATATTTACCATGAGTAAAAGTAAAAATAATTGTAGGATAGGTTAAAGAATTAATTGAGGGATAGAAATGAGATAAGATAGGGTAAAAGTTCATAACGGTTAAAACTCTTATCGAACCCATCTACTAGTGGGTAGTGCTAGGGTTTAGAATTTTATCGAAACCATAGAGAGAAAATAACACCATCCCTACATCTCTTTCGTCTGCCTCCCTAGAGCAAGAATCAACTAAGAGTAGAGGAGAAGAAGAGGACGTCGCCGTCCAACAAGCAGACAATTAAACGCCTAGACCTGTAAGTTTCGAACACTCGCTAAAATTCTTTTTCCCTTACGTCTATTTAATTCCATGAATTATTTTGAAAATTTTGAAAATTTCTGTGCCTGCTGTGGCTGCGAAGTTTTTGTGGGTTTAAGCGCTGGGTACTTCCTAAAGCACTGCTGTTGATCATGACCAAACATCTCACAGAAAGAACAAAACTCTGGCCAATTTTCATAATCAACATTCTACCAGAAGCCGTACTCCTCATCCCCTATCCAGATCCGTTTCACAGGTCTCTGGGTTACATCCAACTCCACCAGCACCCTTGCTACCGACGGTCTTCTCAGATCTCCCGTAGCCGCATCGATCTTCAACAGTCTGCCCAAAACAGATGCCAACTTATGCAGTACTTTCCTTCCAAAAAACGGTATTGGCAAGCCTGGAAAACTGACCCACACAGGCGCGATTGAGATTTCTTTGTTGGCTTTGAAATCCAAAGACCACTTTGATATAGTCATAGGCGAGCTCTTTATGAACCACGTACGGCGGACAAAGAGTCTAGTGTAGTCCTCCTCCACTGTTGGCTTGATGAGGACGTGGTTTGCATCTAACAAAGCCACCGCACAATCCCTCTTTAGTCCCAACGACAGAAAAAATTTCCTTACAGTTTCCATCGGCTGTCTACTGTAAGAGAATCTGCCCACTAGTGCGTGCTGGAATGGTTGTGCCAATTGCATGATTTCCTTCTTCACAATTCAGAAGGCAGGCTTCCCTCTATATGTAGATACAATCCCTGGATTAAATCCCTCCTCGCTGATGTTGTCTGCTACCACAGCCGCGAAGCTCTTCGTCGGGGGCGCATCATCCACGGCCCTTTCCGGCGGCTGGAGTGCCGCCATGGCGGAAACTGCCCACACGTTGTCCCCAAACCCTAACTTTCCTTTTCAGTTCTAAATGATATAACTAAATAAAGTGCGGTACAAATGTCTATAAAAGGTAGTCTACAAACATCCAATAAGTTCGTACAATTATTCTCGAATTGAAACAACAGAAAACGGATGTAAATAAACTAACAACTAGAAGTAACTAGCCTACCAACTTCTATTAATTTAAAGCTAATAAAAGTCGTCCTCAGGGTCTTCTACATAAACCAACTCATACTCTTCAGAATCTGCAAGGATGGTAAAAAGTGGGTTGAGCCACAAATCGCTCAGTAGGTAATATCTACCCCTCTGTTGGACCATGCACTCATAACTTTATAGATACATATATAGATATAAATCAAATCATTTGCACATCGTTCACGCCCATAACCATGAAAGTAATGTCGTTTATAAAACATTCCGTAGTAACGAGTGGCAAGCAATTTAAAAGCATCTTATTGAAAATTGTACATGAAAAAACATAAAATCGTAAATCAGTTCATATCGGTTCATAAGTCTTGTAGACACCAAAATTTTACTATTCATTTTATTCATATTTTTGTTTATTTTACTCATTTTTAATTTTTTTTAATTTTATTTTTATTTCATTTTTTACTGAAGAAAGTCATTTCTTTTATCAAACACAAAATTTTAGCACTTTTATTTTATTTAATTGATTTTGTTTTGATTTTTTTTTATTTTCATTTTGTTAAGAAAATCATTTTTATTATTATTGATTAGTTCATTGGAAAGAAAAAGAAGAAAAATCATCAATCAAAATCAAAATTTTTCTAGCATTTCATTTAATTTGGTTAATTTGTTTTATTTTTATTTTTGGTTGAAAAAAAAAAGGGGAAAGTCACGCGCGCGTGCAATGCACGCACGCTGCTTCTCCTCCTCAGCGCACAAGCCGAAGCAAGGCAGCAGCAATTTTCCAGCCTTTTTTTTCATTTTGTTTTTCCCATTTTTTGGCTCCATCGGATCACGACAGTACCCAAAGCCACTTGGCTTAATCCAAGCATCAAGAAGGATCCAGAAATAAGCTGTCTAACGGCTCTAATAATCACACAAAAAAATGGTTTTTTGATGGCCATTGAGATGAGGGTTTACAGACCTCGTCTCATTTAAATAGCAGAGGAATGGCCGGGGGGAGACATTTTTTTTTTTGGGTTGGCGGCTGAGGTTTTTCAGCAGAGAGAGCAAGAGAGAGGGACGGCGGCAGAGTGAAAAGAAAAAAGATGGAGGGAGTGACGGCGGGAGACTGGGAAGGACAATAAGAGTGGCGGCTGAAAAAAGTGAGAGGGAAGAAGGCAAGAAAAAACAGAAAAAGAAAGGTTCGGCTGAAGGAAGAAAGGAAATTCAGAGGCTGGGGGCTGAGTGAAAAACGGCAAGAGAAAAACAGGCGAGGCTAAGCAAGTGAGTGAAGGGAGGGCTGAGGAAGAAGAACAGAGAAAGGGAAGGCTGAGGAAAAAGCTACGGGCTTGTAGAAAACTCCATAAAAATTACAATCTGCCCGTTTCCTTTGGTTTCATCTTCGTTCAAAAGTCATCCCCAGCTGCCAAAAAGGTAATTTCTTTCTCTTTTATTTCCGCGCGTATGGTGTAGAATCTGCCTCAGAAGAGTTGAAACTCTTGTTGCAATTCTTCTTGTTGGTTTTTGTTTTCCCTACGTTTGCCTTGCTTTGTGAATCTGGTAGAAGATTTGGTGAGTTTAGGCTGGGGTTTTGGGGCAGAAATCTAGATCTTCTATAAGGTGGTGTCATGGTCCTTTTGTTTGAGTTCATGACCGTATGCACGCCGGATGAAACCTAGGAAAATAGCGGACAGTTTCAGCAAGTTGAATTTCTGATGCTTCCTTCGTGGATGCCCCCTCCTTTCTGTTTTGTTTGTGTATTTCCTTTCATGTTGGTTTCCTACCAGTAATAGGTATAAGATGCATTTTTTTTGTTTGGGACTGATTCGAACCATCTGCATGCCGATAATGAACCCAGAAACCATAGAAAGTGCAGTCTTGTTTAAATCTGTTCATTGATCTGTGAGTTTTGCCGTGAAAATGGATAGCGAGCCATTTACTAATCTTTAAGCATCGTTTTCTCTTGTCTTTCTGTTTTGTGGTTTTATGGTCGCCCTGCACATGAGGTTTTTCTTGTTTATATTGCTGTGGTTGTCATTGTTTAGCTGCTGATGGAAAATGCAGAAAATGTTTTCGATGACTGCATAAGCAAATTGATAGGATTTGGGTTCCTGTAGCTACGCAGGCTTGCTGCCTTTTGTTGGGCTGTATCCATTTTTCTTTCTCCCTGTTTGCTCATTTGCTCAAGTAGCTGCTTTCTTGTATTAATGTGTAGTCTTGTTGATTGCTTCAAGAGCTTTGTTTTGGGGATTATGGTTTGGTTTACCATGGAGTAAGACTTTAGCTGTTGCTTTCCTTTTCATGATGCAAAACGCGTGAGGATATTAATTGGTGGAGTGAACCTCCGTAGATTTACCCACCACTGATGGAAATCTTTTGAATGAGCTAGGAATTTGCAAACCTTTCCCCATGCTAATGTTCGTTCTCTTGTATGCATAATAAGGTGTTGGGGTGAGCTTAATGAGAATCTGAGGTTGTCTTCCTATATGAAATCATTGCTAACATCTGCTGTAGGAGGTTTGGTAAAGTTTCAAAGAATCAGGGAGGTTGTAGGAACGTGTTTGGCATTTGCATGCTCTTGGGTCTCTGAATTTTTGTGTTCAAAAATAGAAAGAATGTTTGGTGAGTTCATTACTTTGGTCCAGAATTTTGTTGGTTAAGTTGTTAATTGTGTTTGGATAAAAGGAGGTCGCATTTGATGAACCCAGAACTGTGGAAAGTTTTCTTGAACGAACCTGGAATTGCTAGCTTGTTCCTCATTCCAGATTTCTCTCTCTTGTGAGCATAGCATGGCATCTTGAGGATGAGCTTACGAAGCTTAATAAGAGCTTGAGATTGGATCCTTGTTGAAATTGTTGTCGCATAAGGTGGCTGAAGTTCCGCGGCTTCAGGCATTGCCGAAAGTTTAAGTTGCAGAAAGAAACCAGCAAGGAAGAAAAGATTGCTTCGTAGCATGCATGGAAATAATTCTGAACAATTACACTTTAACCCCTAATCTTTCAACTAATGCTTCTAAGGCCCAAGAATTGGAAAAAGATAATCAATTTTATCCCTTCAACATTTTGTTTTCCTTTGGCATGTTTTAATTTGATTCCTGGACAGAATATTCATGAGTTTTAGGATGAATTTGAAGGTTTAGTAACCTTTTCTAGATTTATAGTTTTAATTTGGTTCTTTTTGGAATTTTGGTATTTTGTGGCTTAATCGTAGCAAATTGGTTTTCATTTATTTTTGTGAATTTTATCATTTGATTGGTAGGTTTCATCTTAAGCCCTTAATTTTAATTTATTTCCTTTTAGGCCCCTAATATTTACAATAATAGCGATTTTGATCCCTTAATTTCTTTAATTCTTCCAAATTGGGTCCTTATTTGTCTTAATTTGTGAAATATGGGTTGTTTACTTTTATTTGAATACCTTGATTGATTTAATTTTGTATTTATCTTCATTTTTGTGATTATTTGTTAATTAAAGTGATGCCTTGACCCTTTTTATTATTTTTGGAGGGTAAATAAGTAAGGTCATGTCATTAGGGCTCCAACTCAAGGGAGGTACACTCTATCCCTTATTTTCACTTTATTTGACCCTATGTGCACTTATGTGACTTTATGTGTTTAATTGCATGCCTTTTGAATGTTTTCATTTCATTTCATTTATTCGCTTTATTTGCTTTAATTTTGTATATTTGTTTTAATTTAATTTGTAATTATTTGGGAATGCAATAAACGCCGCAATTGTAATAGTTAGGTTATTATATCATTTTATTTAATTCTTTTCCCCTTTAGATTGTAGTAGGGCTCCCCGAATGTAATAGTCAGGGCTTTATTCGCTTTACTTGTTTTGTGTACCAAGCATGCCTATGTGTTACGTGTTTACCGCTTTCCTAAGATTTTGCATCTAGATATCATGTTTATTTACTACGTGCCTATGTGAATTTATGTGTTTATTTGCTTTTTTATTAGTTTACATGATTTATTTGGTTATAAATGAATGCATGACGTCACCACACTAGTCCAACGCTAGTTGTGGCCCCTTGGTTTCGATTTCCCACTAGTCCAACGCTAGTGAGGACTCATAGACATGGGTTAGTCCAATGCTAGACCCTTAGGAGTCATTCTACGCGTTAGAACATGATTGTGCGACAAAATCACTTCATCTCATACATATTTTTCACTTTTTAGGGTTTTCTTATCATTTTGCATAACATTTTCGACTATATGTATATCCCTTACCCCATATTTCCCCTATATGTACATTCCTTACCCCTTTGTATGAAAGCATGACATTAGATTTGTATTCCATTTAGGGGAATAGAATTAGGTTAGATCATTTGCTTGATTAGGTAGGGAATACCCCTTAAATATGGGATATGGACGAGTTTGGCTTTCTAGCCTTAGCACGCTCGTATTCCCTCTGTTAAAGGGAAAATTGAGTCACGAACATTAGTCCCCCGTACCCGATATGATGCATCCCTTTAGGACATGTATATTTGTATAATTATGATTATTTTTATTATTATTCTTTCTTTTCTTTTGTTAGAGTCTCATATATTTGGCACAATTCGTGACTTCTTCGAAAGTTTACTTTTGGGCGTCGCAATTAATGCGATTTGCATCAAATAATTTCGAAGAGATATTTTGACCCCCCGATACCCTCTTAGGTCTAGGGTTTGCATTCATATAGTACCTCCAAATGCGATAAATTTTTAGGTTAAAATAAGAAAATTTTTGACTAAATCACGCAACTAGCCTTGGCTAGGTTGAAAGGGTGCCTTGGATTTTATCCTTGCCTTCCCTCTCTTCAAATGTGACTCCCGAATCTTTTTCTCTGATTTCCGTAGACTTAGGAGTCGTTTAAAAAGGGTTTTCCATAATTTTATTTAAAAAGTTCATTTTAGGTGGCTTGGTACACCTCAACTCAATACCAAGTGACGACTCCGATTTTTTTATTTTAAAAAAACCCTTTTTAAACTATTATTTTGGGTCAAATCGTCGCATTTTCAAAGTCCCATTTAGACCCATTTTGTTTTCCTTATTTATTTTCTAATAAATAAAAAAAACACATTTTTTTAATCAAAACCAAACCAAAATTCATTTTTCTTAAAACTCTTTATATTTTCTTATTTTTTCAAAAATGGGGCGCGACAAGTCTCTTCATATCAGTTCATAAATCATTCCATATCAGTTCATAAGTCTCATTTCAGATCAGCTCATAATAAGTACATGTAATGACCGGTTACTGAATACTCAGCCTAGAGATTAAACCCCTTCTAGGTGGGCGACCAATAGATTTCGCGACTATCGATTGGTCTCTTTTCATACATGGGTCAATCGGCTGGACTTTATACCAGGCTACCATGACAATTAGACAGGACTATAGCCCCTACTGTCTATTCCATGACTGTTTTGAGTTTTATTTGTCAAAAATTTATTCCACATGTCACATACATAGATCTTTGATTTCATAAAAGATTCAACTCGTTTGGTATATAATAACATATCAAAACATTTCAAATAAGTCACATAGTCCATTTTTGTATAGTAAAAATATAACTTTCATAAATATCCAAATAAAGCATTTAATCAAGTACATTTCGAGTCAATACAACAAAATAGGATTGACAACAAAAATTTCATTTTGCACCTTTAAAATTTCAGAAGAGTAAGTACCACCTACCTTTGTCTGGCTGCTCGAGTAGGGCTACCTTAGATCTTTTAAACTTGTGTCGTACCTATCAAATGCATAGGTTTTCTAATTAGTTGATATTTCCTATAGATGTATAAATATACAAACTCTGAGCGAGTCGAAGATTCATATCTAAACCATTATATGAACCCTAGCAGCATTTTCCTAAATTGGACGATTTCTATTTTTGGAAAGTTTCCTGAATTGGAAAGTTTCTATATTTAGAAAGTTTCTTAATTTGGAAAGTTCTCCTTTTTGGTAAAGTTTCCTAATTTAAAAGAAAATAATTATTCATAATCATATTTATTATCTTGACTATTATCTTACTATACGTATTTATAATTTATAATTATTAATTATTATTATCGTTCTCATCGT
The DNA here is from genome assembly GCA_023065735.1 of Coffea humblotiana. NCBI lineage: Eukaryota > Viridiplantae > Streptophyta > Magnoliopsida > Gentianales > Rubiaceae > Coffea > Coffea humblotiana. The sequence continues at coordinate 275,300 of JACYVW010000015.1, read as the reverse complement.
CGCTACTTTATTTTATTACCATTTATATATACTTGTTAATTAGTTACTATTATCTTTCGCATTATTTCCACTTTTGTGCGTGTGTAGGTGTTATTATTATTTATGTATACATGTACATATATTTATATTGACTTACTATAGTTATTGTCTTAGTTTGTTCCACTCGTATTTATATTTTTTTATTTTCGTTTATATCCTTAATTTATTTCCTCCATGTCCACATTGTTATTATTCTTACAATCATTGTTTTATTAATTATTATTATTATTATTATTATTATATTATTATTATGATTTTAAGCGTTTCGTTTAACAATTTAGAACTTATCTTACATTGTTAAAATTATCCCAATAAAGCTAGAATAAGATGTGTTAGATTTCTATTTAAGTATCTTAGGCTTAATTAATTAAGTATAATTTTGCATGACTAAATCTTCAATTCTAACAACTACTCTAAGTTGGATCCTGAATTTTAATACCCATGATAAACTATAAACATGGCTAGTTATTTCTAAATTTACTCACTGCATATTTACTAAACCCATACTATATTTTTAACCCACACATACTCGCCAATATATATATCTATATATGTTTACTTATTTATTATTGTCATTACTTATTTATCATTTTTTTATCTCTTTTTTTTTTCATTGGCTTACTCCACTAGCGCTGTCAAAGCTTTTGTCAAGCTTTGGCAGCCGCCATTCTTGACTTCTACCTCTTTTGTTTCTGTTTTTTTTTCCCTCTTTGATTTCGGCCAACCTTTGCAAATTCCTCTCTGCCGCCAGTGATGGCAGCCCCCCTCTTTTTTTCTTTTTTTTTTTAAAATAACTTTCTAACAATTTGGTAAACCCTATTCATCTCTTGATTAAAATTTAATACCCTATTCTTATCGATCCGAACATAAATCTTCCTAAATTTCTCCTACATGCCTAAATATATCATAGTGCATATATACACAAAATTTTCAAATTAATCCATGGAATTAAATAGACGTAAGGGAAAAAGAATTTTAGCGAGCGTTCGAAACTTACAGGTCTAGGCGTTTAATTGTTTGCTTGTTGGACGGCGACGTCCTTTTCTTCTCGTCTACTCTTAGTTGATTCTTGCTCCAGGGAGGCAGACGAAAGAGATGTAGGGATGGTGTTATTTTCTCTCTATGGTTTCGATAAAATTCTAAACCCTTGCACTACCCACTAGTAGATGGGTTAGATAAGAGTTTTAACTGTTATGAACTTTTACCCTATCTTATCTCATTTCTATCCCTCAATTAATTCTTTAACCTATCCTACAATTATTTTTACTTTTACTCTTGGTAAATATCTATTTAGTTAATTGGCAGAAATAAAGATTGAGCAAAAAAATCGAGGGTTTTACATTCTACCCCCTTACAAAAAGTTTCGTTCTCGAAACTTACGTATCTTAATCAATAAGATAGGGATATCTATTCCACATGTCTTCTTCTAACTCCCACGTTGGCTCTCGTGGTGTATGGTTCGTCCATTGCACCTTCACGTAGGGTATGGTCCTTCTCCGTAGAACTTGATCCTTCCGATCCACGATTCTCAAAGAAACTTCCTCAACTGACAAGTTCTCCCTCCCCTCGATAGGTTGATCCTCCAAAATATGGCTTGAGTCAGGTACATACTTCCTCAATTGGGAGACATGAAAAACATTATGTATCCTTTGCAAAGCAGGCGGGAGAGCCAATCGATACGCTAGAAGTCCAACTCTATCTAGTATTTCGTAAGGCCCTACATACCTCGGACTTAACTTGCCACTTCTTCCAAATCTCATCACTCCCTTGGTAGGGGATACCTTCAAATATGTCTTTCCTCCCGGTTGAAACTCTAAAGGTCTCCTTTTTGAATCCGCCCAACTCTTGTTTCAGTCCTGAGCTACTTTTATTCTTTCCCGAATAATCTTAATTTTCTCCAAAGTTCGTTCCACCAAATCGGGGCCAATGATCAGCTTCTCACCTACTTCATCCCAATATAAGGGGGATCTACACTTTCGTCCATACAATGCTTCAAATGGTGCCATACCTATACTGCTATGATGGCTATTATTGTACGAGAAATCCATTAGTTTCACCAACCTATCACAACTATCAAAGAAGTCTAAAACACAAGCTCTTAGCATGTCCTCCAATGTCGATACGATCCTTTCTAACTATCCATTCATTTGGGGGTGGAAGGCGGTATTTAGTCGTATGTATCACTCCCTATAATCTCTTGGTAGGTCGACCAAAATTTAGACGTGAATTTAAGGTCCTAATCCAACACTACTTTCACAATTCATTTTTAAACTAGATATCACATTCTCTCCCCCTTTTAAAGGTTTCGTCCTCAAAATCTAGAAAAACATAAACATGAAAATAAGTTAACAAAATTTTCGATGTTCTTGCAATACATCTTGGAAAATTATTCCTACAATGTCTAAATTGGATTTCCTTATTTAATTCCATCAAGCTTCTGCTGCGCACTCTTATTTTCCTCAATATCTTCCATTTTCATATTTATATAGCTCAGATAAACATAATATCTCTCACAAATCCAACATTCTAAACATCGGCTTATAACGCTCTATAGAGATCAACCTATAGAAAGAATGCCTTAGACACTAACAATACTATTTCTTTTTTGTTACACATTTTATCACAACTTACTTATCCACTATCACAAAAAGTAATCCTTATCTCAATATATGGGTTCCTACTCACTGTGTTTGTAATTGGTAATGGAAATCCCTTATTTCCCTCAAATCTCATATCTATCTCATTTCAAATTTAAAAAAGATCAATAATACCTCAAATAGCATCAAACCTATTTTTAGATCCTATAACCTAAGTTGTTATACCACTAAATGCCATGGAAATCTTATTTCCTTTAATCATTTTTTTTACCTCAATTCAATTTCCAAAATACATATTCATATTACGGTAAAACATACCAAAATACACAAAATTTTTATACAAAGATTAATACCAAATTTTAATCTTTGAATATAATAACTTTATCATAATTTTGGTAAAGTATATATCTATGCGTAGAATTTCGAACTCATAAAAATTTAGAAACCTGAGAGTGTTTGAAACACATAAGTTAGTAAATTGTACTTCTTACACCATTATAACTTAGAGTACGAAGAGAATTTATCAAGAATTATTATTAGATTCTTTCTATATGATATAAATTTTTTTTTTGTGGAACACAATTATCTATAGCTCTTTTTGAGATTGAGTGGGTATCATAAAAATATTTTGTGCAGGGTTATGGGATATAATTATTTATTGTGTTTATTCATTTTTTTATTGTTAATTTCTACATCTTGATGTATACATATTTATAGAAATTATACTTATTTGATAATGATACTTATTCAAAATTTTTTATTAACATCTGTTTGTGAAAAAAAATTTAAACGTGAGTTGCACCATTAATTCATCATTTTTTTTAAGATGAGAACTATGTAAGATTATGTATTCTAAGAAATTTCTAATATATTTATTGACTAAGCACGATGTAATAATGCCAATAAACTAGTTCAATAATTATTTGGGGTATTAGATCTAATCGTTGTAAATCTCAAAAAGAGACAAGTCTATTCACTCTTGACCACATCTCCCACCAAAAAAATACTACTGCTAGATTATATCAATTTGTATGGGATAAGGCCATACACCTATTAGTTGTCACCACTGGTGGTAATAGTTCAATTAGAGTAAAATAGTAGTAGCATCAGTAATACTTCTATCTAGGTACTAGCACTATTTATAGAGTTCGATTGCAATTACAAAAGTTCCACAACTTTTCATTCTTCATCCTTTGAAATGGTTTCATCCGTGAAGCCTAACCCCATAGTGTTTCATCCTTTATAGTTTATCATGGGTATTAAAATTCAGGATCCAACTTATAGTAGTTATTAGAATTGAAGATTTAGTAATGCAAAATTATACTTAATTGATTAAGTCTAAGATACTTAAATAGAAATTTAAAACATTTTAATCTAACCTTATTAGATTAATTTAGACAATGTAAGATAAGTTCTAGATTGTTAAACGAAACGCTCAAAATAATAATAATAATAACAATAATAATAATAACAGTAAATAATAATTAATAAAACAATGATAGTAAGAATAATAACAACATGGACATAGAGGAAATAAATTAAGTATATAAACGAAAATAAAAATGTAAATACAAGTGGAATAAACTAAAACAATAATTATAATAATAAGTCAATATATATATGTACCTTTATACGTAAATAATAATAATACCTACACACGCACAAAAGTGGAAATAATGCGAAAGATAATAGTAACTAATTAACAAGTATATATAAAGTGTAATAAAATAAAGTAGCGACGATGAGAATGATAATAATAATTAATAATTATAAATTATAAAGATGTATAGTAAGATAATAGTCAAGATAATAAATATGATTATGAGTAATTATTTTCTTTTAAATTAGGAAACTTCACCAAAAAGGAGAACTTTCCAAATTAAGAAACTTTCTAAAAATAGAAACTTTCCAATTCAGGAAACTTTCCAAAAATAGAAATCGTCCAATTTAGGAAAATGCTGCTAGGGTTCATATAATGGTTTAGACACGAATCTTCGACTCGCTCAGAGTTTGTATATTTATGCATCTATAGGAAATATCAACTAATTAGGAAACATGTGCATTTGATAGGTACGACACAAGTTTCAAAAATAAAAGATCAAGTCTCAAGAAGATAATAGCACTAATGTCAAGATAAACCCATATCTTTTTTATCAAGGTACGTAAGTTTCGAGGATGAAATTTTTTGTAAGGGGGGTAGAATGTAAAACCCACGTTTTTTTGTTGGGACCTGTTGTTATTATTTTATTTCTCCCAATTAATTAAAAAGCTAAAAATTACTATGGGTAAAAGAAAAAAAATAAAATAACTATAGGATGGGATAAGAGTTAATAATAAATTAAAACTCTTATCTAAACCATCTACTAGTGGATAGTGCTAGGGTTTAGGATTTTATTGAAACCCTAGAAAGAAAAATAACACCACCCTTACCTTTCTTTCGTTTGCCTACCCTAGAGCAAGAGCCTTCAGAGAGTAGAGAAGGAGAAGCAGACGACACCGTCAATCGATCAGACGACTAGGTACCTGAACCTGTAAGTCTCAAATTCACGCAAAACTTCTCTTTTAAGTTCTAGTAGTTGCATTAATTGTTCTAGAGATTTTACGGTTATGTATTGTTGTTATATATATGTAGGTATATATGTTTCTATAAAAGATGTAGGAGGATTCATGTTTGGGTTAGTAGAAATAGGGTGTTAGATTTTAGTCTTTGGATGAATAGGTTGCCAAATCTGTTGAAGAAAAAAAAAGAGAAGAGCAGCGGCTGGCTAGACGTTGCAGAAGCAATGCAACAAAAAAAAAGAGAGAGAGAGGAGTGGGGGCCGCCATCACTGGCGGCAGAGAAGGGAATTTCGAAGGTTGGCCGAAAGACCAGAAGAAAAAAAAAGGGGAGATGGATGATGTCGCCAGCACTTGCTGGCGACAATGGAACAAGATTGTGGTTGGCCTTTTCGGCCAACCAATTGAAGATTTGGGTCGCCAGACTCTCTGGCGACCATGGTCAGACATGGTTGGCCTTTGGCCCACCATGGGTCCCAACCGAGGAAGAAAAGAAAAAAAAAGGGGGCAATTTAGATGAGGACCAAACTATAATATAAAATTTAGTAAAGGTTTAATAAATAAATTTTTAATTATAACTAGTCCATTTTTATAATTTATTGTGGGTATTAAAATTCAGGACCCAACTTAAAATAATTGTTAGAATTGAGGGGTTAGTCATGTAAAATTATACTTAATTAATTACGTCTAAGATACTTAAATGGAAATCTAAAACACCTTAATCTAGCCTTATTAAGTCAATTTGGACAATGTAAGATAAGTTCTAAATTGTAAAACGAAAGGCTTAAAATCATAATAATAATATCACTAATGGTAATAATAGTAAATAATAATTAATTTAACAATTATAGTGAGAATAATAACAATATGGACATGGAGGAAATGGATTAAGGATTCAAACGAAAATAAAAATATAAATACGAGTGGAACAGACTAAGACAATAACTATAGTAAGTCAATTTAGATACATATAGGTACACGTATACATAAATAATAATGACACCTACACATGCATTAGAGTAGAAATAAAGTGAAAGGTAATAGTAACTAATTAACAAATATATAAGTGGTAATAAAATAAAGGAGCAACGACAAGGACGATAATAATAATAATGAATAATTATAAATTATAAATATGTATAGTAAGACGACACTCAAGATAATAAACATGATTATGAATAATTAATTTCTTTTAAATTAGGAAACTTTAAAAATTGAGAACCGTCCCAATTAAGAAACTTTCCAAATGTGGAAACTTTCTAAAAATAGAAACTTTCGAAATTAGGAAACTTTCCGAAAATAGAAATCATTCAATTTAGGGAAAGTACTGTTAGGGTTCATATAATGGTCTAGACATGAATCTTCAACTTACTCAGAGTTTGTATATTTATGCATTTATAGGAAATAACAACTAATTAGGAAACCTATGCATTTGATAGGTACGGCACCGGTTTAAAAGAGCTAAAGTAGTTTCACTCGAGCAACCAAATAAAGGTAGGTGGTACTTACCCTTCTGAGATTTCAAAGGTGCAAAATGAAAATTTTGTTTTCAATCCTATTTTGTTGTGTTGATTCGGAATGTATTTGATTAAATGTTTTACTTGGGTATTTATGAAAGTTATATTTTCCTATACAAAAATGGACCATGTGACTTATTTGAAATATTTTGATACATTATTATATACCAAACGAGCTGAATCTTTTATGAAATAAAAAATCTATGTATGTGACGTGGAATGAAATTTTTGACAAGTAAAATTCAAAACAGTCATGGAATAGACAGTAGGAGCTATAGTCCTGTCTCATTGTCATGGTAGCCCGGTATAAAGTCCGGCCGATTGATAATGTCATGGTAGCCCGGTATAAAGTCCGATCGATTGACAAAGTCATGGTAGTCTGGTATAATGTCCGGTCGATTGACAAGGTCATGATACCCTGGTATAAAGTTCGGCCGATTGACCCATGTATGAAAAGAGACCAATCGATAGTCATGAGACCTATTGGTTCACCCACCTAGAAGGGGTTTAATCTCTAGGCTGAGTACTCAGTAGCCGGTCATCACATGCACTTGTTATGAGCTAATATGAAATGATTTATGAGTTGATATGGAATGATTTATGAAGGGATCTGAAATGAGACTTATGAACTGATTTATGAATTGATTTATGAGTGGATATGAAAAGACTTGTGAATTGAGACGAAATGATTTATGACTTTATGGTTTTCTATGTTCATTTATCAATAAGGTGCTTTTAAATTGTTTGCCACTTGTTACTACTGATTGTTTTATAAACGACGTTACTTTCAAAATTACGGATGTAATCGATGCGCAAATGATTTGATTTGTAGCTATATATATGTATCTGTAAAGTTACGAGTACATGATCCAACAGAGGGGTAGATATTACCTACTGAGCGATTTGTCGCTCAACCCACTTTTTACCATTCTTGCAGATTCTGAAAAGTATGAGTTGGTTTACGTAGAGGACCATGAGGTCGACTTTTATTAGCTTTAAATGAATAGAAGTTGACAGGCTAGCTACTTCTAGTTGTTAGTTTATTTGCATCCGTTTTCTGTTGTTTCAATCCGAGAATAATTCTACGAACTTATTGGATATTCGTAGACTATCTTTTATAGACATTTGTACCGCACTTTATTTAGTTATATTATTTCGTACTTTTGAAGTTTAGTCTAGTTAAATGTGACTTGAGAATACGGCGGATGTCACGTGACGGGCGCGTGCAGGCTCGGGGCGTGACATTTTTAGTGGTATCAGAGTTTAGGTTCGAAATAACACCATAAGATAGAACAGTGTAAGAAATGAAGGGTAGTAATTAGTAAGTTAGGCTTGAAAAGATCTGCATGCCTTAGAAAAGAAGAAATCAGGACTGATAGTGTTCCATTTGGCATTGTAGGAGATGGCTGAACCGGTACATGGGGAGCATTAGGATTGCGACTGCCTAGTTCATTTGACGGGATGCGATGTGGCCCGTCTTAAGAAGAGACAAAGATTCTATAGGGACAGGTTCCTTGAGCAGTTAGAGAGAGCCACGGACGGAGCTAGGAAGGCTTATGCGTTGGCTGATCGAGTAGCTGACCAAACGCACGAGATCTGGACGTTGATAGTGTCGAGGGAACACATGAGACAGGACATGGAAGGCTGGCGTGGGGAGGCCCTCCGTCTGCGGGAAGAGCTCAATAAGTTGAAAACGGAAATGGAAGTGCAGAAGGGACTAGCGGATATGTATAATGAAAGATTTGAAGAAGTAACTTCCCTACTCCAGAATTGAGATGCGGAGTACGAAACTCTAGCGGTGAAGTATGAAGAGAGGAGGCAACGCGTGATGAACTGGATAGATGACCACTAACCCCTTGCACCCCAAATGCCTGGGTGGAATCACCTGTGGCCTGATAGTGACACGGAGTTAGAGGACGACTCCGAGGAGGACCCTGAGAACATGCCCGTGGAAAATCATGAGGGGGAAAATGGTGTTGAGGACCAGGACGGTGCTGGGGAGGGCGTAAGAGATGAAGTAGTTGTGGATGCAGACCCACCAGTAGATGAGTAGTAGAGTTGGTCTAAGAGAGATTCCATTTAACGATTCATTCGTTTTATTAGTGTTAGGGAATATTATGACAAGAACATTAGTAGGTTGATTAGTGATTGTTCGCATAGATTAGTTTTCTATCCAATCGTAGGTTATAATTAGACAGTTTGGACACTAGATTCATTAGATATCTTTTTGAATAAGTTAGGATATTGACTTCGATGTGTAAGGAGTCGATCGTTCTTCTCATTTTGAGTTAGCGAATAAAACCTCTAATTTAAAGTTTTATTATTATTATTTTTTTATTATTCACCCATTTCATTTTGGGCGTAGTATGTGTAAATTATGCAAGTAGATAACTTTAGTTGGATCGTCTTAAAGGTAGATGTTCATATATATATATGTATAATAATAATGTATAAGAATAAATTACTTAATCTAGTATGGAACTTGTTGGTTTGATTTAGGAAATGGCACCAAACACTAGGCGTGGCGGAAATCACAATGGCAGCCCTAATGGTGAGAACGACCACGGTAATCACAACCAAGAATCAAATCCAGGAAATAATAATCAGAGTATGGGTTACTAAGGGACTGGTTCAAGTGAGCATCAACCCTACATGATGTTACCCACAGGGTTAGTGACTGCACTAACCGGAGTAGCCCAGGCACTACAAGCCCAAACACAGTTAGCACAGATTCAGGCTGTCCAAACCCAGAATCATGGACAAGGGGGAACTCAATCATATTATGAGAAAATGAAGAGGGTCCATGTCCCTACCTTTGATGGAACTCCTGACCCGGATTTGGCAGAAAAGTGGTTAGACGAAATAGAAAATAATTTTGCACTTTTGCAAGTGCTGGAGGAGATGAAACACCTAATCATCAAACCCTTTTTGGTAGGAGAAGCCAATAAGTGATAGGCAACTCTGGAACCTACAGTCGCCCCACCAGTAAGTTGGACAAAATTTAGAGAAGAGTTCCTGAAATACTTTTTCACACCTGCAGTGAGAATGCAGAAAATAGATCAGTTTGAAAATCTGAAACAAACACCGGGGATGTCTGTGGTGCAGTATTCGAATAAGTTTACGGCACTAGGAAGGTTCGTGCCGTCGACAATGACGGATGTTGAGTTGAAGAAATATAAATTTATACGGGGGTTGTCGAATAGGATTCAAACTAGGGTGAATACCGCTTACACCCCTACATTTAATGACGTGTTGGACGCCAGCATTAAAGCTGAGGCTGATTGCAAGAGATTGGATGAAGAGGATAGGAATAAAAGGCCTAGACTAAGAAATGAACTTGCAATGTCAGGAGCACTGAAACCCGGCGGACGGTTCCGCTTAATTAAGAAAAGTCATGGGCCACCACCGAAGATAACTGGAGGAAATACCTTCCCTATGTGCAAAACTTGCGGAAGATGCATCAGGGAGAATGCTGATTTAAGACGACTTTCCCTCCGTGCAAAACTTGTGGGAAGATACATCGAGGAGAATGCCGAGTTGAAGCAGGAGCTTGTTTTGAATGTGGACAGCAGGGGCATAGGGCTATGAATTGTCCAAATAGGAAGGTAGAAGGAGATAAGAGTGGCAATCTCACTGAGAAGAAGCCAAAGGTTAACGCGAGAGTGCATGCCATGACCGACGTTGAGGCGGAGATGTCAGGCGACGTGGTCACAAGTACTCTTTTAATTAATTTTGTGCCTGTATACGTGCTATTTGATTGTGGAGTTAGTCACTCTTTTGTTGTTAAGAAATTTGAAAAGTACTTGTGTATGTGTCCTGAATAGATGGATCACCCCTACCGTGTGACTGCTCCAGGAAATAGAATCCTAGTGTTTCATACTAGATATCCAAATTGTAGTGTGGAATTAGAGGATAGGAGATTAGGAGTGGATCTAGTACAAATAAATATGAGTGATTTTGCTGTTATTCTAGGAATGGATTGGCTAGTTAGACATTTTGCACAAATCGATTGTAGGAAGAAGAGGGTATCATTCATGAAACCGGATGAGGAGGATTTCTCATACCAAGGAAGTGTTGGGGATAGGAAAATTCGTAAGTTACCTCTTCTATCTGCCATGCAGACGTATAGGGTAATAAGAAAAAGATGTGAGGTGTATTTGGCTTATGTTGTAGATGTGGAGAAAGAGGAGACGCCTTTAGAAAAAATTCCAGTGGTGAAGGACTTCCCTGACGTGTTTCCGAAAGACCTTCCCGATCTACCTTCGGATAGGGAAATAGAGTTTGAAATAAATGTTATACCTGAGGCGAATCTCATATCTAAGGCCCCCTATAGAATGGCGCCTGCGGAGTTAAAGGAACTCAAGAGCAATTACAGGAACTATTGGATAAGAAATTCATTAGACCTAGTGTGTCTCCTTGGGGTGCGTCAGTACTCTTTGCAAAGAAGAAATATGGTAATCTGAGATTGTGTATCGATTATAGGGAGTTGAATCGGATCACAATAAAGAACAAGTACCCCCTTCCAAGGATAGATGATCTTTTTGATCAATTGAAGGGAGTTAAAGTATTTTCTAAGATAGATTTGAGATCTGGATACCATCAATTGAAGATTAAAGTCAAAGACATCCAGAAAAGTGCATTTCATACGAGGTACGGGCACTATGAGTTCTTGGTAATGCCCTTTGAATTGACCAATGCTCCAACAGCTTTTATGGATTTGATGAATCGGGTATTCAAACTGCAACTAGACCGTTTTGTGGTTGTCTTTATTGATGACATTTTAGTGTACTCCCCAAATGAAGAAAGTCATGCTGCCCACCTTAAGGAAGTCCTAGAGATACTAAGAAGAGAGAAACTATACGCTAAATTTAGTAAATGTGAATTTTGGTTGAAGAGTGTGACATTTTTAGTGGTATCAGAGCATTACGTGAAGGTGCAATGGACGAACCATACACCGCGAGAGCCAATGTGGGAGTTAGAAGAAGACATGCGGAATAGATATCCCTATCTTATTGATTAAGATACGTAAGTTTCGAGAACGAAACTTTTTGTAAAGGGGGTAGAATGTAAAACCCACGATTTTTTTTGCTCAATTTTTATTTCTGCCAATTAATTAATGGATATTTACCATGAGTAAAAGTAAAAATAATTGTAGAATAGGTTAAAGAATTAATTGAGTGATAGAAATGAGATAAGATAGGGTAAAAGTTCATAACAGTTAAAACTCTTATCTAACCCATCTACTAGTGGGTAGTGCTAGGGTTTAGAATTTTATCGAAACCATAGAGAGAAAATAACACCATCCCTACATCTCTTTCGTCTGCCTCCCTAGAGCAAGAATCAACTAAGAGTAGAGGAGAAAAAGAGGACGTCGCCGTCCAACAAGCAGACAATTAAACGCCTAGACCTGTAAGTTTCGAACGCTCGCTAAAATTCTTTTTCCCTTACGTCTATTTAATTCCATGAATTATTTTGAAAATTTTGTGTATATATTCACTATGATATATTAGGCCTATAGGAGAAATTTAGGAAGATTTATGTTTGGATCGATAAGAATAGGGTATTAAATTTTAATCAAGAGATGAATAAGGTTTACCAAATTGTTGGAAAGTTATTTTAAAAAAAAAGGGAAGAGAGAGGGGAAGAGCAGCGGCGGCTGCTGCTGCTCTATTGTTGCTAAGCGGCAACGCAACGAAAAAAAAAGAAAAAAAGAGGGGGGCCGCCATCACTGGCGGCACAGAGGAATTTGCAAAGGTTGGCCCCAAGACCAAAGAGAAAAAAAAAACAACAACAAAAGAGATAGAAGTCAAGAATGACGGCTGCCAAAGCTTGACAAAAGCTTTGGCAGCGCCAGTGGAGTAAGCCAATGAAAAAAAAGAGATAAAAAATGATAAATAAGTAATGACAATAATAAATAAGTAAACATATATAGATATATATATATATTGGCAAGTATGTGTGGGTTAAAAATATAGTATGGATTTAGTAAATATGCAGTGAGTAAATTTAGAAATAACTAGCCATCTTTATAGTTTATCGTGGGTATTAAAATTCAGGGTCCAACTTTTAGTAGTTGTTAGAATTGAAGATTTAGTCATGCAAAATTATACTTAATTGATTAAGTCTAAGATACTTAAATAGAAATTTAAAACATTTTAATCTAACCTTATTAGATTAATTTAGACAATGTAAGATAATTCCTAGATTGTTAAACGAAATGCTCAAAATAATAATAATAATAATAATAACAATAACAGTAAATAATAATTAATAAAACAATGATAGTAAGAATAATAACAATATGGACATGGAGGAAATAAATTAAGTATTTAAACAAAAATAAAAATGTAAATACAAGTGGAATAAACTAAAACAATAATTATAATAATAAGTCAATATATATGTACATGTATAAGTAAATAATAATAATACCTATACACGCACAAAAGTGGAAATAATGCGAAAGATAATAGTAACTAATTAACAAGTATATATAAATGGTAATAAATAAAGTAGCGACGATGAGAACGATAATAATAATTAATAATGATAAATTATAAAGATGTATAGTAAGATAATAGTCAAGATAATAAATATGATTATGAATAATTATTTTCTTTTAAATTAGGAAACTTTACCAAAAAGGAGAACTTTCCAAATTAAAAAACTTTCTAAATATAGAAACTTTCCCATTCAGGAAATTTTCCAAAAATAGAAATCGTCCAATTTAGGAAAATGCTGCTAGAGTTCATATAATGGTTTAGACATGAATCTGCGACTCACTCAGAGTTTGTATATTTATGCATCTATAGGAAATATCAATTAATTAGGAAACCTATTCATTTGATAAGTACGACACAAGTTTAAAAGATCTAAGGTATCCCTAATCGAACAGCCAGACAAAGGTAGGTGGTACTTACCCTTCTGAGATTTTAAATGTGCAAAATGAATTTTTGTTGTCAATCCTATTTTGTTGTGTTGACTCGAAACATACTTGATTAAATGCTTTATTTGGATACTTATGAAAGTTATATTTTTACTATACAAAAATGGACCAAGTAACTTATTTGAAATGTTTTGATATGTTATTATATACCAAACGAGCTGAATCTTTTATGAAATCAAAGATCTATGTATGTGACATATGGAATAAATTTTTGACAAGTAAAACTCAAAACAGTCATGGAATAGACGGTATGGGCTATAGTCCTGTCTAATTGTCATGGTAAAGTCCGGCCGATTGACCCATGTATGAAAAGAGACCAATCGATAGTCAGGAAATCTATTGGTCGCCTACCTAGAAGGGGTTTAATCTCTAGGCTGAGTACTTAGTAACCGGTCATTACATGTACTTGTTATGAGCTGATCTGAAATGAGACTTATGAACTGATATGGAATGATTTATGAACTGATATGAAGAGACTTATGAATTGATATGAAATGATTTACGACTTTATGATTTTTCATGTACAGTTATTAATAAGATGCTTTTAAATTACTTGCCACTCGTTACTACTGAATATTTTTAAACAACATTACTTTCATGGTTATGGACGTGAACGACGTGCAAATGATTTGATTTATATCTCTATATGTATCTATAAAATTATGAGTGCATGGTCCAACAGAGGGGTAGATATTACCTACTGAGCAATTTGTCGCTCAACCCATTTTTACCATCTTTGCAGATTCTGAAGAGTATGAGTTGAATCACGTAGAAGACCCTGAGGATGACTTTTATTAGTTTTTAAGTAAACAGAAGTTAGCAGGCTAGCTACTTCTAGTTGTTAATTTTATTTGAGGTTACTTGGTATACGGGAGTTGGCGGAGGCCCAGATTACATGGAGTTTGGGATCGGGTATGGAAGACTTCTGGTGAGACACTTGGTGCGAGCTGGGCTCCTTAAGTACATTGGTTCCGGCAGATAGGGACAAGCCTCATTTTTTGGTGGCAGAGTTCCTTGGACGGGAAGGGTGGAATAGGGACAGACTACTGCAATGGCTCCCGGGCCATCTAGTGGATTCGATCGTGGAGATTCCGTTCGACCTTAATGGGCAAGATCGAATCATGTGGGCAAAGTCGGAGACGGGGTGTTTTTCATTAACTTCGGCATGGGAGCTGTGCCGGCAACGTAGAGGTGGCTTCTCGATGAATGAGATGGTTTGGAATAGGGGTACCCCGCTGAAATTTTCAATATTTGCTTGGAGGCTGCTGAACAACTTTGTGGCCTTGGACTCAGTGCTGTGACGAAGAGGGTTGCCCTTGCTATCCAGGTGCTCCTGTTGTTTGGAGGAGGAGGAATCGTTGCCTCATCTTTTTGTCAGTGGCCCAGTGGCGAGGGAGGTTTGGGGGCATTTTGCCAGTATGTTTTCACTTACCACCTGATGATCTTCAACTACTGTGGAGGAAGTAGGCCACATCGCTAGCTCGCATCCCTACTCATCATATTCGGTGTGTCCTCCCGTTATTGGTTGCATGGTTTATATGGCAGGGACGAAATAAGGCGAGGTTTGAAGGATAGGCTTTTTCTGCTCGGAGGGTCATCTTTGAAGTGAGTAATTTCTTGCATGACATGGAACGAACAAATAAGTTGGATAAGGCACAGTTTTACGGCGATTGGGATTGTGAATGGGCACGGTTCACATCGGGCGTGGCCCGTAAACGACGACCAGTAGTGGTGACTTGGGCAAAGTCTCCGTCCTTGCGGTATAAATTAAACACAGATGCTAGGGTGGTCAATGGGAGGGCTAGTGGAGGAGGAGTGCTACGAGACTCACATGGTAGATTTATCTTTGCCTTCTATAAGGAGTTCGGGGAAAAAGGGGTACTGCAGGCTGAGGCTCTAGCAGTATTAGAGGGGCTACTAATGTGTGCGGCAAAGGGGATGCGAGGGATTTTTGTGGAGGTGGATTCTATGGTTCTTGTGTCATTAGTCAAATCGTCAGCTCTGGGAGGTTGGTTGTATTGCAGTGTACTGCGACGGATTCGTCGACTTTTGGATCAGGTGTCTATGTCATTTACACATATATTCCGGGAGGCAAACGTGGTTGCGGATAGGTTAGCTACTTTGCAGGGGTACCCCAGTATGGTTTTTGACTCTCTTCAGCTTTTACTTAGGGAGGTTCGCGGCTGTATTGCTATGGATGCTACACAAGTCCCGTCCCTTAGGCTAGTGCCTGATTAGGTGGCAAAACTCTCTACATCTCTTGTAACTGTCTTTTTTCCACTTTGAATAAACAAAAATGGTGTGATTCTGTCAAAAAAAAAAGTTGATACGTAAAGTATCTTTGCAACCTGATGAATGAACTTGAAATGCTATAAGTGTACTAAGTGCATTTCCTTATCTTTGACGATGTGATTTAAAAATGTCTTTCTTTTGCTGCTATAGTCGATTGATTTTGTTTATGTGCTATATAACCTTTTAAAAAAAACAGAGAGAGAGAGAGAAGGGTATGGAGGGTAGACGAATTCAAGGACGAGGGGCTAGCCGTGGATGTGGAGGTAGGCAAGTACAAGAAACAAGAGAAACAAGAGACCCGGCGGCAGAGCAGCAACAAGAACCAAGGGCCGAAGCAGGGGATCAAGTAGCAACAACAATATAACAAATGGCTAATATCTTAGCGCAATTGGTAGAGCAACAAGGCTGAGCTCCAGTGAATCAGCCTAAGAACCCTAAGATAGGAGAGAACAGGGCCTTAGAGCGTTTCCAAAAGTTTTCTCCACCAAAATTCTTTGTAGGGTCTGACCCGGAAGTAGCTGAAATTGGTTGGAGGCAATGATAAATATTTTTGTAGCCTTGCATTATATGGAAAAAAGACAAGTGGCTTTTGCCATCTTTCAATTTGAAGGACCGGCTAGAGTATGGTGGAATGTTATTAGAGCAAAGTGGGAGAGAGAACAGACGGCATTGACTTGGGTAAACTTTATGAGAGAATTTAATGAGAAATACTTTTCACCTCTGGTCCAAGAGAAAAGAGAGGATGATTTCATTAGGTTACGCCAAGGAACCCCAAGCGTGGCTGAATATGAAATACAATTCACTAAACTGTCCAAATTTACTCCTGAATTGGTAGCTACGGAGCAAAGGAGGGTGAGGCGATTTGTACAAGGGTTAAATGTAGAAATGCAAGAGACTTTGGCGGCAGCACAAATTAATACATTCACGGAAGCCCTTGAAAAAGCTCAAAGAATTGAAATTGCGAGGGTGCAAGTGAAGGCTTTTCATGCGAGAAAGAGGAGTACCTTTACTAGTACACCTGAAGAACCTAAGGAAGATGTAGCGCCCTCCAAAGTAAGAAGAACGGACTTTCCGCACTACCCACCCTGGACATTAGGACAATTAGAAGAAAGTTCTTCAAGAGAAATTCAAATAGGAAAAGGGCAACAAGAGGGAGTTCCTCGAGAAAGCCAAAAAGTGGCTCCTCGCTTGGCTTGTAGATACTGTGGAAAGACAAATCATACTGAGAATGAATGCTGGATAAAAGGGCGAAAGTGTTTGATTTGTGGGAGTAGCAATCATCAAATTAACAACTGCCCGAACAAACATCCACGAGGGAATAATGTTCAACAAGTGGATAGAACCAAACCTAGACAAGCTAATGAAAGAGAGAATCGACCGAAAGTCCTAGCAAGGGTATATGCCTTAGACAAGCAACAGGCTCCGGAGTCATCTGAGGCGATAGAAGGTAAAAATTTCGAGGACGAAATTTTCTTAAGGGGGAGATAGTGTGAGGACCCGAAAAATTTCTTTAGAATTTCCTCCCATTTTTGAAAAAATAATTTATATTTCCTTCTATATTTCTTTACTTTGACTATTTAACTATTTACTAGCCCTAAATTTCATGGTGATTTCATTAATTGTGTCAAGAGTTTTACTTTTACTTTTAACGTTAGAGTAAGTTAGGGTTTTGGTGCATTTTAGTAGTGTGATCGATTGGTGAGGTGTGTGCACTAAATTTGGTGGATAAGAGTGAGTATTAGGTAAGAGGAAGTGTGTGATTAGAAGTACTAATAATAAGTTAGTGAATCATAAGTTAAAACAAAAGTATAAGGGAGTTAAGGGAAATAGGCTTGAACCGACGTGCGCCGTTTGTTACCGGTTGAGTACACCACTTGACCAATACTTTCTTACCATAATTTCCTTGTTTTTATTTCATTTAATTTCCCCTAAATTAATCTTTAAGTCAGCCACCATTTTTGACTAAAGAAAGGTGAAAAAAGAAAAAAAAAAGAAAAGAAAGAATCTTGAGTTGCCAAGTGTCGGCAATCAAGGGAATGTTTGACCAAATGAGTTTTCTTTCTTCTTATCCTTTTTCTTGGCTCATTTTTCTTCATTTTCCTTCATGGTGGCCGAAATTTTGGGAGAGAAAAACAAGAGGGAAGAAACCTCCAACTACATCTTGATTTAGCCTTGTTTGAGTTGAACCACAAAAACTAAATCGATTAAACCTTCACCTTGGTGCTTAGGAAGCTTGGTGTGGTGAACGTTTTGGAAGAAGTAGCTTGGTTCTTCACTTTCAAGAAGGTTTTGGAAGGTATAAGTTCATCCCATTTCTTGTCTTTACCTTAATCTTGCTAAATATGCTATAGGGGGCTTTGAATCTTGGAATATTATGGATGATTTTCTAGTTTTGGATTGTTTAGTGAAAATTTCAGCTAGGGTTTTATATTTTTCAGCTTTGATTGTGTTGTTTAACCAGCAAATGTTGGTATTGAGCTTGGATATGGAATTTGTTAGGTGATTAATGGCATGATTCTGACTTTTTAGCATTAAAAGATGAATTTTCAGTTTTGATGAGAAAATTCCAGATTTGGTAGTGGTGGAATATTTGATAGATATGAGTTATATTTGGATGGTTTTTAGCCTAGATGAAGAGTTATATTGATATGATTACTTGTGGTGGTTGAATTGGGTTGATTGAGGAAAAACTTGAAACCTTTCATGGCTGGAAAAAAATTGGTAAACACAAAGGAAGTGCTGCTGAAATTTTTCCCGCAAGAGACTCTGAGCAGTCTTGGGAAATCTATCATATCTTGGTGTAAAAAAAATCCAAATTGAGTTCTGCTTGTTGCGTTTGAAATTAGATTCAGAGTACTTTCTACCATGAAAATTTTAGAATTTTCCTCAATTCCTATGAATATCTGTGATTTTCCAAAGTTGACTGAATTTCCATTCCTGTTGTGTCTTTCTACTAGATAAAGCAGCCACTTCAGATTGGAATTTGACTAACTTGTGGATAGAATCTTGCAAAGGTGTCTTCTGAGAAATTGTAACTCTTTGAATGTATTTTCCAACGGTATAAGTTTATAAATTTTGGACTTAAGAAACTTGAGATATGATTTTTCAAATAGTATCGCGTAAAACTAGAAAAATTCTGTTTTCCTAAAACTGTCCTTACTTTCATTTCCAACTTTAAGTTGGAGTTGTTAAACCATTTTGAGTTTGGTTTATGATTGGAATGAGGAAATTCTTGGTTACTCATGTCTCTTGGGTCTAAATATTCTCTTTTCACTCCAAAACCATATTTGCACCTTTATACTAGTCGTTACTCGGATTTTCTTTGGTTCACCTAAACTTTGGATGATTGAACCATAGTATTTTCTCTTGGTTATTCTTAGGGTTTGTCGGTGATCAAGGACATAATCCGGAAGGAAACTTTTGACGTTATTTTGCTTAAACTGGTGAGTGTTCTTTGCATGTTGTGCTTCCAATGACTATGTGAATTATTGTGAATGTTTGCTTGAATGTTAAATGTTTTTCAATGATTGTTAAATGAATTTTCAATAGGCGAGTATGTACTTTATCGCATTCGACCTAAGTGAACATGAAATTTTCAATGATTAAATGATTGAATGCTACTTGAGCATGAATGTAAGCCTTTTGGTTGAACTGGGCCATTACCCTTCGTTGCCAGTCGACTCGAGCCAAAAGCAGACTCGGTCGGGCGGCTGGTGACCCTGGGACAATGTTTGGTATACTTGAATATTACCACGAAGTCTAGTGGAGAACTGGTCAGTGAATTCAATGCAATGAAATCAATGAATGAGTGACAATGAATACTGAAGGAGTTTTCACTGTTAAATGTTTTCAAATGGCGGAAGAATAAGGGAAATGGTTGGCGAGTGAATGACTGAATGAATGGCTCCAAGTGAGCACGTATCCTTCCAATGAATGAATGTTTATTTCTTGAATGACTGTTTATTATTGTGCAAAGTGTTCAAACTGTTAAATACCATACTTCCATGGTTTCTCTAATTGATTGCTTGTTTAGGAACCTCACTGGGCTTTTAGCTCATTCCTTTAGTTTTTGTTTTCCTTACAGGAATAGAGGTCTGAAACAATTAAGTGTGAACTAGAGTGTATTACCCTCTTGTACTTATACTTTTGGTTGATAGGATATATTTTGATATTTGATGTTGTATCATACGTTTGGCTTTTGGGTTGTAAATAAGTTTACATTTTGGTTGAATTGTAGAACTTAAATGTTATTTTGGAGGCTTGAATGGTTAATCTTGAGAGTTGATTGAGTGAGTGAGCGAGTCTTGGCGAGAGTTGAGCAGGCGGTCTGCCAAACCCTTGGGTACGCCCTAGGGGGAAGGTGGGGTCGTCACACTAAGTGTCTTTTATTCTCTCTTTTCATTTTTTCATGTAAGAAAGACTGAATCTTGTAAACTATTTTAATGTTTATTTATTGATTGTTTTGTCTGTAATTTCTTAAAGATTTGCCGCCAAATTATTCACTACAAAATTCAGGGTTTGGTGGATTGCTCTAAAAAAAGTTTTGAAATGCCTATTTTAAATTATTTTAATGGGATTATTACCTCTGACTTGTACTCTATATATGCAAGTCATTTTTTTTTACATCTTGTTTTAGAGGTGACTTCTAAAAGAAATATGGATACTTTTAATGATGTTGAAGCTTACAATTCTATGAAGAGATTAACTAATGAAGAAAGTCAATTGATTTTTGAAACTTTATTACACGAAAGTGATTCTAGAAAGTCATGCCTATTTAAAAAAAGTGCTAGGATAGTCCAGAGAATTTGAAACCTAGATGTAGTTACTTCTGCAAATGGAGGAGCATTTGAATCACTCAGATTTCCAAAAAGAAACGGAAGAAATCGAGTGGAGATTGATTTTAGTTCGATCATGGCAATTCCTCTTAGAAGCCGAACAAACATCCGGTCACTCTCCAATAAAATGAAAGTGCCCAAATCAACCTTCACTGATGAATTAAACAAGGTGCTATAAGGCCATACTCAAATGCACTCAAACCACAATTGACAGATCATAATAAACAAGTCTTAACTTTTGCTTGTCAATGCTTGAACTAGAAATTCTCAACACCAAACCAATGTTTATGAGTATGTTCAATGTTGTCAACATTGATGAAAAGTGGTTTTACATCAGTAAAGAATGTGAAAAGTATTATCTTTATCCTGATGAAGAACAACCTCTCAAGACATGTAAGAGCAAAATGTTCATTGAGAAAGTTATGCTCCTAGCTGTTATTGCTTAACCACGTTTTGGTTGCTCTAGTAACCCAACATCTGATGGACACATTGGGACTTTCCCTTTTGCATTCAAAGAACCAGAAAAATGTAGTAAAAATCATATGGCAAGTACATTAGAAACCAAGACAATATTGTCAATGACCAAGGAAGTGTATAGGAGATATTTAATTGAACAGGTTTTGCCCGCAATAAGTGCAAAATTTCCACAAGATGATGGTAGTGTTACTAAAATTTTGATCCAGCATGATAATGCGAAACCACATATTGATCCCACAGATCCTAAATTTATTGAAGCTACTTGAAGGGATGGATTTGATATTTACCTGTCATTCAACCTCCTAATAGTCTCGACATGAATGATCTTGATTTAGGATATTTTAGAGTTGTACAATCCTTGCAACATCAAGAAGCAGCCAAATCAATTGATGAGCTAATTCTTGCTATGGAAAAGTCATTTGATCAATTAACAAGTGAAGGCCTAAACAATGTTTTTCATCATGTATGGTAGAAGTGATGAAGAATCTGGGAGGAAATAATTATAAAGTGCCACACATTGGAAAGCACCATTTAATGAAAGATGGTTGTCTTCCACCACAAATAGAATGTGAAAAAGAACTTGTGAACCAAGTTCTAAATCATATGCAGGTATGACTATCTTCACTGGACAGGTCAGACTTTATGAAACTTTTTTGTTCTTTATGATTTTTGATGTCCAACTTCTTCTGTTTATGGTTGTTCAAACTAACTAGTGTTCTTGTGTTCATATTTATAGGTACTTAAACTGTACTAATCATGTTTTTCAACAAAATGGTACGGGTGTTCTAATGTGCAAAATGTACAAGTACACAATGTTCATTCGACTAACTTTCTTGTTCATTTTGGTAATCCACATCTTTATTGGTTGCTTTTCACTAAGTTGCACCTATTTCATCTTTTGGTGGTTGGTTGAAGTCAAGAAATCCAAGCCTTTTGATTTTGTGGTGCGAGTTTTTTATTGGGCAAAGAATATAAAAGTACTTCTTATGTATTGACTACTTTTGTTTAGCTTGCAAGATTTTAAAATAGCCTTGCAAAGCTCGTTTGAAGTAAGAAGCAGTAATAGTATGACTTTTGTACAAAAGAAAAAAATGTTCAATATTGACTAAAGCAGGTGTACATTGATAACTTGTGCTGGACTTTTTCAAACTGTCTATAGCCTTATTCTATAAAGTGGAAATCTAGCATATTGGTTTGCATTCTTTTGCTCTTCTGCTGGATCATTTGTGGTGGAGCAGGTAAAATTACTATTTGTTTTTGCATTTTGGGATAGTAAAGAAAAATGGAGAGGAATAGACACTTTCATAGACTACATTTAAATTAAATTTGGTAGTGAATAGGTTTTTTTCGCCCAAGTAGAATAACATGCCTTAGTTTGCTAGTTTGGTCTTTGGGTCAATCTAAAATTATTCACTTATTTTTACACTATTTTCTTGCTTAGAATTTCGATTTGTCTTGTGAAAGTTGATTATTCTTAAACAAATTAGTGCGTATGAGAATAATTTAAAAATTCAAAACTATCAAAAAACTCATTAATTAAGTCATATTGATATTCTATTTAGTGCAAAAAAAAAAGAGAAACTATCCTCTTCGTATACTAGTGTAACAAAACCGAATAAAATGAGATTTAGTTTATATATACTTCAGCTCTTCAATTGGAGTTTTGGAAGAGCCATATACTGATTCTTGGTAAAGAATTTTACGGAAGTCAGAAGTCGAACTTCATACAAGTTGCATGTCTTCAAGACCACACACCAAATTGTACCCAAGCTGCACATGCATTATCACATTATTAATGGAGGGTATAAATGAGACTTCACAGCTTAAAACAGTTTGAAATGTCGAACACGACAAATGTTTTGGGACATTCCAAAAAGGAAAGTATGACGCTTTTCAATAGAATGGAGGAAGTAGTATATTGGTACACAATTGGGGAGAGTGAAGAGAAGGGTAGGCTGCCTGAAATTGAAGGGGTTGTGGTTTTAGTTTGCATAAGTTTTGAATTTTTTGGGTTATTTTTGAAGCTATCAAAGTGTTGTATCACCGCTATGATTCAATTTGTGTGAGTTTTGACCATTTTAAAGTTTAAGTGGAAGGTTTTGAATCTGGAATCTCTCACTTATACTCCTTCCTCCTGTACCACCAAACACATTCCTTCCCCCTATTCTAGCTTTGACTTGATTTGCATGAGTTGGCTTTTTGATTTACCTTTTTTTAATTCCAAAGTTTGAGCTTTTAGAATATTGTAAAACTAGTTTTCCTTCCGTGCAATTGCACAAGTCATTCAACATAATCAAAATATTGCAATATAAATTTTGAAAATCCAAATATTTATTTAAATGGATAAACTATCTTTTGATTAACTATTTAAATATAGTTTGAGAATGGAAAAAAGATATACTATATGTAAAAGTCAAAATGAGCCAAATTTTGAAAAGGATATGCTATATACTAATGAAAATGAGAGTAAGGTAAGAGCACTAAACAAAATATTGTAAACATTCAATATAAAGTTAAGGTAATTAACCAAACTATCGATGAGCAAAAATAGTGTAAACATTCAATATAAAGTTAAGGTAATTAACCAAATTATCGATGAGCAAATTGTAATAAAAATTCAATCTAAAATTAATTTACAAACAAATACAGTCTATTAGACCCATGCATATTCTAGGCCAATATTTTTGGTAAGAATGGAAGAAATATCATGCGTTCAATAATATTTTATTATTATCCTATGAAAAGAAAACAAAGTAAAGATTAAAAGGGAGAGAAAGAAAAGATTGTATATTATTTTCCATGAATTAGAAAAATAAAGTGCAAAAACAAAATCATTGCCATCATCATATAACTGTGGAATTCTGCAAACCTTTCATGCTTGAACATCCACACAACTTGACTATTTATTCCTTGGGTTCCCTGGGGTGAATCAAGGACTTGCCATGGATACAAATGAAGTAATTTATATGGTTTAATTATTCTTTTCCATTTATTCTTTTCGAGTAGATTCTAAATTTGTACTTAGATTTCTATGAATTTTACTAGTTATGGGTAGATTTTTGCTTGTGTATTGTGTGTGTGTGTGTGTATATATATATATATGCATGCATGTATGTATGTATGCATGTATGTATGTGTGTGTGTGTGTGTATATATATATGTACACACATACATTTATGCATACACACACATATATACATACATATATATATACATGCACACACACACATGTATGTATGTACATATGCGAGGACTCATGTTTTTATTCTTAAAATAGTTATTTTTATAATTATTTACCCTAATATTAGTTAATTATATTATCGTTGCATGAATTGCTTTTAAATTTCGCTTTATCGCGCGCGAATCGGAAGTTCGCGTATTTCGCGTCAGAACGGCTAAGTGGAGATTTGAGAAATTACTACTAGACTTCTAAGAGTGAATAATTATAGTATTAAGGGAATTACATTGGAGGATTAGTGCACTAGTACAACAAACAAGAGAGAAAAGTGGTAGTGCACCTCACTATTTGAACACCATTCGAAGTTGACTTTTGCAAAGCTTCTTGGCCACAATTTCTTCAAGCTTCAAAGGCAAGATTGAACACTCAAAACCCTCCTCTCTCTCATACCTTTCTCGGCCAAAACTCAAGAGGAAAAGAAGGGAAGAAAACTCTCTTTGTCTTGCTCCAATCTTGTTCCATTTCACTTGAAAATCTTCACCCAACTCACAAAACCTTTGGAGATTAGTTCTAGCTTGGAGAAAGACAACATCTTGTGGAGCTTCTTGGAGGATTTGTGGTGGAAAAATCTGATTTTTCATCTAGGGTTAGAGGTAAACCTTAAACTCTTCTAGTCTTTCCATTTTCTTCAAGAATCATGGTTAGTTTTGCATGGGTTTGAAACCCTAAGCAAGAAATAGGCTAGAGGACTTGAGGAGTTTCATTTCTTGCTTTAATCTCTAGGCTAGTGGTCTTGAGGAGGCTTGTAGGTAGCTGCTTTGAGGATTCGTTGCTTGGTTGATGTTGTTTGTGTGATGAATGAAAGGTTTACGGTTAGAAAATGAAGAGAAAGTTGAGAAATGTGTGAGTTTAGAGCTGGCAGAAAATTCTGGTCAGGTTGCTCTGTTTTAATTCGAAATTTTGATGCTTGTTTGGCTCTGAAATTGATGGTTATACGTTGTATATTTTGTGTAGAATGTGCCTTGCAAAAAATCATTTCATTTGGTTGCATAAAACTTGAGCTTTGGCAAGAATCAAATCTAGAAAACGTATAGCAGAGGTCTCGGACAGTGCTTATTTGTTCGAATGTAACTCTCTGTACAAAAGTTGAAATTGAGTTCCGTTAATGGCATTCAAAACTAGACATTCATAGCTTTCCAACGGTATACAAATCACCTGCTAGTTCGAACTGAGTGAACCGTAGTGATTCAGTAAAGTTGACTGTCCTGTTGTGACTGTCTGTCCGAGAGGAATGGAGAAGCTGCATCTTGTGGCTTGATTTTCTCTCACTTGTGAACTGATTTTGGAAACGACTCTTTCTGATGAAATGTAGCATTTTGAACCTAGTTTCCAACGCCATAGGCCATTCTTAATTTGAACTTGTATTGAGTGAGATGTGGTCTGATTTCGAAAGTGCAACAAAGCTAGAAACTGGAATGTTTTTCCCTTCTTGCTAGCCGAATGGTCAGGGTTGTTTTGGGATGTTTTGTTTCAAAAAATTTGATGTAAATTACCCATCAATTGCTTATTAAATACTTCTAGAACCTTGGTTTCAAAAATGGAGTGAATTGGGATTGATTTCATTGGACAAAAACCTTTGGAAAGAAACAAAGAGTGGGTTGGCAGATTGCTTTGAAAATTTCACGAACTTTGGTCATTTTGTTAACCGCCTTCCCACGTGATTTTTTTGTGTAAAATTTGATAAAGAGGTATTCCACATATGGAAGTTTAAGTGTACCAAATTTGGTATAATTTCAATACCATTTCGATACCCAAAGATTGCTCTTCAAATCTGGAAATTTACCGATCAGTTTGCAAGTTTTAGCCGACTTCGAACTATTATATCTTGATGCTAAAAACTCCAAATTTAGTTCCGTTTCTCGTGTTTGAAATCTTGTTTTGGAACTCTTTTTGTGTTATGAATTTCAAGGGCTGATTCACTTTCTGTGAATTATGCCGAATTTCCAAAGATTGCTGGAAAACCAAGACTGGTTCAAATCTGTCTTCTTGGAACTGAAACTTTGAGCTGAAAAATGAGTGCTTTCCGTTTAGAATCTTGGAAAAGTGTCTTCTAGGAACTTTTAGTACTTCGAACCTAGTTTCCGACGGTATAAATTTTTCCATTCTTGGACATGGCAAACTCAAGATTTGATTTTCCAAAAATTGTCGCGCAAAACAGAAATTTCCCGATTTCTTAGGGAATGAGTTTTTAAGAACTTGTCACTTTCTTTTGATATCGATGGACCGTTTTAAACTCAATTTCATGGAAGAGGCAAGTCTCTCTTGGGACTTTAACTCCTCACTTTTGAACCTCGATTTTCGAGAGATTAAGGTTCTCTTTTAAGACATTGACTTAGTCTAAACAAGTGTACATTCTTTCTTGATTGATGCATGGTTGTGAGTGATAGAAACCCGTTATTTCTTCAGGCGCTCAAGAGGATCTTCAAGAGAATCTCGGAGCGGACGCCTAAAAGCTTGTTTGATCACTTACTCACTTTTTCACTTGGTGAGTGTCAAGTGCATGATTTGTTGTGAAATACGTGAATTGCGCCTTGTTAATCATGTGAATTAGAATTGCCGAGACGAGTGTGTACTTTATCGCACTCGTTCTCTTTTAAATGAAATTATGATCGAATTTCGCTATGTGAATTGATAATCGACTCGTGTGAATTGATATTTGACTCGTGTGAAATGATGTGGTTGTGAATCGTATTTGTGATCGTCGATTGGAGCGTTGTCTCATCGACTTATATTCGTATTCGGGGGACGCCCAAACTCGTTGGCTAACTTTGCGAATCGAGCCAGCATGGGCTTGGTCGAGAAGCTTAGTAAACCATGAGCAATCACGAAGCTTGATCTATTGGAGAGATCTTGCTTGGCATACTCGCGTAGTATTGCCACGATATACTCGAGTAATATCAAAACCTTGATGAGCGGGCCCGATAAGGGGGTGTAATGGTGACGGGATTTGAGAAAAGTGGTGTTTCTACAGATTTGATACTTATGTGGTTGACGAAGTGTCAACATGGAATTTGATCAAGACCTTGACTCGGCCACGTGGAATTTAGCTCCTGAGAGCTACAGTATTCTTGAATTGTTTCTGCTTACTTTTCCTACTTGAAATGTTAATTATTCGAACTTTACAGTTTTACTTACTATATAAATGTTGTTGCTACTTGGACTACATGTTTGCATGTGTGTTTCTTGGCCTTACGAGCATTCGCTCACCCCATTAGCTTTGTTTTCCTTAACAGGAGCTAAAATGGAAAGAATTTTGGAGAAGCCAACTTGATGGACTTTTGATTAGGGCTTTGAATGTAATTGTTTAGACAACTTTTGGAGGTTGTATATTTTGGGGAATGCTGATGTATGTTTGGTAACTTGTGATGTAAGACTTGTATATTTTTAAGGAAGCGACCCTTTCTTTATATTTTCGACTTTTAGTATCGATTGATTATCCATAAGTTGAATTCGTCTCGTAGTGAATTCTGGCGAGAGCTGGGCAGGCGTCCCGCCGATACCTTTGGTTCACCTTAGGAAGAAGTGGGGGCGTCACAACATATATATACACACATACATATATCTATATATATGTATGTGTGTGTATTTTTTTCCATATACATTGCTGCAGGCCTGACCTTAACATTCGCGTCTCTACCTTTTCCTTTGAAGATTGTACTAGTACCATTGAATATTAAAAAAATTTGCGACCGGGCGTCAAAAAATTGCAACTTAGAGCAAGAGCCGACCATTGCAATTTTACCATCTTTAACTCGTAAACCAAGCTTGGATTTCTTTGTCCAGATAAATTTTAGAAAACATGAGTTCCCTTACTGTGGTGTTGTAATTAAGACACCAATTGGAGTCCCCCAAGAACTCTCATGATTCTTCAGTTTATCCAAAAGGGCCACAACTCGTGATTGTACACATGCGATTGAAACAAAATCTAGGCTCATAACGATAAGGAATGGAGTCATGTTATGGCTTAAAATCCAACATCATTAGTAAATCAAATTAAAAGTAAAATTAAGGGAAACAGATTTTAACAGTGTC
The DNA here is from genome assembly GCA_023065735.1 of Coffea humblotiana. NCBI lineage: Eukaryota > Viridiplantae > Streptophyta > Magnoliopsida > Gentianales > Rubiaceae > Coffea > Coffea humblotiana. The sequence continues at coordinate 246,771 of JACYVW010000015.1, read as the reverse complement.
ATATACTCTTCTATAAGAGGTGGCTAAAACTTATAGCCAACTCCCTTCTACAACTTACATTGGTGCTTCTTCCACAGTTTCTAGTTTTTACAAAATATCAGATTAAAACACAAAATTAATTAGCCAATGAAAACCCACGAAACTAACAATCCTACATAACAAATTACTAATATACGACTTAAATATTAGCGGAGAAAAAAAGAACACAAGTTAGAGGGAGAGAGGAGGGGAACAATTTTGATGTGTTGTAATCGAGATAAAAAAGTGATTGAAAAATATTTTTACCGTGTAAGCAAATAAATTTGTACAAATAGTAAACTATCCAAACAAACACACCTATCCAAATTATCACCAAAAAATTTCATGGAAATCAACAATGATTTTGGCAGTGAATAGGGTGTTGGAAGAAAATGAAGAGGCCCTTGAAGAATAGGAAGAAAAATGTTGTGGTGGAGATCAGTTGAGGGAGGATGAGGGGACAGGCATGGAGTGAGATGAAAGTGGGAGAAATTTAGGTGTGTTTTGAGGGATACAAAAATTTGCTTGACCTTGAGAATACCAACAAACCTACCAATTTGCTCATAATTCTGTTATAACCAGTCCATGAGTTGCTATAGATTGGCGATTCACACTTTTATTATAGAAAGATATATTAAAGTTACACATTGGAAATTAGATTAAAAATTTTGTTGATGATTTTTAAATGGAATAATTTTAGAAACCTCCCCTGAGATTTTTTACAATTTCAATGGCCTCCCTTGAGGTTTATAAAATTACATTGACCTCACTTGACAGAATTGTGGGCCCATTACTTATATCACATAGGAGAAAATTACTCATATATCCTAAGACATTATGTCTTATTAGAAACTAATATCTAATGATTGAGTAATTAGAACACTAATAAACTATTAGTAAGTAATTAATGGAAATAACTGTTGAAAATTTCTTTAATGATGAATGATGATTTGCAATTACAAAATAATGCCAATTGATATACCAAATGACACTATTTTGTGATTGATAAAACTTGACAATGTTCAAAAATCAGTTATACACAACGTGAGAAGAAGGGTTTTGGTAGAAGGAAAAACATAGGGTAAAAGACGGTTGTTCATGAGGAAATTTTCTCTGAAACTCTTAAAGTTGTGATAATTATAAAGTAATTTTGTGGAAATAAAGGATAGAGGAGGAAAAAGAAAGGCAAAATTCAAATTTATATTTCTATTCAAAATCACAAGAATCATAGTAAATCTCATGATAAGAGAGATGACTGGTCTGCTTTGCTAAATCTTGTGATCACTAGTATAGTTTTGTTGCTTATTTGTGTTGTCTAATGTATTGAATGTAAACTTTTTGAGGAGTGCATTGTGTGTTAATTGGTTCTAACTTTTAATTATTTTCATTTTTTACTGATACAACTTATATACATGTATAAGCGGTATTTATGCAACAAAAATTTCATCTCTCTTCTTAAAGTAATTTTTAATGTTACTTCTTTTGACTTGGACTAATTTTGTTATCAAAACCTTAACCTTAGAGGAGGCTTGTGTAATTTAACAAACTTTAAGGGAGACCAATGAAATTATTAGAAACCTCGAGGGAGGTTTCTGAAATTATCCCTTTTTAAATTGTCTAATGGAGGTCTATACAAACTGTAGGATTCATTTTATAATTTGGATAAATTTTAGAGGAGATAAATGCAATTGACTCAAACTTTAAATACCTCTATTACAACTTTCATGCAGTTTGATAAAAAAAAAGAAAATAACCAAGAAAAGATTTCACAAAAATATTCTTTTAGAACTATATTTTAATAATGACCAGTTTCATCCTTCACATTTCACAAAAATATTCTTTTAGTCCCTTACTTTTAGAATGAAACAAATTCGTCATTGACATTTAAAAAATGAACCTATTACATCCCTGAAATTAACTTTTAATCTGAATCAACCACCCATCACCCTGATTACAAATTTTAGGGGTTATAGTTGGTAGATCATTTGGTTAACTCAACTTGATGTTCACATGAAATTTAATGAATCCAAAGAGGAAAAATAAAAATTATAACATAAAAAAGAACGATTAATTTTTCTACATTATCATTGTATCCATTGACAGGTCTAGATACTGTCATGATCATGATGATGCGAAAATCATGATTGATCAAATAAGTAACTGCATGGCTGACGTGTCAAGGGGAGGCGGTTAGTAGTTGGAAGAAGTTAGTTGCATTTGTTTTACAAATTCTGTTAAGCAGCATTTCTGCTAAAAATGCGCTTTTTATCTAGAATCTTCTAATAGAAAATTGTATAAATGTAAGGACGATTTCTAGATTGTAAACAAGTTTGTTGTGGATGAATTCATCTCTCTATTACTTCCTCAAACTCTCTTTCTCCTTCTTCTTTTCTCTCTTTCTCTCTCTACTATGCCAAGTTCTTCTTACCAGTTGCAGATTTAGTAGCTAAGCTAAATTCTCCTATCAATCTTTCTGTCAAGTTCATTACAATTGGTATTAGAGCCTCCGATCCTTAGACTAGGAGGCTGAATCTCTGAACTCATGGTAGAAGGTACACGAATGAAATCTATGGAAGACCAAATTCGTAGTTAAGAACTTAGGATCCAAGGGATTCTGGATTCCATGGCCATTGAAAAAAAGAGCTTGGAAGACAAGATTGATGTAGTCAGTTTTGAGTTGAGCAGCAAGATGGACGCATTCATGGCTACAATTGCAACTCAAATTACCAACAGGGATAGGGGACTCTTGAGAACACCAGAAACAAGTGGGAATAGGAGTACAGAAATGGGTGGCCAAGGGCAACAAGAGAAGACCTTCAAGAGTTCCTTCTCAGTGGGGAATCCAAGGTAGAGTTACCTGCTTTCAAAGGAGAGCAGCTACGGGAATGGATCAGGAAGGCACGAAAATATTTCCAACTGCATCACATTCCCAAGGAATAATGGATGGAAGTAGCGGAATTTTACTTGGAGGACAAGGCAGATGTTTGGTATCAAGGTTCCGAGATGGGAAGGAATACTGTTGAATGGGAAAATTTTCTGAAGAACTAAACAAGAGATTTGGAAAATTGGGATAGATGGATCCAGTTGAGGAGTTCAACAAATTGCAACTTTCCACCACTGTTCTAGCATATCAAGAGAAGTTTGAAGAGCTGAGATCTTAGATGATGATTAGAGCCCCTCACTTGTTAGAATCTTATTATGTTTCTTGTTTTTTGAGTGGATTGCTAGAAGAATTAAGATCTCTAGCCAAGACTCACAAGCCTATGACTCTGTCACAAGCATTTGAATTAGCAAGGTTGCAAGAAAATGCTTTTGAAGCTATTTTCAAGAAGTAGAAATCCCTCCAAAAAACTCAAAATATGGCCAGTTCCTTCCAAAGTTCAATCAGTACCCCCATTAAACCAGTCATCGATGGGGCTATCAAGAAACCTAATATTCAGAATTTCAAGAAAATTACTCCAGTAGAGATCCAATATAGAAAAGATCATCATTTGTCTTTCAAATGTGGTGAAAAGTTTGGACCTAGGCATCAATGGAAACAGAAGGCAATGCACCTCATTTTGACAGTCGATCAATTGGATAGGTTATTACACGTTTAAATTAGGACTTATTGCATTTAATACCTCAATATTGCACTTCATTTGAGACCTACCACAAACATATAATGTGACGACCCCTTCATTAAATGTGGAATTTGCCATTCATGCCTTATCTAGTAGAATGCTGCATAATACTATCAAGCTGAAGGGCCAATACATGGGGACTGAGCTGTCAATTCTAGTGGACAGAGGAAGCACACACAGCTCTGTGACAAATGGTGAAGCTCAATTATGTCCAGAGTCAGCTCAAACCATAAAACCTTTCAGGGTCAAGGTAGCTAATGGACAATATTTTTGGTGTAGAAGGGAGATTCCTAAGATGACATGGGAGATGCGGGGAGGACTTTGATGTGACACGAACTCCGTCGAAGACGAAACGAAACCCGTGATTCACTCGTCACGATCTAGACAACTAACACCGAAGGTTTGGCAGCAGAAAACTTGACCCTAATAATCCTACGAGTTACGAACAATATTGATACTATCTTAACCCGTAACTAATCAAATTAATGAACCAAATTTGTAGGTAGAAAACGCCACAATCAAGGAGGTACTTGATTGATAAGTTTGGGTCGAATAGCTTAAGAAAACTCTCAAGTATTCAAAGGAAACTCTCTTGGACAAGTGAAAGTGATTAACTCACCATTGTTATTGTAAAATCTGATTTTTCTCAAAATATTGGAGAAGACTAGGCTATTTATAGCCTTACATATAGACTCTAGGCCTAATGTGATTTAGAATTGTCTAGAAATCTTAATGTGATTTGGAATCACTTATTTTCCTAAAATTAATAACAAGAAGTCGGCCCATCTTGAGACACAATCTGGCTGAATTAACTAAAGCAAATAAACAACTAAATTAGCAAGGTAATTAACATTAAAACCCTTTCTTAACAACACCAAATAAACGACACAACTTGAAACTCGAATAACTTGAGCATGTGAAATCTTCATGGACTAGAGTGGGGGATCCGGATCATATCAAGGTTAGCATGTGATAATCTGATATCCATTTAATATCACTTTAAACAATCCCAAATTCTCAATCTGCACCAGTTCCCAAACTCATTCTATTGCCAATTCAAAGAAAAAAGAACCAAGAAGCCTTTTGATATTCTAGCTGTACACTCATCATCTTCTCTAAAAGATTCAATAAAAAGGAACCAAAAGTAGGGAAGATTGGCAAATGATTAAAGGAGAATCAAGTGATACATCAAAAGAAAAATCAAGAATCTGCAAGCATAGGTCCAGAAGGTTTCAGGTAATTTAGTGTTTCAAGGCTTCCAAATTTGGTTTGATAACAAAAACACAAATTAAATTTGTTTATAGATTTAGTAATATCTTTTCAATCAGTAAACTTATTCACAATCAATAATATCTTTTTCTTTTTTTTCCATGCTTGTTTTGTCAAGTATAATGTCATCATCCACCAAAGGAAAGCAGAAGGGAGTTCTTAGACCACCAAATCTACAAAGATTGGATTTTGATGACAAACCTTTATGGAATCATATGAAAGTTTTAAGTACACCATCTTCAGGAGGAGTGAATAGAGCGTGGTCTTGTAACAATTGCAACAAAAAAAGTTACAGGATCACACTCTAAAGTGAAGGAACATCTATTAGAACTTTCAAATTATGGTGTTGAAATATGCAAGTCCATCCATGATGATGTTGCTTAGATTATCAAGAAAGTACATCAAGAGGCTGAAAGAAAGAAGACAAGGGATGAAATACAAGTGAGGAAACAAGCTGATTATTTGAGTTTAGCAGAGGCAAAAAATCTAAGTGCACTAGACAAGGCTTTCAATGAGGTTGAAAGGAATATTGCTGATAAACTATGTGCTACAATATTTTATGCCTCTACTTTACCATTTAACTTTGTCCGTTGTCCTATTTTGGAAATACTCATTACACTTGGCAAATAGCAAGTTATTTGGTTACTCTTCCTAGAGATAGTTGGAATAAGAAAAGCATATCTATTTGTTTCGGACAATTGGTGAGATATACAAAGAAGACCTTTAATTAATATTATCGCAGGGTCTGAAACTGAAGCCATGTTGATTTTGTCAACTAATGCAAGTGGATAGGTAAAAGATGTTGATTTTGTAGCCAATGTATTTATCAGTGCAATAGAAGAGTTGGACTAAATAATGTTGTGCAAATAATTACCGGTAATGCTGATAGGGCGTAATTTGTTAGTAATTTTATTGTTAATTTCCCCCTTTGTCCTTACCAAATATTGTTTTAATTATTAATATTTACTTATATTTGGTATTTGGACTCAATTTCAGGGAATGGAACCAAAAAGTGCTTAAAAGGGGAAACTATCTTGAGAAAATGGCTCCATGCGTGAGAGACTCCATAAGGCTTCACACACTTGGCCCACAAGATGCTACATACGGATTGAAATTCCTTTTGCTGATGAGAAGAGTTGCTGACTAGGAGTCCTAGGAACAATAGGAGTGGAATTCGGCAGGCCACTTTCATGTATTCCTCTTGGTCAAATTCGGTGGGGACCACGGGGAGAAGATTGAATCACTTTTGGCCTCTTAGGAGGAAACGTACAGAGGCCAATATATAGCTTGAGAAATAGCTTTTAGCGAGAGCTTTTGGTTTTCATTTGCTTGTTCCGGCTTTGAGAGTATCACACTGGTAATTTTCTCAACAATGAAGAACTAGATTCTTATTTTCTAGTCAAGAGTTAATTTGAAGACGCGGTTCCAAACATCTGTGAGATCGAATTATTTTATTTATTTCTTTTATTCATTGGTATTCGTACGTTTTCTGGTTTAATTGCTTATAATTATTTTGTTATTTGAATGTCAAGGGCCCGATATTCGAATTAGCCTAATAATCTACTGTCATATTAAGTGATTGAATCCGTAATTGTTCAATTGATTAATACCAGTGACGACTAGTGTGATTGGTTTCATGTTAGAAAAACGTATGATCTAACTTAAACGAACCCTCGTAGCGTGTTTGTTGGTTAGGGTTGGGCTTTTCTAATTTTTCATGCAATCGAGAAATTAAATCCTACGGTCATACCTAGGGTTATTTCTTGGTTAGAGAAATAGTTAACGGTCGTACCTTGACTATCGAAAAAGTAAGGAAAGGTTGGTTGTTTATCGCATGTATGACAACTATAACCAATCTAGTAATGAATAATTGAATTATCTTTGCATCGATGATCAGTTGAATGGACCGTGTCTGAAAAGTTTGCACCTTTGATTAGAGTCGTATTGGTTATTGATTAATTCTTGTTTACTTCTATTAGTTTGTTTCATTAGTTAGTTAATTAGTTATTTTATATTTTCCAAAAATCCCGCATGCTCTGAACTCTAGAGGAAACGAATTATCCCCAGTCCCTGTGGATTCGACCCTACTCACCGCTATATACAAAATTGTATTTCTCTTGAGTAGGTAATTATTATTGCACAGACTCGACACCCTGTCAATTTTTGGCGCCGTTGCCGGGGACTGGTGCCAGATTAATTTGTTTCTTTTGAGTTCATCTTGTTTTTATTTTTATTTATTTTCTCTTATTTTTTTTAATCTAGTTTATGGCTGCTAACATTCCGTATTTTGATGATAGACTGGACTTTATTTCTGAATGGGGTTATGAGACTCGTGTTTTTCCTAATGATCAATTGGCTGCTGCAAATTGTGGAACTTATTTTGCTTCAGGTTATTCAATCGACATATACCCCGCATTTCAAGATAACCTAAGTGCTCCAATTAATACTTTTGGAGATTTTCCACCTCAATTTCAAACGTGGTATGACCCTTACTCAAACAGGTATGATCAAAGATGGTGAGATAATTCCAATTTTAATTATGCGACCGGGCCAATGAATTTCAACAGCAAGAGTCTCAACAACCATCATCCATGTCAGGTATGTCTCTTGAAGAGATGATTGAATTACTAGCTGCTAATACATATCGAACTCAGCAGGAGACACAAGCGATGACGGATCAAGTGCAACTATTGATATCCGGGATGGCAGATCAAATACATCTATTGACATCCAAAATAACGCGATTAGCTTCTCACCTTGAAGAATTGCCCTCACAAACCAATATCAAACCTTGAAGAAGATGAGAGTGCAATTATCCGGCCAAATGACATGGAACTGCAAGAGTTTCAAGGAAACGAATCTACAGATGCAGTTGAAAAGGAAGTTGATGTACAAAAAATGAGACCCCAATATCAACTCGTCCAAGTGAATGAATCCAGTGAACAATCTCCAAATGCGGTGACATCTTCTCCATTCCTTAATCAATATTTTCCTGACTCTTATTCTTCAATTCCTGTTAGTGAGATTGACTTTATTATACCAGAAAATTTTGAATTTCATGACAGGAATAAAATTAAAAGTGGCGATGGCAAGATATCTTGGACCAACAAATGCGCGTGATGGAGGAGTGAAATGGAGAATGCAAATTATCGTTGACTTGTTTGGCGCCATTTTACTAGTCCATGGAAGCCCGTAACTCATGTGTCCAAGGATTACTCTATTTACGAGGGTTATCAGGACTATATAGAGGATGAAGCATTAAGACGAGCCACAAGATTTTATCCTCCATGAACAAAACATGATAATGTCTAGCCAAAAACATTAAAGAAAGGCGCTCATTGGGAGGCAACCCAAATATTGGTTTTGCTTATTTTTTGTTGTTCAATTCTTTAAATTTGTCGTTTCTCACTTGGGTACTAGTCAATCTTGATATTTTCCTTCAATGTGACCAGAACAGGTAATCTTGGCGTGCCCACGCGAGGAGGGCACGCGTTAAGTTGCAAAAAAAATGACTCTCAAGGTCAGTGGACGTTTTATAATCTTGGCGTGCCCACGCGGTGTTTGACGACCCAAAATCTAAAAAAAAAAAATATTAATTGAAAAAAAATATTTTCCTTTTAAACCTTCAGTTTTATTTTTTTTTCAAGAATTCAAATTTTGAAATTTTAATTCGGAAAAAAAAATGAAAAAAATTTTGAAAAAAAAAACCAAAAAACTATTTTATTTTATTTTCTTTTCTCTTTTTTTTCCCTTTCCTTTCTTTCTTTCTTTTTCTTTCTTTCTTCCTTCTTCCCCGCTGCCTGGCTTCTTCTTTTTCCTTCTTTTCTTCTTCCGCCGCCGCTCGCTCCTTCCATCGCCACCACCTCCAAGCTCGATCTCACTCCAGCGCCTCTCTCCTTGCTTGGTTCTCCACCACCACAGCCCCTCACCTCGCTCAGCTCTCTCTCTCTCTCCGTCTCGATCTCCCTCTCTGCCGCGCTAGCCGTCATGTCGCGGCCACCCGCGAGCCCGTCACCCAGCTGCCGTCGCCGCGCCTCACTCCAACGCCCGCCACCTCGCGCGCTAGCCCCGCTCCCCTGCACTCTCTCATTGCTGCAGCGTCACCACCTGTCTAATTTTGACAGGTGGAGGTATTGAAATTTTTCCCTCATTTAGTATTTCTCTGAATCCTCAATTCCTGGGATATTGTGTCCTTTTTCTTGGGTTTCTTGATGGATAAAAAATAGGAGGTGGATTTGCTTGATTATCTCTCTGCCGTTGAACTGTTTGAGAGTTTCTGTTGCATTTTTGGTACTTGGTTTTTTGAGGGCATCTCTGATAGTTAATTTATTTGGGAGCTAGTTAGGGTTGATTTGGGAGTTCTTTTGCAAATTGATTCCCAATTTGGTTTCTCCTACTTTCTGGTACTGTTTGGTGTTGGTTTGAGATGTCCCAGTGGTTTGGGTTACATGTTTTGAAACCTGCTATTACTGGACTTGCTGAATTCTTGGGGACATTTGTTGGCGATTTTGGATAGAATTGAGTTTCATTTGTTGAGATTCGTTGATTTGTTTAGACTCTATTACCGTTCCTAAGTTTGTTTGATAGGCATATTCATTAGAATTGATTGCCATTCAAGCACATTGTTGGGACGTCCCTCTGCCATTGATTGAAACTGCTGCATTGTATGGGGGATTTGCTGGTTTGATGGTTAGATAAGTTTGCAGCGTTTCATTGTTAACTTGGGCGACATTATTATTGTCAAGTGATTACTGGCTTTATTAGTTTTATTGTCTCATTTATTCAGTGCAATTCTAGTTCTTTGTCGCACTCTGTTGGAGTTTGGAATTTCTGTTTCCTTTGTTGAGTTGGTTGTTCAGTGGTGACCATGGTGAGCCCCAGATCCTCTTCTCGGTCTAGGACCTCCCAACCTCCCCGCTCATCGCCGCCGCTGTCGCTTGGACTAAGACGTACGCCGGAGCTCTCCTTCCCTCTGCAATCCTTCACTGCTGCACACTAGCCGTAGCACCATTTTCACTCCACCGTTCCCGACCTATTCCATAGCCGCCCGAGACCATTCCACCCATGTATTCAGGGAAGTTTTCGTTGCCCTTCTTCTTGCTTTTGTTTGTTTATTTGTTACATTGAGGGCAATGTACCATTCAGGTGTGGGGGGAGTTCGACTGTGTCTCTTTATTTTCTATTTTTTGGTACTGTTTATCTTGGTGATCAACAATTGCCTGGCAACTTCATTCTTCTATTGCTAGATGTGTTTTATTCTATAAATTTAGTTTCGGGTGGCAAGAAAGAGCATATTGTCTTGGTGAATATCATGAATTTAATGACTTTGTGCGAATTATGGTTAACTTGTTTAGGCAATATAAATATTTTGCTAGTAACTGTTGTGTGGATTGGTCCCCTGTTGACCTTAGTTCTCCATGTTTAGGAGATGACGTGGGCCATGATCTTTAATTGTCTGGTATTTTGGTACTTTGTTGTGAATAACATATGGCTATACTTCGCTAGTGTCGTCACCCAGTAACCGGGAGTCTTCACCACAAGTGTCGACTCTCGCGTCAAAAAGTGGCAATATCTACGAGTAGGTGGTCCTGAAACGATGAAAAGTTGAGTAACCGGACTCTTTCATCTAAAAATATCAGAGTTCACGTCAAAAGACTTGAATGGCTTGGGACTAAGCATTTATTCGTTCGAAAAAAAAAAACAAAAGCAAAAACAAAAAAAAAAGAAAAAAAAAAAGGGACGAAAAAGAAAAAAGAACAGATATGAAGAATATGTAAGCTTATGATCATGTTGGCCTGCCGATCCTTGATTTTTAATGTCGAGATTTTGGTTGTCAGATGGATCAATTGCTGACTGTTGCTAGTTTAATATTTTGATTTCCTAGACGAGTTAGTCATGAATTGGACAAGTTTCTGATTTTAGCAGCTAATCGGGAGGAATATGTCTTGACACTTAGCCACTGAACCTTGATTTTGGAGTAAGGCACAGCTTGGCAATAGATGACGGGAGAGCTGGCCATTGTTTGACTTTAGTTGTTCTCATACTTGAGGACAAGCATGATTTAGGTGTGGGGGGAATTGATAGGGCGTAATTTGTTAGTAATTTTGTTGTTAATTTCCCCCTTTGTCCTTACCAAATATTGTTTTAATTATTAAATATTTACTTATATTTGGTATTTGGACTCAATTTCAGGGAATGGAACCAAAAAGTGCTTAAAAGGGGAAACTATCTTGAGAAAATGGCTCCATGCGTGAGAGACTCCATAAGGCTTCACACACCTGACCCACAAGATGCTACATACGGATTGAAATTCCTTTTGCTGATGAGAAGAGTTGCTGACTAGGAGTCCTAGGAACAATAGGAGTGGAATTCGGCAGGCCACTTTCATGTATTCCTCTTGGTCAAATTCGGTGGGGACCACGGGGAGAAGATTGAATCACTTTTGGCCTCTTAGGAGGAAACGTACAGAGGCCAATATATAGCTTGAGGATAGCTTTTAGCGAGAGCTTTTAGTTTTCGTTTGCTTGTTCCGGCTTTTGAGAGTATCACACTGCGTAATTTTCTCAACAATGAAGAACTAGATTCTTATTTTCTAGTCAAGGGTTAATTTGAAGACGCGGTTCCAAACATCTGTGAGATCGAATTATTTTACTTATTTCTTTTATTCATTGGTATTCGTACGTTTTCTGGTTTAATTGCTTATAATTATTTTGTTATTTGAATGTCAAGGGCCCGATATTCGAATTAGGCCTAATAATCTACTGTCATATTAATTGATTGAATCCGTAATTGTTCAATTGATTAATACCAGTGACGACTAGTGTGATTGGTTTCATGTTAGAAAAACGTATGGATCTAACTTAAACGAACCCTTGTAGCGTGTTTGTTGGTTAGAGTTGGGCTTTTCTAATTTTTCATGCAATCGAGAAATTAAATCCTACGGTCATACCTAGGGTTATTTCTTGGTTAGAGAAATAGTTAACGGTCGTACCTTGACTATCGAAAAAGTAAAGAAAAGGTTGGTTGTTTATCGCATGTATGACAACTATAACCAATCTAGTAATGAATAATTGAATTATCTTTGCATCGATGATCAGTTGAATGGACCGTGTCTGAAAAGTTGCACCTTTGATTAGAGTCGTATTGGTTATTGATTAATTCTTGTTTACTTCTATTAGTTGTTTCATTAGTTAGTTAATTAGTTATTTTATATTTTCCAAAAATCCCCCATGCTCTGAACTCTAGAGGAAACGAATTATCCCCAGTCCCTGTGGATTCGACCCTACTCACCGCTATATACAAAATTTGTATTTCTCTTGAGTAGGTAATTATTATTGCACAGACTCGACACCCTGTCAAATGCTAGTAACTACAAGGCAGCTGGGAGGATTATCCAGCATAAATATTCTCATATCTTTTGGACACCTTGTGTGGTACATAACTTAAATTTGGCATTGAAAGGAATGTGCGATCTTCCAGAAAATTCAGATGAGTTTGTTCAGTGTAAATGGATTGCTAAATTGATCAATGATTGCCAAACCATCAAAAATTTTGTTGCCAATCATGACATGGCACATGCCAATGTTGATACGCTCCTCGATCAACACGTTTCGAGACACGTAGCACGTTTGCCCAAGGATCTAGCGAGGTTGTTCCAACGCTTGGATTGCGAGACCTAAAACCAAAACGGACGACACGAATTGGTTGAAGATGGCTAGAACGACGACTCCAATCGAGGTGAATACTCAAGTGGATAGGTCGGATGAACAATCAAGGACAAGCACAAGATTGCTCAAGAACCCTTGCCAAAAGCAAGTAGAAGATCGAGTTTCTCACACTAGAGAGAATCGAAAATGATGATCTTTATTGATAAAACGTCTGACCCTTCAACCATACAACTTGAGCCTTTTTATAGGCTAGCAAAGCTAATGAAACCTAGGCTAGGAAGGGGGATGGGGCTCGGCCACCTTGTGGATATAAATGGGCCGGATCCATGACTCAAACAAAGTAACGAACTAGTAACTAATCTAACAATGACTCGACGCCTAACACTTGTAACTAAAAGGCCGACCAAGCTCATTGGAAAACTGAAAAGACTAGCTAATGGGCTAAAGCCCAGCTAACAACCATCACTTAGCTCCTCATGGGCTTAGATCAACTTGTAGACAACTTGATGATCAATTTCTAAGCCTTCAATGTTCTGATGGACCCCTTGTTGGTCTTGAACATTTCGAACAAGAGCTTGGAGAGACTCTTTGAAGCGCTTGGCCCGTGCACGTGTAACGGGGCCCAGTGGTACTCGCACTTGGTCTTCACCATCTCCATTCGTGCACACATCAAGGCCTCTCTCGATAATGGATCACTGGAAGACGCCTCGAAGACAGCTCATTTCCACCATTTTCTTCTATGATCTACAATTACAATTAGAAACTTAGACAACTCAAATACACTCAATAACTAGATCCTAATGCTTCATATTGACACGTATACTTTTCACAAGTTCAAGACTCCTAATTGTCCAACTAATTCAAAACTAGGATCTGATACCACTTGTGACGACCCCACTTCTCCTTAGGGCGAACCCTAGGGTTTTGGCGGATCGCCTGCCTAACTCTCGCTAGGACTCGATACAAGTTAAGATTATAACTTAGAACTAATCAACCAATAAGAAAACTAATATAAAGAAAGTCGGCTTCCTTCAATAGGTCATTCAATTCTACATCATAATATTGTCAAGAGTTACATCAACCTTCCCCAAAATACAACCACCAAAAGTCGGTTAATTCATTTACATCCATAATTGGACCAAAATACAATCAAAGCCAGTTTCTCCACAAATCTTTCCACTTCAAAGTTCCTGTTAAGGAAAACAAACTTAAGGGGTGAGCTAATGCTCAGCGAGGCCAAAAAAACAGGCAAGCAAAGCAAGTACAACGAGCATTAAAACTGATAAAAGAATGGTAGCCACAATATTCATGCAACTCACAAAAGAAAACAAAACACAATCAATAAAGGACACAGAAGCTCTCAGGAGCTAAATCCACACTGCTTTGCCAAAATCTTGATCCAACATTCCCAAGTGTTGACACTCCGTCAATCGAGCAAGTAACAAGTCCGTAGAACCCCACTTTTCACCAATTTCTGTCCACCAATACATGCCCTACCGGGCCCTCATGTCAAACAAGTTTTTGATATTATTCGAGTATATCCAAACAAGTCAAGTACACGAGCCCAAGGTTCACCAAGCTCCTCAACCAATCCCTTGCTGGCTTGAGTTGAATGGCTAGCCATTGGGTTTTGGGGCCCCCAAGTTCAATTATAAGTCGATGAGATTGCTCTCAAATTGACGCCAAGTCAAGCACAAGCACAAGTATAATTGTCAAGTACGAGCAAGTCAATGATCAAGTCACGCAAGAGAGGACGAGTGAGATAAAGTACACACTTGCCTCGACAAGTTTAATTCACATAATCAACAAGAAGCGATTCAAGTATTATGCAACAAATCATGCACTTGACACTCACCAATTCCAAAAGCAAGCGAGCAAATAAGTCCTTTAATTGTCCGCATCGAAATTCCTTTCGAAATCCTATTGAACACCTGAAGAAATATCAACCAGCCATCACTAAATGCAAACCACTTTTAGACCAATTTCTCCCTTAATCCATCACTCACGTATACACTAAGTCACTTAGCATACAAGGGAGAAAATTCATTTGTTTAGATAACCAAGAAAACGCATTAAGAGAGGTTTAATCCTTTGAAACCAAGATTCAAAATGAAGGGTTAAAGTCACAAGAGACCTGGTATCCATCCATTAAATCAAGCTTAAACGGACTAGCAATCTCAAAGGAAAAGTTGGTAGTTCTAAAAGGTACATTTTGTTTGAAACCAGAAATTTCTAGCTTTATGCGACAATACTTGAAAAATCACATCTTGAGTTTCGTAAGTCCAAGAATTGGAAAATTTATACTATTAGAAACTAGATTCAATGTACTAAAACTCTTTAGAAGACACTTTTTCCATATTCAAATCAGAAACCATTCAAATTTCAGCTCTAACTTGCTGCTTCATTAAAACAGGGCAAAACAGTCTCGATTTTCAGTGAAGTTTGAAAATTTATCAAAATTCATAGGAACTGAATTAGCCTCTGTAATTTATAACATTTAAAGAAATTCAAGTCTAGTTTCAAACGCAAAAAGTAGAACTCGATTTGGATTTTCCTACACCAAGATACAATAATTTTACGAAAACTGGTTTTTGAAACCTGATCTACGGATTTCCAGCCTTGGAGCATCAACACAGTTTTGAAATCAGGGAA
Source organism: Coffea humblotiana (assembly GCA_023065735.1). Lineage (NCBI taxonomy): Eukaryota > Viridiplantae > Streptophyta > Magnoliopsida > Gentianales > Rubiaceae > Coffea > Coffea humblotiana. Next base: position 231,542 of record JACYVW010000015.1, on the reverse strand, counting down.
TAACTAGGGCTACACAAGCCCAAATTTAGTGTGGTTTTTGGCATTGAAAACTACATTCAAAGTACTAAAAATCATTAGAAGAAACCGTTTTCAAATTCATTTCACAAGAGGAGTGAAAATAAGCTACAAGATGCAGCTGTGCAGGTTTCTCGGGTAAAACAGTAAGAGCAAATCAGTCAATTTTGCCGGTTCACCACAGCTCATAGAAAATGAATTAGCAGGGGCACTTTATACCATTAGAAAGCCTTGGAGTCTAGTTTCAAATGCTACAAACGGCACTTGATTTCGACTCTTGGACAAAAATTTATAGGCTGTTAAGTGCGGATAGGCAGACTGCCCTGATCAAATTTCCAGATTTGGTTTCTTCTCTCTTTAGCCTAACTTTCAACCACTCAAATGAAATGATTTTTGAGAGACAATTTTTACACACACAATCCAACATATAAAAAGCATTTTTGCAGTAATTTAACAACAAAATTCAAAATTAAATCAAGAGAAAAAATCAGCAAAATTTCGGACAGCACCCCTTCTCTTTCTCTTCAAATTTTCTCTCCAACTTTCAAGCCAAAAATCAAGTTAGAAATCACAAAATAACAACCAAACAAACAAGAATCCTCAAGTCCGCTACCTAAAAGTCCACCTCAAGGCCACTACCTAAGAGTAAAGCAAGAAAACAAGGCTTTTCTCAAGTCATCTAGCCTAGTTTTGGTTAGGGTTTCAAAGATCCTTGCATAACAACCCATAACCACTACTAACTCTTGTATAAAACTAAAGATCAAAGGAAGTGAAACTTGTTACCTCTCCAAAATTTCTTGAACCCTAGTTAGAGCCAAGCTTTACACCACCAATCCACCAAGAAATCACCACAAGGTAAGAGCTTTCTTCTAGCTAGATCAATTTCCCAAAAGTTTGAAGGTGTTGGATGAATTCTTGAAGCAAGATTTGTGGATGAAGTTTTGAGTTTTTCTTCTCCTCTTTTGAGCTTCAAGTGTTCGGCCAAATGAGAGAGAAAAGGAGAGGAGATGGAGTTTGAATTGTGATGTGAAGTTGGGAAGAAACTTGTTTTTTGGTGGTTGAGAAGGTCAACTAGGAATTGTAACTCAATAGTGTCATGCACTACTAATTTCCTTCTTATTTGCTACACTCAAATACTAATCTTCCAAGATAGTTTCTCTTGCACCACTAATACTCATTTTTACTAGTCCAAGATTAATTCTCCAAATCCCCAATTAGTCGCGCCGGTGCGACTTTTGAAAAATTTTGACGCGTAAGCGATAAAAATATAGTTTAAGCAAAATTCATACTAAAATAATAAAATTAAATAACACCAAAGCCAATAATTTTAAAATTGGTGAAATTAAGAATAAAAATATGAGTCCTCACAGTGACTCACACGCACGATCTAGACAACTAACACCGAAGGTTTGGCAGCGGAAAAATTTGACCCTAATAATCCTACGAGTTACAAATAATATTGATACGATCTCAACCCGTAACTAATCGAATTAATGAACCAAATTGTAGGTGGAAGAACGCCACAATCAAGAAGGTACTTGATTGATAAGTTCAGTCGAATAACTTAAAAAAACTCTCAAGTATTCAAAAGAATCGCTCTTGAATAAGAGAAAGTGAAATAACTCACGAAATTGTATATTTTTCTAACCATGAAAACGTTTAAGGTTAGGCTTATTTATAGCCTTACATGGACTCTAAATCTAATGTGATTTAGAATTGTCTAGAAATCCTAATGTGATTTGGAATCACTTATTTTCCTAAAATTAATAACAAGAAGTCGGCCCATCTTGAGACACAATCTGGCCGAATTAACTAAAGCAAATAAACAACTAAATTAGCAAGATAATTAACATTAAAACCCTTGCTTAACAACACCAAATAAACGACACAACTTGAAAGTCGAATAACTTGAACCTGTGAAATCTTCATGGACTAGAGTGGGGGATCCGGATCATATCAGTAATTAACATTAAAACCCTTGCTTAACAACACCGAATAAACGACACAACTTGAAACTCGAATAACTTGAGCATGTGAAATCTTCATAGACTAGAGTGGGGGATCCGGATCATATTAGACTTTCAGTCATGACATGTTTGTGCTCAACCTGGAGCCATATAACATGGTCATAAGGATGGACTGGATAGCTGCTCATAGTCCTATAATGTTTGACTTTAGGAGCCTAAGTATGGTATTTGATCAGGAAGGGGATAGAGTGCTGCTGCAGGGTGACACTGCAGAAACAACACTCAGATTTCCAGTAGGCAACACTGAAAGGAGTGAGTGGAGTACCAGAATCTGGAAGAAATCAAGTGGCATTAGATTGTTAGAAGCTTAGGTAAATGACACTTTTCAACACTCCTTAGACACTTTGCTTCAGGACTACAAATATGTATTTGGAGAGCCCAAAAACCTACCCCCATCTAGACCCTGTGATCACCAAATACCTTTAATTCCCAATGCCAAACCTTTCAAATTAGACCCATATAGATACCCCCATGTTCAGAAAAATGAGATTGAACAACAAGTGAAAAAATGCTGAGTAGTGGAATTATCCAAATAAGCATAACCCTTTTGCCTCTCCTGTCCTATTAGTCAAGAAAAAACATGGGACATGGAGGTTTTGTATAGATTATAGACAGTTAAATGAATTAACCATCAAAGACAAGTTTCCAATACCTATGATTGATGACCTACTTGATAACTATATCGAGCAAATTTCTTTCCAAAACCGACCTGAGAGCTAGTTATCATCAAGTAAGGATGCACGCTGCTAATATACACAAAACAGCTTTCAGAACACACCTTGGTCTCTATGAGTTCAATGTCATGCTTTTTGACTCACTAATACCCCAGCCACTTTTCAGAGGTTGAAGGAATATTTCTTTTGGCCAATCATGAAAAAAGAAATTGAGGAGTGGGTACAAAATTGTGACTGCTGTAAGAGGAACAAGTCTGAGAACTGCAAATATTCTGGATTGTTGCAACCTTTACCAGTTCTAGAACAGGCATGGCAGCACATTTCAATGGATTTTGTAGAATGACTTCCTAAATCTGCTGGATATGATAGAATATTTGTGGTCATTGATAGATTCAGTAAATATGGGCATTTCATGGCACTAACTCCTAAATATATAGCAGCTACAGTGGCCACTTTATTCTTTGAAAATGTGCATAAATTACATGGTCTACCACTGAGCATTGTCTCAGACAGAGATAAAATCTTTACAAGCATCCTCAGGCAGGAATTGATGAGCAAATTAGGCATTGAATTACAATTGTCTATTGCCTACCATCTACAAACGGGTGGTTAGACTGAAAGGTTGAATAGATGCCTTGAGACATATCTCAGATGTCTATGTTTCCAACATCCTCACAAGTGAAAACAATGGCTAGCTGCAGCAAAATGGTGGTACAGCACTAACTACTGCATAACTCAACATATGACCCCTTTTCAAGCACTGTATGGGTATCCTACATCACAGTTGGGTATAGATGCTGTGAAATCTCCAGTTGCAGTAGTGGATTTATGGCTAGGTGACCGGGTGAAGTGGAATGAGATGCTTAGAGATAACCTGCTAAAGGCACAAAATCAAATGAAGCAGTTTGCTGACAAAGGGAGAACTGAAAGAAGCTTCATTGTTGGGGATTCAGTTTATCTTAAATTGCAGCCATATAGGCAATCTTCAATGGCCTTAAGGAAAAATCTGAAGTTGTCCTCTAAATACTATGGGCCTTATAAGATCTTGCAGAGGATAGGCAGAGCCGTTTATATAAATTAGAGCTGCCAGAGGGATCAAATATTCACCATGTTTTCCATGTGTCTTTGCTTAAGCCCTCAACAAAAGGTCATAAGCCTACTTAGGATCTACCATTGACAACAGATGATGGTCAAGTCAAAATTGCCCCTAAAAGCATATTAGCGACAAGAGAGGTTGTTCGAAAGAAACATAAGGTACTCCAAGTGTTAGTCAAATGGGTGAACCTAACTACAACTGACTCCACCTGGGAGGATGCCACCTTCATTCAGTCTCAGTTTCCTGATTTTCAGTTCAATCCTAGTGACTAGGATTGTTTCAAGGAGGGAGTGTTGTCATGATCATGATGATCATGATGATGCGAAATCATGATTGATCAAATAAGTAACTGCATGGCAGATGTGTCAAGGGGAGGCGGTTAATAGTTGGAAGAAGTTAGTTGCATTTCTGTTACAAATTCTATTAAGCTGCATTTCTGCTAAAACTCTATCTTTTTATCTAGAATCTTCTGATGACAAATTGTATAAATGTAAGGACGATTTCCAGATTGTAAATAAGTTTGTTGTGAATGAATTCATTTCTCTTTTACTTCTTCAAACTCTCTTTCTCTTTCTTCTTTTCTCTCTTTCTCTCTCTACTATCCCAAGTTCTTCTTACCAGTTGTAGATTCAGAAGCTAAGTTGAATCATCTTGTCAATCTTTCCATCGAGTTCATTACAGATACTTGTCACATCATTTCAATTTAAATTTAAATACCAAACTTTGTATGTATGGTATACATCTAGACTTACAAGTGTATATATTAACTGTGCATGAAAAGATTTACCCATAAAGAATCGTACTATTCCGAGACAAAGAACGGCCTTTTATGTTATAATTTTTTAAACTTTTTGCTTTTTTGGTTCAATAAATGTCATGTGAATGTGATGGATTTGATCGAGTAATTTGTCAATTCTATCCCCGACATTTATTAATGGATTATTGGATGGTTTGATTCAAATTGAAAATTGGGTTCATGGATGTAATACTTTCAATTTTTAAATGTTAGGGACGAATTTGTTTCTTTCTAAAAGTGAGGGATGAAAAGAATATTTTTGCGAAATGTGAGAAATGAAATAGGTAGGGGTGCGCGCGGGTCGGGTACCCGCCCAATTCACCATTTGGCTGACCCAACCTGCACCTTGCGGGTCAGCCATTTTCTGACCCTTACCCGCCCCGCATATTAGCGGGTACTCGATTATAGGGTACCCACTGCGATAAGGTCGGGTCAGCGGGTACCCGCCCCGCCCCATTTATCATTTAATTTAAAAAAAAAATTTATACCAATTTAATTTTATATTTTATACATTCATCTAAATTTTAATAAATTTTTTTTTCTAAAAAAAGATTTCCCACCAAGAAACAATCATGTGAAGAGAATATAAGATAAAAGAAAAAAATTAAAAGAATTCAAAATCAATAAAAGTTTGAAATAAGTAGCACAATTTTTAATATATATGTTTCACATTAATTAAACTTTTTCTATAAAATATAAGATCATGACCTGCACAAATGAATCTTATAAATAAACTATAATCTCTCATATTTGTAATGCAATTTGTTCAATAAAATTACTTATTTAGTTCTAACTTATTATTTTATAATGTGTGTATAAAAATAAAAATAAAAATAAAAATATATATGTGGGGTTGATCAGGTACCCGTGGGTTTTTAATTATGTGACTCTAACCCGTCCCGCATCTTAGCGGATACCCGACCCTCTTTTGACCAGATCAAATAATAAAAATTGGATATTCTAATTTTCGGATCGGATCGGATATGACGAGTTTTCGGGTTAGCGGATAATTTTGCTCACCCCTAGAAATAGGTCATTTTCTCAAAAAAAAAAAGAAAAAAAAAGAAAAAAAAAGAAAGATATACAAGAGAGCAAGAGAGACAGAGAGAAAAAAACAAGAAAGTAAGATTGCAATAGAAAAGATTCATTGAAGCTTGCAGTTATATGTGTTTTAGTTAGGACATGAAGCCCCGAAGCAGAAAAACATAAAAGATAAAAAATGACAGTTGCTGCAGGAATTGGGTACGCCTTGTTAGCCTTAGGCCCATCGCTTTCTCTCTTCGTCGCTGTAATCTCTCAGAAACCCTTTTTAATACTCACCGTCCTCTCCAGGTAATCCTCTTTATTGGTAAAATTTGCTTCTCCGTTTTTTTTTTGGGTATTTGGGCTTGATTTCGTTATTAATTTTGGTGAATTTCTGGATTGTGGATTGTTTTTGTTTCAGTACATTGCTATGGCTGATGAGTTTGATTGTTCTGGCGGGAGCTTGGAGGGCGTTTCTCCCCTTCAAAACGACGCCTTCCTCTTCTGCGTGGTTGCCCTATTCAATTCTCATATTGTCCTCCGTCGTCTTTCAAGAAGGCCTTCGGGTCCTCTTCTGGAGAATCTACAAGTCTGTGGTTTTTATCCCAGAAACCATTTACTGCAACCTTTTTGCTGATTAGTTTTGGACAATTGAAGAAAGCAGTACCTAAAATGAAGCTTCATTTTCCTTCAAATTGAGTAAAAAGTAGTGTAATTGAAGTTTGTTGCTTATTGTAGTTTTGTTTGAGATTGCTGTTCTTGTTAATTATCAGAAAATTCCTTTATCTGGATGTAAAAATAGTTCGGGCTAATTAAGATATGTGGTTATAATGGCGTCCTAAATTTTATTTCTGACTCGAGGCAATGATTATGTTCCATTATGTTGTTTAGAATTGGTTCTGGGTCAAATTTATGATTTTTCTTTTCTTTTATTGGCTAAAATTTTAGGAAGCTTGAAGATATATTGGATGCTTTTGCTGACAGAGTTTCTAAACCTCGGCTTTTCCTGACTGATAAGATGCAAATTGCCCTAGGTAATGCTGCTTGTTCGTCTCTGTGGGTTGCAGAGTGATAATGAGTTTGCATGCATTTATCCTCGTTATAACCTGGCCCTAAGGGGTGGAAACAGAGATTGAGTGGGAAAGAGGGGAAGACTCGTATGGGCGCAGAAAGTTTATAAGTGATTTTTTCAATATTATTAGCACAAAGAATAGAATTGTCTATAATTCTTTTGGTCTATGGACATATTTTACTGTTTCTATAATTACTTGCTTGAATATTTGGTGCACAGGCTTCTTTAATCTTAGCTGGTATGCTGTATCATATGAAGATATATTTTAGTTGATATCATGGCCTTGGACCTTTGTATGGTTATCAAAGTTCGATTCTGTTTCTAGTCGAATAGTGGGGTGGTTTAACATAATGCTGGACTTAGTGACAGACCCCTGGCTGATATTCTGTTGGCTTCAATGTTGCATATTTCTTCTAGTCATATTACTCGTAATGAAGGTTACAAGATCTTGAAATATATATATGCGCGTGGGTATAAGCCATTCTGACTGCAAGAGGATAAATATAACAACTTATTTTCTCTTGAAATTCAGTTAATCCGAATATTTATTTGGATGAAATCCTAGTGTGCATCAGGTCCCGATACCCCAAGTCAAGTATCCTCTTTGTTTCTCTCTTGAACTTCCCCATAGAGCTCCACATGTACGTATACACAATCTTCATGTGCTGTGAGCTAAGACTTGCAGTGAGAAGCAGTTTGCAAGGCTTGACATGTTACTTTCGTTGTAGACAGCAGTATGTGTCTTCTATGAATGTTCACCTATAAACTGGGGAACCTTCTATTTGTTCTGAAAATTTTTATTGCTTTAGAAGCACTTGACATGCCAATAGGAAACTCTGCATTTTTGTTCGTACTTAGGTGAACAGCCTCGAGATCTTGGTATAAACTTAGGCAACTCTTGCATTTTTGTCTGTAATAAAATGTGTATGCTTATAATGTTTTTATGATTTTACATAATAGTGGGATAGCGGAAATACATGCCAACCACTCTATGCTTCCCTTATTCATTTGGGAAAGTAGAAAGGATTTACTTTGAAAGGTTCAGATTTACGGCACTGTCACATCTACTCGTCGTCCTTCCCCTACTTAAGACCTATGTTACTCTGACTCTTCACTTTGCCCTGCCGTACCCTTGTCAGACACTGCATTTTCCACTAGAGTACCCTTGTCCAAGGGACTCCCATAGATGAGTCTGGGTAGCTTAAGACTGTAGACATGGATCCTTCTTCCTATAATTATTCTTGTTTCTTTTCCATCTTGTCATCCTCTCTCCTGAGAAAATCTCAAACTACAAATTCTCAAATGCATCCATTCTATAGACTTCATTTTTTGTGCTGCATCAACAACTTGATAGTAGGAGATGTGAAAGGGAGAGATGAGAACAAGCACTTATATTTGCTTCTCTATTATAAATGTGGAATGGCTTCAGGTGTCTGCTTCTTTCTATGGGATTACAGTGTTTCACTTAATTTAACTCTTTTTCATTTATTACAGTGTTATTTAATCATGTATGCTTGCTGATAACATTGATATCAACATTTGCAAATCTGAGCTTTGCATTTTAATCGGCCTTACAAACTTTTGTTTGCAAAGTTACGTATACTTCAGCTTATGTAGATTGAATTCTTGTTGAACTGCTCCTATCACTTAGCCTTTAATTTGGGACTGCTTATGCTTGAAAGTTCTAGTTGTTCATCTGATCTGGTTAAATTTGCAGCTGGTGGTATGGGTCATGGTGTGGCTCATGCTGTGTTCTTCTGTCTCAGCCTTTTAACACCTGCATTTGGTCCAGCAACCTTTTATGTGGAGAAGTGCTCACAGATGCCCTTTTTTCTCGTTTCTTGTAAGCAAATGTGGCTATTCATTTGTATACAGTTATTTCTGGTATTCTGACTTGAATTGTGCATTTCAACCATGCAGCTTGTCGACAAATTAATCCTTTTAATATGCAATTTCTATTGTGCAACATAATTTTCTTTGTTTTAGAAAAAAGAATACTTACAGAGAATGATAGCTGTAGCTTGGTATTGTCTGCATAGTGTTGGGATTTTTGATGTATCAGTGTATTTCATAGAGCTTCTAAATTGCAGCAATGATAGCTCTTGCATTTGTCACAATTCATACCTTCTCAATGGTCATTGCTTTCAATGGATACGCGGAAGGGAATAGAGTCGATCAGCTTATTGTTCCTGTTGTTCATCTTGTAGCAGGGATGCTTGTGAGTTCCTTCTTTCTGTTTTTCTGATTATAACTTGTAATGCCTTCATTCCATACCTTACTTTATTCTATTTCATTGTGTGGAAATATCCACTTACTAAACTGGAATGTTTTACTCTTTGACAAACTTATCATATGTCATTTGAGATTGCCGGGTCCATCAGTTAGTAGTTCACATTGACTTTTGACACAAGAAAGTTAATGTCCCAAGATAGGCCCCCTGGATTGCGTAGGAAGAAAGTTAATCATGTCTGGTGATCTCAACGCATTTTAAAATGCGTAAACTGTGGAGCTTAAGTCGTGAGTGACCTACAAAAGATCACCATGGTAGGCTGATGGTCTGTATTTGAAAGGCCTTCAATGCTGAATTTAGTCTGTTGACCCAAGGGAATGAAGTAACAGCACAAATTTTTAGGAACAAAGGATTGGCTAGAATAAACACGTGTCACTTATGATATGTGAATTAGTGGTGTTCTTATGAGATCTTCTGGGTTTTCCAAATACGAACTGTATTTGTAAGGTTGTTCATATTATACTCCAGTTTCATCTTTTTTGGCTTTTTGACAGTTTACAACTTGCTTTTTGGTGTAAAAAAACCAACCATTTTGCGACACATTCTTAGTTGCTTCCTTATTCCAGATTGGTTACCCCAAGTTCACTGAATACTAAAGATGCTATGTGATGCATTGAATCACCTCTTTAATGCAGTTTTTTCTGGTTCGCTTGTTGAAAGGTGCTTGTGATTATGGTTGTCTAGGAAGAAATATATGTTTGTGTGTCTGTAATAGACTGGAAGTTTATGTGGGTCAATCCAAGAGATAAAATACCTCTTGGCCTCACTTCAAATGGGTTTAAGGTCTTACCTCCTTGCAGAACTGGTAAAATGTTCTTAAACATTTTACATTACGTCGGCTTTTAGCTGAGTGGATAGTCAGAAACTGCATTTGGATTTCCCATTAATTCTTTCTTTAGACCCATGAAAAAGCTGAGCATGGTGGAGAATTGCTATGGCAGCTTAGTGAAGTACATTTCCTATTACCACATTAGCTTTGCAGTACGAGGGATAATCATTAGAAACTCATCCTTGGTGGGTACAGCATTCTCCTGTATTGTCAGCTAGGTAGATCCCCTTAGGCAGTACACCCCAACTTTTCAGGCCTACGAAACTCGAGTCTTCAAATGATCTAGAAGGAGCTAGAAGAGCGAGAAGCCTAAGGTAGAGAACTCATAGTGAAGGTAAGATGCATGGTAAGAGGAGATAGCTCAACAACTTAGTTATCCATCTTCACATTATAATTGTCGCAATGCAAAATTTTGCCTGAAGTTAAGAATTCTGTTCAGGTGATCTAGATTATTTATACATACTTACACACACACACAGAGTTATGTACATATGTGTGTGTGTGTGTGTGTAAATAATCTTGATCACCTGAACAGATTTCTTATATATATATATAAAATTTTGTGCTTATCTAAGTTATGGGCAATGTAACCAATTACCCAAGTGTGCTCTCTAAGCTTTGTTCTTTTACTTGATTCTCTTTAAACTAGTTGGTGGCTTGTGTTTGCTAGCATTTCTTATTTTGCTGATTCGCTTTACAGATAGGCCACCTGTTTGGAGCCTATCATGCAAAATTAACTTTCTTGGATAAAGCATCAAAGTTACGCATTGCTTCACATTCGCTGAGTGGTTTTGGTATACAAATTTGACTAATAGCTCACTTAATGCTATAGAAATTAGTTGAGCAAAAGTTTACTAAACAGGGTTCAGTAAATAAGCTGAGTCCACAAAGTATAAGGTTGTCCTCACTTTTATGAAAGTTTTCTATAGCTTTTCCTCAATATACCTTTACACCTTTCTAGATTCTCTTCTTCTTTGTTTTTTCTTTAATAGTTTATTTTCCCTATATAAAGAATTTTCCTTCCAATGGTTCTTTGGGTTACTTCATGGTTTAAACAGATTACTTCTTGCTTAGTTCTATCACCTAAAGATTCACATGTTCTGTGTTATATCTTTTTAAATGAAATGAGAAGTAGATTGTAACATCATCACCTTTTGGTTTCACACAATATCAATTGTGTGACAGCCCCACCTTACCCTAAGGCGAACCAAAGGGTTCGGCGGACCGCCTGCCCAACTCTCGCCAGGACTCGTTCACTCACATAAAAGAAAGTACGATAAAGTCTCGAGAATAAGCGGAAACGAAACCCAGACTTGAAACATATACTTACATTTATCCCAAACTCAACCAATTACATAGTCCCAAATATATATACAAGCTCCGCATTCCCAATATGCTCAACCTTCTCCAAGCACTAGAACGAAAGCAAAAGCCAAAACAATACAAAAGACTAAACTATACTATACAGGTCTCTCGCCCTTGCTCGCAACCCCTGTTAAGGAAAACAAAAGACGTGGAATGAGCTAAAAGCCCAGCGAGGTTCTATATACTCAACTAAGCAATTAAACAAGGACATAAGCAGGTAACAACAAGTAATCCAAATAACATTTACGATATAAAGCAAGAATAACACATTCATTAAAAGGATACGTGAAGCCATTCGTTCGTTCGTTCATCGACCATCCATTCCTTCAATCATTTAGAAAATTTCATTTGTCATTGAAAATCCCTCCGTCATTCTTGCCATTCATTCGTTCATTTCGTTCTTCCCCTTCTGGCCAGCGCACTGGCCAGTCCTTCCCAAACTTCATGGTCATACTCGAGTATACCAAACATTCACATTCACCCAGGGTCACTAATCGCCCGACCGAGTCCGCTTCTGGCTCGAGTCGACCAATAACCAAGGGCAAGGGCCCAGTTCAGCCCGAAGGCTTACATTCATGCACAAGTAACATTTAATCATTCAATCATTGAAAATTTCACGTTCATTTAGGTCGAGTGCGATAAAGTACACACTCGCCTAGCGAAATCCATTTTTAGCAATCATTGGGAACATTAACATTTAATCAAGAATCACACTAGTCACGTAGTCAATGGAAATATAGCGTACCTCAATCACATAACAAAGCAACAATCCAAATAGTCACAACAATTCACATAGTCATTAGAAATAAATCGTATATAGAACACTCACCTAAACAAGCAAAATTACGTCCAAAGTATCCCTCCGGATATCAACTTTGGTCACCAAGAAACCCTAATAACAATCACGAGAAAATATTATGGCTCAACCATCAAAATGTCCAGTGAATCAAAGAAAATTCGAATAAAACAAGTACAAGGGGGAAGTATGATTTTTTTGAAAGTGAAAAGGGTACATTTTGATCAAAGGAAATGAGTAACTAAAGGTTTTCCAAATCAAACATAAAACTAAGCTCAAAAGAGTTTTAGAAAATTAAATCGGAAAAATTTGAAACAGTTGCCACGTCAGAATCCGGCCAGAACTTGGTCGGATACACGGCCGGATAGTGAACAGTAGTTTTTCCTCATTTTTCGTAAAACGTGTTTTTGGCTCAAAACTAACACATTTACAAAGAATTAATGTATAACAAGTATCTTGGTTAAAAATCATATGAAAAAGGTAGTCAAATACCTTGAATTCACACTTTAAAACCTTGCGCGTTAAAATTAGGTTTTGTGGCCGAGAAACCCTAGGCCACTCTTGTTTGTTTCGGAACGAAAATAAACACGTATTTGAAGTTCAAAACTAACATTTAGAACTAAGCATCATGGTTAAACGAAATGGTATAAGTGCAAGTAAAGTGACTCATTTAACACTACTAGAGTGGCACTAAGCTACTCTAAGCAAAGCAAATCCAATGCATCCCAAAATCACATTCCAAATCTCATTTCCATTCACTCAAGTTCAAGAAATAAACGGACAGCATTTCCCCTTGTTTTTCCTTACTTTTCCATCCTACAACCAACCACAAATCATACCATTCAATCACAATTTCATATACAAATCATGAGCTATCAAACACCTTTAAAATGCAACCAATTAAAGCTTTACAACCATCCAAAACCAGGCCCAAATATTCCATCATAACTCAGCACACACAACTCCAATTCAGTTGATTCCAAAGCCATATGAAAGCTAAGATACAAGGCTACAACTCTTAAGAAGGCATCAAAAGCTAATTCATTCATCTTCCCAGCCAAAAGAGCCAATTACAGAGGCTGATTACCATTCTCGGACAGAAACAGGGCAGCAGGGGTAAAATAGTCATTTCAAAGGCTACAGTGCTCCGATTGAGCTGAAATTTTACAGGCATACTCTACACTCAATTCTCTACAACTTTCATGTTTTGAGCTAAGTCCAATTTGGCCTCCATCATGACCGAACAACACTGATCAGATTAGGGCAGAAAATTCTAAGAAAACCGAAAATCTACACCTTACCACTTATAACCAAGAATTAATGCACAAAACCACCAAAGTAGCAACTACAGGCCACTAATTAGCATCTATGGGAAACAAAAAGGATGTTCTTAGCAACTTTACCTTCAAACCTCAAAGAAAGTTGGTAGCTTAGACTTCCTCCTCCCAAAACAACTCCACCAAGGCCTTCAATTTCCCTTAGCTAGCACTTGTATGGTGTAGTTTTCAATTTGGTTGGTTAAATCACAAGATTTGAGCAAGGATTTAAGCTAGAAATGGAAGAGGTTTTCCTTGATTTTCTCTCCATGAAATTCGGCCAAGGCAAGGGAAGAAATGAGGGAATTTTGGTCAAATTTTTGGTTTGAAGAAAGTTAATCTTCTTGGTCAAAGTCCAACCTCCAATCCAAACATGACACATGGCCTCTTGAAGTTTCTAAACTTATCTATTCTCCTCCAATGATTCAAGTAGCTAACTAACCTCTAATTATCTTCTAACACCATGTAGAATAATATCACTTAGTATTTCATCACCTAATCGGAAAAATTATATCGCACTAGCGGGCCCCACATCGAACAAATGCACTTCAAGTTATTCACACTAACTTATACTAGGAAAATGATTTAAAAATTGTACTTTCTTGAAAAATGTACAAAACATTTAATATTTTCAAAGGACAGTATAAATATAGGCACAGAAAAATAATACTTGAAAATGTGAAAATTTTCGGGTTCTCACAAATTGTACAAGGTAAAAAATACAAACATTTGTGAATACAGGATTCTGGCTGTGTAACGAATTCTGTTTACAAGATAGTGAAATAGGTTCCTTTAATTAATAAATATATGTAAACCAATGAAAAAGTTGCTCTTGTAATGATTATAAAATGTTTTGGCTGCATTGTGGAGGTTTTTGATTGATAATATGCAATAGGAGTATGTGCTACTGGCAAAGATTTTTGCTTCTTTTTGAGGAGATGCTAAAAACCACAAAGGGGCATTGGCCTTATTCAAACTGAATGAGCATGCTAAAATGAAATTCAGCGGTTATTGGTGTATCATTTGGATAAGTAGAGATTTTCTTCACTGCCGCTACCCCTTTCTTTAACCAACCGTAAGGTTTTTTTGAGGGAACCAACCATAAGGTTAAGTGGTAATATTGGTATCAATTATCTCTTCACAAGGAACCTGGAAATTTCTTGTTGCATTTTATATTTGTCAAAGGGCATTTAGTGAAATCAAACAAACGACGTACTTCACTTTGTTGGCATTTTCTCAGAAAATTACTTTAAAGAGATGTTCCTCGTTCTCTCTCTCTCTCACCCATGTCCAAAAAGTTGTACAGTAGTTGTTCCTCCACACCCCTCCCCCATACACTCATTATTACTGCAAAATCAACTAACTCCTGAAAATGAGAAGATTGGCTCACCTTAAAAGAGCTATACCTGGGAGTTTTTACCTACTTTTAGCTAATTGTGATGTGCGTTGCAGACGCTGGTAAATCTTGCATCTGGGGTTGCATTATTGGCATTCCCTTGCTCTACTGCATGGCTCTCTTCACTTTGCTTCATTGTGGAAAGATGGTTTGGAAAAGATTGGCTGACAGCCAGAACAGATAGGGGCATTTGTAGCTACCTCACCCTATGCTCTTGTACTGGGCATATTTGAGGTGTGATCATCTGAATTTATCAAGACGATAGTTTATTCTCTAAGACTGAAATTATGATGTAATTGGTGCATGAGATATTTTGTGCATATCATGCTCTCCAGCCTGAAAACACACCTTCTTATCCTTTACATGCAATTCCTGTTCAGCCTTGTCTGTTAGAAGGTTGATTGTCTCCTCTTTTGCCATTTAACTCCTGCCATGTATTTTATATGTAGCCCCCGGGAGGAAAATTGTAGAGAAAAATCCATGTTATAAACGTTCATTTTATACCTTTGAATCCATTTTTGTTGTTCTGATGCTTTTTGAGTCATTTTTGCCAATGACTTCCTCATTTTTTATTCTTGGCCTTGTGATAGTAAATGTCGGTTTGCTGTTCAGATGCTTTTGAGAGGCATTCTTGCCAATGATGTCCTCATTTTTTATTATTAACCTTTTCATTTTTTATTATTAACCTTTTCATAGTAAATGTCCGTGCTTGCTGGCTATGGAACCCCCTCCCCCCCCACCCTATTATAACTAATAATATTAATTATATTCTATATATAATTTGTTATATTTTATTTATTTATGCAAGAATGGGGCGAGCCTGTCCTTGAGCGAGTGGTGGAAAAATTCCCTTGCGCATCACGCCAATTGCAATCCCTAACTCAAGGAAGTCGTCTTTAATAATTTGAAGATTGAATTTGACCTTTACAGTGTTTTTCTCTAATACTTCTTTAAACAATGGCTCTCCAATTTGCAATGCTTTTTTTTAATACTTTCAAATATATTTTTTAGCGCAAGTGGGAGGTTTCGAATTTGATATCTCTCACTTACACTTGCTCTCTCCTTACCACTCAATCCATCCCTCTCGCTCCAATTTGTAGTGTTCATTCTAGAAAATCAAATTTTCCATTGAATGTCCACATCTCTGATTTTTAAAATTTGATAGCAAATTATGTACGTGTTTGCTGCCTTACATTCACGACAAAATAAAATACAACATCAGGGAAGGACAAAGGCCTCAAATGTTTTCTTCTGATTTGATCTAATTTTGCACCAGACTGTTCAACTAGTTCAGCTGAGAAGTAAGCTTTTGATGATTTGAATAAAAAATTTAGGCGTCATTTTCGTTCTCTAGTACTTCCCAAAACAAAGCATCTCCGATTTGCAGTTCATTGTCATCAACAAATTTGTTGACATCTCTTATGTGACATATTTTTATCTATTCTCAACAAGAAAAACTGCTCCCACAATTTGCCACCGCAAAGAAAATATCATTGACTGTTTCAAAGGGAAAGTGCAATTTAACAGGAAAAACCTAAATCAATCACCCATAATAATATTCCCTTAAACATTTTAATATAATCGTGGCAGATTAAAAAATAACTATGTAATCTAGCATGACCGATTCCTGCCATTATATAGGGTTTAAAGTTAATGTATTGAATGCAACCTGGGGAAGCCACTCGTGTAATTGCAGGCCACCTTCTTCTAGTTGCAGGCCACTTTTTAACCTTTTTCTAAAAGATTTCAAAGAGATACCTAAAATTCATATTTGGATTTATCCATGTTCAAACTAGTTTTAGCTCCTTGATTTTTTATTTTGATTTTTAATACTAGGTATAATTGGCTTATATCCATATGAATGTCTTCCCTACATATAGTTTGACACTGGCACTAGTGGATGATTCAAAACAATTTCTATGATTTGGCGATGTTGGTTGTTGCTCACCCCGTTCACCCAATAATGGTAGGCATAAGACTTTGTAGCATTAGAAAAACGCATATATGCAAATGCAATTAATTGTTGGTGATTGTTAATCGAAAGATTTGGTTATTTTTTTGAAAAAAAAAAGATTTGGTTATTGATGCCTCTACTATTTCACCAACCAAAGTTTAGCTGCGTTCGTGAGAGGGACTTTACTTCGCTCCTGGACGTCAAGTTTTAAAATGCTTTGCCTATATTTTTACCAGGAACTTCTTGAAAAAGAATTCTATTAATATAGCAGTGCACTACTATAGTCTGGACTTGGATTCTTCCCCTTCAGTTCCCTCATGATCCAATCCAGTTCTCCCCCTTTTCTATAGGAGAAAGTTATTAAGGTTACCATTTGACAAAATCAGCAACCATAACAACAGATATTCACCTTTACTACTTGTAGCAAAGAAGTGAATTTGAGTATTTGGTAGTAGTAGAAAGTAAAACAACATTTTCTTAATCACTTTCTCCGCATTTTATAGAAATTCATAAGAAGCACAAAATAATTTGATAAGGTGGTAAGGAAGGAATCAATTGTTTATAAGGAAAAGCATGTTAATATTCATGACTACTTGTTTTGTATGTATATTTACTTACCAAATGATGCACCAGCTTCACGTTTAGGAGAAAGATCTCTAGCCATTTTGTTCAACTTCAACCACTTCGAGCACAATAGAATCAACAGTGTTCTTAGAACTATCAATCAGTTCAATTGCAAAGTCAACAACAAGAAGACTCATTGGAACGTCCGAGGTGCCAGCAACTAGAACAATTAATGTGGAAAATGTTCGGGCTCAATATATATATATATATATTTACGAAAAACCACTGCCGAGCTTTCAACCCTCAAGATTGTACTGGTAATGAATAAAGAAAACTGACCTCTATGCTCGGTGGCAACACTAGGTCAAGTAAGCAAGGCTGTTGCTGCATTAACGAACATTAGTCTTCCTATAGGGCTGACGATTGAGAATAGACATTATTTATCAAGAAGATGAATTAGTAATCCATGTCTTGAGAACCAGGTGGGAGCCAAAGATGACTCCTTTGAAACATGAAACAAAGGAGTCCAGCGAAAAGCCCTCATTGGGAATTTGACAACCTACCATAAACCTCTAAGTCCAAAATCGATGAAAGTCAGCCTCAAATTAAAAAAAATATCAAAAAATGTCTAAAGTCGATATGTCCAATTGTGATCTATGTTGCATGGACTCAGGTATGGGTGTTGCATACAGGTACAAATCTAGGTGTCGGATCTGTATAAATGTGACAGCCCCATCTTCCCCTAGGTCGTACCCAAGGGTTTGGCAGACCACTTGCCCAACTCTCGCCAGGACTCAGTCACGCATCATGAAATTTATAAATAATAACCTCAATAATAAAAGCGATATCAATTACAACCTTCAATGTGTACACTCATGGATCTTCAATGCCCACACAATTTATAAATACAGTCAAGGAGTCAAACTTGTAAAAATCAAACCAAGCAAGCCAGTTAGACATCTATGGAGTGCTCACGTGAGCAACTAACAAACTTAGATGAAATCTAGGTCTTTTCCAATTTCCACTCTCAAGTTCTCATCCCTGTAAGGAAAACATATACATGGAATGAGCTAAAAACCCAGTGAGGTTCCACGACAACAGGCAAGTAAACTAGCAGGCATGATATCATTCACAAGATATCAGGAAACTAGTCATGCTCGTATTGATCATAGCCTAGTGTATAGTAAAGCAGGTAATCATATAGATCATGCAAAAGTATACGATAAAGAACACGTTCATGTCAAAGGATATACTCCGCTCTCAGGAGCAGGTTCCACAGTAGCTTGTCTGAGGTCTGTTGACTCTCCGTCAACCAGGAAATTATAATGTCCATAGATCACCACTAAACGTCAATCTCCGTCCACCGATCATTCCCCTACCGGGGCCGAACGTCAAAGAAGTACCCAAGATTCGTCGATCTCCTCGACCAAACCCTTGTCGGCTCGATTCGACTAACCATGTGAGAACCCGTAAATTTTTTTTTTATTTCTAGGCTTTAATTTATTTATTTGCATCCGTTTTCCACATTTTCTTTGTTTTATAACTTTTCTAGACATTTTTATGAGTAAATAAGGTTTTAAAAATATTTTTCTAATATAAGTCAATTTACGAGATTTTTGGAGTGAATAGTGGACGTGGGACCCGCTAGTGCGTTAAGTGAGAGAAATTCTGCCAATTAGGTTAAGTTTTGCGTAAAGGGATTTAATTACTAGGTGTTAGTAGGTGATTAGAGGTTACCTAGATGGATTAACCCTAGTGAGTAAAAGGATAAGAATGGAAGTTACAAAGGTGCCACGTGTCGCGACCCGATTGGACAAGACTTGCCTAACTTTTGACCACCTTTACCAAAAGGTTAATTTTGACCAAAAATCATCTTCATTCTTCATCCTTTGGCCGACTTTCTTGGAGAGGAAGAAGAGAGAAAGCTTCAACCCTTGATCTTCCATTTCTTGCTCAATCTTGAAATCCAACCATTTGATTCTCAAATTACTCCATAAAATCAACTTGCTAAGGTAGTTTGAAGTGAGTGGTGGAGCTACTTTGGTGGTGGAACTCCTAAGCTACTATCTTTCTTGTGGGTGTAAGGTACCTTGCCTAGAAACTCAAGCTTTGCTTGCAATAATGGTAAATTAGTGACTTAGAGTGGCTATATAACTTGTTTAATGGATGATTTCATGGTTTGAGTGGAAGTTGGGTGAATTTCTGATTTTAGGGGGAATTTTTCTGTTTTATCTCATAAATGTTAATTAGCCTTGGATGAATGGTCTAATATTGAGCCAATTGGAGCTCTTGTATGTGAATTGCGGTTAATTGCGGAAAATTTCAGCTTTGGACAAAAATTTCAGTTTTAGGGTTTTGAAATTTGGGGCTTTTCTATAATTGATTAATTAGAGTGCAATTGATTGTGAATGAAGGGTATTGTGGCCCTAATGAAAGTTATTGAGTAGCCTATGAGTGAATTCTGGCAATTGTGATTGGTTTGGATATAAATTGATGTTTGATTGTAGGATGGAAAAGCTGAATTTTAGGGGGAAATGCTGTCCGAGTGTCGAGAAAATTAGGGTTTCGTGTGTTAAGTTGTGATTGAGTAAAAATGTGAGGTTTTGGGGTTGTTTACACCTTTGGCCTTAAAATCAAAGTATTTTCCAATTTTGAGCTATATTTGCATTTTGCTTTAGTAATTCACGTAAGAGGCCTTCGAATCGTGTTCGAGTCTCAATTGTAGTTTCTTGTTTCTTGTAGGTCGTGCCGGTGATTCCGGACAACCGTTGGGCGAAACTTCGTGACTTGCTTACTTGAAGTGTGAGTGTACTATGCATGAATTGTGTTTAATTGGTCGTGTACTTGATTCCTTGAATTGGATAACTGTGATTTCTGTGCTCGAGGCGAGAGTGTACTTTATCGCTCTCGTTCTCTTATGTGTATAACTGATTACTGGATATATGTGAACTTGCCTTGTGTTTGGCCTAATGTCGTATGGGGCATGAGCCCTACGACTTTACTGTGATAACTGAGCTCAAGCCTCAATGGCCGTTCGTCGAGTCGAGCCGGTAAGGGCCGGTCGATTTGGTAACGAGCCATGAGGTTACTGTGTGTCGAGTGGAGCGTTAGCTCCTCGACTTTGTGGTATACTCGAGTATTACCCCCTGATTACTGTGAGGTGTTCGGGCCCGGTAGGGGAATGTACGGTGGAAGGTACTGGGTGTAAAGTGGTGATCTACGGTCGTACTTGTCCGTTGAGCGTTGACGGAGGGTCAACGACATGTGATCAAGAGTTGCAAGAGGAAATTGGCTCCCGAGAGCCACCCGTATCCTTTCACTTTTGAAATGGGTTTGGTGTTTCCCATATGTGTGCTAGTTGTGTATATTTGAGCATGGTTACCTTCGTGCGCTTTGAATGCATGATTTTAGTACCTCATTGGGCGAAAGCTCACACTCGTTCCTTTTGTTTTCCTTACAGGGCATGTTTTGGGAAATCAAACTTTTGTGAAGCGAGTAGAGCTAGTTAGACATTCTTTTGTACTTTTGCATAGCTCCTCGACTTTAGAAACCCTAATGTGGGACTTGGACATTTGTTTGGATTGGAAAACCCTAGAGTGGGTTATGTGTACATATTTTCTCATGTGTATATGATGTACTTTCTTGGAAATGTACTTGTTTATGCTGATTTAAAGTTTAGTCGTGTTTGGGACGCGTTCGGACGTCAAACGCGGGAAAAGAAAATTTTTGGCCGGACACTGTTCATCAGAATCCGGCCAGGTATCCGGCCAGATCTTGGCCGGATATGCGGCCGGATTTGGGGTGATTTTTGAAAAAAAGATTGAGTGGTCACTGCCTCCAATCCGGCCAAGAATCCGGCCGGATTGTGACGTGGCAGGTACTGTTCACGTTCGTTCCGTTTTTCCGTTTTCGTTTTGCGCGCTTATCGTTAACCTTATTTCGGTATACCTTTCGAAAAGGTTAGAATTGCGTGTATGCGACCGTTAGCAGTCCTGGCGAGAGTTGGGCAGGCAGTTCGCTAACCCTTAGGGTACGCCCTAGGGGAAGGTGGGGCTGTCACAAACCAGCCCTGAATTGGGCTTATAGTCCTAGATATTCAGGTATTCAAGATCTGGTTTATAGCCCCAAGTATTCAGGTATTCAAGAGTAGAGTCGTTGATTATTATCCAACGCTCACGCAGTTAATGATTGGAGACGTTAGTTGTCACTTAACGCTCCGTATTCAGAAATATCAGAGTTCATGTCATGAATTCCAGTCAGGAGTAAACAGGTTAGGAACTTGTCCTTTACCCAAGGTTGCCCAACTTACTCGACCGCTCTGAGGCTGCTCTAAAGCAAGAGATCCAACGAGGGCTCAGTTCAGCCGTTACCAACCTACATTCACGCATACACATGAGTAACCCAAGTTTCCACTTACCCGACGTCTCGGATAAGGGTCCAAGAACCTAGTTCAACCGTTGCAAGAAGAATGCAGCCGGTCTACAATTCAACCGCTGAAAGAGGAATGCAGCTGATCTATAAGCATACACATAAACATGCAAGTCCGCACGCAAGATTAATTATTTCAAGTTCACGAAGGTCGAGTGCACATAAAGGCGCACTCGCCTAGACAAGATCAAGTCACAAGTAATCTCAGCATATCATATTTTCAAGCATTTCAAGTATTTCAAATCCAGATACAGGTTACTTGTAAATCAAATTGCCGGTACATGCGTGAACAAGATATCAAAAGTTTAGTCGACTTAGGTCAAGTGCGGTAAAATTCACACTTGTCTATGAAACGACAAATCATGTGCATAGCAATTTTTAGCAACAATGAGCGCGAAACATGCAGTTGAAATACTCACCACGGCAACAAGTTTATGTGTTTGCCTCAGGAGCACTTCCGAGCTCACCTTTAAGTCCTAAAATCAAGTATGTAAAGCGCCATGAGATCCACTATTCCAAGCTACCATATTCAAAAGAAAACACTTCCAAACCAACCAAGTTATCTCAACTCCTATCATAAAACCAAGCTCAAAATGGTTCTACAACTCCAACTTGAAGTTGGAAATGAATGCAAGAACGGCTTTTGAAGAACAGAATTTTATCCTGTTTTGCGCGATGCTATTTGAAAAATCATATCTCAAGTTTCTTAAGTCCAAAATTTATGAACTTTATACCGTTGGAAAAGAAATTCAAAGGATTACAATTTTCCAGAGGACACATTTGTAATATTCTGTCCACAAATTAGTCAAATTCCAGTCTCAAGTTGCTGCTTCGTCCAGTAGAAAAACAGAACTGGTGTGGAAATTCAGTCAATTTTGGAAAATCACAGATATTCATAGGAATTGAGAACAATTCTAAAATTTTTACCGTAGAAAGTACTCTGAATCTAGTTTCAAACTCAAGAGGCAGAACTCAATTTGAAATTTTCTATACGGAGTTATAGCAATTTTCCCAAATCTGCGCAGAGCTCTCTGTGAAAATTTCCAGCAAGCCAAAGAATGTTTTTTCCAAACTCTCCTCTAGCCAAACACCCCAACTTTCTTTCATGTTTATCTAATAATTCCACAAATTAAACTAACCAACATGTTATAAGGCATATAGTGTCAATTTCTAACAAAGAAATCGCTTACAAAACTAACTATGTCAAGGCTGGAAATTTTTGCCCTAAGCTAGAATTACAACCAAAGTTGGAAAGTTCTATAGCAAAGCTAAAAATTCATACTAAAACTGGAAATTCCCATGTCAAGGCCTAAAACGCATACAAAGCTGAAAATTACATTCCAAGGCTGAAAATTAGCATAACAAGGCTGAAAATTGACTACTAGAGCTGGAAATGCATATGACAAAGGTAAAATTGCATCTCCAACAAGATATCCAACCCCACAAGTCATATCAAAGCTAGAAGTTTTCATCTCAAGGCTGGAAAATTATAACTCAAAGCTAGAAAATTCAATCAACCTCACAAAACCATGAAATCTTTCTCAAACCTTCCATAATCAAGTCATATATCCATCAAAAAGAAAGATAAGAAGAAAAGAAGGTTTCTTAACTTGATGCCTTCAAACCCTAAGAAGAAATGCAACCAAGAGCTTCCTTTTTCCCCAAATCTCTCCACAAGAGCATTTCTTCCTTCCTTCCTTGTTACAACTTTCTATGGATTGAAGTAAGATTCTAGGATAAATTTTTCAAGGATTCAAGCAAGGGACCAAGTTGAAATTTTGGAGTTTTTCCCTTTCTTTTCTTGCTAGGAAGTTCGGCCAAGAAGTAGAAAGGAAGGAAGGGAATTTTGACCAAACTTCTAAGAGAAAGTTCAAGAGAAGGCTTGGTCATGAGTGACACTTGGCAAGGCAATGATTAGTGTCTAATTAATGACCTAATTATCTTGGTTGGATAAGAAGAAAATTTGGTCTTAGTCAAAGTTAAGATTCTATGGTTTTATGACAAATGGTAAACCAAGAGCTAATCCTTATCTAATTATCTTTTAAGCACTAAAATATCTAGCCAATTTCTAATTATTCTTTTGACTCCTTATAAATAATATCCCTTTGCATTCAACTCCTCCTAATCTTCCAAATTTATCACAAGCACCTCACTAGTGGGTCCCACTTTCATAAATGCACTAACTTATAGAAGACAAATAATAAAATCTTGTCTCACTTATAAAGTATCCAAGAAATTAAGGCAAATAAAGTAAAGTAAAAGAAAATGTATCCAAGAAAATAAGAAACAATATAAAATAAGTTTTCCGGTCCTCACACTCTCTCCCCCTTAAAAGAATTTCGTCCTCGAAATTTTAACTTTTACTCGCACAAAACTACTAGCTATTTAGTAATGTTTGAAAAGCTTACTTGATGTTTAAAGATGGAATTCTTGAAAAGATTGCGCTTGACCATTGTTTTTTGCCGGACTGCTGAAACTTGAAAGTTGAAACCTGAAATTCTTGGTACTAACGTTTAGTTCAAGAGTAATATAATAGAAAAAGGGGTTAGTTGTGACATAATAAGATGCAAAATCAAAATACCAAAAGTCAAAACTAATAAATTATTTCATTGATGTAACAAAGTCAATATCAGGCTGATTCGTAGCAAAAGCTCTTTGAAACATGAAACTAACTGTGGTCTAGGAAACCCAGAAACAAAAATAAGTACAGGGTGGAAAACCGCTTTTAAGACTAAACATGACTTATACGAGTGGTTAGTCATGCCTTTTGGCTTAACTAACGCACCTAATACTTTTATGAGACTAATGAACCATGTTTTACGTCCTTTCATTGGTAAATTTGTGGTAGTATATTTTGATGATATCCTAATTTACAGTAGGAGTCTAGAAGAGCATGCGATGCATTTACAAGCTGTCTTGGATGTACTTCGAAAGGAAAGGCTCTACGCCAACCTTAAGAAGTGCACCTTTTGCACTGATCAACTTGTTTTTCTAGGATATGTTATAAGTGCACAGGGTGTACAAGTTGATCAAGCAAAGGTGAAGGCTATAAATGAATGGCCGACACCTACTAATGTAAGTGAGGTAAGGAGTTTTCATGGCTTGGCAAACTTCTACAGACGCTTTGTCAAGGACTTTAGCACCGTAGCCGTCCCACTTACATCTATTGTTAAGAAGAACGCACCATTTCAATGGGGGGAAAAACAAGCTAAGTCCTTCCAAATACTTAAACACAAGCTCACACACGCACATGTTCTAAGTTTACCTAACTTTGACAAAACTTTTGAAATAGAGTGTGATGCTTCTGGTATAGGTATTGGGGCTGTTCTACTCCAAGAAGGTCGCCCAATTGCCTACAACAAACTGCAATAAACCCGGTCACAAGGGATGTTCCAAGATTTTGTTCAAGCATTTTGTGGAGTTTTTGGAGTGTTGGCTCCGAATTACAATAATCATGACGTATGCAAGTATCATTCATTCTAAGAGAGCCAATATGTGGAGATTTGAGGTGTCAGACTGCCAACTCTTGTATTACCATTCATTTCCAAACACGATTTGAGGATAAATCTTTTTCAAGAGAAGGGGAATGATACGAAATATGGGCCGCTTATGGGCCATGTTTTGGGCTGCAAGAGATTGAATCTTTTAGTAATAGTTAGTAGTTCATTTTCCAGATTTCTATTTTATTTGGTAGGAATAAGTTCGGTCCAAGACCTCATGTTGAGTTGGATCCGATTTATAGAGTCTAGACTCACTATTACTTAAGTTGGTTAATTAGCTTTTATTGGGTTATGTTGGGCCAGCTTAAAGCATTCATTGGGTCGATTATAAGCTGACCATTAGCTAATGGATTTGAGTAGAGGAATCGGCCCAAGGCCTAGCCTAGCCGAAATTAGGGTTTTTCCAAGCCACTTTAGGTTGTCAATTGTAAGGCTATATATAGCCAAGGCAAGAAACCTTTACGATCAGTTTTTGCATTAATAAAAATCGTGAGTCTTTCACTTTCTCTTTTCAAGAGAGTTTCTTTGAATATTTGAGAATCTCAAGTTATTCAAGTGAACTTCTCAATCAAGTAACTCCTTGGTTGTGGCGTTCCTCTACCTATAGTTTGGTTCGCTAATTCGTTAAGTAGTAAGTTGAGATAATATCAACATTGTTCGCTATTTCGGGAATTAGATTGGGTCAAATTTCCGCTGCTCAAACCGTTGGTGATTGGTTGTCTAGATCGTGTCCAAGTGGGTATCACATCAGTTGGTATCAGAGCTAGTCGACAACTACCAGGTTATATCCTTCTTTTTTTTTTTGTGTTGAGTTGAATCTTCTTGTCTCTTTCAAATCAGATCCTTACATAAAAAAAAATTGGACTGTTCATCTAGTACTGTTCACCAATTATTATTCACCGTCACTATTCACGTACTGTTCATCCGAACACAAAATCTGTTGGTGTGTTATCTCTTTTGTGTTTGTGTCTAGTTTGTTGATAATTATTGTGGTCATTGTGTTGTGTCAAGAAACAAACGAAAAAGAAAAATTTTTGCAGCCACTAGGGCTTTCTTGTTCCTTCTTATCGTGTCTCGTGTATTGTGTTGCAATCTGTCCGAAATCTTGGATGCTATTTCCTATTGCCTTTTTTCCAGATTGTAGTGTGTTTCTTGTGTTGGTTGTGTCGCTTTGGTTGTGAAAACAACATAGCAAAGTGTCAAAACAAAAAAAGAAAAAAAAAGGTGTAGCATACCATTGTTTCTTGAGTCGGGTTTGCTGGAATTTCTTTTCTTCGGCTGCCGAACCTGTTTCACCCTTAAACCTTGAATATTTGTGTTGTTTCTTGCAAACCTTGAATACCAAAAGCATAGTTGGGAAGTTCTTGAGCTTCTTGAAAACAAATTTGGGAGTTCTTGGGAAAAGTCTTGGGTTTCTTGAAAACTTGGGAAGAAAACTTCTATTTTCTTGGCACCTTGAACTTAGATCCGAAAATTCAATTGTTGCGACTGAATCTAAGTTCTTGAATATCAATTAGAAAGCCGCAAAAGAAAAAAAAAAGAGCAAAAAAAGAAACGAAAAAAAAGGGAAAGAAAGCATCGGCTCTAGGTTTCCTACTTGGAAAACAAGTCCCATTCTTGATCTACTTCTAATCCTAAAGCTATTGGGATTGAAGTCAGCCAAGAGAACCAAGAAATCAAATTCAAACCTTTCTAAAACACCACAACCTTCCCACATCAGATCCGAACAGCCTTCCCAAACCCCTTGCGTCCCAAAACAAACCAACCAGCCTCCTAAAACCGCCAACTAATTGAGCCTTGTTCCCTAATCGGTTACAACACCATTGTAAGCCGAAGTGAACTGTCCATTCAAGGACTAAAAAGACCTACCCTTGAGCATTCCACACATACCAAAAACTCCACAAAATCTGCCCGAACACCCCAAGAAAGCAACGAACCAGAATTCCAGCAATAACAAGAGTCCTTCCTTCAATAGAGTCACTCTAGGATCCAAAAAAAATCTGCCATCGCATTCTAATTTCTATCGACATTAGCAATCTGTCCAGGTTGATAAATTTCTGATTGAATTAGCGAGTTGATAAAGTTTGATTGAATTACTTGGAGGAAATTTCTGATTTCTTCAAAGGAAGCAATCAAGGGATTTGAGAAGTGATTAGTGAGAGCATTAGAGTGTTTTAAACACTTGAGTGATACACGAGTGACGAGTGTAAACACGTGAGCTTGTGTGGTGAGGAAAATATCTTTTGTTTCACTAATTTTTTTGCAGGTTTCCTCATACATCATGGCGAATACGAGGCATTTAAAGGCTAGCTTACAATATCTTCTTCCTGATCCTAAGGGAGTCAAAGAAGTGGCATTACGTGGTGTAGATGAGTAGTTGGACATCATCAAATCTCAGTTGCATGATTGGTTTTATACTCGTTGTGGTGTCAAAGATAAAACTTGCAGCTTGGCCATTGATAGGAGTTGTGAAGTCAATCTTGCAAGCGCTATCATGGTTAACAAATTAAATCTTCCAAACATTGATCATCTTCAACCGTATAAGTTGCTGAGTGCTCATGGTGATGTTTGGGTTACTAAACACACACTTGTACCTATTCAAATTAGCAAATATGTGGATGAGGTGTTGTGTGATGTAGTCCCAATTCAAGTGACACATGTATTGCTGGGTAAAGCATGGATGTTGAGGCGAGAAGTTAAATATGATGGATATACTAATCAGTATTCCTTCTTATTTAATGGTCGTCGTTCTGCACTTGTATTACTTATTTATGACCAACTTTGTATTGATCTAGCATACATGAAAAGTGAGCATGAGCGTTATAGTATGAAGAAAGAGCTAGATAAGGGAATTGTGACTGATGAGGTAAAATTCGAGGGAGTTGAAAAGGAGAAAGAGGTTGATAATAATGAGAGGACGTACCTCGCCACTATTGTTTAGCCATTGGAGCTTGTACGGGCGTGGGTGGTCAGTTGTTGGCAAGTTGAGTCGCTCCACCATTAATGCACTTGCAACATTAGTGCAACTCCCCGGGTCAATGACTAGGCTACACACCTTGTTGTTGATATGACACCTTGAGTAGAAGATGTTTTCTCGTTGTAGGTCATCTCGACTAGTTTGTGTAGCTAGTGCTCGCCTTGCCACTAAACATCCAACCGTGTCATTGACAGGTATCTCCTCAAGCTCGTCCTCTTCCCCCTCCAAGGACGGCATTCTCTCATGTTCCTGGTTTCCTCATCGGTCAATAACTCGCCAGTGGGTAACATGATCAAGGTCCGTTGGTTGGGACATTGGGAAGCAATGTGCCCAAACCCTTGACACTTGAAACATTTGGTGTCACGGGTCCTTGGTTTGGAGACCTCTTGTTGGAACTTAAATCCCTCCTTGGAAGTTGGTTTTGAAGGTAGACTGTGACAGCCCCACCTTCCCCTAAGGCGAACCAAAGGGGTTGGCGGACCGCCTGCCCAGCTCTCGCCAGGACTACGAAGTCGATTCTCTCAAACCCTAGATTACGCGCGATCGAACCCAAAGAAAACCAACAATTGAAGATTTCCAAACCAAGAACACAAGGCATGCATTCATCATCAAATACACGAAGAAGACATGGCTAATTACCTATATACAAACGTTGGAACTTTCGAGTCAAAAGGAAATACATGCTCAAAGTACAATTAGGGTTTCTTATACAGAGGAGCAAAATCAAAAGGGATGTATATCACTAGCTCTACTCTTTTCTTCAAAATCATGATTTCCAAGAAGTTAAACCCTGTAAGGAAAACAAAAGTAACGGAACGGGGTGAGCTTACGCTCAATGAGGTACCCAAAATACATGCTATCATGAACCATGAAGATTTCTTTCATTTACTCAAGTAGACATGGCAATTAAGAAATGAATAAACATCTTAGACAGGAAGGATACAGGTGGCTCTCGGAGCCAAGTTCCCATTGCAGTACTTGATCCAAACTCGTTGACCCTCCGTCAACGTTTAATGAAACAAATAGGTCCGTAGATCCCTCTTAGAACGCCAAATCCCGATCACCAAACATACCCCTTACCGGGCCCGAACACCTCAACAGTAACAGTGGTTGGTAATACTCGAGTATACCGGAAATCCAGAGTCTCCAATACCCATAGATTCCCCAGGAACAGGCACCCATGGTTCGTTACTTTCCTCGACCGAGGCCTTGCTGGCTCGAATCAAGTAACTACCCATGAGGTTGAGCTCAGACTTAACAGGCACAGGAAGGTCGTTGGTTACGCGTCCAAACGACATCATATCAAGTATAAGTGACAGATTCAAGTGTGCAGGATTCATATGAGACACAGGTAAAGATTCAAGTAGATACAGGAAACAAGTCACACAGGCCAGAGAACGAGTGTGATAAAGTACACCCTCGTCTCATACTGAATAAACAAATGATATAGTCATTCAAGTCACAATTTGCAAGCATATATGCCAAGTTAGACAAAAATCGAGGGGAGTGGTACACTCACCAATTCAAGTAAAGATACGTCAAAAGTCTTCACCCAAAGTAGGGCTTTAATCACTGAGAAATCCTAGAATAACCAAGACAAGAGAATTAGGGTTTTCACATTCACAAACCCAGTAAACGGAGTGCACAAGTGAGGCTCGACTACCCGTCGAATGCCTATTCAAATGGACTACAAATGCAAGGAGGAAAAATGTAAATTTTGAGTAAAACGGGTAATAATTGGTCTTAGGGCAAGAACGACCCCAAAACCCTTCATTTCTTCCAAAACCATACCTACAGTGATTTACTAACTCCAAACTTAAGGTGCAAAATGAACGTAAGAATAATTGTACGAAAACAGGATTTTCCAGATTTGCGCACCATCATTGGAAAAATCATATCTCACTATTCTTAAGTCCAAAATTGATAAAATTTATACCGTCGGAAAATAGACAAAAACGGGTACAATAACGTAGAAGACACATTTATAAGATTCAGATCACAAGTCGGTCAAATTCGAGCCTCAAATTTCTGTTTTATCCAGTAAAAGACAGAACAGGTATGCAATTTCAGTCAATTTTGGAAAATCACCATAAATCACACAGACAGAATCAGAGTCTGAAATTTTCACGGTTTATAGCCCCATGAATCTAGTTTAAAACGCAACAAACGGAACTTAATTCTGATATTTGTACATCAAGTTATAGCGAATTTCCCAAAACTGTTCAAGGGTTCCTGCGAAAATTTTGACAGCACCTCCCTTGTTTTTCCTTTACTTTTCCATCCTACAAACCACATCAAACTCAATCCAATTCAGCCACAATTTCACATATAAATCACAAGCTATTAAACACACCTAATTAGGGTTCAATACCCCTCATATATAGCCAATTATAAGCTCATTAACCATCCATAAGAAAGCCCCAAATTGAAACCCTAAAACTGAAATTTTCCATGTAAAGCTGAAATTTTCCGCAATTCACCGCAAATTAACGTATACTAGCACCCAATTACACCATACTAAGCCATCAATTCAAGCCAACTATGATAATCATGTGAAATCAGAAAAATTCCCAAGAAAATGATAAATTTACCAAACTTCACTTTAATTCACAAAATCATCCATAAACTAAGCTCCTTAACCTATATAAGCCACTAATTTGCAATTATTATGGACAAAATTGAAGTTCTAAGCAATATACCTCAATCACCAAAAAAGGTAGCAACTTAGGGCTTCTCTTTGCAAAATCACCCCACAAACACCCTTGATCTTCCTTAATAAGCAATTTCTACGAGGCAATTCGGATTTTTATCGGTTGATTTGCAAGATTTGGACAAGAATTTGAAGCAAAAGTTGAAACTCACTCTCTCTTTTCTCTCCCTTGAGGTTCGGCCAAGATGCTTGAAGAAATGAAGATGATTTGGTCAATTTTTAGCTTTAGTAAAGTTGTAAGAAAGTTAGGCAAGTGTTGGCCCAATCCCGTCGCGCCACGTGTCACCTTTTTGATTTTTTTCTTATCCTTTGGCTTGCTAATGATTAAATGTCTAACCAACCTCCAGTTATCTCTTAGTGCTCAGAAATTAAATGCCTTTCTGCACAACTTAACCTGATTGGCCGAATTTCTCTCACTTAACGCACTAGCGGGTCCCACATCCGTTATTCGCTCCAAATCTCTCGTGAACTAACTTATACTAGAAAAGTGTTTTAGAGAACTATATTCACTTATAAAATGTCTAGAAAATTAAGATAGTAAGATAAAATAAAGAAAATGCATGAAAAGAAATAGAAATAAATGATATGAAATAAAGGAATTTACGGGTCCTCACATAGAGCATTCGGCCTTATTTCTCCTCGCGATGCTCCACTCGGTTTTGAAGCCTTAGGTGCATAAGAGGGGCTAGTTTCGGCCCTTGTGACCGAGTTCCTCCAACTCCCAGGTTGGAAATGGGAGCTTTGGCGACTCGTTCCCCTCCTCTTGAACCTCCGTTCCACCTTGATAGCTTTGTCCAAGAGTTCTCCCATGTCAAGGTAGTGTTGAAGTTCCACGATGTTAGCAATCTCAGGCCGTAATCCTCCCAAAAACTGTGCCATGGTGGCCTCCTCATCTTCTCGAACATCAGCCCGCATCATGGATATTTCCATTTCTTTGAAGTAATCTTCAACCGTCATACTACCTTGAGTGAGGGTTTGCAATTTGTGATGCAAATCCCTGTGGTAGTAACCGGGTATGAAGCGCTTCCTCATGATCCGCTTCAAGTCGTCCCATGTCCGAATGGCCGGTTCCTCATTTCTTCGTTGTTTGATGCGAAGTTGATCCCACCAAATCGCGGCATAGTCGGTGAATTCTATGGCGGCCAACTTTACCTTTTGAGACTCCGTGTAGTGGTTGCAATCGAAGATCAACTCGATCTTTCTCTCCCACTCCAAGTATGTTTCGGGATCCGATTTACCTTGGAAGGTAGGAATTTTTAATTTTATTCCTTTGAGTTGGTCCTCTTCGCGGTCAGCCCGTTGTGTAGTTCGCCTCGGCCTTTGCTCATCATCTTCGAACTCCCTCTCTGAGTTAGAGTCACTGAGTTCGTTCAAGGTCAGTTTTTCCCTAGTTTTCTTAGAGGAGTTTCTTGACGGGTCCAATTGTTCGATTTGCTCTTGCATGGATTCAAAACGGAGCTCAAATTTTCTTTGCATTTCTCTCCACATAGCATCCATTTTTAGTGCCAATTGTGCAATGGTAATGTCGTTTTCAGTGGACATGGTTTAACCTGCAAAACTTCAACAAACGTTAAGGTAAAATTCCTCACTCACTCCCTCACGTGTTTCGCTCACTCTCGTGTATCACTCAAGGGTTTAAAACACTCTAATATTCTCACCACTCACTTTTCAAGTTTCTCGATTGCCCCCTTGAAGAAATCAGAAATTTCCTTCAAGTAGTTCAACCAACTTCAATCACGTTTTGTCCCCAAAAGTGACGTATGAGTAGCTAGAAGTTTGAAGACCGAATAATGACTCAAAATAGAAATTATACAAGCAAGAATTTGCTGGAATTTTTTTGCTTTAGTCCGCAAAAAAAGTGACTCAAGTGTTGTGAGAGTTTGTCTCGACAAGGACTCTAACAAGATAAATAATGAGTAGACCTGTTTGGACTCTTTTTTGACACTCCTAACATGAACAACAATCTGTAAAATGACTCAAACATACCAATTTATGGACTGGACAGAGTGCAAAGTTTGATTACACAAGAATTAAGATGGCGGAAATTTAGAAGCCTAGAGCGACTCTACCCACTTTGCACGCGGCTGAGTTTTCTTTGGTAGTGGTAACCAATGTTTCTTGGTTGGTTGTGGGTTGTGGTTGTTGGTGTTTGCGGCTGGTTTCCCCAATTCAAGCAAGAAAAGTCTGAAGTGGACAGCTTTGGTGGCGGCTAGGGTTTGCCCTAGCAAATCCAAGGCGGTTTGGGTTTCCTTTGCCAAGAAGGTTTCCTAGTTCAAGAATGTTTCTTATTTCTTGTGATCCGATTCTGGTTTCCTCTTTCTTTTTTTTTTTTTATACAACCAGATTCCTTTTCTTTCTTTTGAATTCGGATCTCAACAACAAGACACAAGGGTTTCGTTTAGCACAAGGTCAGTCCCCCCCAATTCAAGAACGAAATTAGGGTTTGATCAAGATCAATTTTGGCTTCAAGATTTTCAAGAACCAGCCCTCCCTTTCAAGATATATATCAAGAATTCCAAGAACAAGGTAAGTTTATCAAGAACTTCAAGATCTATTGTAAACAACCTTTTTCTTTTGTGCAAAAACAAGACAATATTTCCCAGCCCTCTTGTTCAAACACTTTCGGTTTCAAGAAGCAATGTAACGACCAGAATTTTGTTTCGCTTCTTGTGCGTTTTTTCCCTTCTCTTTTTTTTCTTTTGATCCTTGGTGGCTGTTTTGCACAACCAAGATGACTCAACAACACAATGAATAAACTGATCTAGACAAAACAGTAGCAAGGACGGCAAGACAGATTGTATATGTGACCCAAGATACAAGAACACAACGAAGGAACAAAACCCTAGCGGCTATTTTGTGTTTTTTTTTGACTCGATTGCTTCAAGACTCAACACACGGATTTATGACACAAATAACGACACGAATCACAGTAACAACACAAGAAACAATGCGGACAGCAATAGGGAATTTGCGGACAGCAAAGGTAAACGAAAGAAACAACGGAAAACTAGCGACTGAAATTTTTTTTTTGTTACACGAATCAGATTTGACAACAAACGAACATGACTCGAAACAAAACGAAAAGGAAAGATATAACCTGGTGGTTGTCGACTAGCTCTAATACCAACTGATGTGAAACCACGATCTAGACAACCAGTTCACCAACGGTTTAGGCAGCGGAAAATTTGACCCAAAACTAATTCCCGAGATGACGAACACTATTGATATTATCTCAACCCGTTATCTAATGAGCTAGTGAACCAAATGGAAGGTAGCGACCAAGGAGTTACTTGATTGATAAGTTCAATTGAACAATTTGAGAAAGATTCTCAAATATTCAAAGAGGTTCTCTTAGAAAGAGAAGAGTGAAAACTCACAATTGTATTAATATCAAGCTCCTCGTAAAGGTCTCTTGTCTTGGCTATATATAGCCATACAATGGACTCGAAAAACTAGACCTAAAGTGGAATGGATCCACTTAATGAACTAAGGCCTTGTGGGCCGAAACTAATGACTAAAGGAAGGCTACTAATATTCGGTCAACTAAGGGATAGTTTGGACCGACTTATTACAAAACTGAAACAACTAAACGGCAATTAAAAGGCTACTAAGTCTCGGCCTTGTCCAATAGGTGGACAACTAATTCTTGGCCTTGGCTTCACTTGGCTCATCAACTTGGAGCAAGGTGTATATTGCGGAATCCTCTCCCTCCAAGCCTTCAATGATCTTTAAGTTATCTCCAATTCTCTCTTGGATGGTGCATACAAGTGCTTGAAGTGACTCGCGCATCTTCTTGGCACGAGTTCTGTGACAGCCCCACCTCTCCCTAGGGCGAACCCTAGGGTATCAGCGGACTGCCTGCCCAGCTCTCGCCGGGGCTCGGTCGATCAGAGAACTAATAACTCAAAACATCCAGTGGAATAACTTCAAACAAACGGTACAAACCCTAGAAAGTAAATAATAGACAACCAGCTTTCAAAACTTAAAAACCAACTAAACGTTACATTTACCAATCCATACTACAGTTTCATAACACAGGTCGAACTTAAGTGTTAGGCTTACAAAAGTCAAAAGTAAAGTCTTCTTAATAAGAGGGATTACAAGTTCAAGCAAAAGGAAGCTAGTAAGTCCCTTGATCCTAAGTCCGTCCCCGATCTGTTAAGGAAAACAAAGGGAATGGGGTGAGCTAACGCCCAGTGAGGTTCCAAGTAAAGCAAGTAAGCACATAGCCAAATAAGAGTATAAAATAACCAAATAAATACCGTGCAATACAATAATAATTAAATCACAATTCAAATTAAGGATACGGGTGGCTTTCAAAAGCCAAATTCCCCTCAGCTTGATCATACCGGGGTCCGTTGACTCTCCGTCAACATTTGTATTTAAGGAATATACAGTCCGTAGAACACCACTTTCTATCATCTCCGTCCACCAATCAACCCCCTACCGGGCCCGCACTCCAAATCAGTGGTTCGGTAATACTCGAGTATACCAGTTTCCAGTGAACAGTAAACAGTCCCCAAGGTTTACCGGCCTTCTCGACCAAACCCTTGCTGGCTCGATAAAACCGGTTTGCCTATGAGGTAGGGTACCCCAAACAGTGGCAATGGTCGTTGAGGTATCACCCATCAACTTATGTACAGTCACATATAGATGAATCACATCTCATACAGTCACATATAGAGAGATTATATCTCATAATAACAGTACTCAGAGCCACAGTGGAAAATGGGGAAGGTTGAGTGCAATAAAGTACACGCTCGTCTCCATTTCATTAAAACAAGGTTTGGCTCAAACAGTGGCAATTCAAGCAATCAGTTAGTTCACATAAGCAGGTAACAGGTAGTGGAACACTCACCTGGCAAGCAAAGTAGCAGTCAAGCGTCAAGTCACGCGATTACGTGCACCACCGTTTCCCCCTCCTAGGGCAACGAGTGAAAACGTTAACGACTAGGTCTAATTCCAAGCAAAGTGAGCTCATTAGGTGCCTAAGTGAGTGATTAACTATACTCAATTCACCATAAGATTTAGGCCCAAAATGCAGTAAAAGTTCATGAATAAACAAGTTTAACAAGTGCATGAAAGTTGGGTAAAAGGAAAGATTCATTCAAGCTTTAAAAAGTTTCTCACGGGTGCACAGTCGTGCTCGCGCAGTCTCGGTAAAACGGTCGTATCTCACTGTAGGAAGGTCGGAATTAGGTTCCGTCAGCGGCGTTGGAAACTAGACTCGAAGGGATTTCCAACGGTACCTGGCACACGTTCTAGTTCGTCTCCTAGTGCTACCAGTATCTCAGGGAAATCGGCTGTTTTTCCCAACCTGGATCAGTCTCAAACCCTTACATGTGCACACTAATTCCTCATGCTAACTTCATTTGTTTTGGTTCAAATTCACCCAAATCAGTCCTCTAAGGATCTTATACAGAAGCTTAAGTCACTTGGTATCATTTGAGTTCAAAATACAACACATAAACATGCACAAGGGTTCCATAATAAGCTAGTCATCTTGCAAAACCTAAACCAGTCCACTAATGGTCCTTCTAGCCACTTTACTTGTTCCAAATTCATTTCAATTCACACATGAACTTAACCAATCTCTAGCCAAGTTGTTTAAGCATGCTTAGGGTATAATTAAACCACAAAAATCAAAGAAAAATCCTTCCTACAAAGGCCGGTCAGCCATGGTACAAAACAGTCCACAATTTCCCCAATCATGTCACCAACCTTCATCTTCTATTGATTTGCACTTAAACCACATATCAAGTATAAATCTAGCTTAAAGGAGGTTTTAAAACATGTAAAGCCATCATGAACAACCATGAACAAAGGGTAAACATTTCATCAAACACTTGGTGTGCATACTTTCTACCTCAATTTCCTCTTGCTTAATTCAAGAGTTCAACCCAAAATCTTGTCCAAACAACATGTAATTTGCCATGGAAACCTCAAATACATGTTAAAACACTATAAAACCAAAATTTAAGGATTACTTACCTTTCTTATATGAAGCTTAGAACACCAAATCAACCAACCAATTGAAGCCTTGAAGCTTGAATCTAGTACCAAGATTAGAAGGAAAACTTTCACTAAGTTGCAATCTTTCTCTTGGATTTGTTTTGCTCTAAGTTGCTAGTGTTTGAAAACTGAAATTTTTGGAGCTCTCTCTCTCTTCTTTTCTTGTCTAAAATTTCGTCCATAAGGGGGGTTAATAAGAGGGCCAAAGTGTTTTAAAATTTTAGCTAACCTTTAGTCAAACAAAAGCTTGGTTAGGGTTTTGCCACATAGCTCAATTTTTGTCCATAATCTCTCTTGATCTTTTGACTAATGCTAATTCCACCCTTCCAAGTGTACCAATACTTAATTAACAACCCTAACCTATCTTTTAAAGTCCTTAATACAAAACAAAGCCACTTGGAAACAAATGATTGGTGGATTATTAAAAATCAACTCAAGTAACTATTTTTCTTCAAGTAAAAGGAATAAAATGCAATGTATGAAAAATGTTGTAATACATGGGAAATGTCATGCAAGGGCATGTACTAAGGGGTCTAGATCTTAGAATAAAACAAGTATTTAAGGAAAATTGGGGTGTCAAGTGAGGGTTCTCACACTCTCTCC
This sequence comes from Coffea humblotiana, assembly GCA_023065735.1. Classification (NCBI taxonomy): domain Eukaryota; kingdom Viridiplantae; phylum Streptophyta; class Magnoliopsida; order Gentianales; family Rubiaceae; genus Coffea; species Coffea humblotiana. The sequence continues at coordinate 194,099 of JACYVW010000015.1, read as the reverse complement.
CCCTTAAAGAATTTCGTCCTCGAAATTCTCACCTTGATCACTGAGTAGTTCAGGGTATTTGGCACGAATATCTTCCTCAACTTCCCACGTAGCTTCCTCCACCTCATGGTTTCTCCACAAAACCTTAACTAGGGGTATCTGCTTAGTTCTCAATTCTTTCACCTTTCGTTCCAATATTCTTACTGGCCTTTTTTCATACGTCAACGACTCATCCACATCAATTTCCTCTGGCTTCAGTACATGAGTGGGATCTAGATGATACTTTTTCAACATAGACACGTGGAATACGTCATGAATTCTGGATAAACTCACTGGTAACTCCAATCGATATGCCACATTGCCAACTCGTTGGAGAATTTTGAACGGTCCCACATATCTCGGTTGAAGCTTCTTGCCTTTTCCCGCCGTAAGACTTCGAAGCGGCGTAACTTTCAAGAACACCTTATCTCCAATTTCAAACTCCAAATCTTTCCGTCGATTATCGGCATAACTCTTCTGTCGACTCTGAGCTGTCTGAAGTCTCTGACGTATCACCTTTACTTTTTCATAAGCCTCCTCAATCCATGGTATGGTAGTTGAATCTAGGATCTTTCTGTGACAGCCTCACCTCTCCCTAGGGCGTACCCTAGGGTATCAGCGGACTGCCTGCCCAACTCTCGCCAGGACTACTAAACGGTCACCCACGCGAAACCAAGTGCAAAAGACCCTTAGATAGGGCGATTACATACATTCCCAACATATAATATCCATTACACATGAAGGACCATTTACATATACATGTTGCCAAAATTCACAATCCAAAAGGGGATATTCAAATAAGATACATTTAGGGTTTCTACTGGCCGAGGAGCTAAACAAAGAAACAAAACAATTTCACTAGCTCAACTCGCTTCTCAAAATCAGGTATTTCCCAAAAATTTGCTTGTAAGGAAAACAAAGGTAACGGGGGTGAGCTTTCGCCCAATGAGGTACTAACAATCATGCAGTCCCAAATTCACAAGTAACTAGGCTCAGTATACACAACCATTGCACATAGAATAAAAGTGCCGTAACAAGTTCAAATAAAAGGATACGGGTGGCTCTCAGGAGCCAGTTTCCCCATTTCAGATCTTGTTCGCATCCCGTTGACCCTCCGTCAACGCTTAAAGAAAGTAACATGACCGTAGACCCCACTTTACTCCCAGTACCTTCCACCGTACATTCCCCTTACCGGGCCCGAACACCTCACAGTGATTAAGAAGGTAATACTCAAGTATACCGTAGGGTCGAGGAGATACACTCTACTCGACAAACAGTGACCCTATGGTTGTTACCTAGTCATACACAGTGCAATCTCTCAAGTATATCGGAAGGCAGTTATACAAGTAAGAGAATGAGAGCGGTAAAGTACACTCTCATCTCATGCACAGTTCACAATCACTTAGTTCACAGTTTCAAGGACAAATAACCACTTAGGCATTTAAATCATGCAATAGTACACTCACCACTTCAAAAAGGTAAGTTCACAGATTTCCGTCCGGCGGATGCTTTGGATCACCCACACGTCCTATAACAATCAAGAAAATGCCATTGAAACTCAAATGCGGATTAAGCACCTCTTAAACGGTTTACTAAAGCAAAATTCAACTATAGCCTCAATTATAGCTCAAAATGGAAAACACATCAAATTTAGGGTTAAAAGTTCAAGAAAACCCTAAAGCATTTCACATTCATAAAGCCCCAGTTTCTCGAAAATCGAACAGCATTTCCCCTTAAATTTCAGCATTTCCACCCTACAAACAATCACTCAAATGCATCCAAACCAACCGCAATTTCTTATATCAACCATAAACTAGTAAATACACATCATTAGGGTCACAATACCCTTCAATCATAGCCAATTTCAAGCTCAATAGGCAACCATAAGAAAGCCCCAAATTCACAAACCCTAAAGCTGAAATTTCCATGGAAAGCTGAAATTTTCCTCACAAAGCTGAAATTTTCCGCAATTCGTTATAATTATCGCATAATAACCTCAAATTACACCATATTAAGCCATCAATCCAAGCCAATCATAATTATAATAGGAAAACAGAAAAATTCCCCAAAAAATAATAAATTCATCAAACTTCGCTTTAATCCATGAAACTAGCCATAATCAAGCTCCTTAACCGTTATGAACTACTAATTCATCATTATTATGAACAAAAGTGAAGTTTCAAGCAAAAATACCTTAATCTCCAAGAAAGGTAGCAACTTAGAGCTTTCCCTTGAAAAATCACTCCACTAGCACCTTTAATCTTCCTTAATAAGCGATTTCTACGGAGGAATTCGGATTTTTATCGGTTGGTTTTCAAGATTTGGACAAGAAATTGAAAGAAAAGTTGAAGCTTTCTTTTTCTTTTTTTCCCTCAAAAGTTTCGGCCAAGATGCTTGAAGAATGAAGATGATTTTGGTCAAATTTAGCTTTTAGTAAAGTTGTAAGAAAGTTAGGCAAGCTTGGCCCAATCCCGTCGCGACACTTGGCACCTTTTTTTAGATTTCTTTCTTATCCTTTAGCTCACTAATGACCAAGTATCTAACCAACCTCTAATTATCTCTTAGCACTCAGTAATTTAATGCCTTCCTGCAAAACTTAACCTAATTGGCCGAATTTCTCTCACTTAACGCACTAGCGGGTCCCACATCCGCTATTCGCTCCAAATTTCTCGTGAACTCAACTTATACTAGAAAAATGACTTAAAAACTATATTTACTTATAAAATATGTATAAAATGATTATAATAAAGAAAATATAGAAAATGTGTGCACGAGAATCGATAAAACCCTAAAACCGGATTTTTCTTCCTCGAGTTCTCACACTTTCTTTCCCCTACTTCATCCCAGAAGATCGGTGATCGGCACTTCCGTCCATAAAGAGCTTCATACGGTGCCATTTGTATGGACGAATGATAGCTATTGTTGTATGCAAATTCAACTAAAGCCATGTATTGCCCCCAACTTCCCCCAAAATCCAAAATACAAGTCCGTAACATGTCTTCAAATGTTTGAATGGTTCTCTCTGATTGCCCGTCAGTTTGGGGGTGGTAAGTAGTTACTAAAGTTCAACTTGGTTCCCAATACTCCTTGTAATTGCTGCCAGAAACGGGATACAAACCGTGGGTCTCTATCAGAAACAATACTTACGGGAATTCCATGCAACCTCACAATCTCGTCCATATACAGTTGGGCCAATTTCTCCAAAGAATACCTCATGTTTATAGCTAAGAAATGAGCAGACTTGGTCAACCTGTCTACTATTACCCAAACGGCGTCATGCCCTTTTTGAGTACGGGGTAACCCCGATACGAAATCCATAGTTATATGTTCCCATTTCCACTCAGGGATCTCAAGGGGTTGCAAAAGACCTGAAGGTTTTTGATGTTCAGCTTTCACTTGTTGGCCACACCAAACATTTTTAGACAAATTGAGCAATTTCTTTCTTCATCTTATCCCACCAATACAACCTTCTCAAATCTTGATACATTTTACTACTTCCAGGATGTACTGTATACTTAGATCGATGTGCCTCTTCCAAAATGTCCCCTTTTTATTGTTTCATCTTGCGGCACCACTATCCGCTCACGAAATTTCAAAATACCCTCGGGACTCACTTTAAAGTCTTGTATCTCCCCTTTTTGCACTTTTTCTATCCCATTTTTGCACCATCTGGTCATTCTTTTTGAGATTCTTTAATTCGATCTATCAAATCAGGACACTCACCGTGATATTGGCAAAAATCACCCTCTGTTGGTCCAATCGCGGGTTCCATTCACTCACCTCTTCCAATAAATTCCACTCCTTAACCATTAAAACCAGCCACTTGCACTTTTCGACTTAGAGCATCTGCAACAACATTGGCCTTGTCCGGTGGTAGTTAATTGTACAGTCATAATCCTCAAAAATTTCCACCCATCGACGTTGTCTCAAGTTTAATTTCCTTCTGTGAAAATAGGTATTTCAACCTCTTGTGATCGGTATACACCTCAAAAGTCACTCCATACAAGTACTGCCTCCACTTTTTCAGGGCAAAAACTACAGCGGCCAATTCTAAGTCATGAGTAGGAAATTCGCTCATGGGTTTTAATTTCCTAGAGGCATAAGCAATCACATTTCCATTCTGCATTAAAACACATCCTAAAACCTTCCCTTGAGGCATCCGTATAAACAACGAAGCTATCTTTTCCATTTTGGTAAAGGCTAGAACTGGCGCCGAAATCAATCGTTTCTTCAATTCCTGGAAACTAGCTTCACACTTAGCGTTCCAGACAAATTGGCCATGCTTTTTGGTCAGGTCGGTTAAAGGGCCGGCTAACTTGGAGAAATCTTTGATGAACCGACGGTAGTATCCAGCTAAACTTAGGAAACTATGGACCTCGGTTGGGTTCTGGTCGTTTTCCACTCAGATACGGGCCTCTACCTTTACCGGATCCACAGAAATGCCATCTTTAGATATTATATGCCCTAGAAAAGAAACTTGCTCCAGCCAAAACTCACACTTCTAAACTTGGCATATAACTGATGCTCTCTTAAAGTCTGCAAAACTATCCTCAAATGCCGTTCGTGATCCTCTCGAGTCTTAGAATATACCAAAATATCATCGATAAACACTACGACAAATTGATCCAAGTAGGGTTTAAAGACTCGATGCATTAAATCCATAAATGCGGCGGGAGCATTGGTTAAACCAAAAGGCATCACTGCGAACTCAAAATGCCCATATCTGGAATTAAAAGCTGTTTTAGGTATATCCTCCTGTCTAATCCGTAACTGGTAATACCTTGTCTCAAATCCAGCTTAGAGAAACTACCGCCCTTGCAACTGGTCAAACAACTCATCTATGTGCGGCAGAGGGTATTTATTTTTCACCGTGACATCATTTAAGCCGCGATAGTCTATACAAAGCCTCAAACTGCCATCTTTTTCTTAACAAATAGACAGGCGCTCCCCAAGGTGATTCACTTTCTCGGATAAACCCGCTCTAACAAATCTTGTAACTGCAGTTTTAATTCCTTAAGTTCGCGGGGCCATTCGGTAGGGTGTTTTTGCAATGGGAGCGGTTCCAGGCACCAAATCAACTTAAATTCTACTTCCCTCTCTGGTGGCATCGATTTCAACTCGTCGGGGAAGACGTCGGGAAATTCATTCACTACTAAGACATCCTCCAACTTCACTTTATCTCCAGGAGCATTAATTAAGAAGGCTAAGTACCTTGCGCCCCTTTACTCAATAACTTCCTAGCTCGAATTCCCGAAACAAGTGCGACGAGGCTAGCCTACCTCTCACGTCCAACCTTAGAGTGGCTTCTCCGGGTATCGAAAATTCCACCACCTTAGTTTTACAATTCAACTGAGCATTATAACGGGCCAACCAATCCATGCCTATAATCACGTCGTACCCCTTAAGGTTTAAACTTATTAGGTCTCCCACTAACTTTCCTTTCTCCTACCCAAATCTCGCAATTTTTGTAAACCATATTGGTAATTAGGCTTTGATCCCCAGTAGGTGTTTTAACCTCTAAGTCAAAGGGCAATTTAACAGGATTCACATCAATACCACACATAAAGGCAGGATTCACAAATGAATGGGTGCTCCTGGGTCAATTAAAAGCTTAGCTAAGCGGTGGAATACAGGAATCGTACCTTCTACTACATCGAGGACTCAGGGGCTCGCTGGTAGTCCAAGGCAAAAACCCTAGCAGAAGATTTTGGCCTACCCCACTAGCACTTGGTTGCTTCGCGCTCGATCTCTCCGGTTGTGCGCCCTCATTTGCTTCACGGTTCTTAACCGGACAAGTGGCAAGTTGATGGTCGGAACTTCCACAGCGTAGACATTTCTTTAACTTCCGCCAACAAGCGTCCTCAGTGTGGTTCGCCTTACCACAATATCCACAGCTTACTCGCGGAGTGGGTGTAGGAACCCCTTGCGATACAGTCTTATTGTCCTTGCCCTTTTCCACCTTGAGCTCCCCTATATGGAGCTCCTCCTTTTTGAGTCCCACCAATTCGAATCCTCCCGCGCCTCTTCCAAACTTTGGAGGGGTTACAGTCTGTTCACCTCGTCCAGTGGCACTACCAGGTGCGCCACGTTTCTTAGCTTGAAAAGTTCGAACCTGGAGTCGGGCCTGCTCCACCCGTTGAGCTTTGTCCAGAGCATCTTTGAATGTATCAATTTGAGCAGCAGCTAGTCTTTTTGAATTTCCACGTTCAACCCTGTATAAACCGCCTTATGCGCCTTTGCTCACTGACTACCAATTCTGGAGCAAACTTGGAGAGTCGAGTGAACTGGGTCTCATATTCAGCCACGCTTGAGGTGCCCTGACGTAGCTTAATAAATTCATCCTCCCTTTTTTCCTGAATCAAGGCGGAAGGAATTTCTCATTGAACTCTCTAGTAAAGTTCAACCAGGTACGTGGGGTTTGGTCTCTTTCCCACTTGGCCCTTACTACGTTCCACCAGGAACGGGCCGCACCTTCTAACTGGAAAACGGCAAAAGTTACTTGCCTCTCCTCCGTGTAATGTAAAGCAGCGAATATGTCCTCCATTCGCTCGAACCAGTGCTCGGCAACTTCCGGATCGGGTCCCCCAAGAAATTTTGGAGGTGCGAACTTTTGAAATCGTTCTAGGGCCCTATCCTCTCCTACTTCAGGGTCCCTTTGTTGGTTACCAGGTACTTGACCTTGCTGGTCAACCAAACGAGCCAGTAAATCGGTCATGCGATTGATAGCCGTAGCTACCTGATCTCCTCCTTCGACTCTGGGTCCTTGGTTCTGATTTGCGACCGACCCTTGTTCCTCTTCTCGGTCCGGAACCTGCCTGGGTTCACGTCCACGGCCCCGACCACGTTGCCTAGTCTCCATTATTCTTACTGGCCTAAGGCCCACGTATAATTACCAACAGGGTAAGCAAATAGGGTATGCAATAAGAAATGTACTTACTCATATTCAAAAGTCACATAAGAAATGAAATCAGGGGCTACGATAAACAATTGGGGATACAGAGCAGTTAAATGTCAATTTTAGATAAGGTCAAGTCAAAAGTCAAAAGTCAAAGTCAAAGTCAAGTCAACGTCAAAGTCAAAGTCAAAGTCAAAGTCAACGAAAGTCAACGTCAACAGTCAATAGTCAAAATACTATACATTCAAAGGCTCATAGCAGTCATTTACAAGATAATACAGCCAAAATATCAAGTACGAGCCTTAAAAGTGCAAATACAGTTACATCACAAAAACCCTAGTATAAGCGGTCAAAAGAAACTATACAACCACCAAGTCACTACCTCCCCTATCCTGTCTATGTACAGTAGTCAAAATCCTCCACAAAGTAACCTAATAATGCGGCTTAGTCCGTGGGGACTAGCTGACCCCTTATCCTCGGATGGGTCAGTTTCCGGCCCAGATCCAACTTGAGAGGCCTCGTCACTCGCCTCCCCGATCAGGTCATCACAATAGTTGAGAATGGACTCCGCTCTAGTCCTCACCTTCTTGCCCTAGTGACCATGCGCTCCTGAGCTTCTCCAAGCTGTGCGCAAAGGTCATCTACCCTTTCTTGGCCCTCGACCACATCGTACTCCAATTCCTTGATCCGCTCGGCTTGCCTCTTATTAGTTTCCCTCAGTTGGTTCACCTCGGCTTCAAGCCTAGCGTTGTCTTTGGCCAACTCCTTCCTCTCCTCTACCACGGCCAAAACCACAGTATTAGGGTACGCATAGGTATGGCGACACTCGCAGCGCCTAAAACGGTTGGCCGGACTCCAACGTACAGTGGCTCCTCGCGGCCGGATCTGATACTTAATCATCGGGAGCATCCACGGGGGTTCACCAACTGGACTATCACTAGGGCCGCTATGTCCGTCCATCCTACACCAAAAATAAAGAAAACTTAGTACTCTTAAGGGGATAACCAAATAATCCTTAAGTCGGAAATTTAACTCGCCAGGCCAATTCAAACCTAGGCTCTGATACCACCTGTGACAGCCCCACCTCTCCCTAGGGCGAACCCTAGGGTATCAGCGGACTGCCTGCCCAGCTCTCGCCAGGACTCGGTCGATCAGAGAACTAGTAACTCAAAACATCCAGTGGAAAACTTCAAATAAACGGTACAAACCCTAGAAAGTAAATAATAGACAACCAGCTTTCCAAACTTAAAAGCCAACTAAACGTTACATTTACAATCCATACTACAGTTTCATAACACAGGTCGAACTTAAGTGTTAGGCTTACAAAAGTCAAAAGTAAAGTCTTCTTAATAAGAGGGATTACAAGTTCAAGCAAAAGGAAGCTAGTAAGTCCCTTGATCCTAAGTCCGTCCCCGATCTGTTAAGGAAAACAAAGGGAATGGGGTGAGCTAACGCCCAGTGAGGTTCCAAGTAAAGCAAGTAAGCACATAGCCAAATAAGAGTATAAATAACCAAATAAATACCGTGCAATACAATAATAATTAAATCACAATTCAAATTAAGGATACGGGTGGCTTTCAAAAGCCAAATTCCCCTCAGCTTGATCATACCGGGGTCCGTTGACTCTCCGTCAACATTTGCATTTAAGGAATATACAGTCCGTAGAACACCACTTTCTATCATCTCCGTCCACCAATCAACCCCCTACCGGGCCCGCACTCCAAATCAGTGGTTCGGTAATACTCGAGTATACCAGTTTCCAGTGAACAGTAAACAGTCCCCAAGGTTTACCGGCCTTCTCGACCAAGCCCTTGCTGGCTCGATAGAACCGGTTTGCCTATGAGGTAGGGTACCCCAAACAGTGGCAATGGTCGTTGAGGTATCACCCATCAACTTATGTACAGTCACATATAGATGAATCACATCTCATACAGTCACATATAGAGAGATTATATCTCATAATAACAGTACTCAGAGCCACAGTGGAAAATGGGGAAGGTCGAGTGCGATAAAGTACACGCTCGTCTCCATTTCATTAAAACAAGGTTTGGCTCAAACAGTGGCAATTCAAGCAATCAGTTAGTTCACATAAGCAGGTAAAGGTAGTGGAAACACTCACCTGGCAAAGCAAAGTAGCAGCAAGCGTCAAGTCACGCGATTACGTGCACCACCGTTTCCCCCTCCTAGGGCAACGAGTGAAAACGTTAACGACTAGGTCCTAATTCCAAGCAAAGTGAGCTCATTAGGTGCCTAAGTGAGTGATTAACTATACACAATTCACCATAAGATTTAGGCCCAAAATGCAGTAAAAGTTCATGAATAAACAAGTTTAACAAGTGCATGAAAGTTGGGTAAAAGGAAAGATTCATTCAAGCTTTAAAAAGTTTCTCGCGGGTGCACAGTCGTGCTCGCGCAGTCTCGGTAAAAACGGTCGTATCTCACTGTAGGAAGGTCGAATTAGGTTCCGTCAGCGGCGTTGGAAACTAGACTCGAAGGGATTTCCAACGGTACCTGGCACACGTTCTAGTTCGTCTCCTTAGTGCTACCAGTATCTCAGGGAAATCGGCTGTTTTTCCCAACCTGGATCAGTCTCAAACCCTTACATGTGCACACTAATTCCTCATGCTAACTTCATTTGTTTTGGTTCAAATTCACCCAAATCAGTCCTCTAAGGATCTTATACAGAAGCTTAAGTCACTTGGTATCATTTGAAGTTCAAAATACAACACATAAACATGCACAAGGGTTCCATAATAAGCTAGTCATCTTGCAAAACCTAAACCAGTCCACTAATGGTCCTTCTAGCCACTTTACTTGTTCCAAATTCATTTCAATTCACACATGAACTTAACCAATCTCTAGCCAAGTTGTTTAAGCATGCTTAGGGTATAATTAAACCACAAAAATCAAAGAAAAACCCTTCCTACAAAGGCCGGTCAGCCATGGTACAAAACAGTCCACAATTTCCCCAATCATGTCACCAACCTTCATCTTCTATTGATTTGCACTTAAACCACATATCAAGTATAAATCTAGCTTAAAGGAGGTTTTAAAACATGTAAAGCCATCATGAACAACCATGAACAAAGGGTAAACATTTCATCAAACACTTGGTGTGCATACTTTCTACCTCAATTTCCTCTTGCTTAATTCAAGAGTTCAACCCAAAATCTTGTCCAAACAACATGTAATTTGCCATGGAAACCTCAAATACATGTTAAAACACTATAAAACCAAAATTTAAGGATTACTTACCTTTCTTATATGAAGCTTAGAACACCAAATCAACCAACCAATTGAAGCCTTGAAGCTTGAATCTAGTACCAAGATTAGAAGGAAAACTTTCACTAAGTTGCAATCTTTCTCTTGGATTTGTTTTGCTCTAAGTTGCTAGTGTTTGAAAGCTGAAATTTTTGGAGCTCTCTCTCTCTTCTTTTTCTTGTCTAAAATTTCGTCCATAAGGGGGGTTAATAAGAGGGCCAAAGTGTTTTAAAATTTAGCTAACCTTTAGTCAAACAAAAGCTTGGTTAGGGTTTTGCCACATAGCTCAATTTTTGTCCATAATCTCTCTTGATCTTTTGACTAATGCTAATTCCACCCTTCCAAGTGTACAATACTTAATTAACAACCCTAACCTATCTTTTTAAAGTCCTTAATACAAAACAAAGCCACTTGGAAACAAATGATTGGTGGATTATTAAAAATCAACTCAAGTAACTATTTTTCTTCCAAGTAAAAGGAATAAAATGCAATGCATGAAAAATGTTGTAATACATGGGAAATGTCATGCAAGGGCATGTACTAAGGGGTCGAGATCTTAGAATAAAGCAAGTATTTAAGGAAAATTGGGGTGTCATGTGAGGGTTCTCACACTCTCTCCCCCCTTAAAAATTTCGTTCTCGAAATTCTCACCTTGATCACTGAGTAGTTCAGGGTATTTGGCACGAATATCTTCCTCAACTTCCCACGTAGCTTCCTGTCGACTCTGAGCTGTCTGAAGTTTCTGACGTATCACCTTTACTTTTTCATAAGCCTCCTCAATCCATGGTATGGTAGTTGAATCTAGGATCTTTCTGTGACAGCCCCACCTCTCCCTAGGGCGTACCCTAGGGTATCAGCGGACTGCCTGCCCAACTCTCGCCAGAACTACTAAATGGTCACCCACACGAAACCAAGTGCAAAAGACCCTTAGATAGGGCGATTACATACATTCCCAACATATAATATCCATTACACATGAAGGACCATTTATATATACATGTTGCCAAAATTCACAATCCAAAAGGGGATATTCAAATAAGATACATTTAGGGTTTATACTGGCCGAGGAGCTAAACAAAGAAACAAAACTATTTCATTGGCTCAACTCGCTTCTCAAAATCAGGTATTTCCCAAAAATTTGCCTGTAAGGAAAACAAAGGTAACGGGGGTGAGCTTTTGCCCAATGAGGTACTAACAATCATGCAGCCCCCAAATTCACAAGTAACTAGGCTCAGTATACACAACCATTGCACATAGAATAAAAGTGATGTAACAAGTTCAAATAAAAGGATACGGGGTGGTTCTCAGGAGCCAGTTTCCCCATTTCAGATCTTGTTCGCATCCCGTTGACCCTCCGTCAACGTTTAAAGAAAGTAACATGACCGTAGACCCCACTTTACTCCCAATACCTTCCACCGTACATTCCCCTTACCGGGCCCGAACACCTCACAGTGATTAAGAAGGTAATACTCGAGTATACCGTAGGGTCGAGGAGATACACTCCACTCGACAAACAGTGACCCTTTGGTTGTTACCTAGTCGACCGGCCCTTGCTGGCTCGACTCGAGTAACTTCCACTAGGGCTTGAGCTCAGTGATCACAGTACTGTGGTAGGGCGCATGCCCATGATTGAAGTCATACACTGTGCAATTTCTCAAATATATCGGAAAGCAGTTGTACAAGTAAGAGAATGAGAGCGGTAAAGTATACTCTCATCTCATGCACAGTTCACAATCACTTAGTTCACAGTTTCAAGGACAAATAACCACTTAGGCATTTAAATCATGCCAATAGTACACTCACCACTTCAAAAGGTAAGTTCACAGATTTCCGTCCGGCGGATGCTTTGGATCACCCACACGTCCTATATTAATCAAGAAAATGCAATTGAAACTCAAATGCGGATTAAGCCACCTCTTAAACGGTTTACTAAAGCAAAATTCAACTATAGGCTCAATTATAGCTCAAAATGAAAAACACATCGAATTTAGGGTTAAAAGTTCAAGAAAACCCTAAAGCATTTCACATTCACTCATTCTTGCCCTAGATTCATAAAGCCCCAGTTTCTCGAAAATCGAACAGCATTTTCCCCTTAAATTTCAGCATTTCCACCCTACAAACAATCACTCAAATGCATCCAAACCAACCGCAATTTCATATATCAACCATAAACTAGTAAATACACATCATTAGGGTCACAATACCCTTCAATCATAGCCAATTTCAAGCTCAATAGGCAACCATAAGAAAGCCCCAAATTCACAAACCCTAAAGCTGAAATTTCCATGGAAAGCTGAAATTTTCCGCAATTCGTTATAATTATCGCATAATAACCTCAAATTACACCATATTAAGCCATCAATCCAAGCCAATCATAATTATAATAGGAAAACAGAAAAATTCCCCAAAAAATAATAAATTCATCAAACTTCGCTTTAATGCCATGAAACTAGCCATAATCAAGCTCCTTAACCGTTATAAACTACTAATTCATCATTATTATGAACAAAAGTGAAGTTTCAAGCAAAATACCTTAATTCTCCAAGGAAAGGTAGCAACTTAGAGCTTTTCCCTTGAAAATCACTCCACTAGCACCTTTAATCTTCCTTAATAAGCGATTTCTACGGAGGAATTCGGATTTTTATCGGTTGGTTTTCAAGATTTGGACAAGAAATTGAAAGAAAAGTTGAAGCTTTCTTTTCTTTTTTCCCTCAAAAGTTTCGGCCAAGATGCTTGAAGAATGAAGATGATTTTCTGGAATTCTGGAATCGTTCGAGAGCTCTAGGAGGATGAAACAAGTCTCCTAAGAAGCAAGATATTCAAGAATTTCAAGAAGTGGTGGATCAAAACTTTTGAACACTTTCCTTGGATTTACTTTTCTGTTTTGGATTGGAAACAAGATGCAAGCAAAACTGATTTGGCAATAATAAAAGGGGTTCGACCTTTCTTTCTTGTTTTCTTTGTTTCTTGCCAATCGAGTTCTCTCCTTTCTTTTCTTTTTTCGTTTCTGTTTTTTTTTTAATTCAAACAACAAGAAATCTTGGCCGAATGGACTTAAATTTGCAGATTTGGTTTCGGCTAAACACACACAAGGCAACGATCACGATCCCTCAAGAACTTCCAAGATAATTATCAAGAACTTCAAGATAGCAATCAAGAAATTCAAGAAACCCTAGATTCTTGTAGGTTTCCCGTCAAGATTCACAAAACACCAATAAGTTTTACCAAAAATCAGTTTTGAAAATTAAGCAAAACAACTTGGATGACTCAAAACAAACTTGGACAGATTTGTGCTAACGAAACCCTAGCGACGTATGAAACCCTAGCCGCCGCCCCACTTGTTTTCTTGTTGCTCAAGCGACGACTAAACTAACAAGGCAGATTTGGTAACTTAAGCCAGGATTTTGGACACCCCAAAGGCACACAAACCACGGACAGAATGGAAGACAACTAATGACTCAACACCAGAAACAAGTCGCGGACAGATTACTATGCGGCAACAATGAACAACTAACAGACAGAAATTTGACGCAACAACGGCACAAAGGTGCAGACAGAATTTCAACACCAACGACTCAACAACAACAAGACATATACAGTCAGAATTCGTGACACAAGAGACACAAGCTTTGGACAGATTAAGAGACACAACAAGTAAGCAACTTCGGCCCCAATTTCTGTCCAACACACGTATGAATATGGCGGACAGAAAATTTTTTTTTTTAACGAGGCAGCGGAAACAAAGGAATTCTAGACGACAAACAAAGACAAAAACAAGGATATAACGAAAGATACCTCCACCTAAGCTCTGAAGCCAACTGATACGCTCCTCAATCAACACGTTTCGAGACACGTAGCACGTTTGCCCAAGGATCTAGCGAGGTTGTCCAACGCTTGGATTGCGAGACCTAAAACGAAAACGGACGACACGAATTGGTTGAAGATGGTAGAATGACGACTCCAATTGAGGTGAATACTCAAGTGGATAGGTCAGATGAACAATCAAGGACAAGCACGAGATTGCTCAAGAACCCTTGCCAAAAGCAAGTAGAGGATCGAGTTTCTCACACTAGAGAGAATAAAAAATGATGAACTTTATTGATAAAACATCTGACCCTTCAACCGTACAACTTGAGCCTTTTTATAGGCTAGCAAAGCTAATGAAACCCTAGGCCTAGGAAGGGGGATGGGTCTCGGCCACCTTGTGGATATAAATGGCTGGATCCATGACTTAAACAAAGTAACGAACTAGTAACTAATCTAACAATGACTCGACGCCTAACACTTGTAACTAAAAGGCTGACCAAGCCCATTGGAAAACTGAAAAGACTAGCTAATGGGCTAAAGCCCAGCTAACAACCATCACTTAGCTCCTCATGGGTTTGGATCAACATGTAGACAACTTGATGATCAACTTCTAAGCCTTCAATGTTCCAATGGACCCCTTGTTGGTCTTGAACATTTCGAACAAGGGTTTGGAGAGACTCTTTGAAGCGCTTGGCCCGTGCACGTGTAACGGGGCCCGGTGGTACTCGCATTTGGTCTTCACCATCTCCATTCGTGCACACATCAGGCCTGGGGGCGCTCTTGGATGTGGTATCCAGTTCGTCGAACTAGGCCTTCATGTGATTGTCGGAGGACTTACTCGTACCCTAACGACGTGTTACTAGCGTTATACGATGAGTGTAGGCAGTTATCAAATGCGAATGGGATAGCCCAAGAGGATAACCGAGAACTGAGGGCACTGTGGACGCCCAGACTGTTAGGATTCATGAACTAGAGACGGATATACTTGAGGAGCGAAACAGAGCAAAGGCTCTTTGTAAGCAGATTCAAGAGGCTAATCGTCGGCATGCTAGATAGTACAAGAATTAAGGGATCGAACTGAGGGAATGTTGGCTGAGTGTGTAACCTTGGTTGAACAAGTAGTAGATGTCAAGGTACTTGACGAGGGACAGGAAAACAACTCCTAGTGCTGAAGATGAAGATGATCCTACTGAAGTAGTTGAGACTTCTGGCTCAGCCAATCACTAAACTAGTAGTTTATTCTACTTTAGTAGTTTTTGTTCAGGATAGTTGGGGTGGCGTTTGTTCTAAGACCATTGTATTTTGTGTAATTATGCCACTTATCTTTTGAAACACTTGAACGTTACTTATGATGTGCTTGACTTTGTTGCTCTTATGACTTTTAATCTATGCTATGGGATGTGCACATTTGCAATTATTTTTATGTCTCACCTATTTATTTTTCGCCTTGCATATTTAAAGTGTCACTTTAAACTTCACTTAACATATTTATTTTACGTTTTATGCCTAAAATTATGGATGGTCGAACAAGTGGAAGGGGCCGATGGCGTGGGATTAGGCAAACCCAATCTCAAGGGGATGATCAGAGATCGGCAACCGGACCCAACCAAGGGCAAAAGAATGAAGGGGATAACCAAGTGGCTACCGCCAATTAATCGTATGACTGATATTTTAGAACGGTTAGCAGATCTTAGGGTCCAGAACCTGTTAACCAACTTGGGGCTCAAGAGAGGGGAGAGGATAGAGTTTTAGAACGATTCTTAAAGTTTGCTCCGCCTAAATTTCTTGGAGGGTCTAACCCAGAAGTAGCGGAGAATTGGTTGGAGAGAATGACTAACATCTTTGCCGCCTTAGACTATACTGAAGAGAGGCGAGTGGAATTTCGCTGCCTTCCAATTTGAGGGCGCGACACGTGTTTGGTGGAACGTGATTAGGGGGAAATGGGAAAGAGCACTGACTCCTTGGATCTGAAAAAATTTTGTGAGAGAATTTAATGAGAAGTATCTCCCGCCCATGATTCAAGAAAAGAGGGAGGATGATTTCATAAAGTTGAGACAAGGGACTTCTAGTGTAGCTGACTATGAGGAGCGATTCACTAAATTTTCAAGGTTTGCTCCAGAGTTAGTGGCCACTAAAAGAAAAAAGATAAGGCGATTTGTACAAGGGTTAAATGTGGAGATTCAAAGGGGTTAGCGGCAGCCCAAATTTTTACTTTCACTGAGGCTTTAGAAAAAGTACAGCGGGTTGAGAGTGCAAATCTGCAAGTTAGAGATTTTCGTGCAAAGAAGAGAGGAGCTCCTAATAACGCTCCTGGACAAGTGGATAAGAGTGCTCCACCTCCTAAAATGGGAAGAGGAACAGGAGGAGTAAAGACATCTGGTATACCAAGAGAGCCTCTATCAAGAGTAGGCCACAGTGGACGAGGTTAATCGAGGGGGACACCTCCTAGTGGGCAGGCTGTAGTTTTCTCAAGTTGTTTGTGGTTATTGTGGTAAGCTCAACCATACAGAAAAATGAGTGTTGGAGAAAAATGAGAAAGTGTTTGTATTGTGGCAGCACTAAGCATCAAATCTCGAAATGTCCAAATGTACCGAAGGAGGAGGTAGTACTCAACGGCCAAACAAGTTGGCATCTAAACAATCTAGTGCAGGCGGAAGTCAACCGAGATGCTGGCTAGGGTTTTATGCATTAGACGATCAAACAGATTCCTGATTCCACTGAGGTCGTTGAAGGTACGATTCCTATTACCATCGCTTAACTAAGGTTTTAATTGACTCTGGTGCGACATATTCTTTTGTAAATTCTAAATTCATGAGTGGGGTAGACGTGAGGCCGATTAAGTTACCATATGACTTGGAAGTTAAAACGCCTACTGGAGATCAAAATTTGATTGTTAATTTGGTGTATAAAAATTGTGAGATATGGGTTGGAGAACGAAAATTGTTGGCCGATTTGATGGGTCTAGCTATTAAGGAGTATGATATTATCCTTAGGTATGGATTGGTTAGCTCGCTACCATGCCTAGTTGAATTGTAAGACAAAACGGTAGAATTATGTATTTCGGGAGATGCAACCCTAAAATTGGATGTAAGGAGTAGACTAGTCTCGTCTACCATTATTTCGGGAATTTGAGCTAGAAAAGATGTTGAGTAGGGGAGTTCAAGGGTATTTGACATTTTTTATAAATATTCCTGGTGATAAGGTGAGGTTGGAGGATATGCCAGTGGTAAAGGAATATCCAGATGTTTTTTCTGAGGAATTAGAGTCATTGCCGCCAGAAAAAGAGATAGCATTTAAAATTGATGTGATTTCAGGGATAGCACCTATCTCTAAGACACCATATAGAATGGCTCCAATTGAATTGAAAGAACTGAAATTGCAATTGCAGGACTTACTAGAGCGAGATTTTATTAGAGAAAGTGATTCTCCGTGGGGAGTTCCAGTATTATTTGTTAAAAAGAAGGATGTGAGCTTAAGACTGTGTATAGATTACCGAGACTTGAATGATGTCACTATGAAAAACAAGTACCCTTTACCCCACATTGATGAATTGTTTGACCAATTGCAAGGGACGGTAGTATTTTCAAAGTTGAATCTCAGGCAGGGTTATTATCAATTGAGAATTTTGGAAAAGGATATACGTAAGACTGCTTTAATTCAAGATACGGGCACTTTGAGTTTGCGGTGATGCCGTTTGGACTAACTAATGCTCTTGCAACTTTCATGGATTTAATGCACCGAGTCTTTAAATCTTATTCAGATCAATTTGTGGTGGTGTTCATTGATGATATACTGGTGTACTCTAAGACTTTGGAAGATTATGAGAAACATTTGAGAATAATTTTACAAACCTTGAGAGAACATCAACTGTATGCTAAGTTCAACAAATGCGATTTTTGGTTAAAGGAAGTAACTTTCTTATGTCACATAATTTCTAAGGAATGAATTAAGGTGGATCTGACCAAAGTAGAAGCAGTTTCTAAGTGTAAGCAATCGAAAAATCCTACTGAAATACGAAATTTCTTTATGTTAGTTGGGTATTACCGCAGGTTTATTAAGCATTTTTCTAAGATTGCGGGACCCTTAATCGAGTTGACTAAGAAAAGTGAGAAGTTTATGTGGAGTTCTAATTGTGAAGAAAGTTTTCAAGAGTTAAAGAGATGATTGACAAGGGCACATGTCTTAGCCTTACCTAATGGAAAAGATAGTTTTGTAGTCTACACAGATATTTCAAAAGAAGGTTTGGGATGTGTATTGATGCAAACTGAAAGGGTGATTTCGTATGCCACTCGAAATTTAAAACCACATGAGAGAAATTACTCAACTCACGATCTGGAGTTAGCGGCAGTAGTGTTTGCATTGAAGAAGTGGAGACATTACCTATATGGGGTGACGTTTGAGATTTTACCGATCACAAGAGTCTTAAGTTTTTTGTTTTTCCAAAAAGAGTTAAACTTGAGACAACGTAGATGGGTGGAGTTCTTGGAGGATTATGACTGTATGATTAATTATCACCCGAAGCTAATATAGTAGCTGATGCCTTGAGTCGTAAAGTGCAAGTGGCTGGTTTGATGATAAAAGAATTGCACCTGTTGGAAGAAATTAGTGTTTGGAACCCTCGCCTTGAGCCAAGAAGGGTGATCTTTGAGAACATTGTTGTGAGATCTAATTATTAGATCATATCAAGCAAGCACAGGAGAAGGATCTTGAGGTACAAAGTGGTTAGAGAAAATTCAAAAGGGGGAAACGTCAGATTTTAATTTGGGATCTAACGGAGTATTAAGGTTTCGAAATCGTATAATAGTGGCAAAGGATGAAGGGCTAAAAAGGAAAATTTTAGAAAGAAACTCACCGTTCCAAGTATACGGTGCATCCCGGAGGAAATAAAATGTACCAGAATTTGAAGAGTCTGTATTGGTGCGAGAATATGAAGAAGGAAATTGCTCGATTTGTCCAGACTTGTTTGATTTGCTAGCAGGTTAAAGCCAAGTATCAGAAACCCTCTAACCTACTGCAAATCTTTGGAAAATACCTGAGTGAAAATGGAAAAATATCACCATGAATTTTGTATCTGGACTACCAAGAACACAAAGAGGTCACGATGCTATTTGGGTGATTGTGGATAGATTGACTAAGTCTGCTCATTTTCTGCCATTAGTATGAAGTACTCATTGGAGAAGCTAGCCATGCTGTATTTGGATGAAATTATAAGTTACATGGGATACCAGTAAGTATTGTGTCCGATCGAGACCCTCGATTTGTTTCTCAATTCTGGCAGAAGATGCAAGAAATGCTAGGAACTAAGTTGAGTTTTAGTACTACCTACCACCCACAGCAGATGGACAGTCAGAGAGGACAATTCAAAACTCTTGAGGACATGTTGAGATCGTGCATTATGGATTTTGGAGAAAGTTGGAGTCAGTACTTAACATTGGTGGAGTTTGTTTATAATAATAGCTTTCATTCATCCATTCAAATGGTTTCTTATGAGACTCTTTATGGTCGAAAGTGTCGATCTCCAATTTGTTGGGATGAAATAGGCTAAAGAAGGTTTTAGACCTAACTACAGTTCCATGGATTGAAGAGGCGTACGAAAAGATAAAGTTAATACGCCAAAGAATTCAAACAACCCAGAGCCGCCAAAAGAGCTATGCAGATAATCGAAAAAAAGATTTGAATTTGCAGCTGGGAGACCAAGTTTTCCTTAAGATTACTCCTTTAAAAGCAAGTTTGATGGTAGAAAGAGGAAAAAAGTTGCAATCAAGATTTGAAGGACCCTATAAGATTCTCCCAATGTGTGGGGAACGTGGCTTATAAATTAGAACTATCACCAAGTTTGTCCTGAATGCATAATATTTTTCATGTATCTATACTCAAGAAATACCATCCAGATCCCTCCCATGTACTACAACCAGAAAATATTGAGATTGATGAGACATTAACATATGAGGAGAAACCAGTGAAGCTTTTAGACATAAAAGTGAAAAGAACTGAGAAATAAGCAAATCCTTTTGGTAAAAGTCCTATAGTGGAATCACGGAATAGAGGAAGCAACTTGGGAGGTAGAAGAAGAGATTCGAGAGAAATATCCAAACTTATTTTCGAATCCAGGTATGAATTTCGTGAACGAAATTCTTTTAAAGGGGAGAGGATGTGAGAACTCATATTTTTATTTTAATTTCACCTATTTTAAAATTATTGCATTGGTGTCATTTAATTTTATTATTTTAGTATGAATTTTACTTAAATTATATTTTTATCGCTTACGCGTAAAAAATTTTCAAAAGTCGCACCGGCGCGACTAATTAAGGATTTGGAGAATTAATTTTGGACTAGTAAGAATGAGTATTAGTGGTGCAAGAGAAACTACCTTGGAAGATTAGCATTTGAGTGTAGCAAACAAGAAGGAAATTAGTAGTGCATGACACATTGAGCTACTATTCCTAGTTGACCTTTTCAACCACCAAAAAGCAAGTTTCTTCCCAACTTCAACATCACAATTCAAACTCCATCTCCTCTCATTTTCTCTCTCATTTGGCCGAACACTTTGAAGCTCAAAAGAGGAGCAGAAAACTCAAAACTTCATCCACAAATCTTGCCCCAAGAATTCATCCAACATCTTCAAACTTTTGGAAGTTGATCTAACTAGAAGAAAGTTCTTACCTTGTGGTGATTTCTTGGTGGATTGGTGGTGTAAAGCTTGGCTCTAACTAAGGTTCAAGAAGCTTTGGAGAGGTATCAAGTTTCACTTCCCTTGATCTTTAGTTTTATACAAGAGTTAGTAGTGGTTATGGGTTGTTATGCAAGGATATTTGAAACCCTAACCAAATCTAGTTAGATGACTTGAGGAAAGCCTTGTTTTTCTTGCTTTACTCTTAGGTAGTGGCCTGAGGTGGACTTTTAGGTAGCGGACTTGAGGATTCTTGTTTGTTTGGTTGTTATTTTGTGATTTCTAACTTGATTTTTGGCTTGAAAGTTGGAGAGAAAATTTGAAGAGAAAGAGAGAGGGTGCTGTCCGAAATTTTACTGATTTATTTCTCTTGATTTAATTTAGAATTTTGTTGTTAAATTACTGCAAAATGCTTTTTATATGTTGGATTGTGTGTGTAAAAATTATCTCTCAAAAATCATTTCATTTGAGTGGTTGAAAGTTAGGCTAAAGAGAGAAGAAACCAAATCTGGAAATTTGATTAGGGT
Source organism: Coffea humblotiana (assembly GCA_023065735.1). Classification (NCBI taxonomy): domain Eukaryota; kingdom Viridiplantae; phylum Streptophyta; class Magnoliopsida; order Gentianales; family Rubiaceae; genus Coffea; species Coffea humblotiana. The sequence goes on along the minus strand of JACYVW010000015.1, from coordinate 172,921 downwards.
AGTCTGCCTATCCGCACTTAACAGCTTATAAATTTTTTTCCAAGAGTCAAAATCAAGTGCCATTTGTGGCATTTGAAATTAGACTCCAAGGGTTTTCTAACGGTATAAAGTACCCCTGCTAATTCGTTTTCTATGAGCCGTGGTGAACCGGCAAAATTGACTGATTTGCTCTTACTGTTTTACCCACGAAACCTGCACAGCTGCATCTTGTAGCTTATTTTCACTCCTCTTGTTAAATGAATTTGAGAATGGTTTCTTCTAATGATTTTTAGCACTTTGAATGTAGTTTTTAACGCCATAAACCACACTAAATTTGGACTTGTGTAGCTCTAGGTATGCCCTGATTTCAAAACTGTGTTGATGCTTCCAAGGCTGGAAATCAGTAGATCAGGTTTCAAAAACCAGTTTTTCATAAAACTGTTGTATCTTGGTGTAGGAAAATCCAAATCGAGTTCCACTTGTTGTGTTTGAAACTAGACTTGAAGTTCTTTAAATTTTATAAATTTCAGATGCTAATTCGGTTCCTATGAATTTTGCTAAATTTTCAAACTTCACTGAAAATCGAGACTGTTTTGGCCCTGTTTTAATGAAGCTGCAAGTTAGAGCTGAGATTTGAATGGTTTCTGATTTGAATATGGAAAAAGTGTCTTCTAAAGAGTTTTAGTACATTGAATCTAGTTTCCAATGAACTCAAGATGTGTATTTTCAAATATTGTCGTATAAAACTGGAAATTTCTGGCTTCAAACAGAATGTACCTTTTAGAACTACCAACTTTTCATTTGACATTGCTTAGTCTGTTTAAGCTTGATTTAATGGATGGATACCAGGTCTCTTGTGACTTTAACCCTTCATTTTGAATCTTGGTATTCAAAGGATTAAACCTCTCTTGATGCGTTTTCTTGGTTATCTAAACAAATGAATTTTCTCCCTTGTATGCTAAGTGACTTAGTGTATACGTGAGTGATGGATTAAGGGGGAAATTGGTCTAAAAGTGGTTTGCATTTAGTGATGGCTGGTTGATATTTCCTCAGGTGTTCAAGAGGATTTCGAAAGAAATCCCGGTGCGGACAATTAAAGGATTTATTTGCTCGCTTACTTTTGGAATTGGTGAGTGTCAAGTGCATGACTTGTTGCATAATACTTGAATCACTTCTTGTTGATTATGTGAATTAAACTTGTCGAGACGAGTGTATACTTTATCTCACTCGTCCTCTCTTGCGTGACTTGATCATTGACTTACTCGTACTTGACAATTATACTTGTGCTTGTGCTTGACTTGACGTCAATTTGAGAGCAATCTCATCGACTTATACTTGAACTTGGGGGCCCCAAAACCCAATGGTTAGCCATTCAACTCAAGTCGGTAAGGGCTTGGTTGAGGAGTTTGGTGAACCTTGGGCTCGTGTATTTGACTTGCTTGGATATACTCGAATAATATCAAAAACTTGTTTGACGTACGGGCCCGGTAGGGGGTGTATCGGTGGGACGGAAATTGGTGAAAAATGGGGTTCTACGGACTTGCTACTTGCTCAGTTGACGAAATGTCAACACTTGAGAATGTTGGATCAAGATTTTGGCAAAGCAGTGTGGATTTAGCTCCTGAGAGCTTTTGTGTCCTTCATTGATTGTGTTTTGTTTTCTTTTTTGAGTTGCATGAATATTGTGGCTACCCTTCTTTTATCAGTTTTAATGCTCGTTGTACTTGCTTGCTTGTCTGTTTTCTTGGCCTCGCTGAGCGTTAGCTCACCCCTTAAGTTTGTTTTCCTTAACAGGAACTTGAAGTGGAAAGATTTTGGAGAAGCTGGCTTTGATTGTATTTTGATCCGATTATGGATGTAAATGAATTAACCGACTTTTGGTGGTTGAATATTGTGGCTACCCTTCTTTTATCAGTTTTAATGCTCGTTGTACTTGCTTGCTTGTCTGTTTTCTTGGCCTCGCTGAGCGTTAGCTCACCCCTTAAGTTTGTTTTCCTTAACAGGAACTTGAAGTGGAAAGATTTTGGAGAAGTTGGCTTTGATTGTATTTTGAACCGATTATGGATGTAAATGAATTAACCAACTTTTGGTGGTTGTATTTTGGGGAAGTTTGATGTAATTCTTGATAATATTATGATGTAGAATTGAATGACTATTGAAGGAAGCGACTTTTCTGTATATTAGTTTTCTTATTGGTTGATTAGTTCTAAGTTATAATCTTGACTTGTATTGAGTCCTAGCGAGAGTTAGGCAGGCGGCCCGTCGAAACCCTAGAGTTCGCCCTAAGGAGAAGTGGGGTCGTCACAGTCACGGGTTTGACCCTAATAATCCTACGAGTTACGAACAATATTGATACGATTTCAACCCGTAACTAATCGAATTAATGAACCAAATTGTAGGTGGAAGAACGCCACAATCAAGGAGGTACTTGATTGATAAGTTCGGTCGAATAACTTAAGAAAACTCTCAAGTATTCAACAGAAACTCTCTTGGATAAGAGAAAGTGAAATAACTCACGAAATTGTATATTTTTCTGACCATGAAAACGTTTAAGGTTAGGCTTATTTATAGCCTTACATAGACTCTAGACCTAATGTGATTTCGAATTGTTTAGAAATCCTAATGTGATTTGGAATCACTTATTTTCCTGAAATTAACAACAAGAAATCGGCCCATCTTGAGACACAATCTGGCCGAATTAACTAAAGCAAATAAACGACGAAATTAACAAGGTAATTAACATTAAAACCCTTGTTTAACAAAACCAAATAAATGACACAACTTGAAACTCGAATAACTTGAGCATGTGAAATCTTCATGGACTAGAGTGGAGGATCCGGATCATATCATTCCCCTCTTCTTGAAAGCGATTTATCCTCAAATCGCTGGTGCGCTTAAAGGACAGCAATGTTAGAAATAGATGAATGACTACGAGCCATGTTGCATGCGTTTGGTCAACCTCACAATGCTCTCGAATAAAGATATCCTCCAAGACAGGAAATATCTCGTATAAAGCTTATAGGAAATCCAGGTGGCACTCCTGATGCGGATACGGGTGCACAACAACTTCAACCTTGGGTCAAGGATCCTTTGGTTAACATTGGTGGTCCGATGACAAGATCAAGATCCAAGAGGGTGAAGGAAGCTTTACGAGCCTTGATCATTCACCATACAAGCAAGGAACAAGCTAAGTTTGAAGATTTGGTGGACCATGAAGTTACCTTGTTCACTTGTACGTTTGAAGTGAAAGAATGATCTCATACTTGTTAGCTTAGTTAGTAGTTGTTTTAAAACTGCCTAGTTTAGTAGTTGTTAATCGCACAAAGGACATATTGTCCTCTTGTTTTAATCCTTTTAGTAGTTATTAATTATTGGGCCTTATCGGGAAGCCATAAAGAGCTGGCTCTTTATGTGGGCCGAATTCCTATTCCTAGTTTAGGTATGTGAGTTTATGTGGGCCAGATTTACCCTAGTTCCAGCCTATAAAAAGGCATCTCTTGTACGAGTAAAGGGATGAATATTACAACCAGAAATCGTGAGGAATTTTCCTTCAAGTTCTTAATCGAATTTACTCTTGAATTCTTGAGTTCATAGCTTAGGATTCAAATCAGACTTTATCGATTAGTTTGTTCCCTAATCGTGGTGTCTCTTCATCCATCATTATTTGTTTAAGATTGCTGATTACCTTTGTGTGTCAGAGGTCTTGAGTTCATGAGAACAATTCGAGTTCAATTTCCATTGGAAGAAAAGATCCAACTCTGATATTACAAAGTTGAGAGGTTCTAGGAGGGTCTTCCCCTAGGATTGCTCATCAGTTGGTATCAGGAGTAACAGGTTAATTCTATTTCAATTGAAGTTGTTCATATCTTGTTAGTTTGTGTCTTTTGTCAAAAAAAAAAACTGTAGCGATTTACTGTTCGTCGTACTATAGCGTACTGTTCACGTACTGTTCATCCGAACACAAAAAAAAATCTGTTTAGGTGTTGTTTTTTTGTGTTTTCTGTCCAAATTTCATTCTTGAGTCTGTTATACTTGTGTTTGGGTTGTTAGGGTTTAAAAATAAAAAAAAAAAGTCACATACCTTATATTGTTTTTAGTATCCAAGTTGCTGGAATTTTCTTTTGAGTATTGCTGAAATTCTGTTTTGACTATTTCTTGAGTATTGGTTGTTGTTCTTGCAAACCTTGGACACTACAATAGAACTTGGGGAAGTTCTTGCGCTTCTTGAACAAAATTCTTGAAATTCTTGGACCACCAAGTCTTGTTTTGAAAGTTCTTGAACAATAAATCAAGAACTAGGGTTTTCTTGGAATTTGCATAACCTTTCATCCGTTTCTTGAAATTGTTGGTGTGACCTGAATTTGTGTTCCTTGAAGAGCCAAAGCAAAAAAGAAAAAAAATCGGAAAAAAAAAACAAACGAAGAAAAGAAAAAGAAAAGGGAGAAGAGAAGAAATCGGCTCTCACACAAAGGAAATCAGGTTTCCAAATCTTGAGTTTTCCAAATCTTGATTGGTCTCCAAATCTTGATTGGTTTCCAAATCTTGAGTTTCCAATCTTGATTGAATTCCAATGACCCTAAACGACCTAACCAGCCCCAAACACACCCAAATCAGTTTCCAAAACCAAACCTAAACTGCCACAAACACCTTAGCCAAATCGCCTTTGAATTCTTGAGTTTCTAAAATCGGTTGAGCTAGTTTTTGCGAACCGATTTGACTGAAATTTGAGGACTGGTTCTTACATTATTTGAGCACCCCAAAAGCACCATTTACTCTCCAAAATACTGACTAGAAACTCAGCAAAACAGCAGCTCAAAAAAAAAAGTTCCAGATTCTGGTAGAGTTTTTCTAGGATTTGCAAAAATTCTGCTTTATGTCTTGTTACTTGCTTATAGGGTAATTAATTCTGGAATTTTTGAGAGTTTGAGTTGTTTTAAGAACTTCGAGAAGAAAAATTGAGAGTGAGTGTGTTTTCTTGAGTGATACACGAGTGCTTTGCAAGGTAGACTATGATACACTTGTTTTGCAGGTTTGACAATATGTCGCAAGAGGGGAACATACCCGAGCCGACTGAGACCGACGTGTCACTCAAACTGGTGCTCCAAGCTCTTCGAAAACAAGCGAAGAGACATGAATTTGTGATGACACAATTATCCGACAGATTAGCTGCCATTGAGATGCGAGGTACCGGAGATACACACAATAGGGCCTCGAGTGTTCAGAATGCTGATCATGATGCGGATGATGAAGGATATCATTCCAACACCTCATTTCAATCAAGGAAAAGTCAAAGGGGAGCGAGGGAACACAAACATAAACCCAAGCAAGAGAACGAATCTCTCAAGAGGAGGGGTTCCATGCAATCTACCTCTTTAAAGTCGGTTTATACAAGAGGTGATAAGAAGGTTCATTCAACATTTTCTAGACCTAAACCTAGAGTTGAACCACCTCATGCGAAGTCATTTTGGGAGACATATCAAAGTCTTCTACACCAAAAACAAATGGAGTCAAATGGATGCTATCAAAGTGAGTTTTCTAAGAAGGAGGTAGCTGACCCTATTCCCAACAAAGAAGTATCTCATCCTATTGAACCATTTGTTAAGGAGGTTGATAATGAGAAGACAATTGAGGGTGTTAAGCTAGATAAAGAGATGGAAAAATCTGATGAGATGAGTGGTAAAAAGGAAGAAAAAAGAGAAAGTGAGTCGATTTTGAGCAAAAATGTGAGGGCTTATTGTTTTCCTAACGAACTTACCTTTGCTTTATTTAGTGTTTCTTCGTTTCTGCAGATTAAGCAAAGTCAAGTGAAGTTAGTCATGCTATACTCCATTCCAAAGTCACTTGTATAATTCACTAGTTTCCATGGAGTTTGTCTTTTAGGAATTAAATCTATTTGGGATCACCTCATGGAACAATTTCAATTCAAATCTGTCCATACCAAAGGGGAATCAATTCAAACCCACCATGAAGGGAGAATTCCAAATTTTGACTCTCATTTGCTACCTATGGTTCATTCATCATATTTACCTTCTTTTGAGTATAATTTCCATCCTAACACTTGTATTTCTTATGCAGATTTTGAAGGAAAGTGTAAAAGGCTAGCAATGCCTTCTCAAGTTGAATCAATTGGTGGAAGGAATAATGAAGTGTCAAAGGGAGTTTTCACACTTAAAACTTGTTCTATACCTTCTTACCATTTAGTTGATGATGTACCGTTACTTCTTTACCCAATTTCTAATTTGTTTCAAGTTGAAGGTTATTTTGTTTTTGTAGGTTGTAAAACTGTCCAAAATTTTCCAGTTTTGCTTAAAGACTTACAACCTGATTTCGTGTTTATTCCAACTAAACGTGGTGATCTTTCATGCTTATTCACACAGCCAAAAGCTGGTGGCCAAGTGCTCAATTTGTCAACTTCAACTTGTGCTAGTTCGAGTAACCCTCCTGAAGTGGAATTCAATTGTTTGCTACCTTATATGTTGGAAGATGAGAAATTGTGTGTCACGCAAGATCCCAAAACTGTCCTCTACGAGTTGTTTAGTGCCTCATCCATGCAACAAGTTGCTCCCATTTTATCCATGCAAGATGATTCAAATCAATGTCAAATAGTGCTGGATTTTACACCTTTGCACAATCAAGGTGCCAATGTGAAAATCCATGACCAAAGGCTAATTAGAGAGTTTTGGATTGCCACCTGGGATTTTCACATGCCTTACACAAGCTCTTTCCTACCTTAGCGCATGTCCTTGTTTGAGAACTTCTCGAAGTTGACCAAACGACATGCAACATGGCTCGTAGTCACTCATCTATTTCCAACATTGCTGTCCTTTAAGCGCACCGTCGTTTTGTGGACAAATTGCTTTCAAGAGGAGGGGAATGATATGATCCGGATCCCCCATTCATGATTGAATTTCGTGTCCTGGAGAGGATAAATGACAATGCCTACAAATTGGAACTTCCAAGTGAGTACGGCATAAGTGCATCTTTTAATGTGTCTGACCTATCTCCTTTTGACTTTGATACAGACTTTGAAGATTCAAGGACAAATCCTTTCGAGGAGAGAGGGAATGATGCGGATACGGGTGCACAACAACTTCAACCTTGGGTCAAGGATCCTTTTGTCAACATTGGTGGTCCGATGACAAAATCAAGATCCAAGAGGGTGAAGGAAGCTTTACGAGCCTTGATCATTCACCATACAAGCAAGGAGCAAACTAAGTTTGAAGATTTGGTGGACCATGAAGTTACCTTGTTCACTTGTACGTTTGAAGTGAAAGAATGATCTCATACTTGTTAGCTTAGTTAGTAGTTGTTTTAAAGTTGCCTAGTTTAGTAGTTGTTAATCGCACAAAGGACATGTTGTCCTCTAGTTTTAATCCTTTTAGTAGTTATTAATTATTGGGCCTTATCGGGAAGCCATAAAGAGCTGGCTCTTTATGTGGGCCGAATTCCTATTCCTAGTTTAGGTAGGTGAGTTTATGTGGGCCGGATTTGCCCTAGTTCCAGCCTATAAAAATGCATCTCTTGTACGAGTAAAGGGACGAATATTACAACCAGAAATCGTGAGGAATTTTCCTTCAAGTTCTTAATCGAACTTACTCTTGAATTCTTGAGTTCATAGCTTAGGATTCAAATCAGACTTTATCGATTAGTTTGTTCCCTAATCGTGGTGTCTCTTCATCCATCATTATTTGCTTAAGGTTGCTGATTACCTTTGTGTGTCAGAGGTCTTGAGTTCATGAGAACAATTCGAGTTCAATTTCCATTGGGAGAAAAGATCCAACTCTGATATTACAAAGTTGGGAGGTTCTAGGAGGGTCTTCCCCTAGGATTGCTCATCAACTCCAAAGCTCTCTAATTAGCTCTTTGTCATGGAATGTCAAATTCGGACCCACACAACAAATAACACAATTAGTATATATAAGTTTAAAACTACTCAACCACTTACCATTGGCAACCACCAGATAAGGATCTTCATAATGATGCCCAATTAGTTTAGAAAAATCTCGCATCTGGTTATGCAAAGTAACAAAATTCTCCACAAGTTGTTGGTTTGGTTCATCTTGCACGAATGGAACTAGGTCGTAATTGGTAGCTTGAATACCTTCAATTTGAACAACCAAGTCAGAATGTAATGAACCAGAAAATTGACTAAGATAGGTCGAAACATCATTATCGATATAATAAGGATGGTTAGAACAAGTTTCAAGTGTAGAAACTCCCTTTGAAACTTCATTATTCCTCCCAACAAGCAAATCAGGGTCATGGTTGAAATTAAACATCAATGGATAGCAAAGAGATATAACACTTAAGATGCAAACTCCATCAAAAGTGTGATATTCTCCAATGGATTTAGGAATAGAACATGTCATGATCAACTCAATTTCTCCTTGCTTAACCTGCATAAAAGTAGAAACACTAAACACAGCAAGGTTAAGTTTGTTAGTACAATCATAAGCTCTCCTAACATCATTGACTTTGGTAATAAGTGATTGCTTTTCCTCAAGAGCCGGTTTACTCAAGGCAGTTTTTCCCTCATGTTTAACTTTGGCCTCACCCTTTTTCTTTCCCCTCGAGTTTTTCCCTTTCTCATTCTCACTCAATTCTAGCTCGAGTTCACTAAACTCTTTTGATTGTTCACTCTCATATTGCACTTCACTCTTCTCAACTTGCTCTACCTCCTGGCCATTTTGCTCAAATTGATGTTTCAGATATGCTAAGTCAACACAAAGTTGCTTAGAATTAAGCGACACAAGCCTAGTACGACGGCAATTAAATGTGAAGGAATACTTATTAGTATATCCAACATATTTGACTTCTCGTTTAAACATCCACCATTGTCCCAAAAGCACATGTGTCACTTGAATGGGAACTACATCACACAACACCTCATCCACGTATTGGCCAATACGAAAAGGAACAAGTATGTGCTTAGTAACCCAAATATCACCACTAGAACTTTGCAACTTGTAAGGTCGAAGATGATCAATGGTTGGAAGATTCAATTTCTCAACCAAGACAGTACTTGCAAGGTTAATTTCACAACCCTTAGCAATGGCTAAACTGCAAACTCTATCCTTGATGTGGCAACGAGTATAGAACCAATCATTTTTTTTGAGCTTTGACGATTTCCAATTGCTCAATTATCTCACGCAATACAACAACATTTACTCCTTTAAGCACAAGATGGTGAAGCTCCAGTTGAGCATTTGTTTGTCTCATACTTATATTACCTGCAAAACTCAACAAACGTTCGTAGAAAATGCCTCATTCACTCCCTTAAATGTTTCACTCACCCTCGTGTATCACTCAAGTATTTAAAACACTCTAATGTTCTCACCAATCACTTCTCAAGTCACTTGATTGCTTCCCTTGAAGAATTCAGAATTTTCTCAAAGAAATTCAATCAAACCTTCACCAAATTCACACAAGATAGTGGTGTTTTTGAGGCTGAGATTTTTGAAGCTAAATGGATGGATAAGGACTCAAAAAAGGCGTGAATTATAAGCTGGAAAATTACAAGTTGCTGCCCTTAAGGATTACTCCAAGATTAGGAAAGTATGGACTTGACTCTTGACCCAAATTTGGAAACTAACAACAACTTGGAAGCCAAACTGATTTGGACTCCTTTTAGGGCTTGTAGACACGAAAATAACCTGGAAAAATACCCAAAGACACAAATTTATATGGCTAGACAGATTATAGAATGCAACTAACAAGAACAATGGATGGCAGAAATTTTGAAATCCTAGATGGAACTCTATCCGACTTGCACTTGGCTGGATTTTTGGGAGTTGTAAACAAGGTTTCTTGGGTTGTTTTTGGTAAGGTTAGTGGCTGATTTCTGGTTTCGCAAATGTGCCAAAAGTTACCAATCAGAATTTGGTAATTTGAGTGCAACTAGAATTTGTTTTGCAAACCCAAGTCAACTTGGTTTCCAAATTCTAGTTGGTTTCCTTTTCTTTTGTGAGTCCGAATCTGATTTGTTTTTTTTTCTTGCATTCTTCTTCTTCTTTTTTTTTTTTTTGTAAACACAATCAAATTTCTTTTTCTTTCCTTCAATTCGGATCACACTTCAAGAAACAAGATTTGGTTTATGATTTTGCACAAGGTCAACCCCCAATCTTCAAGAAACAAGAACTAGGGTTTTTGGTTGTTCAAAATATGGTAAACTTGACTTCAAGAATTCAAGAAACCTAGATTACCAACCCAAGATATTATCAAGACTCACCCAAGATTCACCCAAGAATTTCTAGAAAATTCAAGATATTATCAAGACTTCCAAGAACAAAGGTAAACAGCCACGATATGCAAGAAACACAAGAATCAATATGACCCAACTAGAAACCCTAGGCTTGAAGCTTTGGGTCTTCAAGAACAAGAACAACCAACCACGATTTAGACACCAAAACACAAGGACAGTCACGAATTCAACAAGAAATTAATGGTCAGATTTTTTTCGGATGAACAGTATCGTAAACAGTACGATGAACAGTGCCGTAAACAGTATTTATGAACATTGCCGTGAATAGTAACGATGAACAGTACTTTTTTTGTGTGACTCTCAATGATTTCAAGACTCAAGAACAAGATCACAAGACACCAACAAGATCAAGAAATACGACGCAACTAACAAGGAATACAATTCGGACAGCAAAGACAATTTGCGGACAACAAGGAATACTAGATAAATAGACAAGCAACTCAATATTTTATTTTTTTTTGACACAAGAATCTGAATTGGAAACATGAAGATATGACTTGAACACAAAAGAAAAAAGAGGATATAATCTGGTAGTTGTCAACTAGCTCTGATTACCAGCTAATGTGACACAAATTCCGTCGAAGACGAAACCCGTGATTCACTCGTCACGATCTAAACAATTAACACCGAAGGTTTGGCAGCGGAAACTTGACCCTAATAATCCTACGAGTTATGAACAATATTGATGCGATCTCAACCCGTAACTAATCGAATTAATGAACCAAATTTGTGGGTAGAAGAACGCCACAATCAAGGAGGTACTTGATTGATAAGTTCGGGTCGAATAACTTAAGAAAACTCTCAAGTATTCAAAGGAAACTCTCTTGGACAAGAGAAAGTGATTAACTCACCATTGTTATTGTAAAATCTGATTTTTCTGAAAATATTGGAGAAGATTAGGCTATTTATAGCTTTACATAGACTCTAGACCTAATGTGATTTAGAATTGTCTTTTGAGACAAACTTTGGCCCCAAGTTTCCAAGCTTCCAAGAGAAGCTTTAGTTATCAGCTGCACACTCTCTCTCCTCTCATCTTGCTGGCCGAAATTCTCCAAGGAAGAAGAGGAGAGCTCCACTTCATTTCACCTCACTTTGTGCTACCATTTCTCACTCAAATTCACCACACAACTTCCACTTCACTTGGAGATCCATTTGGACTAGGAAGGAAGCATCATCTCACGGTTGTCTTGAGGTCTTAGAGGTGCAAAATTTCTGATTTCACTCAAAGGAAGAGGAGGTAATCATCCAACCATCTAATCTTGGATTTAGTGGGTTGATCTTTGCTGGAAAGCTTGTAGCTTCATTGTTATTGTTGTTGTTGGATTTAAACGGTTGGAGTGGGCTCTATGAAATCCCACCTTGATGATATAGGACTGATATGATGATGATAAGTGTTGTTTGTGTTAGATATGTGATAAACAAGATGAGATTTGTTGGAAAAGTGAAAGGAAAACCAAAGGAATTGCATAGGAAGCTTAGCCGAAAATCTGCCCTGTTTTTCTTGAAGCTTTGGTTCGAATTTTTGATGCTCATATGACCTTGAATCTGATGTAGATATGTTGTGTAGGATGTGTGGAAAGTTTCCACCAAAAATCATTTGATTTGGTTGGATCAAAGTTAGAATTTTGAAATGGTAAAAATCTGGAAAAACGCTGTCCAGGTGTTCTGGACAGAGTAACTTTGAACGATCATAACTCTCTGGTCAGACATCGAAATCAAGTTCCGTTTGCTCCATTTGAAATTATACATCCATAGTTTTCTAACGGTGTATCATACACCTTCTAATTCGAACTGAGTCATCTGTAGTGATTGATCAAAATCGGCTGCCCTGTTCTGTTAGTCCAACAGAGAGGAAGTTAGAAGCTGCAACTTGTAGCTCTAATTTCTCTCATTTTTTACCTTAATTTCAAAACTATTTCTTCTAAGGAAATGTAGACTTCTGAATCTAGTTTCCAACGCCACTGACCACGCTCAATTTCTAGTTGTATTGAGTGAGATATAGTCCAATTCCCGAACTGTACCGAATCTGGAAAACCCTAATTTTGGCTAGCCGAATGGCCTAGCTTGACTTGGGACTTGTTGTTTTGAAAATTCAGATATCAATCACCTAAAAAATATATATTAGATGTTTCTTAGACCTTTGTTTCACAAATGGGCCAGATTTGTGTTGATTTCATTGGGCAAAATGTTTGAAAAAGAAAAAGGAAGCAAGAAGACAGATTTGTCTTGGGATTTCCTTAAACTTTGGTAGTTTAGTTAACTACCTTCCCGTGTGAATTTTCAAATGAAATTTGATAGAGGAGTAGCCCTCATATGGAAGTTGAAGTGTACCAATTTTGGTATCAATCTAAGACCATTTCGATATACAAATGATGTCCCAAATTTGTTTTTCAAATCTGGAAAACTTTTCCTTTTCTCTTGGCCGAATGGTCAAATCTGATTTGGGAAGTTATATTTCGAAAACTTTGATGTCATTTACCTCTAAATTTCTTATTGGATGTTTATGGAACATTGGTTTCAACATTTGAATTAGTTGAGGTTGATTGTGTGGAACAAAGCTTTTAAAAAGGAAGGAAACGTGAGAAGGCAGATTAGCCTTGGAACATTTCTTGAACTTTAGTTGTTTTAATGACTACCTTTCCGTGGGATTCTTTGCATGAAACTTGGTAGAAATGTTGTTCACACATGGAATATTTAGCGTATCAAGTTTGGTGTATTTCCAATGCCAAATCAATGGCCAAATGATACTTCAAAGATAGTCTTTCAACCCTGGAAATGACAGAACAGTTTATAAAATGCGACCAACTTTGAACTGATGTATCTCGACACTCAAAACTCCGATTCTAGTTTCATTTATTGTGTTTAAAACTTTTATTGGAACTCTAATAGTGCTGCGAATTTTAGAGGCTAGTTCACTTTCTGTGAATTTTGCCGAATTCCCAAAGTTTACCGAAAACAAAGACTGAAACTGTCTTGGGAGTGTAAGTCAGCCACTTTAGGCTGAAATTTGAAGTGTCTTCCATTTAGAATCCTGGAAAAGTGTCTTCTAGGAACTTTTAGTACTTTGAAACAGGATTCCAACGATATAAAATTTTCCATTTTTGGACCTACTGAACGCAAGTTATGATTTTCCAAAAATTGACACGTAAAACTAAATTTTCTTACTTGTGGGGAGAAAATGAGTTATGGAGATTCTTCCCTATCCTTCGATAATGATTGACTGTTTCAAACTTAATTTCATGGAGGAAAATCAGTTTTCCTTGTGTTATTAAACCCCACTTTTGAGTCTCGATTTACAAGTAATTAAGACTCTCTTTCGCGACATTTTCTTAATATTGTACAAGAGTACAATCTTTCTTGTAACAAGGGGGTTTATAAACAATAGTGTGTGATAGTCAATTACTATTTGTTCAGGTGCTCAAGGGGACCTTCAAGAGGATCTCGAGGGGAACACCTAAAGGTTTGTTTACGCACTTACTCTCTTGTTTCGATTGGTGAGTGTCAAGTGCATGAATTTGTTGCTGAGTGGTTAACTGCTTCTTATCCGTTATGTGAATTTGGAATTTTAGAGACGAGTGTGTACTTTACCGCACTCGTTCTCTTTCAAATGAAATTATATTCGAATTTTACTATGTGAATTCATATTCAACTTGTACGTAGTAATGTGAATGTGATTCGTATTTGTGATTCGTATTTAGAATCGTCGATTTGAACGCTGCTCATCGACTTATATTCGTATTTGTATTCATATTCGTATTTGGGGGACGCCCAAATTCGTTGGCTAACTTTGCGAATTGAGCCAGCGTGGGCTTGATCGATAAGCTTAGCAAACCATGAGATATTCGTAAAGCATGATCTATTGGAGAGATCTTGCTTGGCATACTCACGTAGTATTGCCATGATATACTCGAGTAATATCAAAATTTGATGAGCGGGCCCGGTAAGGGGGTGTAACGGTGACGGGATTCGAAGAAAGTGGTGTATCTACGGATTTGATACTTATGTGGTTGACGGAGTGCCAACATGAGATGTGATCAAGACTTTGACTCGACTACTTGGAATTTAGCTCCTGAGAGCTACAGTATCCTTGAATTGTTTCTGTTTATTTTTCCTACTCGAAATGTGAATTATTCGAACTTTATAGCTTTACTTACTGTGTAATTGTTGTTGCTACTTGGACTACGTGCTTGCATGTGTGTTTCTTGGCCTCACTGAGTATTGGCTCATCCCATTAGTTTGTTTTCCTTAACAGGTTGGATTGGAAGATTTTGGAAAAGCTGACTAGGTTATACTTTTGATTGGAATCTTGGTTGTAAATGTTTAGTCGACTTTTAATGATTGTATTTTGGGACTTGATGTATCTTTTGAGAACATGATGTAAGATTTGGATATTTAGTTAAGGAAGCGACTTTTCTTCATTTAGACTTGTACTATTTGGTATGTATCGTTAATTTTGAATTGAATTGTCTGGAGTCCTGGCGAGAGTTGGGCAGGCGTCCCGCGGATACCCTTGGGTTCGCCCTTGGGAGAAGTGGGGGCGTCACAGACTAGCTCTGATTACCAACTGATGTGATACACATTTGGACACGATCTAGACAACTAACACCGACGGTTTCGCAACGGAAATTTGACCCAATCTAATCCTCTAAGTGGCGAACAATATTGATACAATCTCAACCCGCGACTTAATGAATTAGCGAACCAAATTGTTGGTAGTAGAACGCCATAACCAAGGAGATATTGGATTGATAAGTTCAGTATGAATAACTTGAAAAAGATTCTCAAATATTCAAAGGAGCTCTCTTGGAAAGAGAAAAGTGAAAAACTCACAAATTTTATTGATTGAAAACTGATTTTGAAGGTCCCTTGCCTTGGCTATATATAGCCATACACTTGACAACCTAAAGTGAATTAGATTCACTTAAACTAAAAATACTTAAGTAAACTCGGCTAGACTAGGGCTTTTTGGGCCGAAATGATGACTAAATGGACTATCTAATATTCAACCAATGCCTTATCGAGTTCATCAACATTTAGGAGCACGTGTTTGCAAACCAAGAGTAATATAAGCTGGTCAGAATTCACAAGTTTCGAACATGTTTAGCCTTAATTATCATGTTATGCTTCCTAGTGTTGGGTTTAGTTAATGCATGATCATGTGTGACACTAGGCGTGCTCACTTGACCCTTGGTTGAGTGCTCACTTGTAGAAGTGGAGCATTTGCCAGGGTCGGCCGCCTTTTGTTTCCTCTTATGGCGGTCCAATTCACACTCCCTTTGCAATTTAAATTGGTCCTCATATACTTGTGCAGGTGTGAGTAGGGTTAGGACCATGCGTTTATCATTGTGCAAAAGAGTGTACTTGTTTGCCCTACCATCAAATGTGACATGTTTATCAAATTGCCAAGGTCTTCCTAAGATGACATGTGTAGCATGCATAGGGACAACATCACACACAACTTCATCAATGTAGTTGCCAATTGAAAAAGGAACACGTACCTGTTTGTAGACACGAATCTCACCTTCTTCACTTAGCCATTGGAGGCGGTATGGATGGGGATGTCTAGTTGTAGGAAGGCCCAAAACTTTCAACCATTAGTAAGCTTGCCACATTAGTGCAACTTCCACCATCAATGATGAGGCTACACACCTTGTCACTTACTTTACAACGAGTGTAAAATAAGTTTTCCCTTTGCAATTGCTTGTCCTCCTTGACTCACGCGGTTAGCACTCGTCGTGCCACCAAACAGCCGATTTCCCCTTGAGTAGGAAAGCATTCTTCCTCAGCCGAGTCATCTTCCAAACAATCGTCCTTGATCAATCCAGGCATATCCTCACAATTGTCGTCATCGGACACGATCTCTCCGATGTGAGTGACTAACATGATCCTTTGGTTTGGACATTGGGACTGGATATGTCCAAACCCTTGGCACTTGAAGCACTTGATATCTCTACTCCTAGTCTTAGGAGTCTCATGAGGTGGACCGACCTGTGGTGGTTTATGGCAGAACTTGTGACCAAACAAACTGCACAGACACTGTCAGATTTAGCGCAACGTTGAGACGCAACCGTGGACAGAAATTGACACAATCAAACTCCAAAACACGATGGAACCCTAAGTGACTCAACTTGGGACAGATTTGCAGAAGCACTACGGCAGAATTGAAGACGCAAGGCAAACACAAGTACGGACAGAATTAGAGTACAACTAACGACTCAATAACAAGAACAAGTTGCGGACAGAATTTTCAATGAGAAAGCAACACAACTTAGACAGATTACTATGCGACAACAATAAACAACTAACGGACAGAATATATATATATTTTTTGAAACAAGGCAGCGGAAACAACAACTTTCTAGACGACAAACAAGACAAAACAACGGATATAACGGAAGATACCTCAACCTAAGCTCTGAAGCCAACTGATACGCTCCTCGATCAACACGTTTCGAGACACGTAGCACGTTTGCCCAAGGATCTAGAGAGGTTGTCCAACGCTTGGATTGCGGAATCCAAAACCAAGACGGACGACATGACTTGATTGAGGATGGTAGAACGACGACTCCAATCGAGGTGAATACTCAAGTGGATAGGTCGGTAGAACAATCAAGGACAAGCGCGAGATTGCTCAAGAACCCTTGCCAAAAGCAAGTAAAGGTTCGAAATTCTCACAAGAGAGAGAATCGAAAACAATATAAATTTTATTGATAAAACGTCTAACCCTCAACTCATACAAAGTAACCCTTTATATAGACTCACGACTAAGAAACCCTAAATGCTAGGGGGAGAAGGGGAAGGGGGGTTCGGCCATCCCTTGGACTAGGTGGGCCGAATCCATGACTCAAATCTAAACAATGACTTGACAACTCAAGA
The DNA here is from genome assembly GCA_023065735.1 of Coffea humblotiana. NCBI lineage: Eukaryota > Viridiplantae > Streptophyta > Magnoliopsida > Gentianales > Rubiaceae > Coffea > Coffea humblotiana. Next base: position 155,805 of record JACYVW010000015.1, on the reverse strand, counting down.
CTATGAAGGCCCAACAGTTGGCCGATTCTACTCAGGGAACCCGTGGACTCCACTTGGCTCTTCATGGGCTTGGAGCAATGTGTAGACAACTTGATTATCACTTTCCAAGCCTTCAATCATCCGATGGACTCCTTGTTGGGCTTGAATATTTCGCACAAGGGATTGAAATGACTCCTTGAATTGCTTAGCCCGTGCACGTGTGGTTGGGCCCAACGGCACTCGAACTGGATCATTTGGATCATGGCGTGGGCCAAGGTCCGTGCACACATCATAGTGTATTCTAGGTTTAAAAGTTTAGGATGCCGGACTATGGGACTGGTTTGAGTGACTACTTGTAGGGATGAAATTCAATACCTAGATTTTACCCTTAGGGATAGGAATGAGACAACTTTGTTATACCTTAAGATGATGTTTGAACGAGTTAGTAACCTTAAGTTTCTAACCTAGAAATTGTGGTTGTTTTGTAGAGATCGAAAATAGTAATGGGAGTCACGCCGCTAATGGTAATGGTCATGTTAATGGCCACGTCGAGCCCCTTAGGTATATTTATTACCGAGCACTTGGCGGAAGAGCTCGTGTACGTTACTCACCTGCTTCGAGGTTTTCCCGTTGTTCCTGTAGGGCAACACACACGTACCCTAATGACCTGGTACTGTCCCTTGACGATGAGCGTCGTCAGTTGGTGAATACCAACCAAGCTTTACTCCAGGAGATAGAGGAGTTGAGCGCCATGGTGGATGCTCAGGGTGCTAGGATTTTTGAGCTCGAGGGGACGGTGGTAGATGAGCGGGTTAGGACTGAGGCCGCCGTGATGAGTTTCAGAGGACTAGAACTCGACTGACTAGGGTAATCGAGGAGGTCCGTGATCGGGCCGCCGGAATTCTAGCCGACACTTCTATGTTGATTGATGAAGTGATGGATGTTGTGCAGAGTTCGGTTCAGGAGGGCACCGAGGAGGAGGTCCCGCCTGACGGTCCTGCCGAGAATTAGACTAGGAGTGATAAATCTTTTGACTTTTGTAGCTAGGAATAACTGGGGTGATGCTAGTTCAAAGGCCATTGTATTTTGCTGAATTGTGTGGCCTACTTTTGAAACACTTGAATTTCCTTTTGACGTGCATGACTAAAAGTACTTTTATGGCACATGTGTACAATATTTTTGTAAACGCCCCATGACTTGCTAATTGTACGAACCTTGAAATATTAATACATGCTAGTTGTTTTATTTCAAATGTTTCTCACGTTGTCTTTTTTTTTAGTGTCCTCTCGCATAATTGTTCTTATTTTGCCTTTAGACATACTTAAAACTATGAACGGCCATGAAGGGCATGGGGTTAGGTAACCCGAAACCCATAGGGATGAGGATTGAGCGATTCTTGAAGTTCGCCCTATCTAAGTTTCACGGAGAATCTAATATCGAAATAGTAGAATTGATTTGAGGGGATCAAATAAGGCACTAGTGAAAGTAAGAGGTTAAGGTTTCTTCTCGAGTAAATTTGTAAGTGAGTATTAGAGAGTGAATTAGGATTTGGAACTCTTAAGGAATAAGATCTTCGTATTTTGTTACGTCTATAAGTAATGATAGTAATCTTGTGGAAACTCAAGAACTCGTCCATGTTAAGTAGAGAATAGTCAAGATTTATATTCCGGTGTAACCTATAAGTAAATTAAGGAAAGAGTGATTTGGTCAGAGTTTCCATTGTGAATAGTTACTTATGTTGATCCCTTAATCTGCCTGACAGGCTAGCCATTGACTTAAGCCAGCCGGTGAGATGACAAATTTGGGAGAGATGCGTAAGGAAGTGGACCTTCTTCGAAAGGAGGTAGAGTTTCAAAAGAAATTGGCTAACCACTGGGAAGGACGATGGAAACAAGAATACGCGGAGAAAATTGAATTACTACACAAGAACGTGGAACTGGAAAAGAAATACAAAGGAAATTCTCAAACTGGTCAAGCCGTGCCTCCTCACGTAATTTGTGGATACTGTGGCAAGTCTAACCACTCTGAGGCCGAGTGCTGGAAAAAGCAAAGAAAATGTCTGAGGTGCGGTAGTGCTGAACATTAGGTTTCAACTTGCCCTGGTCCCTCTAAAAAGAGGAAATACTCAGCAGTTTGCTAGATCCACTGCAAAGCAGTCGAGTGCACGTTCTGTTATGATCTTGTTGTTCCCTTCTCCTTTTGAAATGATTTGATAAACCTATCCCAACTTGATGTAACTATTATGATCTTTTATAACATAAGAAAATTTACTTTGCTTTTAATTGATTTCATGACTTTGTCACCTACTTTACAGCGTGTATAAAACAAGTTCTCCCTTTGTAACTGCTCGTCCTCCTTGACTCGGGCGGTTAGCACTTGTTGTGCCACCAGATAACCGATTTTCCCTGGTGTAGGAGAGCACTCCTCCTCGGCCGAGTCATTCTCCAAGAAGTCATCCTTGGATAAGGGTGGCATCTCCTCACAATCATCATCATCAGACACGATTTTTCCATTGTGAATGACTAACATGATCCGTTGATTCGGACATTGGGATTGGATATGTCCGAATCCCTGGCATTTGAAGCATTTGATGTCTCTACTACTAAGCTTAGGAGTTTCTTGAGGGGCATTAGAGGTGAACCTGGATGCATCAACAAACTTGTTAGGGGTAGGATTGGAATTTCGGTTAGAGAAATTACCTGGTGTTCGGCTAGAAGGGCTTGGTGTAGCCGCATTTCCAGTTTCATGTGCGGTTCTCCTTGGTGGATTTCCCTTCCATGCACTCGAATTGGAGGTTTGGAAGGTTCGGCCTCCCCTCCTCAATTTCTTCCCCCTCTCGGCCTTGATGGCTAGCTCAAGAAGATCGTGCATGTCCAAGTAATGTTGAAACTCCAAGACTTCTTGAAGGTCAGTGTTTAGACCTCTAAGTAACCTTACCATAGTGGCTTCACTATCTTCTTGAATGTTTGCCCGCATCATGGCCATCTCGATCTCCTTGTAGTAGTCCCTCCACACTCATATTGCCTTGAGTGAGGGTTTGTAGCTTGGAGTGGAGATCGCGGTTGTAATAGTTTGGAACAAACCGCTTGCGCATTAGTGCCTTGAGTTCTCGCCAAGTTCGGACTCGTGGTTCACCATTTCTCCTCCGATTAGTCCTTACTTGATCCCACAAAACTAGTGCATAGTCGGTGAACTCAACAGTAGCAACCTTCACCTTTTGTTCCTCACTATACTCATAGCAATCGAAAACCATCTCAATGCGGCCTTCCCATTCCAAGTAAGTCTCAGGGTCACTTTTGCCTTGGAAAGTAGGAACTTGAATTTTAAGTCCCTTGAGCTCGTTCCTAGACGTGTCCCTTTTAGGCCTCTCAGCTCTTTCGTCATCCTCACTAGCCGAGTAATCCTCATAATTTGTCCCTTTGGTGCCATGGTTACTTTGGTTGCGAGATCTAGACCGAGAGCCCCTTGTGAAGCTCTTTGAGAGTTCGTCAAAGTGGTTGTGCATCTCCTCCATTTGTTGCTCACTAATCCGCTTAAGCTCATTTTTCATGGCGGTGAACATCAATGAGAAGTCAGTGGTCGGATGAGCTTGCTCCATGTCTCTAGCTTGGTCCTATAAAAGGTTAGCGAACAAGGAAATAGCACAAATATAACCTCGCTTCACTCCTTTAGTGTTTCACTCACCCTCGTATTTTCACTCAAAAAACACTCGAATAATCTTACCTAAAATAAATTCCTTACCTGTCGGATTGGGTAGCTGAGAAATGCTGTACAAAGCCCCACAATTGTTCACCAACTTCCCACAAGAGTAACCAAGAAACAAGGACACAATTTCGGATGCAATGTGATAACAATGGTGCACGATTTGGAGGTTTCCTAAGAGCAGACAGAAATGGAAATAGGCGCTAGTGTGAAAGGAATTCAACGAAACCCTAGTTTCCTAAATTGAAGGAACTTGTCCAAGTGGAATTAAAAGAGTTACCCAAGCTGTCTACTTAGTTTCCTAATTGATTTTGGAAACAAGTTAGTTTTTGAAAACCTTTAGAAACCCTTTTTTTTCTTGAAACAACCTTTAGAAACTTCCAAATTCTATTCCAATAAGGAGTTCACAAATCAGATTTTGTTTCTTTCCAAAACTCCTTATGCAAGTCGGTTGGACAGCAAGAGTATAAATCTCCCTCACACAATCCGAAACTCACACACACACAAGAACAAGTTCGGATTACCCTTTCTTTTTGGTGCAAACAGTTTCGGTTCTCACTCAACAATGGAGACTCCACAAGATAACGCAAACAACCCTCCTCAGGCTCCCTCCCAATGGGTTACCCAAGATGTTCCCAAGAAAGAAACAACAACTCCAAGGAAACCCTTTACCACCGCTAGAGAATACAAGAAGATGTACACTAGACGGATAAAACAAGTTTCCAAGAAACAAGATATTCAAGAACTCCAAGAAGTGGTGGATCAAAACTTTTGATTCTTTTCCCTTTGTTTTATTTTCCTTTTGGCTTGGAAACTAGATGTATTGGTGACTGTTTTGGCAATAAAAGCTTCGAGCTCTCTTTCTTGTTTTGTTTTCTTGCCAACCGAATCCTATCTCTTTTCTTTTCTTTTCGTTTCTTTTTTTTTTTTGACTTAAACGAACAGCAACACAAACACCTGGCCGAAGGAATTAAATTCCAAAATTGGTTCGGCCACCTTCACAAACAAGAAATTGTCAAGAATTCCACGATCCTTCAGAACTTCCAAGTAAGTTATCAAGAACTTCAAGATTGTGATCAAGAAACTCAAGAAGCCCTAGATTCTTGTAGGTTCTCCCAAGATTCACAAACACCAACAAGTTTTAACCAAAATTAGATTTGAAAACCAAGAAACAAGTTGAATAACTCACGAACAATACTTGGACAGATTGGACACAACGACACAACACACTAGCGAAGGATGGAAAACCCTAACCGCCGCCAAGTTGCTTTCCTTGCTGCTCAAGCGACGACTAACTAACAAGACAGAAACCAGAATTTTCGACACAATAAGTGCACACAATCCACGGACAGATTTGACACGAAAACAACGGAACAAGACGACGGACAGAATTGAACACAAAGGAAGCTAAATTCGGACAACAACTAACAAACGAATTTGCGGACAGATTTGCGACAAACGAGGGCCACTTACGACTCAACACAATAAACAAGTTGAGGACAGAAAATTTTTTATTTTTTTTTGTAACAATGCAGCGGAAAAACAAAGGAACCCTAACGACACAACAAAGACAAAACACGGATATAACGGATGATACCTCCACCTAGGCTCTGAAACCAACTGATACGCTCCTCGGTCAACACGTTCCGAGACACGTAGCCCGTTTGCCCAAGGATCTAGCGAGATTTCCAACCGTTTGAACTTGCGAATCCTAGAATCAAGAGGGACGACTCAACTTGATTGAAGACGGTAGAACGGCGACTCCAATTGAGGTGGTTACTCAAGTAGATAGGCCGGATGAACAATCAAGGACAATCGCGAGATTGCACAAGAACCCTTGCCAAGCAAGTAATGGAATTGTAACTCTCGAATGAAAGAGAAACAAACACAAAGTTTATTAGCATAAAACGGCTAACCCTTTGCTCCTACAAGATGGATCCTTTTATAGACTAGAAACTAACCTAAATTCGATTGGAGCAAGGGGCTTGTCGAACTACTAATCCTATCCAACTAGACAAGGGGTTTCGGCCATGCTATGTGGGCCAAACCTTTACTTGGAAAATTGGAAAACTAACTAATGGATGAAGGCCAAATAACAAACTAACATTCGGCCACTTCAAATGGGATCTATAGACAAGTCCACCCATGGATAATTTGGAATTGGCAATGGGGTATACAAGTCATATGAGTTTGTTTTAGACTTAGCTTTATGGCAAGTAGCATATCTACCGACCATGCGTTCAACATCCCTACGCATGTGTGGCCAATAAAAGTGTTCTTGCAACATAACTAGAGTCTTAACAATACCAAAATGTCCCATTAGACCACCACTATGTGCCTCGCGAACCAACAAGTCACGGATGGATGAGTTAGGCACACACAACTTGTCAATATAGAACAAAAATTTCTCATGCAAGAAATATTTTCCATGCGGATTCCTAATACAGATTTTATATACTTCACCAAAATCATTATCATTTGCATAGAGTTCTTTCAACATCTCAAAGCCAAGTACTTTAGCATCAAGACAAACTAGTAAGGTATGTCTACGAGACAAGGCATCAGCGACAACATTTGTTTTACCAGTCTTATACTTAATGACATAGGAGAAAGTATCAATGAAACTTACCCACTTGGCATACCTTTTACTTAATTTCGGTTGTCCCTCGAGAAACTTCAAGGATTCATGGTCAATATGGATCACAAACTCCCCTTGGACGTAGATAATGCTGCCATGTCTCCAATGCCCTCACAAGTGCGTACAGTTCCTTGTCGTAAGTGAGGTAATTCAAGGCTGCACCTCCCAACTTCTCACTAAAGAATGCACACGACTTCTTGTCTTGCATTAACACGGCTCTAATCCTTACACCAGAGGTATCACATTCAATTTCAAAAGTCTTATTGAAGTTAGGTAATGCTATAACAGGTGCGTATGTGAATTTGTCTTTTAGAGCAAGGAAAAGAGTTTTCCTGTACTTCCTCCCCAGTGGAACTTGTCATTTTCTTCATCACCGCAGTCAATGGAGCAGCAATGGTACTGAAGTCTTGACAAAACGCCGGTAAAACCCAGCTAGTTCGTGGAAGCTCTGCACATCCGCGACGGTTTTTGGCGTTGGCCATTGTTTAATGGTCTTCGATCCTTTGATTCGTCCACCTTGATGCCCTGTGAAACTAACAACATAGCCTAGAAACAGCAAACTCATTTAGTACAAAAAGTGCACTTCTTAAGATTAGCAAGAGGCTCGCCTTTCGAAGTGTTTCTAATACCAATCTCAAGTGTTTCATGTGTTCATGCATGTTTCGACTATAAATCAAAATTCATCAAAGTAAACAATGACAAATTTTCCTAGAAAGTGCCTTAAAACATGGTTCATCAATCTCATGAAAGTGTTAGGTGCGTTAGTCAACCCAAAAGGCATGACTAGCCACTCATAAAGACTCTGTTTCGTTTTGAAGGCTGTTTTCCACTCATCTCCCTCTTTCATCCTAATTTGATGATAGCCATTTCTTAAATCAATTTTCGTGAAGATGACAGCACCATCAAGTTCATCTAGCATATCATCTATCCTAGGAATGGGGTGACAGTATTTAACCAGTTATAGCATTTATAGCCCTATAATTAGTGCACATGCGCCAAGTACCATCTTTCTTAGGAACAAGAATAACAGGAACAACACATGGGCTCAAGCTTTCCATAACCCAACCCTTACCTAGTAAGCCATCAACTTGCCGTTGAAGTTCTTTAGTTTCTTCCGAACCCCATATGGTAGGCGGGTTTGTTGGGTAAAGGTACTCCAGGAATAAGGTCTATTTGATGCTCAATCCCTCGGATGGGTGGTAATCCATCAGGGATCTCGTCAGGAAACACGTCCTCAAATTCTTGTAACAAAGCAAACTACACTCGAAGGCAATGCCTTATCGAGTTCATCAACTTTCAAGAGGCACATGTTTACATATCACAAATAACAAAAGCTGATTAGAATGCACAATTTGCCTAACATCTTTAGCCTTTATTATCATGCTTTGTTTTCTAGTGTTTGATTTAACTAACACTTGATCATTTGCAACACTAGAGACAACACTTTTCCCCTTGGCCGATTGCTCAACCTTCAAGGATGGACAATTTCCATATTCGGCCTCCCTTTGTTTCCTTTTTTGTCGGTCTAAGTCACATTCTTTTTGCAAACTTAAGTTGGTTGATGTGTGCACGGATGGCGGTGATGTGTGCACGGATCTTAACCAAGTAATGACCCAATTCGCGTTCCATTGGGCCCTGTTACATGTGCACGGGCTAAATGTTTCAAAGAATCACTCCAAACCCTCGTTCGAAGTGTCCAAAACCAACATGGGATCCATAGGAATATTGAAGGCTTGGACGTGGCGGGTCAAGGCATTTACCACATTACTCCAAGCCCATAAAGAGCCAAGTGGGGGCCATGACTCCACCAAGTAGATGCGCCCCCACTTGTTGGGCCTCACCGTTGTTTAGAGTAGTATTAGGTCATTTTGATGAGTCATGGATTCGGCCCATCTTGTCCAAGGATGGCCGAACCTTTCCCTCCTTTATCCTTAGGTTTTCATTAGTCCCTTAGCTTATATAAAGGCTCACTTTGTACGGATTAAGGGTTAGACGTTTTATCAATAAAATTATATTGTTTTCGATTCTCTTTTGAGAATTTTGATCCTTTACTTGCTTTTGGCAAGGGTTCTTGAGCAATCGCGCGGTTGACCTTGATTGTTCTACCGACCTATCCACTTGAGTAATCACCTCGATTGGAGTCGTCGTTCTACCATCTTCAATCAAGTCGTGTCGTCCGTCTTGGTTTTAGATTCTGCAATCCAAGCGTTGGACAACCTCGCTAGATCCTTGGGCAAACATGCTACGTGTCTCGAAACGTGTTGATCGAGGAGCGTATTAGTTGGCTTCAGAGCTTAGGTAGAGGTATCTTCCGTTATATCCGTTGTTTTTGTTTTTGTTTGTTGTCTACAAATTCCTTGTTTCCGCTGCCTTGTTCAAAAAATATATACTCAAATCTGTTCGCTTCGTGTTTGTTGTGTTGAGTTGTTGGTTGTGTCAAATCTGTCCAGAATTTTGTTTGGTCGTCGTGAGTCAAATCTCCGTCTGTGCATGTGTCTTGTTGCGTTGGATTCTGGTCTTGCTTGTCCAGCAAGAAAAGAAAACAATTAGTCGCGGCAACTAGGGTTAGTTCCTTGTCGCATGCGTGTGCGTTACAATCTGTCCAAGTCCATAACTGTCCGTATTGCGTGCATTCGTGGGGTCCAAATTCTTGGTTTGTCGCAACCAATCTGCCTTGATTCGTTAGTCGTTGTTGAGCAACAAGGAAAAAAAAACAAGACGGCGGCGGCTAGGGTTGCTTGGTGCGCTAGGGTTACCCTCTTTCCAAATTTGTCCAAGTTTGTTTGAGTCATCCAAGTTGTTTTACTTATGTTTCAAATCTGATTTTTGGTAAAATTTGTTGGTGTTTGTGAATCTTGAAAGAAACCTACAAGAATCTAGGGTTTCTTGAGTTTCTTGAAATCAATCTTGAAGTTCTTGATAATTTCTTGGTAAGTTCTTGCAAGATCTTGGAGTTTGACCATTGTTTGTGGGAAGATAAGCGGCCGACCAAAAATCTGGAAATTTACTCACATTCGGCCAGGTTGTGTGTGTTGTTCGTTTGAGTTGAAGAGAAAAAAAAAACAGAAACGAAAAAGAAAAGAAAAGAGAGAGTTCGGGTGGGGCAAGAGAGCCAAGCAAGAAAGGGAGAAATTCTCGGTTCTTTTATTGCCAAAACAACTACCATTACATCTTGTTCCAAACCAAAACAGAAAATTAAACAAAGAAAAGAGTCAAAAGTTTTGATCCACCACTTCTTCAAGTTCTTGAAAATCTTGTTTCTTGGGGGCTTGTCTCATCCGTCGAGTGTACATCTTCTTGTACTCTCTAGCGGTGGTGAAGGGTTTCCTTGGCCTTGGAGTGAATTTCTTGGGAGCGTCTTGGGGAACCCGAGGAGAGTTGTTTGCATCCCTTGGTTGAGCATCCATTGTCTTGAAAACGCAAGAACCAAATTGCCTTGTCACTTGATAAAAGCAAAGGAGAGAACCGAAAGGTGGGTGTTGATCCGAATTGCCTTGTGTGTGAGAGAGCCTCGGGTTGGTGAGGGGATTTATAACCCAACTCCCAACCGACTTGAGCAAGGGATTTGGGAAAGAGATTAAAACTAAATTTTCGGTTGGAGGAGCTTGGAACCAAATCTGAATTGCAAATCTTCTTGGAAAGGAATTTGGAAGTTACTACAAGTTGATCAAGAAAAGGTTTTCTAAAAGATTTCCACAACTAACTTGTTTTCTAAATCAATTAGGAAACTAAGTAGATAGCTTGGGTAACTCTTCTAGTTCCACTTGGACACACTCCTACATTTTAGGAAACTAGGGTTTCACTTGATTCTCTGTTCACACTAGCGCATTGTCCATTTTCTGTCCGCCACTTGGAAGCTTCCAAAACCGTGCATTGTGTCCCATTTTGCACTCCATTTGTGGCCTATTTTCTGGATTACTCTTGTTGATCAAGTTGGTAACAATTGTTGGACTTTGCGGCATTTCTCAACTACCCAATCCAACAGGTAAAGGAATTTGGTAAGCTCAATAGAGTGTTTGAGTGAAAAATCCGAGAGTGAGTAAAACACTAAGGGGGTGAAGTGAGGTTATATTTGTATTCTTTTCTTGTTCACTAACCTTTGCAGGACCGAAACGAGACATGGAGCAAGATCACCCAACCAATGACTACTCACTGATGTTCACCGCCATGAAGAACGAGCTCAGACGAATTAGTGAGCAACAAATGGAGGAATTGCACACTCGTTTTGATGAGCTATCCAAGAGTCTCGCGAGGGACTCTCGCTCCGGATCTCACAACCAAAGCAATCATGGCGCCAAAGGGGCACACAGTGAAGATTATTCGGCCAGTGATGATGAGGAAAGGGTCGAGAGGCCAAGGAGGGATAAACCCAAGAATGAGATCAAGGGACTTAAGGTTCAAGTCCCTACATTCCAAGGCAAAAGCGACCCTGAGGCTTACTTGGAATGGGAAGGCCGCATCGAGATAGTCTTCGACTGCTATGACTACAGCGAGGAACAAAAGGTTAAGGTTGCCACTATTGAGTTCACCGACTATGCACTAGTTTGGTGGGACCAAGTAAGGACTAATCGAAGGAGAATGGGAGAACCACGAGTCCGAACTTGGCGAGAACTCAAGGCATTGATGCGCAAGAGATTTGTTCCTAACTACTACAACCGCGATCTCCATTCTAAACTTCAAACCCTCACTCAAGGCAACATGAGTATGGAGGACTACTATAAGGAAATCGAAATAGCCATGATGAGGGCGAACATTCAAGAAGATAGTGAGGCTACGATGGCAAGGTTCCTTAGAGGTCTCAACCCCGACCTTCAAGAAGCCTTGGAGCTCCAACACTACTTGGACATGCATGACCTTCTTGAATTAGCCATCAAGGCCGAGAGGGGGAAGAAATTAAGGCGAGGGGCCCGTACCTTCCAAACTTCTAACTCGACCTCATGGAGGGGAAACCAACCAAGGAGAACAACCCACGAAACTGGAAATTTGGCTACACCAACTTCTTCTAGCCGAATTCAAGGTAATGCTCCTAGCCGAAATTCCCATTTTACCCCTAACAAAGTTGTTGAAGCATCCAGGTCCACTTCTAAGGCACCTCATGAGACTCCTAAGCCTAGGAGTAGAGATATCAAGTGCTTCAAGTGCCAAGGGTTTGGACATATCCAATCCCAATGTCCAAACCAAAGGATCATGTTAGTCACTCACAATGGAGAGATCGTGTCCGATGACGACGATTGTGAGGATATGCCTGGATTAATCAAGGGTGATTGCTTAGAGGTTGACTCGGCTGAGGAAGAATGCTCTCCTACTCAAGGGGAAATCAGTTGTTTGGTGGCACGACGCGTGCTAACCGCCCGGGTCAAGGAGGACGAGCAATTGCAAAGGGAAAACTTATTTTACACTCGATGTAAAGTAAGTGATAAGGTGTATAGCCTCATCATTGATGGTGGGAGTTGCACCAATGTGGCAAGTTTACTAATGGTTGAAAGTTTGGGCCTTCTTACTACTAGACATCCACACCCATACCGCCTCCAATGACTAAGTGAAGAAGGTGAGGTGCGTGTCTACAAATAGGTACGTATTCCTTTTTCAATTGGCAACTACATTGATGAAGTTGAGTGTGATGTTGTTCCCATGCATGCGACACATGTTATCTTAGGAAGACCTTGGCAATTTGATAAAACATGTCACATTCGATGGTAGGGCAAACAAGTACACTCTTTTGCACAATGGTAAACGCATGGTCCTGACACCACTCACACCTGCACAAGTGTATGAGGACCAAATTAAATTGCAAAGGGAGTGTGAATCAGACCGCCAAAAGAGGAAACAAAAGGCGGCCGACCCTGAGAAATGCTCCACTTCCACAAGTGAGCAATCGACCAAGGGGCAGCCGAAGTTGAGCAAAAGGCACGCCAAGTGGGTAAGTTTCATTGACACTTTCTCGTATGTCATTAAGTATAAAACTGGAAAAACGATTGTGGTAGCTGATGCACTATCTCGTAGACATTCTTTGCTCGTTTTTCTTGACGCTAAGTTGCTTGGTTTTGAAATGATCAAAGAGCTTTATGCACATGATCTTGATTTTGGTGAAACATATGCATCGTGTACTAAGAGTCCGCATGGAAAATACTTCTTGTATGATGGCTTTTTGTTCTATGTGGACAAGTTGTGTGTGCCTAATTCTTCCATTCGAGATCTATTGGTTAGAGAGGCACATAGTGGTGGTCTCATGGGACATTTTTGGCATTGTTAAGACTTTAGCAATGTTGCAAGAACATTTCTATTGGCCTCACATGCGTAGGGATGTTGAACGCATGGTTGGTAGATGTGCTACTTGCCACAAAGCCAAGTCTAAAACAAATCCATATGACTTGTATACCCCATTGCCAATTCCACAATATCCTTGGGTAGACTTGTCTATAGACTTTGTCTTGGGACTGCCTCGGTCACAAAGAGGAAATGATTCCATCTATGTTGTAGTTGATCGATTTTCAAAAATGACTCATTTTATCCCTTGTCATAAAATTGATGATGCATCTCATATTGCTAACTTATTTTTCAAAGAAATTATGCGCTTACATGGTATGTCTCAAACCATTATTAGTGATAGAGATGTGAAGTTTTTGATTTACTTTTGGAAGATTTTGTGGTTTAAACTTGGCACTAAACTACTCTTTTCGACCACAAGTCATCCCCAAAGCGATGGACAAACTGAGGTTGTCAATCGTACACTTGGCACTTTACTTAGGGCTTTGATTAAGAAAAACCTTAAATCTTAGGAAGAATATTTGCCACATGTTGAATTTGCTTATAATAGAGCTGTCACGCCCCATTTTTAAATGAAAAAATAATGAAATTTCGAATTTTGTTGATTAATTTTGAGAAAAATGTATTTTTAATGAAAAAATGAGAAATGAGTTTTGATTTAATTTTGATTAAAAAAGGAGTTTTTTATTTTTAGAAAATAAATAAAGAAAATGGGCCTAAATGGGACTTTAAAAGTGCAATGATTTTGACCCAAACATAATAGTTTAAAAAGGGTTTTTAATGAAAAATAGGAGTCGCCACTTGGTATTGAGTTAAGGTGTACTAAGTCACCTAAAAATGAATTTTAGATAAAAAAAAATAGAGAAAACCCTTTTTAAACGACTCCAAGTCTTCGGAAATCAGAGAAAAGTGTTCGGGAGTCACATTTGAAGAAAGGGAAGGCAAGGATAAAATCCAAGGCACCCTTTCAACCTAACCAAGGCTAGTTGCGTGATTTAGTCAAAAATTTTCTTAATTTAACCTAAAAATTTATCACATTTGGATGTACTATTTGAATGCAAACCCTAAATCTAATGTATCGGGGTCAACATGTCTCTTCGAATTTTAGTTGGTACAAATTGCATTAATTGCAATGCCCAAAAGTGATTATTTGAAGAGGTCACGAATGTGCAAAATATGAGACTCGAAGAAAAGAAAGAAAATAATAATATACAAATATACATGACCTAAGGGAATGTATCATAACGAGTGCGGGGGGAACTAACACTCGTGACTTCAATTTTCCCTTTAATAGAGGGAATACGAGCATGCTAAGGGGTATTTCCCTTTAAAAACCATACTCGTCCATATCCCATTTTTAAGGGGTATTTCCTAATCTAATCAATCAAATGTCCTAATCTACTCCTAACTTTCCTTAAATGAAATGCAAGTCTAATGTCATGTCTCACACGTAGGGATAAGGGATATACATATAGGGGAATAAGGTATAAGGGATGTACATATAAGGGAAATGTCATGCAAAATAATAAAAATCCTAAAAAGTAGAAAAATATGCATGAAAATGTAGTGATCGTCACACAACATTATCTAACGCATGGATGGTCCCTAAGGGTCTAGCGTTGAACTAGCCCATGTCTCTATTTTCTCACTAGCGTTGGACTAGTGAAAAATCAGAAAAAAGGAACCACAACTAGTGTTGGACTAGTGTGGAATCTAGAAAGGGGCCACAACTAGCGTTGGACTAGTGTGGTGATGTCACATATTGATTATAACTAAATTAGTCATATAAAACATAATAAAGCAAGTAAACACATAAGATCACATAAACATATAATACATAAACATGATATCTAGATGCAAGACCCTAAGAAAGCGAGTAACACATAACACGTAAGTATGCAAAACATACCAAGCACATAAAACGAATAAAGCCCTAACTATTACACTTGGAGGTCCTAACTACAATCTAAGGGGGGAAGAATGAAATGAAATAATAACCTAACTATTACAATTTGACATTTTAACGCCTCTCAAATAATCAAAAATTAAAAGAAAATAAATATACTAAATTAAAACAAATAAAGTGACTAAATAAATAAATGAAATAAAATGAAAAACATTCAAAAAGTATGCAATTACACACATAAAATCACATAGGAGCACATAGGGTTAAATAAAGTCAAAATAAAGGAGTAGAGTGTACCTCCCTTGAATTGATGACGTAGTGAAACAAAATTACTTATTTACCCTCCAAAACAAAAAAAGGTCAAGGCATCACTTTAATTAACAAATAATCATATGAAATGGGAATAAACATGACATTGGATCAATCAAAGAATTCAAATAAAAGTAAACAACTCGTATTTATGAAATTAAAACAAACAAGGACCCAATTGAAAGAATTAAAGAAGTTTGAGGGGTCAATTTATTACTACTACAAATATTAGGGGTCTAAATTAAAATAAATTAAAATTAAGGGCTTAAGGTGAAACCTATCAACCAAATGAATACAATTCACAAAACATAAACAAAAACCTATTTGCTATAATCAAACAACAAATTTTCAAAATTTTACTAAAATCCAAGTCAAGACTATAAGTCCATCAAAAAATCATTAAACCTTAAAATTTCATCCTAAAATTCACTAAAAATCTACCCAAAAATCACACTAAAGCATGCCAAAGAAAAAATATCATTTTAAAAGGACAAAATTGATTGATTTTTCTAATTTTCTAGGCCATAGTGGAATGATATGAAAATGCAGGGGTCAAAGTGCAATTTTGGAAAGTATTTGATGCAAGCTTCGCAGAAACTTTCTTCTTCATTCATATGCAACTTCACAACTATGACATTCAGGTCATACGCGGCTAACAAAATCCAAACAAACAGCAATCTTTCGAACCAAAACAACACTTTATGCATCTTATCATCAAGACCCAACCAAACTATGCATTCCCCAGGATTCTCCAACCCAAATCACGCACAAAGACAACCAAAAACAGTCATGAACTCCCGCACACACATCAACTAACCCCACATGAATTCCCAAACAGAGTTCGGAAACATGTCTCAAGTTATGATTCAAAAAATTGCGTAGATGACATTACAGCATGCAACCCAGGTTTAGAACAAGAGGATCAGCAAGCTAAAATGGAGGAGTCCTCATCTCATTATTCCGAAATAGAAACAGCGAGAGCAAACAACAACAACGAACAAGAAACTCAAGATGACGACCCAACAATGCATGAAGATGAAAGGAACTAAGACATCTATCTAGGGAAGTACCTGATGTAGCTATTTGGATCGAAACCAGGACAAGAAAATGCGTGAAAAGGAAACAGCTAGAATTGCTTCGTCGCAGTTCCGAACCCGCACCAGTGAAGCCAGGCCGCGGATTTGGGGACCAGATTCAAGGGCTTTACTGACACTTTTTGCGGAAACTTCCTGAAGAAAACCTCTTCTCCAAATTCCCTATTTTGCGCAGAAATCAAGGTCCGCTCGAATCAAGCAATCAATAAGGAGATAATCGAGTCTCAAGGTGACCCGAAAATCAGCCTGTTCTGATGAACGTTTTTGCAGAAATTTTTTTTTCTTTTTTCTGGTCTTTTTCTCTGTCTCTTTCTTGTTCTGCTCCCTGTTCTCTCTCCTTTTGTTCCTCAGATCCTCCCCTCTCCTCTTACTTTTCCTTTCTGATCCTCCGTGAAGCTCCCATTTTCTTTTCCCGCAACTCCCTTTCTCTTCTCTCCCCCGCAAAAACCCTTCTTTTTCTTGTTTCTTGTTCCTCCTCTCAACCTACCCAGCCGAAGCTCTCCTTCCTTTCTTGTTTCTACCGTAGCTTTTCCTTTCTTCCCTCAGCCCATAGCTCTTTCTAGTTTCTTTCCCTTGTTTCTTCCTCAGCCTTTCTCCACTTTTCCCCAGTTTCTCCACCCCGTAGCCTTTTCCAGTTTTTCTCCTTTGCTTCCTTTCCCCCAAAACCCTCGTTTCTGGCTTTCCCTTTTCCCTCACGAAGCTCGAAGCTTTCTTCCTAGCTCCTCTCTTTTCTTACTCTCAGTTTTTCCTCCTAAACTTCTGCCCGAGACCCTTGCTTCCCCTTTTTCTATCTCTCTCTCTCTCACTCTTTCGCTTACTCTCCTGTCGCCTCTTTTTCCTCTCTTTGCTTTTTGTTTCCCTTGGTTCCCTCTTCCCCAAAGCTCCAACGAAACCCTTTTTCTCTCGCCTTTCTCCATCTCCTTGCTCTCTTCCAACCCTAGCCGCTAGCCTTTTCTTTTTTTCTTTTTCTTTCATTTATTTTTTTCCTTCCAATTTTTCTAAGCTTCCCACATGTCTTGACACCTCACCTTCTAGGTGTTGTGTTGTCAAAGAAATAAAGGGACACTTGTCCCTATTGCATGTGCCCCACTTGGCTACTATCCCTCTAGTACACTTGTCTTCTTTTTTCATTTATTTATTATGTATTTTCTAAAAATAATTTAGGTAAACAAAATAAATAAATAAATAAAAATGTTAATTCTTATTGCACAATTTTCATTTATCTTAAAAAAGAAATTGAATCTAAAAAGATTAAAGACAAATTTTGAACTTTTGTGAAAATTTTCCCTTTTAATGCAAAAATACCTTAAAATAATGAACCTGATTTATAAAAATAAACAAAATGAATATTAACTATCATTTAATCAATTAAAATAAAAATAAAACAAGAATAAAGCTAAAATTAATAAAATAAATGAAATTTTGGTGTCTACAAGAGCCGTTCATAGTGCAACACACTACTCACCATTTGCGGTTGTTAATGAATTTAACCCCCTGACCCCCTTGATTTAGCACCCTTACCTTCCTCTGAACATGCAAGTTTAGATGGGAAAAAGAAAGCTGAGTTTGTGCGCAAGTTACATGAAGCTGTTCGAGCCAACATTGAGAAGCGTACTTAGCAATACATCCAGAAAGCTAACAAGCATCGTCGAAAGATGGTTTTTGAACCTGGAGATTGGGTCTGGCTACACTTGAGGAAAGAAAGGTTTCCCAAGCAACGCCAAAGTAAATTGTCCCCAAGGGATGATGGACCTTTCCGAGTGCTCCAACGTGTCAACGACAATGCCTACAAGTTGGAGCTACCTGGGGAATACAATGTTAGCGCGACCTTCAATGTCGCGGACTTGAGCCCGTTCCTTGACAAGGATGATCCAGATTTGAGGGCAAATCCTTTTCAAGTGGAGGGGACTGATGTGTGCACGAATGACCAAGTGCGAGTTCCATTGGGCCCAGTTATACGTGCACGGGCCAAGCGCTTCAAAGAGTCCCTTCAAGCCCTTGTTCGAAATGTTCAAGACCAACAAGGGGTCCATAGGAACATTAAAGGCTTGGAAGTTGCTAACCAAGTTGTCTACACAATGATCCAAGCCCATGAAGACTCAAGTGATGGTCAAGCATGAGGAGATGGCCGATTGCTAGGCCTTTAGTCATTAGTGTTAGTTGGTTTTAATTCATTAGTTAGTTTTCCAATTTTCCAGTTAGAGGTTCGGCCCACACAGCTACAAGCATGGCCGAACTCTCTCCCCTAGTCTAGGTAGGTTTAGTAGTCAACAATCCTTGTTCCATTCAGATTTAGCATTGGTTCACAAGCCTATAAAAAGGCACAACTTGTATGAGCAAGGGTTAGACACTTTGGTAATAAAATTTCTGTTTTGTTTCTCTTCAATTTCGAGAGTTACAATTCCTACTTGCTAAGGCAAGGGATCTTTGAGCAATCTCGCGTGCGTCCTTGACTGTTCAACCGGCCTATCTACTTGAGTAACCACCTCAGTTGGAGTCGCCGTTCTATCGCCTTGAATCGAGTTGCGTCGTCCCTCTTGATTCTTGGTTCCGCAAACCAAGCGAATTGAACAACCATCTAGATCCTTGGGCACACGTGCTACGTGTCTCGAAACGTGTTGACCGAGGAGCGTATCACGGGCCAAACAATTCAAGGAGTCACTCCAAGCACTTGTTCAAAATGTCCAAGATCAGCAAGGTGTCTATAAAAACATTGAAGGCTTGGAAGGTGTTAATCAAGTTGTCTACACGTTGATTCAAGCCAATGAAGCTTCATGTTCTGGCCACGCAAGTTCTTAGTCGTTTGACCGTTTATTATTAGTTGTTCTAGTCATTTGGTTTGGTACTTATTTCTTAGTCATTTGTGTTCGCAAGTCAGCCCACAAGTGTGGCCCGAATACATGTCTTAGATTAGGTAGGTTTAATGAGCCGCCAATCCTTGTTCCAAACGGATAAGGCTCCTAGGGTTCTAGCCTATAAAAGGCATGCTAAGTACGGTTTGGGGAGGAGACAATTTTTGATACACAGATTTTATTCCGTTTTCTCTTCATCCAAGAGTTTACATTCTTACTTGCCAGGCAAGGGTTCCTTGAGCAATCTCGCGTATCATCCTTAGTTGTTCATCCAGCTTATCTACTTGAGTAATCACCTCAATTAGAGTCATTGTTCTACCACCTTTGTTCGAGTTGAGCCATCCCTCTTGAACCTAGGTTCCGCCACTTCCAAACGATTGATAATCCGTCTAGATCCTTGGGCGAATCATGCTACGTGTCTTGGAACAAGTTGACCGAGGAGCGTATCAGTTGGCTTCAAAGCTGGTTGAGGTATCAATTCATTATATCCGCTTTCTTGATCATCTAGTTCGTTTAGGGTTCTTATTGTTTTCCGCTGCCTTATTGTTGTTGCGTCGTTAATTGCTTCCTTGTCGTTTACAAATCTGTCCGTAGTTGTTGTTTCTTCATTGTCTTAAAAATTCTATCCGTGCTTGTGTCTTGTCGTGCGCCTTCAATTCTGTCCGTAGTTGTCTTGCAAATCTGTTCACGTTGCGTCGCTAGTGTTCCATCATGTTTGCGTCTATTGCTGTCCGAATTCTTCAATCTCATTGTCCTTGTGTTATCCAACTTGTTTACTTGTTGTCAAATCTGAATTTTGCAAAACTTGTTGGTATTGTGTGAATCTTGAAAGAACCTACAAGGAATCTTGAATTTCTTGACCACAATCTTGGAATTCTTGAAGATCTTGGTAACCTTCTTGGAAATTTTCTTGAAGTTCTTGAAAGGTTCTTGACCCGTGTGAATTAGCCTAAGAACAAATCTGGAAAATCTTCCATTCGGTCAAGCATTGTGTTGTTCTTGTTCGTTCTAGTAAAAAAAAAAAACAAACAAAACAGAAAACAAGAGAGAAAGGAAAAAAAAGAAAGGAATCGGTTGGCAAAACAAACAAAGAGAAAAAAAAAAGAATAGCAACCGAATTGTGTGACTTGTTGGGAGAAAATCTGATCCGCGCACTCCTTCTTAGAGTTGGATTTGGAACTTTCTAAAAGTTGTTACAAGAAGGAAAAGGGTTTTCAAAAGGTTTCCAAAACTAACTTGTTTCCAAATTCAATTAGGAAACTAGTAATCAGCTTGGATAACTCTCATTTTTTTCACTAGACTAAGTCTATTCGAATTAGGAAACTAGGGTTTTGCTTGTTTCCTTTTCTATTCTTGCACTTTGTGAGTCCATCAGCATTAGGAAACACCCAAATCCGCCCACAACCGTGATCCAAAGTGTCCTTGTTCTTTGGTTACTCTTGTGCGAAAGATTGGTACACAATTCTAGGGTTTTGTGCGCCATTCCTCAAGCTACTCAAACCGGCAAGGTAAGAATTTTTGGTAAGATTATTAGAGTGAATTTGGAGTGAAACACGAGCGTGAGTGAAACACTTAGGAAGTGAAGTGAGGCTATATTTGTATTATTTTCTTGTTTGCTAATGCTTGGCAGGACAAACAAAAGAACATGGAGCAAGCCAATCCAACGGCCGACTATGCAATGATGTTCAATGCCATGAAATCCGAACTCAAGAGGATTAGTGAGCAACAAATGGAGGAAATGCATAACCGTTTCGATGAGCTCTCCAAGAGCTTCACTAAAGGATCTCATTCCAGGTCTCACAACCGACACTAAGGTGGTTCCAAAGGGTCGAATTATGGAGACTACTCGGCGAGTGATGAGGAAGAAAGAACCGAAAGGCCTAAGAAGGACAATTCTAAGGATGTACTTCGAGGACTTAAAATCAAAGTTCCTACCTTCCAAGGTAAGAATGACCCTGAGGCTTACTTGGAATGGGAAGGCCGAATCGAAATGGTCTTCGACTGCTATGATTATAGCGAGGAGCAAAAAGTAAAATTTGCGACCGTCGAGTTCACCGAATATGCACTAATTTGGTGGGATCAAATAAGGACTGGGAGGAGAAGGAATGGAGAACCGCAAGTCCGAACTTGGCGTGAACTCAAGGCAATGATGCGCAAGAGGTTTGCTCCAACCTATTACAACCGAGATCTCCACTCAAAACTGCAAACTCTCACTCAAGGCAACATGAGTATGGAGGATTATTACAAAGAGATCGAAATGACCATGATGAGGGCTAATATCCAAGAAGATAGTGAAGCGACAATGGCGAGGTTTCTTAGACGGTTAAACTCTGAACTTCAAGAGGCTTTAGAACTACAACACTACTTGGATATGAGCGACCTACTTGAACTGGCTATCAAGACCGAAAGGGGAAGGAAGCAACGGAGAGGTGGCCGAACCAACACCACCACGAACCCGCATCCTTGGAAAGGCAGTCAGCCAAGGAGAACTCTCCATGATGCTGGATTTTCGGCTACACCATCCACCACTAGTCGAAACCAAGGTAACTTCCCTCACCGAACTTTCAATTCTACCCCTAACAAGGTTGTTGATCCATCTAGGTCCACTTCCAAGCCCATTCAAGAAACTCCTAAGTCTAGGCGTAGGGACCTTAAGTGTTTCAAATGCCAGAGATTTGGACATATCCAATCTCAATGTCCGAATCAAAGGGTCATGCTTATAACTCACAATAGAGACGTCGTATCTGATGATGATGATTGTGAGGAGATGCAGGTTTTGACCAAGGAAGAAGGTGAGTTTGATTCAGCCGAGAAGGAGTGTTCACCAACCCAAGGTGAAATTGGATGCGTAGTCGCAAGAAGAGTGCTAACCGCGCGAGTTAAGGAAGATGAGCAATTGCAACGGGAGAACTTGTTTTACACTCGATGTAAAGTAAGTGACAAAGTGTGCAGTCTCATCATTGATGGTGGGAGTTGCACTAATGTCGCAAGCTTGCTAATGGTGGAGAGCTTAGGGCTGCCTACAACTAGACATCCGCACCCTTACCGACTACAATGGCTAAGTGAAGATGGTGAAGTACGTGTCTACAAGCAGATATGTCTTTCTTTCTTGATTGGCAACTATATTGATGAAGTTGTTTGCGATGTCGTCCCTATGCATGCTACTCATGTGATACTAGGAAGACCTTGGCAATTTGATAAGCACGTTACTTTTGATGGTAGGGCTAATAAGTATACTCTTTTGCACAATGGTGAAAGGATGGTCTTAACACCCCTCACACCTGCACAAGTGTACGAGGACCAACTTAAGTTGCAAAGAGAATGTGACTTAGACCGCCAAAAGAGAAAACACAAAGGGGTCGAATCTGGAAATTACTCAACATCGACTCTTGAGCATTCGGCCAAGGCTAATAATGTTGTTCCTAGTGTAACAAATGATCAAGCATTAGTTAAGTCACACACTAGGAAACAAAACATGATAATCAAGGTTAAAGATGTTAGGAAAGTTGTGCAATCTAATCAGCCTTTGTTACTTGTGATTTGCAAACATGTGCTTTTGAATGTTGATGAACTCGGTAAGGCATTGCCTTCGAGTGTAGTGGCTTTGCTACAGGAATTTGAGGATGTATTCCCTGACGAGGTCCCCGATGGCTTACCACCCATCTGAGGGATTGAGCATCAGATAGACCTTATTCCTGGAGCGCCCCTACCCAACAAACCAGTCTACCGAATGGGCCCGGAAGAAACTAAGGAGCTCCAAAGGCAAGTTGATGGCCTGCTAGGTAAGGGTTGGGTTAAAGAAAGTTTGAGTCTATGTATCGTCCCTGTTATTCTTGTTCCTAAGAAAGATGGTACTTGGTGCATGTGTACTGATTGTAGGGCTGTAAATGCTATAATTGTTAAATACCGTCACCCCATTCCTAGATTAGATGATATGCTAGATGAACTTGATGGTGCTATTATCTTCACAAAAATTGACTTAAGAAATGGCTATCATCAAATTAGGATGAAAGAGGGAGATGAGTGGAAAACAGCCTTTAAAACGAAACATGGTCTGTATGAGTGGTTGGTCATGCTTTTGGTTTGACTAACGCACCTAGTACTTTCATGAGACTAATGAACCATGTTTTAAGACACTTTCTAGGGAAATTTGTCATTGTTTACTTTGATGATATTCTGATTTATAACCGAAACATGCATGAACACATGGAGCATTTGAGATTGGTATTAGACACACTTCGAATGGCGAGCCTTTACGCTAACCTTAAGAAGTGTACTTTTTGTACTAATGAGCTTGTGTTTCTAGACTATGTTATTAGCTCGCAGGGCATCAAAGTAGACGAATCAAAAATCGAAGCCATCAAACAATGGCCGACACCCAAAGCAGTCGCGGACGTGCGAAGCATCCACGGCCTAGCTGGCTTTTACCGGCGTTTTGTCAAAAACTTCAGCTCCATTGCTGCACCATTGACCGCGATGATGAAGAAAAATGACAAGTTCCACTGAGGAGAAGCACAGGAAAATTCTTTCCTTGCTCTAAAGGACAAACTCACACACGCACCAGTTTTAGCATTACCTAACTTTAATAAAACTTTTGAAATCGAATGTGATGCTTCTGGTGTAGGAATTGGAACTGTGTTAATGCAAGACAAGAAGTCTTGTGCATTCTTTAATGAGAAATTGGGAGGTGCGGCATTGAACTACCCTACGTATGACAAGGAGTTGTATGCACTTATGAGAGTATTGGAGACATGGCAGCATTACCTCCGTCCAAGGGAATTTGTGATCCATACTGACCACGAATCCTTGAAATTCCTTAAGGGGTAGCCGAAATTGAGCAAAAGGCATGCCAAGTGGGTAAATTTCATTGACACCTTCGCCTATGTCATTAAGTATAAGACTGGTAAAACAAATGTTGTAGTTGATGCTTTATCTCGTAGACATTCCTTGCTAGTTTTCTTGATGCTAAGTTACTTGGCTTTGAGATGATCAAAGAGCTCTATGCATATGACATTGATTTTGGTGAAGCATATAAGTCGTGCATTAAGAGTCCGCATGGGAAAATACTTTTTGCATGAGCGATTTCTGTTTTATGTTGATAAGTTGTGTGTGCCTAATTCCTCCATTCGTGATTTATTGGTTCGAGAGGCACATAGTGGTGGTCTAATGGGACATTTTGGTATTGTTAAGACTTTAGCAATGTTGCAAGAACACTTTTATTGGCCACACATGCGTAGAGATGTTGAACGCATGGTTGGTAGATGTGCTACTTGCCATAAAGCTAAGTCTAAAACAAATCCATATGGCTTGTATACCCCATTGCCCAATTCCAAAATATCCTTGGGTGGACTTGTCTATGGATTTTGTTTTGGGACTGCCTAGATCTCCAAGGAGTAATGATTCCATCTAGGTTATAGTTGATCGATTTTCAAAGATGACTCATTTTATCCCTTGCCATAAAACTGATGATGCATCTCATATTGCTAACTTGTTTTTCAAAGAAATTGTGCGTTTGCATGGTATGCTACAAACAATTGTTAGTGATAGAGATGTTAAGTTCTTGAGTTACTTTTGGAAGATTTTGTGGTCTAAACTTGGCACTAAATTGTTATTTTCAACCGCTAGTCATCCCCAAAGTGACGGACAAACTGAGGTTGTCAATCGCACTCTTGGGACTTTGTTAAGGGCCTTAATTAAGAAAAATCTAGCATTTGATTTCACTAGCACGTGTTCAAGTGGTTGATTTCATTAGCACCTCTTGTATCAGCTCCAATGAATCAACCTCTTGTGTAACTTGAACATGAATCATTGGATCTCATGTTCATATCATCAGCCTTAAGTAAATGAAATTTTCATGGACTTGAATGTGACTCTGGATCTTCTTGTTCTCATCAAGAAATCAGAAATTTCTCAAGTATTTTAATGACTTATCCAACAATGCACAAGAAAGTGACGTAGATGAAATTGGTACACTTGAGTTGAGATTTGAACACAACAAGGACTAATTTGAAAGACTCAAAAGTGCTGAAACCCGAACAAATTGGTACTAATTTGGTTCATGGAGAATGGAACTCGAAGACCCTAACAAAATTTGGTGACACCCGAACATATTTGATGCTAATTATGCTAATTTATGCCAAAAACCTGATTTGATTTGGTACTTAATTCAGCCAAGAAAGACACAATATAAGGAGGACTCGATTTAGGAAACCTAGGACTCAAATTAGGAAACTAGTTGACTCTTTTTAAATCGAGACTGATTTGGACTATTTTTGGACTACTTATACTCAAATAAAACTAGAAATTTGACTCAAAACTTGACAAAGTGTGGCTGGACAGATTACAAATGAAATTTTGAACCACAAACGACTCGGCAAAATTTTTTTGGACCCTAGAAATACTCTACCCGATGGTATTTGATGGCTGGAATTTAGAAGCTTGATTCGAATGACCTTTGGATTCACTTTAGGAAAGTAAGATGTTGTTTTTAGGAGCTTTCCTAAGTGTATTTTTGAATTTTTACGGCTGAAAATATAAACCAAGTTCAACAAGGTGATACAAACCCACCACGAATGGATTGAACTCATATCGCACACAACCCCAGATCTAGACGAAGAATCAAGTTGAAGTTACGAAAATTCTTGATCATTCTAACCTGCATAGTTGTGAACCTATTGAACTTAATCTCGACCCACAACTAAATGGAATAGCGAACCAAGAGCGCTGGTAGATGACTCCACAACCAATTGTGATTTATTGGTTGATAAGTCGCGAACACTCAAGAAGAATTCTCAAGTATTTAAGTGAACACAAGAGTTTTGGGCTGAAAAATTCATTATTACGAAGCTACAAATAGCGTGACTAAAGGTTGTATTTATTGCCTTTTACAGGACACAAGAAAACCTATTCAAACTTGGAAACAACTTAGGAGTTTCCTAAACCCTAACTCAACTAGAATAGGAAACTAACTAATTCAAATTGGCTCAATAATGGTCCACATGACCTTGCCTTTATTCCTTAACTAACGACTCAACTTAACACTTAAATTAACTCTTAACTATTGACTAAGAATGCTGGAAATTAACTAAACAAAGAAACAACATGAATTAAGCTTAAACAACTTCAAATCCTCAATGAACTTGATCACTTGCTTCACGTGAAACTTGAGCATGCGAAATCTTCATGGACTAGAGTAGAGGGGGATCCAGATCATATCATTGATTTCCCTTGAAAAGAGGGAATTTTCAATTTTACACCTTTGATAGTCTCATCCCCATGTGTAGATTTATGGTGTGCTTCCCTAGGTCCTCATTCATCCTCACTGAACTCCCATTCGAATTTCGGGAGTGACATGTGTATGCACTCGCACTCGTGTTTCACTCAAGTGTTAAGTCACTCTAATAAGCTCACCAAGCAAGTCTCTTGGTCGTTGATCTCCTTACTTGAAGAAATCAGAAATTTCTCAAGTAATTCAATGACTTATCCAACAAGGCACAAGGAAGTGTCGTATATAAATATGGTTCACTTGACACAAAGGGCTGATTTATGAATTTATGATGCAGAAACAAGGCTAGAAAATTTCCAAAATTTTTGCACAAGGATGAACCCTACTTTGACTCGATGAAATCCTACGCGACAAGGTGGAAATCCGAACTGATAATGGTTTATTGTGTGGATTTTGGACCAGATTGGACTCACAATGACACTTGAAATATTGCTGGAAATTGACACTTGAAATATTGCTGGAAATTGACACTAGAAAACGTAATTTGACTTGGACAAGAATGATACAAAATTTGGAAAGTACTTGACTTGGACAAGGAAGACTCAAATTAGGAAAACTAGTGACTCTTAAAGTCCAAGACTGATTTGGACTTGTTTTGGACTAACAAGACTCGACTATAAACTGGAAATAAGACTCAAAAACAAGTTATTTATGGTTGGACAAATTAGGTTTAGAGATGGAGCAACAAGACTCAATTCGACGGAATCTTTGGAAACCTAGAACGACACTCTACACTACGTGTATGTTGCTAGAATTTGAAAGCTTTGGTTCGTTGGTTCTTGGACTGATTTTTGGAAATCAAGATATTGATTTTAAGGAGCTTTCCTAAGGGTATTCAACGGCTAACACAAACCAAATGGGACAAGGAATATGTGACCAGAATTGGTAACAAATCCAAGTCAACTTTGGTTTCCAAGTCAAATTGTCTTCTTGTTTCCAAGGCTCAAGCTATGATCCGTTTGTCTTTCTTGCTTTCTTCTTTTTTTTTCATCATGGATCAGATTCTTTTCTTTCTTTCTTTTTCGTGTTTCAATTCGGCTCACCAGCTCAAGAAATAAGATCAAGAACAACTGCAATTCACAAGTCCAAGAATGTGAACTAGTGTTTCCAAGAACTTCAAGAATTGGAAACTTTGATTCAAGTTTTTTTCAAGAAACCCTTTTATGTGTTTCAAGAACCCCAAGATTTCCAAGAAAGTTCAAGAAATTCAAGATTCTTGGTCTAGAAAATCAAGAACTACTAGTACTTTCGGGGACTAGTGATCAATGGCATCAAGTGAAGGTCTGATACGAACATGTGATCAATGGCATCAAATTCTAAAGATGATTCAAGATAAAAGAGTGGTTGATCCATTGAAACTCAACAAATCCGGATCCCTTCCTTGGTTTGGAGTAGTTTTCCATAGTTTGTCATTATTTTAACTTATAACTATTATGTGTCGTTTGCTTGAAAAATTTCGGCCATGTGTGTTTCGCTATTTCCAGCAAATAGTAGGTGATTAATTAGTTAATGTTGAATTGTTAGTTTCATACAATAAAGGCTAAGGTCATGTTGACCATAGTTATACCAATTTGAGTTAGTTAGTTTCCTATTCTAGTCGAGTTAGAGTTTTTGGAAAGTAGTTAATTATTTTCAAGTTGGTTTAGGCCTTTGAGTCTTGTAAAAGGCTATAAATAAGCCTCAAGTGTCAACGTTCTTGATAGCAAGTCAGATGATGAATAAAATAAAAGGCTATAAATAAGCATCAAGTGTCAACGTTCTTGATAGTCAAGTCAGATGATGAATAAAATTTGAGAGTTTTCTCTTTCTTGTTCCTTAGGAACGTTCCTTGATACAAAGTGAGTCGTGTCTCCTTTGTTCAAGTTTTGGCTTATCAATTCAATACCATGTTGAATTGTGGCGCCATTCTACCAATAAGTCTTGGTTCGCTAATTTGTTAAATTGTGGGTCACAATTAAATTCAAGGTTCATAATTTCGGGGGTTAGATGGGTCGAGATTTTTCCATCAACTTTTGTTCTATAACCTGATCAAGATAGATCCTTCCGCTGTTTGTGTAATTTGTTTCTTCAAGAGCAGGAGTTTGGAGATTCGAGTTCGTATCAGTTGGTATCAGAGTTTCAACTCTTGATCTAGGTTAATATCTTTTTCTTTTCTTATTTTTCCTTTTGTTCTTCTAACCAAACCTTACCCAATTCAAAAAAAAAGTTTGTTCATCG
Source organism: Coffea humblotiana (assembly GCA_023065735.1). Classification (NCBI taxonomy): domain Eukaryota; kingdom Viridiplantae; phylum Streptophyta; class Magnoliopsida; order Gentianales; family Rubiaceae; genus Coffea; species Coffea humblotiana. Next base: position 127,556 of record JACYVW010000015.1, on the reverse strand, counting down.
TTCTAGGGTTTGAATTTCGTGTGATCATCTTTGTTATCGTTTGTTCAATTCTTGTTTCTTGTGGAATCATCTTTGTTTGTGTTTTATTGAGTCAAAAAAAAAATTGGTACTGTAACATCGTACTATTCATCGGATACTATAGCATCGTACTATTTCATCGAGTATTGTAGCATCGTTACTGTAGCCATACTGTTCATCGTTGCTGTAGTAGTTACTATTCATCAAAAAAAATTTCCCATACCTTGTTTGTCTCTTGTTGTTCTTGAGTCTTGTGATTGGTTGGGTGATTTCTTGATATTCTTGAATCATACAAAAACGGTTTCTTGAAAGTCTTGAATAAAAAATTTTCAATTCTTGGAATTCTTGAAACCCTAGTTCATCTTCTTGGTTATTTGCTGCTGATTTTTGTCTCTTGAAGTGACAAGTTGAATTGAAAAAAAAAAAGAAAAAAAGAATCTGATTGATCCGTGAAAAAAAAGAAGAAAAAAACAAGTTCTTGAATTGGATCATAAGCCATCAAGAAAACTGCATTGTGTTTTGGAAACCAATTGTGACTTGGATTCATTTCCAAATCTGGACATAGAATCCTTGTTGGATATGGTTTATATTTTCCAACTGCAAAAATACAAAAATACACTTAGGAAAGCTCCTAAAAACAACATCTTACTTTCCTAAAGTGAATCCAAAGGTCATTCGAATCAAGTTTCTAAATTCCAGCCATCAAATACTATCGGGTAGAGTATTTCTAGGATCCAAAAAAAATTCTGCCGAGTCATTTGTTGTTCAAATTTTCATTTGTAATCTATCCAGCCACACTTTGTCATGTTTTGAGTCAATTTTTCCAATTTTATATGAGTATAAATAGTCCAAAAATAGTCCAAATCAATCAAGTTTACAAAGAGTCAACTAGTTTCCTAATTTGAGTCCTAGGTTTCCTAAATCGAGTCCTCCTTGTATTGTGTCTTTCTTGGCTGAATTTGTGACGACCCCACTTCTCCTTAGAGCGAAACCCTAGGGTTTCGGCGAGCCGCCTGCCTAACTCTCGCCAGGACTCGATACAAGTCAAGATTATAACTTAGAACTAAACAACCAATAAGAAACTAATATAAAGAAAAATCATTTCCTTCGATAGTCATCCAATTCTACATCATAATATTTCCAAAAGTTACATCAAATTTCCCTAAAAATACGACCATCAAAAGTTGACTATATCATTTACATCCACAATTGGACCAAAAGACAATCAAAGCCAGCTTCTCAAAAATCTTTCCACTTCAAGTTCCTGCTAAGGAAAACAAACTTAAGGGGGTGAGCTAACGCTCAGTGAGGCCAAGAAAAGTAGGCAGCAAACAGGTACATCTAGCAATAATAACATATAAATAAAAGGCAACCCAAAATATTCATGTAAAATCACAAAAGGAATTAAAAACACAATCAATGAAGGATACGGGAGCTCTCAGGAGCTAAATCCACACTGCTTCATCGATAATCTTGATCCATCATTTTCAAGTTGACACTCCGTCAACCGAGCAAGTAACAAGTCCGTAGAACCCCACTTTTCACCAATTTTCGTCCACCGTTACACCCCCTAACCGGGCCCGAACGTCAAAAGTTTTGATTTACTCGAGTATATCAAGGCAAGTAGTGTATGAGCCCAAGGTTCACCAAACTCCTCAACCAAGCCCTTGCTGGCTTGAGTTGAATGGCTAGCCATTGGGTTTGGGCGTCCCCACGAGTATGAGTGGTCGATGAGATTGCTTTCAAATCGACACCAAGTCAAACACAGGTATAATTGTCAAGTACAAGCAGATCAATTATCAAGTCAAGTAAAAGAGAACGAGTGCGATAAAGTACACACTCGTCTCGACAAGTCCAATTCTCATATTCAACAAGAAGTAGTTCAAGTATTATGCAACAAGTCATGGTATTATGCAACAAGTCATGCACTTGACACTCACCAATTTCAAAAGCAAGTGAGCAAGAAATTCCTTTAAAGTTCCTCGCCGGAATTCCTTTCGAATCCCTCTTGAGTACCTGAAGAAATATTAACCAACCATCACTCACGGATACCCTAGGTCATCGAGCATACAAAGAAGAAAGTTCGTTTGCCTAGAATTAGGATAATGCATCAAAAAGGGTTTATTTCATTGAAAACCGAGATTCACAAATGAAGGTTTAAGGTCACAAGTTCGAGTCAAGTTAAAGGCGCTTTTCTCGCTAAATCATTGAAATAATGCTCAAAGAGAACTCAAAAGTTGTTTTTGATTCATGTCATGGTAAGTAAATCTCAATTCCAAAAGAAAGTACCATAGTTACTTTTGACACGAAAATCGAGAAAAAGGTAGATGGTTTTCATTCCTCAAAACTTCTAATCTCATGTCCGAACTTTAAAATATAAAGAGCGTTCACATTTTCAAACTAATGGAGTCAAAACTCGTCCAAAACTCTACTCATTTCATCGTAAATGTCAAAGCCAAAGGTTCCAAGTTTTGAGTAGAAAACTAGTTAAAATTCTCCAAGATTTGCTCTACTTAAAACGCTCCACTTTTAAAGTTAAATGTCATGGAAATCAAGGGTATAAGCCTAGGGACTGAAATCCATAACTCAAGTATAAAAAGAGTGCCATTAACCAAGGGAGTTAAACAACCAAGTAAACACATTAAGAGAGGTTTAATCCTTTAGAAACCAAGATTTAAAATGAAGGCTTAAAGCTCAAAAGAACCTTGTATCCGACCATGAAATTAAACTTAAAACAGGCCAACAATCACAAAGGAAGGTTGGTAGTGCTTAAAAGAGTACTTTGTATGAAACCAGAAATTTCCAGTTTAGTGTGACACTATTTGGAAAAATCATATCTCAAGTTCCGTAAGTCCAAAAATTGGAAAACTTTATACCGTTGGAAACTAGACTCAAAGCACTAAAACTCTCTAGAAGACACTTTTCTCAGACTCCAATCCAAAATCACTCAAATTTTAGCTCAAAGTCACTGTTCTAGACAGGACAGGGCAAAACAGGCTTGCAATTTCAGTAAAGTTTGGAAATTCAGAAAATTTCGTAGGAATGGAATCAACCCTTAAAATTTATACTTCTAATAGAGTTCCAAATCTAGTTTCAAATGCAACAAACGGAACCCAATTCGGACTTTTCTACATCAAGATACAATGGTTTTAAGAAAGCTGAATTTTGGAACCTGTTACACGAAATTTCCAGTTTTGAAGGCTTGACAGAGTTTCAAAATCTGATCATAACTAGAGTTACACAACTCAAAATTTAGTGTGGTTTGTGGCGTTGAAAACTAGATTCAAAATTCTGCAAATCACTAGAAGGAACTATCTGAAAATTCATTTTTCAAGATAGGTAAAATTGAGCTACAAACTGCAGCTAGGACTGTTTCTCGGATGAAAACAGTGAAGAAATTCAGTCATCTTTGCCGGTTCACTACGGCTCATAGGAAACGAATTTGGAGGTGATTTTATACCAACGGAAAGCTCTCGGAGTCTAGTTTCGGATGCCATAAACGGCACTCAATTTCAACTCCCAAAAAAAAGTTATGACCCAAAATGTGAACACTGGTCGGTGCTCCTGGTCAGAAAATTTCCAGATTTCTTCCTCACTTAAACCCTACTTTAACTCAACCAATTGTAAAGCTTTTTGGGAGATTTTTAACACACATAAACACCATCATATAACAAACATTATAGCACCAAAATAACATTAAATTTCGAAATTAACATGAGGGTTTCATCAAGCCAAATTTCGGACAGCAAGCATCCTTCATCTTCTAGTTTTCTTTTCTAACTTTCCAACTAAAACTAAGCCATATCTTCTAAAAATAAGCATCAAACAAGCAAGTAAACATACAAAATCCTCAAGGCCTCTACCTATAAAGTCAAGGTTCTTGTGAACCCATCAACAACCCAACAACTAACTAGCTAGACTAACTAATCTAACCATAAGTTGAAGGAAAAGATGAGAGCTTTAGAAGTTTTACCTTTCTTCCAAGAATGAAGAACAACCACTAGTATAAACTCTTGAATCACCAAAGTTTCTACCTTGTTCAAGTCACCTTCCTAGCTTGTATGAAGAACCAAGGAAAGAAGCAAGTGTGGAGAGTTTTCTTGGAGCAACAATGGAAGAAGCTAGCTGAAATTTTTGGGGAGGAAATGGGGGAGGGGAGTCGGCCAAGGTAAGGAGAAGAAGAGAAGGGTTTTGGGTGGTAGTTGGTGATTTGATTGAGTGACAAGAAGAACGACATAAAGGTGTTCTTGGCCCAAAAGTCAACAATCGTTTAGTGAGCAATTAGTACTCCTAATTGAGCTTAATTTAACTCACTCACCTCTAATCTCTTAGTTAAATTTTCTTAGTCTACTATTGATCATCCTTAATTCTCCAAGATTAATGTACTCTCGGTCCGAAATTGCCTCGAAAAACGTGCATTCGCTATTTCTCGCTAAACAAGCCGCAGAAAAATTAAATTCGCTAACGAAACGTTTTAAAAATATAAATGAGACATTGTTCCATGCAAATGGATTTAAAATGGATGAAATAAATTATTCGGAGTAAACGGGTAAATAAATAATTAAATAAGTCAGTAAATAAAAATAAAAGTAAGTAAAATAAAAATTCGGGTCCTCACAGAATTAAGCACCAAATCAAATAAGGTTTTTGGTGTCTATTTCCAGCAATAAGTCAAGTGTAAATTGTGTCTTAAATCTGGTCCAAAATCCGCACAAACTAGTATCAAATCTGTTCGGGTTTCACCAAATTTTGTTAGGGTCTTCGAGTTCCATTCTCCATGAACCAAACTTGGGAATTTCCAGCCTTGTTTCAGCACTTTTGAGTCATTCAAATCAGTCCCTTGTTGTGTTTCAAATCTCAACTCAAGTGTATCAATTTCATTTACGTCACTTTCTTGTGCATTATTGGATAAGTCATTGAACTACTTGAGAAATTTTTATTTCTTCAATTAAGGAGATCAATGACCAAGAGAGTTGCTTGGTGAGCCTATTAGAGTGAATTAAATACTTGAATGAAACACGAGTGTGAGTGCATATACGTGAGGATGTGTTGTGAGGGAAACTTTCTTTTATTTTTTTGCTAACCATTTTTTGCAGGTCAAAGATGAATACCAAAGGTAGTTCGCACCACTTTGATCCTATACATATGTTGAAAATCCATATTGGGGGAAGTTGAAAAGAAGTTAAACAAATCAGCCCAATTCATACATAAAAGGTTTGATAGAATCGAGAATGAATCTATCAAGAGGGGGGGTCCATGCAATCTAACCGTGATAATGTGTCAAACCATGAGTTTCAAACCCTCAAGGAGGAGATGGATCGTGATCGTGCACTAAGTGCTTATGAGAAATATAAAAGCACTTGTGATGACCATAAAGAGAACCAAATGAGGATATACCAAACATCTAAAAGAAGCTCATCCTCAACTAAATCAGCTTGTACCTTTGAGGAGTTTCATGACCATAATCGCAATAGATTGACATATGGTGAATCAAAGAGGAAAAGACTGCTCAAAAGGGAAAAAGAGCCTACTACATCAATTTCTTCCAAGTCTAAGTATACCAATACATCATCCATGGATGAAGTATGTGGTAGTATATGGGATACTTACCAATGCTTTGCTTCAAGAAAAAACAAAAGAAAAAAAAGTTGAAATGACCAAATTTGAGGAACTTTTAATTGAAGCTGCCAAGCGGAAAGATGAAATTGAGTGTGCGGTAGAACTTGAGAATATACTTGAGGTAAAAACCGAGGGCAATGAGTTAGAAAAGGACGTGAAAAATTCTGATGAGATGAGTGCAAAATCAAGTGAGCTAATTTTGAGTGAGAATGTGAGAGCTTATTGTTTTCCTAACAAACTTATCTTTGTTTTGTTTAGTGTTTCTTCTTTTGCACAAATTAAATGAAGTCAAGTGGAGTTAGTCATGCCAATGTTCCATTCCAAAGTCACTTGTACAATTCACTGGTTTCCATGGAGTTTGTCTTTTAGGAGTTAAATCTATTTGGTGTCGATTCATAGAACAATTCCAATTCAAATCTGTTCACACCCATGGAGAATTAATTCAAATTCATCATAAAGGGAGAATTCCAGATTTTGATTGTCATTTGCTAACTTTGGGTTATTCATCATCTTTACCTTATTTTGAGCATAATTTCAATCCTAACTCTTGTATTTTTTAATGCAGCTTTTGAAGGAAAGTGTAAAGAGTCAGCAATGAACTCTCAAGTTGAATCGATTGGTGGGAGGAATAATGAAGTGTCAAAGGGAGTTTTTGCAATTTAACTCTTGTTCTACACCTTCTTACCACTTAACTAATAATGTTCCATTGCTTATATATCCAATTTTTGTTCAAATCAAGTTGAGATTTATTTGTTTTTATAGGTTGTAAACCTATCCAAAATTTTTCAGCAATTGATTAAAGAAGTCCAACCAGATTTTATGCTTTGTTCCAACAGAATGTTGTGACCTTTCATGCTTATTCCAACATCCAAAAGCTAGTTGCCAAGAGTTCAGTTGGTCAACTTCAACTTGTGCTAGTTCGTGTGCTTCTCATGAAGTGGAATTCAAATTGTTTGCTGCCTCGTATGTTCGAAGATGTGAACTTGTATGTCAAGCAAGATGCACAAGCTGTTCTTACTTGTTGATTCATGCTTCTAAGGATGTATAACAAGTTGCTTTCAGTTTTATTCGTCCTAGTAGATGTAAATGAGGTTGTTTGTGATGATGATTTAAGAGCAAAGTGGCGTTTCCATCAGATTCGTGCGCATTGGTACATATCATGATTGAAGTTTTTGCTTGTGAGTTTCTTGCAATTGCATAAACGCCATGCAACATGGCATGCTCGCCTAAATGTGTTGCCCGAAGTGCTGCATTTTCTCCAATCTGTCGATTTGTGGATATATCGCTTTCAAGAGGAGGGGAATGATACAAACATGTGATTATGGCGTCAAATTCTAAAGATGATTCAAGATAAAAGAGTGGCCTGATCCATTAAAACTCAACAAATCCGGATCCCTTCTTTGGTTTAGAATAGTTTTTCATAGTTTGTCATTATTTTAGCTTATAACTATTATGTGTCGTTTGATTGAAAAATTCAGTCATGTGTGTTTGTTATTTCTAGCAAATAATAGGTGGTTTAATTAGTTGATTAAATTGTTAGTTTGGTTGAATAAAGAGTAAAAAACAATATACAAAAAATCTAATATACAGAAAAGCCCCTCGTGATTTCAAAACGTACAACACGAAACCTCATGCTTTGAACTAAATTTGCAAAGGTAAGGGAATCCGTTAAACTTAACGGAAATGGATGAAATGACAAAAATACCCTGATATAATTAAACAAAAGACAGCTCAATAAAATCATTTGTTTTATTCTCTAAAGAAAGAAAATTGAAAACTAAGGGGTAGAACAGGTATATTTGTTAAAAATTAGGTATAAATTTTTTTTAAGTTCCAATAAGTCATTTTCGTTAAGTTTAATGGAATCCGTCACCTTTACAATTTAGTTCAAAGTATGAGGTGTCATGTTATATGTTCTGAAACCACGGGGGATTTCTATATATTAGATTTACCACAGGGGAATTTTTTTGTTTTTTACCCTTGAATAAATGACTAAAGGTCATGTGGACCATTATTGAACCAATTGAGTTAGTTAGTTTCCTATTCTAGTCGAGTTAGGGTCAGGAAAGTAATTAAATTGTTTCCGAGTTTGAGTGGGTTTTTTGAATCTTGTAAAAAGCTATAAATAAGCCTCAAGTGTCAATATTTTTTATGGTCAAGACATGATGAATTAAAGAAAAATTCCAACAAAACACTTTGGGTGTGTTTGGATTAAGAAGATTTGAAATAAAATAATTTGTTTCACAAATTCCAATCACTTTTTTATTTTTCCAATCACCGTTTTATCTTACATATATTATATCACAAAAAGTGCTACAGTAATTATCTCAAATAAATCATCCAAATAAACTCCTATCCAAAACAAACTCTTTGTGTTTAGCAAGTCTCTTGTCTAAGAGATCTTTTCTTCATTATTTGAGAGGATTCTTAAATTTTCAATCGACTTATCAATTCAAAATCACGTTGAATTGTGACATCATTCTACCCTTCTAATTAATCTCGAGCGGTCTTTGATCGTTTAGAATCCATCTTTTTGTATCCATAACCTGATCAAAATAGATCATTCTACTACCTGTGCAATTTGTTCCTTCAAGAGCGAGAGTTTGGGGATTCGAATTCGCATCATTTCATCCGCCCTCATTGCTTTAACGATATCCTAACTATTTCACATTAGTTTAAATCACAGGGTTGGATGTATGTTTGAAATTATAGAGGACTTTTTTGTGAGTTGACTTGACTACTTGGGCTTTTCTATATTTTTCCCTTAAAAAGAAAAGCGCAAGCGTGCACAAGAATCCCTAATCTGCCCATTTTCCCTCCGTACTAAAAAAGCGTCCCTTTCTCTCTTTTGTACTCCGGTTTTTTTCTTTTTGGATCTGGGAATTGGAGAGAATGGCAGCAGCATCGGGAAACGAGAACAAGGCACCTGAAGTATTAGCGTGGGAACCCAAGATACCTCGGCTTCCAATTCCAGATACAGCTTCAACTTCTTCGTCCAGAAATCGCCATAACCACCATCGCCATTCGGGGGCCAAAAACTAGCACAGGCTCTTTCTCCTTTACCTCCCAACAGGACAACCTCATAGATGGGCTCTATGTTCCGCCTAACGACCCCAAAAAGCTCAATAAATTGCTCAGGAAACAACTCCAACAAACTGCTGGCAAGCATTGGTAACCCCCATCCCCATCAGTCCATTACCCTCTTCTTTCTGTTCTTTTAACTCCTGTATGACTAAATCGTATTGGTACGTATTTATTTGTTTTGTGAATATCTCAATTTTGAACAATTAGGATTTTACCCAGAGTGAGCGTCACTTCCTACTGCTATTATTGTTATTTTTATCGGTATTGGTTTGTGTGACTGAGTTGGTGATTTTGATTCCTGAATTAGGTTTGACATGCCTGCTCCAACTCTCACTCCCGAGTTAAAGAAAGACCTCCACTTCTTGAAGGTACTTTCACCCTTTGCCTCCTTCCCTTCCTTTCTAATTATCCTTCCTGCTTTTTCTTTTACTCGTAAATTAGAAAGTTTTATTTTTTCCCACTCGTAAATGAGAAAGAAAGAGGAAAAGCAAGGAATCCCAATAAGAGGAAAAGCAAGGCATCCCAATTCCCACCCCATCTTCCAAGTTCCAACTCCATCCATTTTCTCTCTATCTTCAGGTGCAACTACCAATTTTTTGTTGCTTTCCTACAAACTCATACAACTACATCCTAGCAGCAGTTTTTTTCTTCTACCATGGACCCAAAAAAAAAAAAAAGTTCCTCCTTTTGGCTCCTGTCGGATACCTGACCTAAAGGGAGAAGAACATGTCTTTGCTTCAATCTTTTTTACATCTCATTAGTGCAAGTGTCAACATCTACCAACATGAAAAGTTGTTCGCTCTTAGTTTTAGGTTCATAAAAAAACTTTGGTCTCTTGACATCGTCTTCCCAGCTTCTTCTTCCTCTTCTCTTGCTTCTTCGCCCTTCATTCAACACCTTGTTCTCCTTCCACTTTACTCTTTCACAAATAAATGGCACAACGCAGACGAAGACCTATATTGATGTTTAATATTCCAAAATGAGATCCTGTCTTTCACGAAAGAACAGTGAAATCACGGAGCATCACTGCTGCATCTTGTTTTGTTGTCTGAACATATGACAACATCTTGATTTTGACCTAATGCATTTGAAAACTGTCAGCTAATTCTCATATTGTTCTTAAGTCAGTGTGTCTAAAATCTCTTTCCTGTTATCTTCTTTGTCTACTTCTGCTAATGGTTTTATTGTTTTTATTGACTCTGCAAACAGCTGCAAGTGGATTTAATGTTTCAGAGGAATGTTAAAACGCTTCTTTTTCCCCTGGTAATTATATTGAAATGGGTGTAAAAGGCTACTTGTTTGTGGTTTCAGTTAAGGAGTGCCATGGATCCCAAGAGACACTACAAGAAGGGTGACTCAAGATCAAAAACTCTGCCCAAATATTTTCAGGCATGTCTATAATGTGGCGCGTTCATCTTTTCCTTACTGCACATACCTTACTGCACATTTGCATACACTGTCCAACTACCTTGTCATTGTTTTTTCATCTTGGATTATATTAAAGGTGTATTATAGGATATTCTATCGACTATAGTGTGGATATGCGGTCTAATAGTATAGATATCTGTACCTCCTGGTCCTGGACGCCCTATAATTGTACTAGTACTTGTCAAGGAATATCTATAATTGAGCCCATCCTATATTTGATCAGGCGGGGACTGTAATAGAGTCTGCTTCAGAATTCTACGCAGGTAGACTTACCAAGAAGGAGAGGAAGGCTACCCTTGCTGATGAGCTACTCTCTGATTCTAACCTTGCACAGTACAGGTATGGGAAGGAATAAACACTATCTATGCCATTACACATCATACTTTCTTGTCTGGATTATTATTGTTGGTAACACTCGTACGCTAAATCTACACTGGCCACTGTCCTTGGGCACTGTTGCTGCTAACCAAGGAACGTCTGTAGTGGTTTTGTTTTGAATGATTAAGAGACCAAGAGACTAGTTATTTCATAAATGCCCACCTAAGTTCTGCCAGACCAGTTGCCATCCTCCTTTTGTTTCGGTCTTTTATGGCGATTTTTCTATTCTTTTTAACCTGACAACATTTTGCAGGAAGCGCAAGGTTCAAGAGATTGAAGAGCAAAATCGACCTGCTGGGTTTGACAAGTGGAAAATAAGAGGACGGAAGTCCATGAAGCGTGCTAAGCAAAGAAGGCATTGATTGAGTTTTTATTCATCTAGAAAGTGAAGAACTATTCAGCTGCTGTCATTTATGTGGAAAGGAAGAGAAAACAAACTTGTACGAAATTTTGATAGATTATATTGCTACATCCCTTGTAGAATTCGCATTGGTTTTGGCCGACTGATGAGATACAAAGTGTCATATTTTCATGCCTAGCTTATTTCGGTATTTGCCAATCCAGTTACGGGTTTCTTTCTGGGCTCAGATATTATGTTGATTCATCATTATGTGCATTCATGGGAAGTGAGACTCAGGATTCAACATTGAGTAGACTTAATTCTCAAGATGAGTTGTTCACTTTTTAAAGAAAACCACGACCTCAACGGATATATGATAGATGAGGCTTAATTCTTGCTACACTCTTTGCCCTTGGTGGGTTTGGTTTGGTTTGGTTTTGTTTTGTTTTGTTTTGTCAGTTATAGAGCCTCCTCGTTCCTTAGCTCCATCTCATCATCATCGCCGTTTCTGTTTTCCTTCTCACCAATCGCCCACCGCCACCGCCACCGCCTCTCCTACTTCTTGTCTCGTGAGTAGTGAGTAATGGTAGAGTACGTCCTCTCCGTTCTTCCTCCCCTACCTACTGCTATTTATTTATTTATCTTACTTCTCAATACTCTCACTCTGCCGGCTGCATGTTTAATTTTGCCAACTTCCTTCATTCTTTCTTCGGAGTAGGAGGAGGAGGAGGATGACGTCTCTCTCTGTCTCCCCAATTGTTTGATGAAATTAGGGGAGCCCCCCATTCCCCCTGGGGGCCTCTTCTTTCTTTGTTTCGTTTATATCAGAAATTGTTTGTTGGGAGGGTTGGGGAAACCCCCCCAAAAAAAAAAAAGGTTGTTTGGGTTGGTTGGGAGAAAGTACTGGGATCCCTGGGGCTTCGGAGGCATATTAATCATGGCGGCCAAGAAGCTTCCAGGAGACGGTGTCAAAGGGGGTGCTTGAAGAAGTTCATAGAAATGGTTGAATGAAGCAAACCGAGAGTCAGTCTTAGGTACATGACGGAATTCGGCTCCCGACTCACCCCCCGTAACCTCCTCCTTTCTGTTCAATTAATTCCTCCACGACGACCTCCCCATTAGGATTGCCAGAAGGGCTCTTGAGCTCCGGCCTTCCCCTATGGCTTATCCTCTAAACCTGCCGTTCTCAAAGTAGGTACCCTTTCCCTTTCCTTTTATGCCTCATCTTTTCTTTTTCTACAGCATATATTCAAGCCTGGATGGTTACGTGATAGAATGTATATCAACCAGTTAACTTAGCACTTATCTTCCCTATGGTGATGCTGCTCAATAAGGACTGTAGGACAAGTAGAGCTGCTACCAGATGTTTCTTTTTTTCGAACTATTCACTCGATAGACTGATTATCAGTCTTGACTTCAGTCTGAATGTGAACAAACCCAACACCAAAAAATAAAAAAAGGGTGTATCCATTTTATCCCTAATGACACGAGGCAAGTTTAGATTCTTTAACGCTTCATACTCAAGTTTGACAACTGAAACTTTAAAATGAAAAATTAGCAATTAGACAGAGATTTTCATTCTATAGAAATTTCACAAGAATCAGTTCCCTTTTTTAATTTTATAAACTAACAAACAGGGGTGCAGCAGAAGGATCTTAATGAAACATGTAGTCCTAAAATTAGATTTCAACAATGGAAACAAGGTTAGGAGAAAGTTGGAGGATATAAGGCTAACAAATATAGTATCAAATTCAACTCGAGCATAAAGATTAAGGTTTAATTGAATTTACGTTTAAATTCAAGACATTCAGATTCTACTTCACTCAATTCAATTCCAGCCCTAAGGCCAGCTATAACCAGCTATTTCCAGGCTACAAACTTATACATCTGAACAAGATAGCATATAAAGTGATACAAGACTTTCACCATCAATGAACTATGTCTAACGGCAAGCAATTACACTTTTCAGATGCAAGAGTTTCAGATATTCCACTTTTTATACATATTATATCAATTAGATTGTGCAAACTTAAAAAAAAAAAAACTTGATACTACTCTCCATTAGAAGTAGTAATAGTAAAATCTTTTACCCCCAAAAAAAAAGTTGTATATTCCCATCACCGTCCCCCTGCTGTTGCTACCGTTCAATTGTAGGAAAAACGATGGGAATTTGTTTGATATGACTATTGGCTCCAAGTACGGATGTATTGACTTCTTTCAAGCTCCTTTTTCCATTTCCTACTATACATAACAATACTATGACCAGGACAATCTTCCAAGGAAATATCGCAACCTGCAACTTACAAGAAACGCCATGTGCTATCAGGTTATGTCTTTACCTACTACACTTCTTTGATTATGAACCTAATGCCTTGCCTATTCCCCAAAAAAAATTAAAAGTAAGAAAGGAAATACATTTACCCCAACCTTACCCCACTATTGTTTCTTTGAGGCATTGAAGGAAAGATTTTGAAATGTGCTGTTAATTCTGTCTTATCGGATCATATTGCATCTCTGTAAGAATAAGAATTTAATGCCAGAGTAACAAGGAGCTACTACTAATGTGGCTTTGCAAGTAAGTCCTTGAATGTAGCTCAATTCCTTTGAACTGATATTGTTGCTCATAACTAGTCATTGTCATGGCATCATGATCTGAATTGGAAACATAATCAGGCTGGTGATCAATTTCCATTTGTCGACATAAGTTCCAAAACTCAGATCTTCCCCAAAATTATTCCGCTTTTAATAATGTCATTGTTTTTCCACCTTAGTTGTGAGATTGGTATCTGGATTCTTTTTGTGATCTTAGATCCTTTTTGGAGATAGAAGACAAGAACGATGAGCTTGAATTCACTCAAATGATCAAGATGATTAAGGTGAGGCACAACAATGTCGTTCCCACGATGCCTTTGGGCACCCAGCAGTTAAAGAATTATCTAAAGACAGGATCTGGATGAGATTCACCAGTTTCTAGACCGTTTTTATATGTTAAGAATTGGGATCCGCATGCTCATTAGTTAGCCGCGCATCCTAATTTTTACATGCCTACTCTGTCTCATTTGGCTGCTGCATGGCTAATTCTGGCAGCATTTGATGATCATTCTCTCTTCTATCTTTAACCACACTTATACTGAAATCGATTTTTTTTCTTTTGTTCCTAATATGTTTCAACTCAGGGCAGCACGTGGCTTTGCATGATCCCAATCCTCCTCCTGACTGTGTAGGATATATACATACAAAGATGTCTCCTGTGGAGGTTGCTTCATGCTTGACATGTCAGAGAGGATGCCTGCTGCATTTGTTTCCAGGAGTACAGCAGTGTTCCAGATATTAATATTTATGGGGATCCTAATTTTTCCTTTCTGTAAGTTGTTTGCTTCTGACTAATTAGCTCTTGATCATGTCTTTCACGTTTGCTGCTTGGATTTTTTTCCTTCTGCCAGATCCCTTTTTCCTATCTTCATGGTCTTCTTCCCTTTTATCTCAAAAGTCTGTATTATGGCAGTATGTTGCATTTTGTAGTACGAGTCGGAAATGTGATGTTTGAGGTCCTGTTTGTTTTGCACTCTTGATTGATGCCTTCTGCTTTTGGCTACAGTTACATACCTACACATCTGCATCTTTGTGGTCTTTGAGTTGGTTAAGAATTCTTTGCATGCTGTTCAAGAGCAGTTTATGGATTCCGATGAGGTTGCAGTGTTTGCACCCCCTATTGTATAATCGTCACTGAGGGAATAGAGGATGTTACCATTAAGGCATGTCCTTTTACATTTTCTTCTTCCTTTGTGTTTCAAAATAGTTCCATTTCCATCCATCATTGACCTTTTTTTTGACACACAGGTTTCTGATGAAGGGGGAGGAATTCCAAGAAGCGGCCTTGCTAAAAATTTTTACATATCTCTACGGTACTGCCAAGAATCCCCTTTGATGAGCGGGTGGACCTTGGAATTTTCAATACAACAACTATGGCTGGTTATGGATATGGACTTCCAATAAGCCGCTTGTACGCTCGGTATTTTGGTGGTGATTTACAGATTTATATCTATGGAGGGATACGGTGTGTAACTGTTAAATTCTTTTGCAACTGGTAAGCTCTTCAACTGGTTTTAAGTTTGCTGATTGCTGGTAGTCCTGCAGTTCTGCTTTAGGACTTTTGAGATTTACTCTGTAACGGCTTAAGCTGTTATGATGAAGGAATGTTTGATTAGACGATGTTAAGATTGTGAGAGTGCAGGGATATCAGCTGACCAAACACCCCTGTTGTCAGAATGCATTCAAGTCACTAAAAGATAGTATGGTTAAAGTTCCTGTCCTTTACAAGTTTAAGAAGGATAGGATGTTTACTGAAGAATGACACAGTTGTGTTTTGCATTACCAGTTTCTCTTATACAATATTGTGCTTCTTTTTGCTGTAAATTGCTATTTTACTCGCGTTATTTTTAAGTTCAAACTGTAGCTCTGATGTTCTGAATATTGGTGTTTTATTATCTCAGGGATGGATGCTTACCTTCACTTGTCTCAGCTTGGTGATTCGCAGGAGCCGTTGCCTTGAGTTTGGGACTATGATTAAAACTTTAAACTCCCATGCAGCTGCATAGCTTCATTAAATACAAGTTTGCAGCACAAGGAACATAGTGCTGTTTGTTCAGATGTACTTCAATTGTAATTCCGATACACTTACCATCAGACATAATTATCTCTAGGTGAATGAAGACAACTGAGATTCTTGCAATTTTACAGAAGCGCTCCATAGTTGAGTGCTAAATCTGATGCTAATCATTTATGAACTTAACAGGCTTTTGATGTAGTAGGTTTTGGCACTCCACAGACTCCATGTGTTGGAGCTCGTTGAATATTGTCCATGCCTCGCTCTTTTATTCTTTTGAGATAGGAACAATAATACGGTAGAGTTATTTTGATAATTATGCAAAACTGAATGTGTGTTTGGATTGAGATAATTTCAAAAAAAATAATTTACTTCACAAATTCTAATTACTTTTTTATTTTTCCAATCACCTTTTTATCTCACATATATCACATCACAAAAAATACTATAATAATTATCTCAAATAAATTATCCAAATAAATTCTTATCCAAACAAATTCCACGAGACAGACCTCTCTACCAGTATGTTTGATAACATAAAAAAAGGATAATTGCAGAAACCTCCCCTGAGGTTTCTAACACTTGCACTGATCTCCCCTATAGTTTTGAAAAATTGCATTGACCTCCCCTGAACTTACTCATCCTTTGCAAATTTAGTCCAAATGATAAAATATTGTTTTAGGAAGTGAAATTAGAATTTTGTATCAGATTTGTCCTTTGTGCTACATGTACAATGAATGACAAAGTACTACAAATCAATTAACAATTAATAAACTTTAAGGGGTGTAGTTTATGGGCAAATACGCATTACCTATTTAAAGTACCGGCTCTTTATGGATATTTTACTCTCAAACATTTAATTTATGATAAATATATCAATGTTTGTAAGTAAAATTAAAAAGTGTTACAGTAATATTCTTACAAAAAAGAAATCGATAGGTTATTTATTTAATATAAATTAAATATTTTTTAAAAAAAGAAATGGCCCATAAGTATTAATTTTTTATGACTTTCATCCATTAGATGAGTAAAGTATTGGTTCTTTATGGGCATTTTATTCTGAATCATTTAATTTATGTTAAATACATAAATGTTTGCAACTAAAATTGAAAAAGTGTTACATTAATATTTTTACGAAAGGGAAACTGGTAGGTTTTGTATTTAACAAAAATTAAATATTTGAAAGTAAATACAAATCTTTGTACTCTCAAATATTAGTAAGTTCAAGGGAGGTCAGTGCAATTTTTCAAACCATATGGGAGGTCAATGCAAGTGTCAGAAACCTCAGGGGAGGTTTCTGCAATTATCCCCATAAAAAAAGTGCGTAAAAAGGTGGTGAAAGTGAACTTTTCCGCACATTCAAATATTTTGGGTATTCCGTAAATAAAAATTCGTCTGTTAAACTTGTGTCTATTTTTTTTAATATAAGAATCTAAATGCTTAATTCTAACAAGGATCAACAGATTTATTTCAACTACCTTATCTTATCTACAAAATTTACCTTTATTTGTTATTTACGTTCAAAATCCTTATCTATAACTACCTGATATTCTCTATTCAACATCCCTTTCCAATTAAACAACCTGATATTTTTTTATTCAAAATCCTTTTCTAATTAAACAATTTAGCTTATTAAGCATTCAGTTATGAATATTTATCAAATAATATAAATAGATTCAGACATTCATATATTTCTTCTCAGTATTTAAAATTCAACAAATTAATTGTTTCAGTATTCAGATTTCAGAATTCAGATTTTAGAATTTAAATTCAATTTTATCAAAGAGAACCTAAGTAACTACAGTAGTATTAACTTATTTTGAGTGTGTTTGGATAGTAGATTATTTGAAATATTATATGATTTGGATTATTGGTTTTTTCTGATTCATTTTACTACTAGTTTTGGTTTGTTAAAGTAGGAGTTTAGATTAAAAAAAACAGCATTAGATTTCTTCTTACGCACCAATTACAACTATCTCTAATACCTTTAGGGTCCGTTTGGTTCACGGACCAAATGAGATGAGGTAACTCATTCTCGGATTATTAATCATGGATTGAGTTATCATCGGATAAATAATCCAAGTTATTTAGTATTTGGTTAATTCTGGGTTAGATAGGATATATTGAAAAATCATCTATCCTGTGTTTGGTTGGAAATTGAATGAAGTAGAATTACTATTTTAATGACCAAAGCACCCCTTATTTTGTAGATTCTTTTTAATAAAATATTAATCAAATAATTTAATATTTTTAATAAAAATTTAATATTTATAACTTTTATTAAAATAGAGTAGTTTGAAACTTTAGAATTATAAAATAAATCAAGGGTTTTGATACATAAAAATTGGCATTCACTCAAACTCAGCCCCTTTGGGCCTTAAAAATAGATTTTGACCAAGTTTTTGAACCTAGATTTGAAATTCAATTAAATAACGGGCAGAGTTTTGGCTAAGTTAGGGTTAAATCGCTTAAAAACCTAACCCATTTGAGAGTTTTAAATGAGCCGAACTCAAAACTAATATAGAAGGTTTTTCTTTGGATTGAGTTTGAACTTATTGAAATCGTCATTCACAAAACCCAATTGATAATGTTATATATTTATATAGAATTTGGTTTAGAAAATAAGGTTAGTAAGGGTAATTTAGTCCAAAGGCAATATAGTCCTTCTATTATGTTAGTGTGGCAAATTAGTCAAAAAATTTAAATTAATTAATAGGCATAAATTAGTCAAAACTTTTAAAATAATGAATTAGGGGCAAATTAGTCAAAAATTTTAATATAATTAGTAGGGGCTAATTACTCTGTTTATTATCATATTGTTATGTGAGAGTATAGTTATATAATAATCAGTATGAATTTGAATCATTCATGAGGGTAAATTAGTCCAAATATTGTTATATTAATAGTAGGGACAAATTAATCAAAAAATTTTAAAATTAATTAGTAGAGGCAAATTAGTCCATTCATATTATATTATCGCATGGCAATAGGGTTATATAATTATAAGAGTATAATTTTGTATTTTTTATAAGGATAAATTAGTTTAAAATTTATCATCCAATCTGTTAGTTATTTCGGGATGACTAATACCACCTTTCCGGTGGGATTATTTTATCCCGTGAATAAAAGATTAATTTGGTTGGGTAGGATGCATCATCTCATGTATAAAATGCAACCAAACATGAGATGAAAAGGATGATTAATTCAATCCTGTGTCATCTCAATGAACCAAACGACTCTTAGAGTATAACAACAACAACAACAACAATAATAATTGATTGGATAAATATGCACACAAATCCTTTCCTGGGTACAGCTGCAATACTAAGAAATTTTTAAAAACTTGTTTAAGGTTGACTCATGGTTTGTTGGGTTGCGGCGGAAGAGATTAAGAAAGACTACTAACATAGGTAGAGGATTTGGAGAGTGGAAAGGACCAAGGAAGTTCATACACAATACTCATAGTAATATAACTTGGCTCAAGAGACGTTTTAAAGCTTCAAGATGGGAAATAAATAATGGGAAATGGGAAAGAAAATTGTCAGGTGCATATATATATATGTATTGTTTTCTCTTCTTTTCTTTTCTTTTTGAAGGATTTCTTTTCTTTTCTTATTGTCACTAGCTCAACTAATTACTTCTAGTACTGCATACTACTACTATTTTTTTTCTTTTTTTGGAAGGAAAGAAAGGCCATGCTTTTTTCATTCAACTTGGATCAGCAATAGCAACGTTGATAACATCCTTGGGGAAGTTTACAAAACAAACTCTACTTCCCTCAAGAGAAGCGACAATAATGATGACATTTTAGACAATAAATGTGCAAATACATTGTTTGATCTTAGATGTCACTCTTGCCTGGTTGTTCCTTCTAAGCTGTGATTACTAAAAACTGATAAGTCGGCAATGGATATCAATCAGTGGCTGGGAGACCACCACTAGTCCTAAATGCTCCACACCAATACTCAATTACATTTTATTATTGTGCATTTTATTTTGCCTTTTTACTAGAGTATTATCACAAAACATTTTCGCTAAATGTGTAATTTTATGATACCATTTTGTAGGTGTTGAAAAAACTATTAATATAAATTATATCTTATTAAAGACATGTTTTTTACCATTTAATTTACGAACCAAATCTAACCTCTTAACTTTTTTTTTTAAATTCATTCTAATTATACAAAGCTTTTATGTCATCTTGTCCCTTTTTATCTTTTGGGCCTGTGTCTAATTCTACTCCATAAACCAATAATATGATTCTGTAAAATGGAATAAGCCAACACAGTAATTCATGTCCAACCAAATAAGGGGAGGGTCTTGGAAATGTTTTACAGGCTACCAGGCATTTATACTCGGGCATTGCACGATAGTAGAAGATTTATGTCCACTCATCTCTATAGAAATTGTATATAATAACGGTACACTTGTTCTTTGAGGGCGAATTATATAGGTTGTTGCAAATATCAGTTGTTGGATAAAATGGAGGACAAATAGTTGGTGTTAAATGTTATTTTGCGTATCTAATTATGCATGAATATATGCAATAAAAGTCAGTAATTAGTAATATATAATAGTGAAATACGAAAATTAGACTTTTATTCCAAAAAATTATAATGGATAAAAACATAAATCTACCTAGCCGACGAAAAGAGCAGCAATCTAATAACTACTACTTTACAATTCGTACAGAGCAAAGGACGAAAAATTCACCACATGTGATGATGGACCCGCGGCTGATCAAGCTTCTCAAGAAACGAAGGTTCCAAGTTTGAGTGGTCTGATGACGAGAGCTCGTGCTAAGGAGTTTAGAGAGTCATTCCAAGTCTTAGTTCGAGATGTACAAGATCAAGTTGGTGATACAAGAGTCATCCAAGGACTTGATCAAGATGAAACAACACTTTACACACTTATTCAAGTCATTGATACAAGTGAAGGTGGTGAAGTACAATCAGGTTCAAGCCCTTATTGAAGATCCGAAGCTATTTTATATTTAATTCTTCTTGTCATTTGTTTAGTTAATTTCCAACAATGATTGTTAGTTCATTAGAGTTAGTTTTGAGTTATTTTATGTCGTTTGTTAGAAGGAATAAAAGGCTAAGGTTGTGTGACTCTAGTTGAGCCGAATTAGCGTTTAGGAAAATAGTTAATTGTTTCCATGTTTGATTAGGATTTTTGAGTCTTGTAAAGGTTATATATAGACCTTAGTCCTAACGTTATTTTCATGATTAACAGAGTGAGAATCTTCCAGCAAACACTTGTGTGTTTAGCAACTCTCTTGTCCAAGAGATCCAACTTGAATACTTGAGAGAATTCTTGAGTGTTCATCAACTTATCAACCAATAACCACAATCGGTTTGTGGCGTCTTCTACCAACAACCTTGGTTCACTATCACTGTTAAGTTGTGGGTCACAATTAAGTTCAAGGTTCATAATTTCACGGGTTAGAAGGGTCAAGAGTTTCTGCAACTCCAACTTGATTTTTCATCTAGATCCGGGGTTTTGTGGGATATGAGTTCATGCCATTCTTGGTAGGTTCATATTAGCTGGGCATTAGAGTTAGTTGACGGTATCAAGTATATAATTTCTTTTGTATCTTTTCATCATAAGTTTTCTTGTTTCCAAATCTATTCATTTGTGCTTTAAACCTGTTTGTGTTCCTTGTGTTGTGTCGCTAGGGTTTGTAGTCATACCTTGCTGTCCGTGTTTTGTTCCCTTGTTGTCTGCTTCTTAATTCTTGTTTGAGTCGTTGTTTTGATCTTGATTTGTGTCTTGTTATCTTGTCTTGGAGTCTTGGGTCATCTAGAGTTAAAAAAAAAAAAAAACTCTGGTCGTTAGTTTTGTTGTTGAATCCGTGGCTATCCTTGTGTTTTGAGCCAATCCGTGGCTAGTTTCTCTTGTTTTCTTGGAAGTGCTTGAAGTTCTTGATTTTCTTGGCAAAAATTTGAATTTCTTGAACTTTCTTGAACACTTTCTTGAAAAATTTGAAGTTCTTGGGTTACAAAGTTGGGTTTCTTGAAAATCTTGAAACAAAAGTTTCCAAATCTTGAACCCAATTGAAACCCTAGTCATCCTCTTGAACTTGAGAACTTGCAACTGTTGTGTTTTGATTTAGCGAGCTTGAACAAAAAAAAAGGAAAACAAAGAATCTGTTCCATGAAGAAAAAAGAAAGAAAAGGAAACAGATCAAAGTCATCAAGCTCGCAATTTGGAAACCTAAGTTGACTTGGATTGTTGCAAAATCCGGTCATGCAATCCTTGTACAACCTGGCTTTTGTTAAGCCGCTTGAACACACACTTAGGAAAGCTCTTGAAACAATATTTTGCTTTCCAAAAGTGAGCCCAAGAATTAATCAAACAAAGTTTCAAAATTCCGCTCATGAACGTCGGGTAGAGTCTCCATCTAAGGCTTCTAAATTTCTGCCGCATCATGTCTTGTTGTTCCAGTTTTTAATTCTGTTTTGTCCAGCCACAAATAATCTACTTTTGAGTCTTATTTCCAGTTTATAGTCGAGACTTGTGAGTACAACACAAGTCCAAATCAGTCTCGGACTTTAAGAGTCACTAGTTTCCTAAATTGAGTCTTCCTTGTCTAGGTTAAACACTTTCCTATTCTTGTGTCACTCTTGTTCGAGTCAAACCAGATTTTTTATCCTTAATTTCCAGAACTAATTTACGTGTCTGAGTCAAAATCTGGTCCAAAAATTGAGCCCAAACACCATCAAATCTATTCAGGTTTCACCAAACCTGGAAATTTTTAGCAAACTTCTACACCTTTGAGTCATTAAAATCTGCCCATATCCGTGCCATCTTAACTCAAGTGAACCAAATCTTATTTACATCACTTCCTTGTGATGGCCATAATTCATTGAACTACTTGAGAAATTTTTATTTCTTCAAGTGAGGAGATCAACGACTTAGAGAGTTACTTGGGGAGATCATTAGAGTGTTTAAAACATTTGAATGATACACGAGAGCGAGTGAAAACATGTAAGTGAGTGAGTGAGGTTATTTATTTCTATTAACCTTTCTTTGCAGATAAACATGAGTATGAGTGAAGATGAACACATTCAAAAGGCCGATCCTACACTAAAGTTGGAGGCCATGTTGAATGAATTTTACAAGAAAATCAATATCACAGTTGAATCTTTACATGATCGAGTTGACAAACTCGAAAATGTGCAAAGTTCAACAAAACATAGCTGAGGGAAAATCCTATCAAGGAGTCTGAGGAGAGCTCCAATGAAGACGAATCCGAAGGAAAATCTGGCTTTGAGAACTATGATAGACGGCTCAAGGGAGAAAAGTGACGACATAAGTGGAATGAAGAAGCAATTAAAGGGATTAAGCCTCAAGATTCCCTCGTTCCAAAGTAAATCAGATATCGAACTTATTTAGAGTGGGAACGGAAGATCGAAATGATCTTCGAGTGCAACCATTACACCTAGAGCCAAAAGCTAAAACTTGCAGCAATTGAGTTCACTGATTATGCTACAATATGGTGGATCATCCTGTGAGAACTTGGGATGAATTGAAAAAGTTGATGAGGAAGCGGTTTGGTCCTCACTACTACCATCGAGATTTGTACCACAAATTGCAAACTCTCGTTCAAGGAAGTATGTCTATTGAGGACTAATTCAAGGAGATGGAGATGACTATGATGAGAGCCGATGTGCAAGAAGACTTGGAGGCAACAATAACGAGATTTTTGAGAGAATTGAAGCCTAAAATTGCTAATGTTATTGAGTTCCAACATTACCTCGACATGAATGAGTTGCTCGACAAAGCTGTCAAAGTAGACGGCGACTCAAGAGGAGGGGTAGTACTCATACAAACTCCACTTTCCAAGATGAAATTTGGAGAAATTCTCAACCCAAGAGGGAGGAGAAGCTCACGACTGCATCAACTCCATCAAAGCCGAAAGGAGCTGTGGCAAATCTGGTCCAAAAAGGTGATCATAAAGATGAATATGAATATAAAGGTGATCCAAAAAGGTGGTCCAAATCTGTGCCAAAGAGACCTCCAAACCAAGAAACTGAGACACTAAGTGTTTTAAGTGTCAAGGGTTTGGACACATCGCGTCTCAGTGCCCGCATCAATAGACTGTTGGTGTTACTAAATGGAGAAGTCATAATCGATGAAAAAGATGAATATGAAGGAATGCCACCTCTTATTGAGAAGGATGATGAAGAGGAGATCGAGAAATAGCCATCACATGCATGGTTGGATTAGTGGCATGACGTGCACTAACTATTCAATCTAGTCGAGAAGAACTCCAACTCGAGAATATTTTCTACACTCAATGCCACATCAAGGATAAGACATGCAGTTTGATGATTGATCCTGGAAGCTGTACCAATGTAGCAAGTGCATTGATGGTCGACAAATTAAACTTGCCTACAAGCAATCACCCGCATGCATACAAATTGCAATGGCTCAACAACAGCGGAGAGGTATGTGTTCTTAAAGAAGTACTTTTTCTTTTCAATTTGATCGTTATGAAGATGAAATTTTGTGTGATGTTGTGCCTATGCAAGCTACTCATGTGATATTAGGTTGTCCATGACAATTTGATAGACGAGTCATACATGATGGTTTCACTAACAAGTATTCCTTTGTCTTTGATAATCGAAAGATAATACTTGCACCTCTAACTTCACAACAAATTCATGAAGATCAAACTAGGCTTCAAAGAAAATATTGAACTTGAGTGTGATAAGAGGAAACAATCGAGAGATAAGAAAAAGGGAGAGGTTGAGAGCAACAATAAGGAAGAGGGGAAACTAAATTCGGCCATAGAAGCTAAAAAAGAAAGAAAACAAAGCATGACACCAAAACTAAACATGTGAAACGAGTTTTGTTAACTAATCAACCTCTTTTCTTACTTTGATGTAAACATGTTATAGTAACTACTAACGAGTTTGATGTTTCCTTGCCTAGTAGTGTTGTTAATCTCTTGCAGGAATAATAAGATGTATTTTCTGATGAAATTCCAAGTGGCTTGCCACCTTCACGAGGCATGAGCACCAAATTGACCTCGTTTCTAGTGCATCATTACCAAACAAGCCACCTTATAAGACCAACTCCAAGAAAACTAAAGAGTTTGCAACGTCAAGTTGAAGAACTCTTGAGTAAAGGTTTGGTCCGGAAAAGTCTAAGTCCATGTGTGGTACTAGTCTTGCTCGTAACAAAGAAAGATGGAATTTGGAGGATATGTATTGACTGCAGAGCTATTAACGCTATCACGGTTAAGTATCGCCATCCTATTTCTTGACTTGATGGTATGCTTGATGAATTGTATGTTTCTATCATATTTACTAAAATTGATTTGAAAAGTTGATATCATCAAATAAGAATGAAAGAAGGAGATGAGTGGATAACTGCATTCCAGACAAAACATGGATTGTATAAATGGTTGGCTATGCCATTGGTTTAACTAATGCCCCTAGTACATTCATGAGATTAATGAATCATGTCTTGCGTCTCTTCTTAGGCAAATTTGTTGTTGTATATTTTGATGATATCTTTAGTGTATAGCAAGAGTTTAGATGAACACATTGAACACTTGCGAGTTGTGTTGGAAGTATTTCGAAAGGAAAGTCTCTGTACTAACCTTAAGAAGTGCACTTTTTGCACTAATCAAATTGTGTTCCTAGACTATGTTGTGAGTGCGTAAGGTATACATGTTGATCAAGACAAAATCAAGATGATTGAAGAATGGTCGGTTCCTACCAATGTAAGCGAAGTAAGGAGCTTCCACGGCTTAACAAGCTTTTATAGGCGCTTTGTCAAGAACTGTAGCACCGCGTAGCACCTTTAACATCCATCATTAAGAAAAATGAGAAGTTCCAATGGGACGAAGAACAAGCTAAATCCTTTCAATTACTTAAACACCAACTCACATATGCACCCGTACTTAGTTTACCTAATTTTGATAAGAATTTTGAAGTGGAGTGTAATGCTTCTAGTTTAGGTGTTGGAGCCGTGTTACTTCAAAAAAGCCAGCTCGTAGCATATTTCAATGAGAAGTTAAATGGAACTACTTTGAATTATTCAACATATGATAAGGAACTTTACGTGCAAGTTTAAACCTTACAAATATGGCAGCACTACTTACGTCCTAAAGAGTTCGTTTTACACACTGATCACAAGTTGCTCAAGCACTTGAAGTCTTAAAACAAGTTGACCAAGTGACATGCTAGGTGGATAGCTTTCATTGATAGCTTTCCATTCATGATTAAGTACAAAGTTGGTAAGATGAATGTGGTTGCTGATGCCTTCTCAAGAAAGTATACTTTAATCAATTCACTTGATGCCAAATTGTTAGGGTTTGAACTTATTAAAGAATTATATGAAACTAACCTTGATTTTGGATAAAGATTGTCGCAAGGGTTCTTGTTCTTCAAAGATAAGTTGTGTCTACCAACTTGCTCCTTGCGTGATTTGTTGATCCAAAATGCTCATGGAGGAGGTCTTATGGGGCATTTTGGAATATCAAAAACTTTGTCTATACTTCAAAAGCATTTTTACTAGCCAAGGATGAAGCAAGACGTGGAATGAAGAGTACAAAGATGTGTTACTTGTTATTATGCTAAATCTAAGGTAAACCCCTATGGACTCTATAGTCAATACCCATTCCTAGTGTTCTTTGAACGATCAATCAATAGATTTTGTGCTTGAATTGTCTAGAACTAAGTATGGTCATAATTCAATAATCTATGTGGTAGTGGATCGTTTTTCTAAAATGGCACACTTTTTTCCATGTCATAAGACTGATGATGTAAAACATGTAGCTGATCTATTCTTCAGGAAAATTGTGCGTTTACATGGTTTGCCACGTACTATTATTTCTGACAGAGATGGTAAGTTCCTCAATTATTTTTGGAAGACTTTATGGAGTAAATTTGGAACTAAACTCTTATGTTCTACTTTTAGTCATCCACAAATCGATGGACAAACTGAGATAGTCAATAGGACTTTATCTACTTTATTACGTGCAATTATTAAAAGAAATCTTAAAACTTGGGAAGATTGCCTACCACATATTGAGTTTGCATATAACTGCACAGTTCATAGCACTACACAATACTCATTGTTTGAACTAGTTTATGATTTTAACCCTCTCACACCATTAGATTTATCTCCTTTGCCTATGTCTGAGAGAGTTAATCTCGATAGGAAAGTAACAAGCTGAGTATGTGCTAGAACTTCATGAAAAGGTAAGAGCAAACATTAAAAAACACACCCTTCAATAAGTACAAAATGTTAGCAAGGGTCATTAAAAGATGGTCTTTGAATCTAAAGATTGGGTGTGGATTCATATAAGAAAGGAACGGTTCCTTGTCCAAAGAAATAACAAACTCTTACCAAGGGGAGATGGACCATTCCAAGTCGTGGAGCGGATCAATGATAATGCATATAACCTCGACCTTCCTGGTGAATATGGTGTGCACGCTACATTTAATATCGCTGACTTGAGTCCCTATCTTGTAGATGATAGATTGATTTGGGGACAATCATCTTCAACAGGAAGGGAATAGTGATGGACATACACCTGATCAAGCTTCTCAAGAAACGAAGGTTCCAAGTTTGAGTGGTCCGATGATGAGAGCTTGTGCGAAGGAGTTTAAAGAGTCATTCCAAACCTTAGTTCGAGATGTACAAGCTCAAGTTGGTGATACAAGAGTCATTCAAGGACTTGATCAAGATAAAACTACACTTTACACACTTATTCAAGTAATTGATACAAGTGAAGGTAGCGAAGTGCAATCGGGTTCAAGCCCTCATTGAAGATTCGAAGCTGTTTTATGTTTAATTCTTGTTGTCGTTTGTTTAGCTAATTTCCAGAAATGATTGTTAGTTCATTAGAGTTAGTTTTGAGTTATTTTAAGTTGTTTGTTAGAAGGAATAAAAGGCTAAGGTCGTGTGACCCTAGTTGAGCTGAATTAGGGTTTTGGAAAGTAGTTAATTATTTCCATGTTTGATTAGGATTTTTAAGTCTTGCGAAGGCTATATATAGGCCTAGTCCCAATGTTATTTTCATGATTAACGGAATGAAAATTTTCAAGCAAACACTTGTGTGTTTAGCAACTCTCTTGTCCAAGAGATCCAATTTGAATACTTGAGAGAATTCTTGAGTGTTCATTGATTTATCAACCAATAACCATAATTGGTTGTGGCATCTTCTACCAACAACCTTGGTTCACTATCTCTGTTAAGTTGTGGGTCACGATTAAGTTTAAGGTTCATAATTTCGTGGGTTAGAAGGGTCAAGAGTTTCCTCAACTCCAACTTGATTTTTTGTCTAGGTCCAGGTTTTGTGGGATACGAGTTCATGCCATTCTTGATGGGTTTGTATCAACATGTTTAGCACCTACTTTCCCACAAAGTCATGTTTAAAGATTCTGGAGTGTCTAACATTAGCTGTGAAACCTATTTTAAAAAAAAGTGGAGAGAGAGGAAAAATATGAAGTATATATGAGATACTATGATCAGGATATGAGTTTCAAAAACTTTCCTTGTGATTTCTGACACTTGCACTGGCACCCCTTGATGTTTCCAAAATTACACTAGCCTCCTTTCAGTTTAATGTTTTGGTAACACATTCAGTCCCTGTCAGAAAAAAGTGGCACAAAAATAGTATTTTGAAGAGTGAGATAATAAACTTGTTTCGATTATGCCCTTTTAGGTTCTCCTGAAGTTGTATTATTGAAACAAAGGAAAATATTAAAATTCTTTTGGAGCAATTAGTAAAAGACAAGGGATGATACATTCATTCTACACCCTATTCCAGACATAACTTGTAGCACGACAAACCTCAAGAATCTAGAATGGATATCAAGATTTGAGTAGCGGAAATTAAAACATTCGGGGACCTCTCAAGAACATTGAATTGGGTAGACGACGCCATAATCAAGATGACTACTTGATTGATAAGTCGATGAACACCTTAGGAACCACTCTAATATGTTCAAAAGAAATTTTGAGAAGACAAAAGAATTGTTTCAGTAAAGAAACTATTGTCGGAAAAATGTTCTAACTGTTCTATTATTGCAAGGAAAGAAATGGCTATTTATAGCCATGAGTACACCCATTAAATGAATCCAATAGGGACTAGAATTACACCATTTATTCTAGCAATTGGATTGAACGTAACTCGACTCAGATTTTCCTAACTAATATTTGGCCCAAACACATTCCCAAGCTGGCCAAATTTATTTTAAACCAAATGACTAAAACAAACTAAAGGAAGACTCATAAAAATCCGAACTAACCAATCAAACAAACATCCTTAATCCGATGGCTTTACTTCAAACTACCAATGACTCAATTGGACTTAACAAATGACTACTAGCTTGTGCTAAAGTCTTTGACAAATGTACATAAAGTGGTACATGTGTGAGTTTATGTTTGATCAATTGAAACGCCTTATCTTGATCATCTCGCCATTGAAATTTCTCATTCTTTTTAAGCATGGTTGTCAAGGGAGCAACAATTGTGCTAAAGTCTTTGACAAAATGTTAATAGAAGCTAGCAAGACTGTGAAAGCTCCGCACATCACTAACCAACTTTGAAGTAGGCCATTCTTGTATGGTTTTGACCTTTTCTTCATGTACATGAATGCCTTAATCACTAAAAACCTATTCCAAAAACACAAGACGATTAGTGCAAAAGATGCACTACTTGAGATTGGCAAAGAGCCTCTCTCTTCGAAGTACCTTAAAAATAGCCCTTAGATAATCAAGATGGTCATCAGAACTCTTGCTATAAATCAAGATATCATCAAAACAAATAACTACAAATTTTCCCAAGAAGAGTCGCAAGACATGTTTCATTAGTCTCATGAAATTACTAGGTGCATTAATAAGTTCAAATGGCATAACTAAGCATTCATATAAGCCATACTTTGTCTTAAAAAGTTGTTTTCCATTCATCTTCCTCTTTTATTCGAATTTGGTGATAACCACTTTTAAGATCAATTTTAGTAAAAATGATTGAACCATGCAATTCATCTAACATATCATCTAACCTAGGAATAGGATAACGATATTTTACCGTAATTCCATTTAGAGCCTTACAATCGGTGCACATCCTCCATACTCTATCCTTCTTTGG
This sequence comes from Coffea humblotiana, assembly GCA_023065735.1. NCBI lineage: Eukaryota > Viridiplantae > Streptophyta > Magnoliopsida > Gentianales > Rubiaceae > Coffea > Coffea humblotiana. The sequence continues at coordinate 97,968 of JACYVW010000015.1, read as the reverse complement.
AAGGAGAATAATCGGCACGGCACACGAACTTAAGCTCTCACAAACCCAACCTTTGCTCATCAGCTTATCTACTTGTCTTTGCAATTGCTTGATTTCCTCCAGACCCATCCTATAGGCTGGTTTGTTTGGTAAGGGTGCGCTTGGAACCAAATCAATTTGGTGTTCGATGCCTCTTAAGGTGATAGTCCATCAGGGATCTTCTCGGAAAACACATCTTGAAGTTTCTACAAAAGAGATGAGACACTAGAAGGCAACAAGTTGTCAAGTTTATTAGGAATAACCAACACCTTTTCGCACAAAAGTACAAATAAGGATTGATTAGAAATCAAAACTCGCTTGATATTTTAAGCTTTGTTTCCTTTCTTTTTTCTCTCTTTCTTGGCCGATTCTACACTTGCCTTTTTCCCTTCAATTAGTTTAGCCATTTTCTCTTGTTTTTGTGCCTCACTTTTCTCTCGATTTTTCCTCTCACTCTCAATCTCACTTCCCTCTGAAGTCCCAATTGATCTTCTTACACTTGTCTAGGGGTAAGCGGTACAAGAGTGATTTTCTTATTACAATGCATAAAGGTATATTTGTTAGAATGTCCATCATAAGTAATCTGTTTATGAAACTACACGGATGACCTAACAAGACATGACTTGCTTTCATTGGTACTACATTACATAAGACTTCATCTTCATATTTACCAATGCAAAAAAGACTATGTACCTATCTATAACGCGTACATCACCCATTTCATTCAACCATTATAGACGGTATAGTTTGGGATGAGTGATGGTTGAAAGTCCTGACTTCTCCATCATGAGCAAACTCGTGATGTTAGCACAACTTCCACCATCAATTATAAGGCTATACACTTTGTCTTTAATATGACAACGTGTACAAAATAAATTCTCACATTGTGCGTCAATCTCATATTTGAGCCGTTTAAAAGTAGTTAGGGAAATAAGTGACTAAATCCTTGTTCAATTGGATTAGTCTTAGTAGTTTAGGTTTTAGCTATAAATAGGTTTCTTCTATTCTATTGAAAGACTTTTGAGAAATGAATTAATAAAAGTGAGTTGTTCTCCTCTTATGGAATTCTTTGATGGAATGTGAGTTTCTTCTTGAATTGTATCAAGTATTTAGCTTGAATACTTGTGGTGTTTAAGGAAAATTGATCACATCATCTTGTTTTTTCAAGCCAAGAACCAATTCACTAGGTTTCTAGAGACGGGTTCTCTTTAGATCTAATCAGGTAGTTATTATTTCATAACCTAATGAAGATAGATCCTTCCGCTGGCTGATTGATTTGGTTCTTCAAGACAGGTTCTTACTGGGTCGAGTTGGCATAAAAAAGGAACTAGTCATGAACTTTCATACTAACTCTATCCTAACCTCAATAAATTTACAAAATTATACTAAAAATGAAAACACATACCACGTAGAGCATCAAGTGTAGTTTCAACCCAAGAGTTTATAGGAGACAAACACAATATTCATCATCTAGACCAAACATGCATACTTATAAATTGACTCTATTCTCCATTGCATATTATACATCATCCATGACATGTTATGAATACAATAGATGCTTGATTTTGTCATACTTTGTTGTATGTCAATCTCATACAAGTTAGTCTATTTCATATATAGGAGCAGTATCTCTTATGATCACAACAACTAAGATGATCACTTGTGGATTAAGCTGACAACAAATGATTACTTACCTATAGAAATTGGAGTAGGGAAATTCTCAGATTTTGTTGTAGATTTTGCCTTCTTTCTTCTTCTATTTCCGTGGATGCTAAAGATGGAGTAAGCTAACCAAAATCAGCAGAACTTATTCTCTAATGGAGCCTTCCCTCCATTTTTCTTACTTTTCCCTCCAACTTTTTCTATGCAAATGATATAAGACCCCTGTCCTATCAACGTTGTCAATTAGCAAATGGGGCCATCTTAGAGCATGAATTGGTGCAATTTTTGTTAATTCAGGCATATTACCTTAACCAAATAATAAGCCAAAGTTAATCTCATTTTATTAGTTACTTAGAAGTTTGTTAACCTAATCTTGTTTAGTCCCTAAATTTCGTTTGTTAAGTACCTTATTGTCTTAGGGCATACAAAAAAAAGTCATGCCTTCTTATATCAGCAATGGGCCTCAAAACACTGACAGGGGAGATAAGTATAATTTTAAAAACCTTAAGAGATGTTATTGCAAGTGTTAGAAACCTTAGGGAAGATTTCTGAAATTCTCCGTCATTTATTCATAGCACATGTAAAAATGTAATGGTACTGTTAGTAGTATTTCCTCTATCCCAAAATTTCCCCAAACTTTTTCACCCCCGGAAACCTACAATAGTGCTACAGGTGTATAGGTTGGAGGAATCCCATCAGCTGTGCGACGCATCTGGTCACCAGTAAATTTTTGCAGGAAAAGTTCTAATATTCTACTTATTTACTCTGTAATTTCCTGAAAATTCATACGTATGTTTGGGGCATTTTTTGGTTTTTGATTATTTCCACAGGAATGATAGATTCCAGAAAGAGACGTAGAAAATCTGAAGACAGTAATGCCGTTAGGGTTGATAGTGCTGAGGAAGAAGAAGAAGTAAAAGTTGTATGCTTCGGTTGTTGTGGAGAAGAAGCGATTAATTACAAGCGTAAATCGTACATTAAAGCATTAGAAAAATTATTATCAGAAAAAGTTTTGAACTGTGAAGAGGAAGCCTATAAATTATATTGCGATTATGCTTTTGCTATGGGATTTAGTGTTAGGAAAGGGAAACAGTATTACTTCGAGGGTACAAAAAGGGTTAGGGCAAAAATGTATTGTTGTTCGAAAGAGGGGTTGGCTATTAGTGAGAGGGAGGGTGGAAATGGTGGTAGTAATAGTTGTAATAATAATAAATTGGAGACTAGGACTGGTTGTAAGGCTATGATTTATTTTGTCTGTAACAACGAGGGGGAGTGGAAAGTAGGAAAGTTTGTCAAGGAGCATAATCATGAGATGGCCGAGGTTTGTGAGAGGCCGCTTTTGAGATCGGCTCGAGCAGCTTTAGCTTCGAATTATGGTGGAATGCAGCCCAAGTTGTCGGGTGCGCATTTATTATGCTTAAGTTGTTTGTTTCAGATTGTTGTTTTTGAATTCGGCGTTATTTGCTTCCTTTTGTTTTGATTGGTAGTTTGTATGAGGTGCTTAAATTTTGTCACCTCAAAAAATTTGAAGCACCATGAAGCTGTAAAATGAATGTTGTATCTTGTTAGGGTCCAAGTGAATGAAATTGAGAGATCTGATGCAAAGACATACGGCAGAGTACAGTTTTGTTATGGGAAGTCATCTTTTTTGGCGCTATAAGTTCAAATTTTTCAGCATCTGTATCTAAGTTATGAAATATTATGAATCTATGGCGAGGATGACTCTGATAATGCTTCATGACAAGAAACTATATCTAAAGATGGGTGCTAGTTCCAAACACTGGCAGCTTATCTGAACAAGCACTGCATTTGGCAGCCTAGGAGTTTGCAGGTTTCCTTAAATTCTATGCATTGAAGGAACTTAAAAATGTAATAGAAAATTGGTACAGGATATTCTCTGATTCAAGGGCTTATCGTTCCTGTAACTTGCTGGCATGTAGAAGAAACTCTGTTGTTTGGGTCACATTTGAAGGTTTCTGAGTTTCACCTATGAAGATGGTTCTGTGAGATAGTCTATCCTTCCCTTTGCTTCCATCTTCCTAAAGAAAAAGGAGTGATTTACTTTTAACGTCACCTTCATCATACAAGTTTTGACTGCTAGTTATTTGGTTTAGTTGACCTCTGCATAATATCCACCTGGTTTATTCGTGATTGTGTAATGAATAATTTAATGATTTGTTTTCATAATATTGGTCTACAGTGTACATATACATCTTTTGATACTGTTACTTGATGGAAACTGTTCTTTCGGGTAATATGCAATGAAAATCTTCATGGTGATATTAATAAAGTTGGAGAGACTCTCTGAATTTGGTGCAAGAGATGCTTTCTACATGAATCCATTATTTGTTTATGAACAAAGTTAAAACTTTGTGTTTTAGTTCTGTAGAACTATTGAATTAGAACAAGAATACATAAAGAATTGAAGTTGTAGGTCCATTCTTATTTGACTGGAAGAAGAAGAAAAAAGAATATCAAATGGAGGATAGAGTTCCTCTAGTTTTACAGTTATTTAGTCTGTTAAATTATAGAAAATCACGAACAGAAAATCACAAACTACTGTACTATTTCTTTGATATTTTACATGAACTGCGTTAAAATGAAAGTAGTGAGGGATTTCATTGCTTGGCTGTATCAATTTAGTTTTATGAAATCCTTGAATCTTGATTGGAACATGGGAAACGGTATATGATTTTGTTCTGGCGTCCTTTAACTGATTATCAGGCTTTTAATTGTAAAAACTTGGCAGATATGTCAAGCCCTTGTTGTGAAGTCGAAAAGCCTGAAGATGTCATCGATCTTGACAGCGATGAAGAGGATGTAATGTGTCTGCGCTGTAATGGTGCAGAAGGAGAAGCTGAAGCGTGCGAGTGTTCATCTAATACTGATGTTGACGATCTAGAAAAGATATTGGTGGAACAAGTAGTTCAAAATGAAGAAGAGGCCTACAAGGTGTACTGTGACTATGCACATGTAATGGGTTTCAGTGTTAGGAAAGGAAAGCAGTATTACTTTCCTGGGACCAAAAGAATAAGATCAAAATCATACTACTGTTCCAAGGAAGGGTTTGTGAATGAAGATATAAGTGTAGCAACCCACAACAAATTGGATGCTCGAACAGGATGTAGAGCCATGATTTGTTTCACATGTGATGAGGGTGGCCAGTGGAAGGTTACGAAATTTGTGAAGGAGCATAACCATAAAATGGCTGAGCCCTATGAGAGGCATTTGTTGAGATCTGCACGGTCAGTTTCAGATGCAAAAGGCGGCACTGCTTCACAGTCGATGAAGCTTGGTAAATATCTGCTTTGGCATTTCCATATTTTTTTAAAAATATCTTCACTATAATTGCAGTCCACCTCTCTACTTCTCACTTTTCTTTGGTGGTCAGATATGAGAATATTCCTTGTAGATGCTGAAATTACCTGACATTCATAAGTTGTAGCCTTCTGTGCTACTTTACCCTGATTAAAGCTAATTTCAGCATTCTGATTCTAAAACTATCCCTTATTTCATCAACTTTTAATTGTCTATTTGATGTGAAAAATTAAGCTAGTCATGTGTTCATTCTGTAAGCTGGTATGCATAGTCTTAGTATCAACAGATTCTATTTTCTGAAAACATTTGTTTTTATTTTATCGCTTTTTCCCCTCAGAACTAGATGAACAATGTTCTATCTGGCATTTATATACTTTTAAGGCAATGTATGTCTTTGTGAAGTTTGGTGGAGTAGATATGCGTGGCTTATTATGAAAGTTACAGGTAGCCCAACGGCAAAACCATGAGAAATCATCTCCACATTTGGCATCTATTACGAACTGGTGAACAATATTGATGTTCATTGTATGATGAGAATTATCTCTTCCAAAATTTTATTGCACATTCATTGTGATGACAATGGGATTTTATTTTCTATGCTAAAGACACTAGCTCTCTTTTGATACAAAAGTTCTTTTTCCGTAACCAACCCTTCTCTAGATCCAAAAATTTTTGCAAGAAACTGTGACATATGAGAATCTTGTAAAAAGTATTGAACTGCAAGTAAAATTATTAGGAATAGAATGAAAGGTCTAAACTGCTTCTGTAAAGCTTAATGATTAAACTATTCTTCTACCAATAGGCCATTTAATTGCTAAAAAGTATGAAATAAAGACCCTCTTGAAAGCATTGACTCTGAATGATTCTGTCAGTTCATGCAGTTAAATCGAGTGTTTATAGTCAAGTTTAGGAGCATTAATCTCTACTCTTAGGAGAACCTGGAGGGAAACTCAAAGAAAAAGCAAAGAAGAGGCAGCTTGTTGCTGCTGTTCTCCCACTTCTGATGTAGCCATTCACAACTTATTGAATGGTTTGGTTTCATCCCTGGCTGGCTTTGACATTTTTTAAGTTTGAGGTTAACCTTTTGACAAACTCTTCTCACAATGGGTTTCCTGTTGAGCTATCTCCTGATTTATTCATCACTATTTCCTATATCAGAATCTTTGAGCATTCACATGTGCAACAAAAAGAATATGGGCATACTGTCATAAAATCTGTTTCAGCAAAAGATACTGGAAAAAAATTTCCATTAAAAGCTATACAAATTCTAGAATGCCAAAATTCCTTATGTTGCTTCATCTGGGCCACTGGACTGGTGGTAAGTACCGTTCTTGCTTATTTTAGGTAGTTAGGGCTGTGGTTCAAGGGTGCTTGAATAAAGGCAGTTAGGGGAGTTTGCATTTGGTTAGGGAGATTGCATTCAGATGTTTGGTGGCAGAGGGAAGGTTTTTCTTGCAGGGAAAGCTGGGGAGGTATTATTCAGTGCTTTTGTCTCATTTCCTTCCTTTTTCTCCTTTTTGGCTCTTTTCATGTGTTTGTAGTGATGCACTTACTTCCCTTTGATTTAGTGCTTTAACATGATAGAATGTCTAAATGTATGGAGTTGGAGTTTGATGTGTGATTGTAGCTCGAATAGATTGGTTTGCCAGAAATTTAAGATGTCACTAGATTAATCCGTCTGTCCCAAATTGATAGTCATTTTGCGGGATCCTACTTTTTAATAGTAGTGTCTTGATTGGTGGTGTAGTGCTTCCATAAATGTTTGAAATTCAATGTACCACATGAGGTAATGAATAATCAGGATGGTATTGGAAAAAGGAGTTAAAATGACAAACATATTGGGCTGTTCCAAACAGGAACATGTATCAATGGGACAGCTGGTATACCATTCTGAAGTAATGATTTCAATGAGGGACTAGATGAGTGCAGAAATAGTGTGCTTGAGAAATGTCTTTTACAAACTTTACCTGCTTTGCACAAAAGACCGAAGCCCTGAAAGCATGTTTTCCTTTATATATATTTTTGAAATACTGGATTATATGGATAAGGGAAAAACTCCACAAAAGGAAGATTAATAACTTTCACTGTTTAGAATTAGTTAACTTTTTCGCTCTCTTGTTCCCCTTGGAAAGATTGTTTAATGGGTCCTAAAGTATGAATTCATTATATTATCTTTTAGGCAGGTCTTAATATTGTCACTTGCTTTATAGAATGTTCTGGAAGCGAGTCAATTGGACATGAAAACTCAATTAAAGAACCGCATGAAGGTATGATGTTTGAAACTGAGGACACTGCAAGGGCATTTTATGGTGAATATGCAAGGGATGTAGGATTTGTCATGGATGTAATGTTGAGCTGTCCCATCAGTGATGGAGGGAAGTTCTATTGCCCATCATTCTGGATGTAATGAGGGAGACTTTTGTGCTAATAAGTACAATCCACTTCGACTTGTTGTAAACCAGCATCCAGGCTCAGGAGCAAGGTGTCAGGCTATGATGATTGTAAAGTCTGACAAATCTGGAAATTGGGTGGTCACTAGATTTTTGAGGGATCACAGTCATCCACTTGTAATTTTCCCAAGAGAAGTTAGCTATTCCATGGTGAGTACTTCTTTGAAACTATAGTGAAGCTTATTTTTCCATCTTTTCCTTTCTGACACACTGACTGGTTATTTTTAAGCATGATGAAATTAATTAAAGGAAAAGGTAAATAATAATAAATATAAAAGGTGCTTGGAGATGAGCATGTTTCAATGACTAAAAGCATAATTCCACGTGAAACTGTCGTACAGACTGAAAGTACAGAATAAGTCATAAAGTCGGTCATTATGCTTATGTAATGATGGGAGTGATCCTAAAATAGGACTGGGAGAGAGCTGTCAAAGATTTTAGAGATGACATATTTATGGTTTTTTTGCTCTTTAAGGTCAATTTCTTTGCCAATGGTAATTTTAATGCATAGCATATCTGACATGTTTGTTATTTATTACCTTTGATCTAGGTAATATCACCTATTCTTATAATTTAGACTGACAATTAAGCTCGTGTCCTTCTAAAAGCTATTTAATTTAAAAGTATATATATATATATATATATATATATATATATATGTGTAGAATGATTCAGACTCTCTAGCATTTTAGAAATTGCAGATATGATCAACATGTGTATGTGAAGAAATAAAATGGAAGGGCCAGAATGTACTATTAGGATGGATCTATATTTTTCTAGAGTGAAATTATGACAGACTTAAGCTATTTAACCATGTTATGTGTATATAATCTAGTATTTTGGATACCAAAAAAAGACAAAAAAAAAAAAAGAAGGAATACTATTACCACATGGGAATGTTTCGCTGTTTATGGATAACATTAGTATTTCAAAATTCTTTCAGAGGCATATCTTTGCCAAAAGAGTGAAGTAGGGTTGCTCATTCTAACCAAATAAGTGTTTTAGGGAAAATAGAAAAGTTCCTTTAACAGAAACAAAATTAGGTGAGGCACTCACTTTAGAGTTTGAAGGTTATGAGCAAATGATCTTATTATAGACTACAGACATTAGAATGCATTTGATGGTGGAGACAATGTCTATTCCTTCCCCACCCCCCCCCCCCCTCTTTTTCTTTTGGGGGTGAGAGATAAGCAGAGGGCAACAGGTTGAAAGACTGAAAATTCTGAGGGGTTTTACTGGTAATAAACTTGATTGAGGATGCATAAGATATTTAGATGAATATGTTAGCTAAGTTGGGGTTTACATGCATATTTTTCAGGTCTTAGGTCGTAGATGCATTGAATCACCCTTGTGGGGTACCATAGAATTCAATTCAGAGGACCATTTAATGTTCATTTGATCTGTGCATAAAGTTGGACATAAGCTGAGGCCCAGCTAAAAACAATTGGGAAGGCAATGTAGTTGAACTTGACCAATCTGGTAATTGAGTTGTAACAAGATTTGTAAAAGAATAGGTATCTTTACTCGTAATCTTCTTGTTGGGAGTTTGTAAATGCTATGGTTAGTATTCAATATATTGTCTAATCCATGATATGGAGTACCGTTTCCCAATTTAGTTTCTGCCCTGCTTGTATTCAGTTAAAGTTGGGTAGGATAGCACATCCAGGGTCTTTCTGTTTGGTTTTTATGTTGTAGTAATGAAACTTTGCATTTTTCTTCACTGTTTCTTATCTACATTTACTTTATTATTTCATCTTTGCTGCCCATAGATGCAACTATAGGTGGCAAACCAATCCACTTAACTAAATTTACCCATACCCGTCCATGAATAAATGGGTATGGGTATCTTAAATTTTTGTATATGGGTATAAATGGGTTACCCAATAATACCCATTTATTAAATGGGTATTATTGGGTAACTCATCAAACCCAATTAACCTATTTAGAATTCTCTTCTCCCACCTATTTTTTTTTTCAGATTTTTCATTTTGTCATGATGTTAATTACTTTTGTTTCATTATTATTATTATTTGTTGGTTTTATCTTATTATTTTATTTTCTCTTAGCTTGTTAACTTGCTCATTTTTCAGCATTACCAATTTATGATAAGTTTTAGCCTCTTTTCTAATCTTTCTAAAATGAAATTTTAAATTTATATATGAAAAAATGTTAGAGGTTCAAAATTTTTGGATTAAGTTTTTATATTAACTTTTATAGTACTTAGTTCAAATTTTATATTCTTATTATTCAATTATTAAATAATATGTAATTTTGTGACATAGAGTATAAATGGAAAAAAATTTGGTAATTAGGCTTATTGAGCATTATAAGTAAATATTTATAACTAATGATGGGTACAAAGAGCGGTATAAATTAATAATTTAGTTTGTAAAAACAAATTTAAATGAGTTTACAAAAAGTTAAAATAAATGGGTTATAAATGGGTAATTGGGTTACCCAATTCATTTTTTGACTTACCCATTTATACCCATATAATTAAATGGATATAAATGGGTTGACGCACTTATACCTATTACCCATTTTATCTAACTCAAACCCGCCCAAATCACCCATTTTGACACCTCTAGATGCAACTTCTGGAACTTCAGAGAATTTAGAAAATAATAGTTATTAAGTCCCTGTTGGACCTTCATGTTTAGCACTTGTATAAGCCTAGGACTTTTTTATGTAGTTGCCAGAGAAGCAAGTTTTAAAGCTTTACAAGATGCAATTAGTTGTTCTCACAAAAGAACGAAAATAAATGGGCAATACTAGGATCTGGAACAAGTATTCAAACATATGCAAGATAGCTAAAACTGTTCAAATGATGACTGCATCAGGATCCAAGTAACATGCTCATGGAAAAATGACTTCAGTGTAATTTGTTTTCATGCAAGTCAGCAGTGAGGGAGAGAAATAACATAGAGAGAAGAAAGAAAGAAGACTGTTCCATGAACTCATTTTGACAGAATCAATGGGCAGTGAAAATTAACTGCTATCATAACTTCAATTCACGGAAGACTTGGAATGGTATAGGCATAGATGTTGATTGTGTTGTGAGTTTGAATGGTATTCCCTCTGTGAGAGTATTCAATATTGGTAGAACTGTTGGTTGAACAGAGAACATGCTTGAAGACTTGGAACATGTCCTAAAACTACTGTAAACTGACTGAAAAGGTGTTGAATTACTATCTTACTTGAACCAGATTTTTACACTAAGTATTCATCACTTCATCATCTGTGTGCCAAAAGATCAAAACAATGTTTTGTGAAGTACGACTCTGCCCTTTTAGATGATGAACTGCTATTGACATAACTAATCCAGTCCTGTTGGTATTCCCAAATGCATAAACGATTTCGATTATCCTTTTTATTTTCTGTGAACTAGGATGCGAGTATACTGTTTAACAAATTCAACATCTTATCATTTAGTATTTCTCTATTCATTTTGTAGGATGATAAGGACAAGAAGATTCAGGAGCTAACATCTGAGCTTCGAAATAAGAGACGGTTATGTACCATGTATCAGGAGCAATTGATGTTATTCATGAGGGAGGTTGAAGAACATATTAATCAATTATCAAGAAAAACTGAATTGGTAGTGAAAAATCTAAACAAACTAGACTGCTAAAAAAACATTAACTGCATTATAGATTGCACATGCTTAGATTACTTTTTTTGAAAGAAAGGGAAAAGAAAATTATTTGTTTGATGCCTGATTAATCTCTCTTTTTTTCTCTATTGCTTTATTGTGTAAATTGCTCTAATATTTTTTCTTTTTATTGCTCAAATCTCATTTTAGGTATCCTTTTTTTTATTTGTTTATCTTTTGAGATGTAGAGTCTACAACTGAGCATTGAAGATTGTAGCTATTGTCTGTACATATAATCTTTCCAAACTATTCATGGCATTGATTAGCCAAATCTGCAAAGTTGTTCCCATTCCATGCTGGAACATGTTAACAGATGACTGTTCGTAAGTCTTTCCTGCTTACATCTCTTCGAAACTTTTATTCTCTTCATTCCATCCCATGTTTTCATGACATTTTGTAGATCCTACCCTGATATTTTGCCCACTACTTTCTCGAGACCTCTGCAGCTAGTACTAACAGGTTTTGAGGACCTGCAGTTGCACCTCTGTAATTGCTACCGAAGATGCCATGGCTTAGATTTGGGCACATAACTTATATGTAGCAACAGGTGGCCTAGATCTTGCCACAACAGCAACGTCCCCAGCTTGGCTATTTAGTCTTGTTTGGTGCAATTGTAGACAATCTCCGAAACGGTAGACAAACCATTAAGTCTTGTTTGGTGCACTTTTCTCATGGGATTGGTTGAAATTTTGGCTGACAAGAATTTCAAATTCGTACAACTCTAATATACTTCATATATTGGTGCTAATTAAAGCCTATGTGATTGACAGTTTCCACTGCACTATGTGATGTAAACTTTCAAAAAGCAAATGTATATTATCACATAACTTCCATGTATGATAGGTACTCGTGAACAAGGTTAGCAATGAGTCATGTCATGTTATACAGAACTTATGGTAGGTACTAAAGTGCTGGCAACGAGTCATGTGATCATATTTGTGTTAGAAAACCTCAATCGGGACGTAGTCCATTATCTTGTCATGCCTTCATCGTGGATGTGTAGAATTAAATGCAAAGTAAAGTTTGTGTGCTGCGTAAGTTTGCGAAGTAAGAAAAATTGGCTAGAGATGAAAGTATGAATCTAGAGTTTGGATGACTCATTGGAAAAAAGAGCTGTCCTAATGAGTAGTAGCACTAGAATACGTAGCGGTCGTCATTTCATTATTTTGCTTTGAGAATAAGTAGTTTTCTTTCATGAATTACTAATGCCTTCTGCGATATTGAATTATTAAGAAATACCTTTTTTTTTTAATTATTGAACTAGCATGTCAACACACAAGTTTGATCCGGTTGAATCTATTTACATTCGTATCATTAATAGTTTAGTGCCAACAATGATCCAATTGAATTGAGATCAAGCTAATACTTGTTAATTTGGAATCATGTTTGAGTCATAGTGTCGTGGCAAAAATTTATCGCACCTACTATGCAGTTGCACGTCTTACCATCTATTTTGAATTATATGCAAAAGGAAGTCAAAAGGATTCAAAAGGAGAATTATTTTTGAAGAAAATTCGAGGGGAGCTAAAGTGGATGCATAAGCAACGTGATACAACCTGCGCCCCATTGCAGACCAACCTGCATACAACGAGCCACAGGATTTAGAATGGAGTATCAAGGTTTGACAACAGAAATTCAATTCGCACAAGGACAGTTTGAGTACGAATTAACTTGGTAGAATGACGTCACAATCTAGTATGTTTTCAGATTGATAAGTCGGTTGGACATTTAGAACAACTCTAACATGCTCAAAGAAAGCTCACAAAGAACCCAAGAGAATAACACAAGTGTTTATTGCTGGAAATTTCGTCTCCCCCATTACAAGGCAAAGAAACGGCTATTTATAACCAATACTACCACTACTAAACGAATTCAAATGGGAATAGGATTACATCATTTATCCTATCCATCGGATTGGACTTAAATCACCTAACAAATTAATGGTCCAAAGACATTCAAAGCTGGTTGATTTATTCAAGTGGCTAAACGACTAAGACTTATTAAACTAATCAGATCCAACACATCACAAGTATGGTCCGACTTTATTTAAGAGACAAACTATGCAAAAGACTAAAATAAAAGACTAAAGAAAACCACGCGACCAAAAGACTCGCACTGAGTTAGATGCGGGCACACCTAACATGAGTAAAGTCTTCTGCCCCAAAACTTGACTCATTCCTTTTTGTGACTTGCAAACCATCTTCCATTAAGGATTGTTAGGCGGATCACCATCATTGTCTTCAACTTGAATCACAACTTTGATAGATTGAGTCTCGACCCCTTCAATGAACTTGTGAACCCCTTCTTGTTCTTGAACAGCACGAACTAAAGTTTGAAGAGATTCCTTGGACTTTTTTGCTCGAGCTCGCATGACTGGACCAACAAGAACCTTCACCAAATCAAAACTAGAAGCTTGGACAGCTTGCTCCTCACAATCTCCCGCATCATTCCCCTTCTCTTGAGAAGGATTTGTTCTCAAATCACGTTCATTATATGTAAGAAAGGTACTTAAATTAGCAACGTTAAATGTAGCACTAATATTAAACTCACCTGGAAGATCTAGTTTGTAAGCATTATCATTGATCCATCTGGAAAGGTCCATCGCTCCTTGGAGATAGCTTACCATGCCTTTGAATTGGAAACCGTTCCTTGCGTAGGTGAAACCAAACCCAATCACTAGGTTCAGAGATCATCTTACGGCTATCCTTATTAGCTTGTTGCACATATTGAGAGGTTCGCTTCTACCTTTTCATGAAAATTGTGAATAAAATCTGCCTTTTTCTTACCATCTAAATTAACACGTTCAGTCATAGGCAAATAAATCCATAGGAGTCAAGAGATTAATACCATACACAACTTCAAATAGAGAATATTGTGTAGCACTATGTACAATCCTATTATAAGTAAACTCTGCATGTGGCAAACATTTTTTCTAAGTTTTAAGATTCTTGTTAATGATTGCACGCAAAAGAGTTGACTACTTCAGTTTGACCATCTATTTGGGGATGACTAGAGTTGAAAAATACCATTTAGTACCCAAATTTCCACTACAAGGACTTCTAAAAGTAGCTTAAGAATTTGACATCTAGATTTGACACAATAGTCCTAAGCATACTGTGCAACCTAACTATCTCCTTAAAGAACAAATCAACAATATGCAAAGCATTATCAGTTTTGTGTCATGGTATAAAATGTGTCATTTTTGAAAATCGATCAACAACAACAAAAATTGAATCATGACCTTGCATAGAACATGGTAAACTAAGCACAAAGTTGATGAGAATCATTGAAGATCCGAACCCATGTCATGATTATCTCTTGTTATCGTTTATTTAATTGAGTTTCCAACAGTGTTAGTTATTAATTAGAGTGAGTTTGGAGTCTAAGTTAAGTCATTAGCTAAAAAGAATAACGGCTAAGTCATGTGACCAAAAATTGAGCCGAATTAGGGTTTTAGGAAAGTAGTTAATTGTTTCGAAATTTGTTTAGGATTTTGAGTCATTTAAGGCTATAAATAGCCAAACTTATGCAAGGTGATTATAAATAAAATTGTGAGAGTTCTTTCTTTTTCTTGTTCCTTGGGAACGTCCCTTGATACAAAGTGAGTCGTGTCTCCTTTGTTCAAACTTTGGCTTATCAATTCAAGACCACGTTGAATTGTAGGGCCATTCTACCAACAACTCTGGGTTCGCTAATTCATTAGGTTGTGGGTCGAGATTAAATTCAAGGTTCACACCTTGGGGGTTAGAGGGGTCGAGGTTTTTCCATCAACTTTGTTCCATAACCTGATCAAGATAGATTTTTCTGCTGCCTATGCAATTTGTTTCTTCAACAGTGGGAGTTTGGGGATTTGAGTTTGTATCAGTTGGTATTAGAGTTTCGGCTCTTGATCCAGGTTAATATCCTTTTCTTTTCCTATTTTCCTCTTTGTTCTTCTACCAAACCCTAACCAATTCAAAAAAAAATCCTGTTCATCATTCTAGGGTTTGAATTTCATGTGATCACATTTGTTATCGCTTGTTCAATTCTTGTTTCTTGTTGAGTCATTGATGCGAACATAGGATCTAATGATTCATCTTCAAGTCATATGTTCGGTTGATGCATTGAAGCTCGTCAAGCTCAACAAATCCGGGCCCTTCCTTGGTTTAGTTTTTTCTTAGTTTTTAGTCCTTTATGTTAGTCATTATTCATGATTGTCATTTCTTTAAATTAATTCCAGCAATGGTTGATTAACTAGAGTTAGCTTGGGGTTAATTGAGTCACTAGTTTGGAAGAATAAACTGCTCAAGGTCATTAAGCCAAATTTGTGTTAAGTTTCCTAGTTAGAGTTGAGTGGTTTAGTTAAGAAGTTTCCTAATTTAGTTAGGTTTTTTGAGTCTTGTAAAGGCTATAAATAAGCCACAAGTTTAACATTTTTCATTAAGTCATGATGAATTAAAGAAAATTCTAGCAAAACACTTTGTGTTTAGCAAGTCTATTATCTAAGAGATCTTTTCTTGAATACTTGAGAGGATTCTTGAGTTTTCAATTGTCTTATTAATTCAAGATCACGTTGAATTGTGGCATCATTCTACCGTTCTAAACAATCTCGAGCTGTCCTTGATTGTTTAGAATCCATCTTTTTGTCTCCATAACCTGATCAAGATAGATTCTTTTGCTGCCTGATTGATTCGGTTTCTTCTCGAGCAATCCTTAGAGAATCGAGTTCGCATCAGTTGGTATCAGAGTTTCGGCTCTTGATCTAGGTTAATATCCATTTCTTTTCTTGTTTTCTCCTTTATTCTTCTACCAAACCCTTCCCAATTAAAAATTTTTTTTTTCACCTTAGGGTTTGATTTTCCACCGTTTTATTTGTGTCGTTGTTCTAGTTGATTCCTTGGTCCCTTGTTGAGTCTCCAATCATGTCTTGTTTTGTGTAGCGTCTTGTTTCGTTGCTTTTGTTTAATTGAGTAAAAAAAAAAAACTGTTCACCGGATACTGTTCCAGTCGTTACTGTAGCAGGATTGTTCAACCAAAAAAAAGAAAAATCATACCTTGTGTTGTCTCTTGTTGTTCTTGCATCTTATAGTTGGGTTGGTATATTCTTGAAGTTCTTGGATTGCAAGGTTGGGTTCTTGAAAAACAATCTTGATATAAAAAGTTTCCAAATCTTGAACTTTGAAAACCCTAAAGTTCATTCTCTTGAATCTTGAAGTGCAACTGCCTTGTTTTCTTGAATTGGCAAATTTAAAAAAAGAAAAAAAGAAAACAAAAGAGAAAATAATCTGATCCATGGTGAAAAAAAAGAAGAAGAAAGGAACAAGTTCTTGAATCAGATCATAAGCCATCAAGAAAGCTGCATTGCGTTTTGGAAACCAATTGTGATTTGGATTCGTTTCCAAATCTGGACATAGAACTCTTGTTGGACTTGGTTTGTGAGGACCCGAATTTTTATTTTATTTTATTTTACTGACTTATTTAATTAATTATTTATTCATTTGCTCCAATTAATTTATTTCATTCATTTTAATTGCATCTGCATGGTACATTGCCTCATTTTATATTTTTAAACGTTTGTTTTTAAACTTAATTTTTCTGTCGCCCGATTAGTGAAAATTAGAGAAAACACGTTTTTCGAGGCAATATTTGGTCTGAGAGTGTAGTGGTCTTGGAGAGTTAAGGATGATCAATGGTATACTAAGAAAAGTTAATTGAGAGATTAGAGGTGAGTGAGTTGAATTAAACTCAATTAGGAGCACTAATGGGCCATTATTCAAATGTTGACTTTTGCACCAAAGGATTAGCTTTATGTCCCATCTTTCCTTCATCCTCTCACATCACCAAAAATCACACAAAACCTCTCTCTTCTTCCCTCCCTTGGCCGACCACTTCCTCTTCCATTTAGCCAAGAAAGTTCAATTTTTCCTCTTCATTTTTGCTCACTAAACTTGCTCCAACTTTGCTCACACCCTTGGATCATCCTCAAGCTTGGTAGAAGACTTGGTGGTGGAAGATTCTTGAAGTTTAGAGCTTGGTTTCTTGAGGTTTTACTTACTACTCTTGGAAGAAGGTAAACCCTTCAAAGCTTCAACCTTTCTTTCATCTTTTAGTTAGTTTTTAGCTAGATAAACTTTGGGTTGTTGATGGGTTCTATGAACCTTGACATTAGGTAAATGCCTTGAGGAAGATTATTAGGTAGTGGCCTTGAGGATTTCTTGTTTGTTTGGTTGTTGTTTTAGTGATTTCTAGCTTGGTTTTGGTGTGAGAGTTGGAGAGAAAAATTTGAAGAGAAAGAAGAAGCAAGGCTGTCCGATTTTTGTTGGTTTGTCTCTCTTGTTTTAATTTCAAAATTTGTGGTTATATTGATGCAAAAATGCTTGCTACATGTTGGGTTATGTGTGTGTAAATTATCTTCCAAAAATCACTTCATTTGAGTGAGTTAAAGTTAAGCTAAAGGGAGGAAATCAAACCTGGAAATTTCTGATCAGTGCAGCAGACCAGTGTGTACTAAACAGCACATAATTTTTCGTACAGGAATCGAATCAAGTGTCATTTGCAACATGTGAAACTAGACTCCGAGAGATTTCTAACAGTATAAAATGCAACTGCTAGTTCATTTTCTATGAGTCGCAGTGAACTGGCAAAGTTGGCTGTTTTCACTTACTGTTTTACCCGCGAGACAAGCACAGCTGCAGTTTGTAAGTCATTTTCACTCTCCTTGCGAAATGAATTTGAAGACAGTTTCTTCTAATGATTTTTAGAATTTTGAATCTAGTTTTCAATGCCATAAACCACACTAATTTTGGACTTGTGTAGCCTTAGTTATGACCTGATTTAGAAACTGCGTTGGGTGTTCCAAAGCTGGAATTTCGTGTTTCAGGTTTCAAAAACCAGCCTTCGTAAAACTGTTGTATCTTGGTGTATAAAAATTCAAATTAAGTTTCGTTTGTTGCGTTTGAAACTAGACTTGGAGTTATTTCAGTGGTATAAATTTCAAGGGCTAGTTCGATTCATATGAATTTTGCTAAATTTTCAAAGTTCACTGAAATTCAAGACTGTTTTGCCTTGTTTTTACTGAAACAGCGATTTGGAACTAAAATTTGACTGATTTCTGATTTGAATATGGTAAAAGCGTCTTCTAGAGAGTTTTAGTTCATTGAGCCTATTTTCCAACAGTATAAGATTAAATTTTTGGACTTATGAAACTCAAGTTATGATTTTTCAAAGAATGTTGCTAAAACTGAATTTTCCTTATAAAGAGGCAAAAGCTTAAAAAGTGGCTTGGGAACATTTTCTAGGTTTCAAGCCTAACCTTCTTGATTATTTGGACCCCATTTCATCCTTGGGAAATGGATTACACCTCCTAGTTTTATGCCCTCGGTTTCCATGAAAATGAACCATAAATGGAGCGTTTTAACTAGAGTAATTCTTGAGGAACGTCACTAACTTTATATTTGAAACTTGGGAATTTTAACTTCAATATTTACTATAAAATAAGTAACGCTTTTGATGGATTTTGACTTCATAAGTTTAGAAAACGTGAACGCTCATTATATTCTAAAACTTGGGCATAGGATTAGAAGTTTTAAGATATTAAAACAATTTTTTCTTTTCTCGATTTTCGTGCCAAAAATTAAGTATGGTTCTCTCCTTTTAAAATTGAAATTTCTTGCCACAACTTGACTCGAAAATGACTTTTGAGTCCTCCTTGAGTATTATTTCAGTGATTAAGCGAGAAATTCTCTTTTAACTCGACTTGAACTTGTGGCTTTGAGTGTGGTTAACAAGAGGATATTTTCTCTTAGCTTTGGTTGAATACCTAGGTAACCATGGTTGTGCATGTCTCAGGTGGTCACGTGAACACCGAGGAGCTCGTTTGACCTCTTGCTTTTGCTCTTGCTTTGCCCTTGACTTTTGGTGAGTGTCAAGTGCATGCTTCATGTTGCTATGATTGAAATGATATTTGTACAAGTGCTATATGATTCGTGAACTTGCCGAGACGAGGGTGTACTTTATCGCCTTCGTCCTCTCCCTCTTGAATGCTTGCTACTTAAAATATGAATTTGTATGACTTGCACTTGTACTTGAACATGCTTTTAACTCGTGAGTACTGAGCGGCAGCATGTACCACACCCTATTCGGGTGGGAGGTGCCTCTCATCCTGGCTCAGTGCTATGATCGATTCTAAGTCGATTGGAACGTTGTCTCATCGACCAATTGTACTTGTGGGGACGCCCCAACCCATTAGCTAACCTCGTAACTCGAGTCGACAAGGGCTTAGTGAACCTTGGAAAATTTTATAGCTTGATCTTTTGAGATCTCGCTTGGCATACTCGAATAGTATTGCCACCTTGTGCTTGTTTGGTTTCAGATCCGAGAGGGTGATATGATGGATGGAGGAAGTAAGTGGAGCTCTACGGACGTGATGCTACTTGAGTTGACGGAAGAGGGTCAACCAAAGATGGTTTGAACTGGCCGAGATATGAGAATAGCTCCTGAGAGCTCCTGTATCCTTTCTACTTATGTTTTGCTTCCTATTTGTGCACTTAAACGAAATTTCATGTTATGTCGCTTTTAAGTGTGATATTTGATTTAATTTGTGCTACTTGCTTGCTTGCTTGATTTTCTTGGTCTCACTGAGCGTTAGCTCACCCTAAGTTGTTATTCCTTAACAGGATTTGGAAGTGGAAGTTGGGAGCTCTAGACTAGCAGTTTTGGTTGAAGCTAGTGAATCTTTTGTATGATATTGGAAGCATTTAAAGTGTAAATTTTGTTATATTTGGGTTTTTGGATTGTAATTGTAAATGGTAGCCTTAGAAGGATTTGACTTGTATTTTTGAAGTAGTCCTTTAATCCTAAATCTATGTTTGACTTGTGGATCTCTATTAAGCTAGAATGAGTGTGTGAGTCCTGACGAGAGTTGGGCAGTCGCCCCGTTGATACCCTAGGGTTCGCCCTAGGGAGAGGTGGGGGCGTCATATGGTTTATATTTTCCAACAGCAAAATCCAAAAATGCACTTAGGAAAGCTCCTAAAAACAGCATCTTATTTTCCTAAAGTGAATCCAAAGGTCATTCGGATCAAGCTTCTAAATTTCCAGCAATATACATTCGGGTAGAGTGATTTCTAGGTTTCTAAATTTCTGCCGAGTGTTTGTTGAATTTGTCCAACCATTGAGAGTCTGTGTTTAAGTCCTTTTTCCAGCTGTTAAATGAGTCCAAAGAGTCCAAATTAGTTTTGGAGTCCAAGAGTCCGTAAGTTTCCTAAGTTGAGTCCATAGTTTCCTAATTCGAGTCCTCTTTGTCTTGTGTCTTTCTTGGCTGAATTAAACACCAAATCAAATCAAGTTTTTGGTGTTGATTTCCAGCAAGAATTTAAGTGTAAATTGTGTCTTAAATCTGGTCCAAAATTGGCACAAACTAGCATCAAATTTGTTCGGGTTTCACCAAATTTTGTTAGGATCTTCGAGTTCCACTCTCCACGAACCAAACCTGGGAATTTCTAGCCTTGTTTTAGCATTTTTGAGTCGTTCAAATCAGTCTTTATTGTGTCCAAATCTCAACTCAAGTGTACCAAATCCCATCTATGTCACTTCCTTGTGTGTTGTTGGCTAAGTCATTGAACTACTTGAGAAATTTCTGATTTTTTTCAAGTATGGAGATCAATGACCAAGAGAGTTGCTTGATGAGTTTATTAGAGTGTTTTAAATACTTGAGTGATACATGAGTGCGAGTGCATACACGTGAAGCTGTGTTGTGAGGAAAATTTTCTTTGTTTTTACTAACCATTTCACAGGTCAAAGATGAATACCAAAGGTAGTTCACACCACCTTGATCCTACACGTATGTTGGAATCCATATTGGGGGAAGTTGAAAGGAAGTTAAACAAATCAATCCAACTCATGTATAAAAGGCTTGATAGAATCGAGAGTGAATCTCTCAAGAGGAGGGGTTCCATGCAATCTAGCTATGATAAAGTTTCAAACCATGAGTTTCAAACCCTCAAGGAGGAGATGGATCGTGATCTTGCACTAAGTGTTTATGAGAAATTTAAACACACTTGTGATGACTATAAAGAGAACCAAAGGAGGACGTGCCAAACACCTAAAAAGAGCTCATCCTCAACTAAATTAGCTTGTATCTTTGAGGAGTTTCATCATAATCGCAATAGATCGACAGAGGGTGAATCAAAGGGGAAAAGACTGCTCAAAAGGGAAAAGAAGCCTACCATATCAGCATCTTCCAAGTCTAAGTATGCCAATACATCATCCATAGATGATATATGATGCAAGAGGGAAGGCTGACCAAGGCATGGCAAGTGGTGTTGAAGTTGAGCTAAGTGGTCCGATGACTAGAGCACGTGCCAAGAAGGTTAAGGAGACAATGCAAGCTCTAGTTTGTGCCACGCACGATGGAGTTGACCATGCAAACATTATTCATGAGCTTGAGAAGGAAAGAACAATTCGTTATACTCTAAGTCAAGCTCTTGATTCGAGTGAAGCGAAGTTGGGAGATTCGTCCGAAGTTTAAAATGTTCAATTTCTGGTTTAGTGTGTTATTATTTGAGTAGTTTGTTTAGTGTTGCTTAAGCAAGGGTTTTAATGATAAATTACCTTGCTTAATTTAGTCGTTAATTATTTTCATAAATGCGGCCAAGGCTAGGGTTCCAAATGGGCCGACTTTGTCATTTAATTTTAGGTAATAAGTGATTCTAAATCACATTAGGTCTAGAGTCTATGTAAGGCTATAAATAGCCAAACACTTCCAACGTTTTCATTAGTTATTGAATAAATCAGAATTTGAGTGTTACACAGCTTTCTCTTGTCCAAGAGAGTCTCTTTGAATACTTGAGAATTACTCGAAAGTATTCTTCGAACTTATCAATCAAGTACACACCTTGGTTGTGGCGTTCTAATACCATAACATTGATTCACTTACTCGATTGATTGTGGGTTAAAATTCAATTCAAGATTCGCAATTTAGGGTTAGAAGAATCAAGTGTTATTCCACATCTGCAACTTGATTTTCTTCATCTAGATCCGGGACTACGTGGGATACGAGTTCATACCTCCGGGCGGGTTCGTATCAGCTGGTAATCAGAGCTAGCAGACGTTATCAAGTATATCTTGTCGAGTCTTGTAAGTTTCTTTGTGTCTCCAAATCTGGTCATTCGCTTTTTGATAATTGTTTCACTCGATTGTCTTTGTCGTTCTTGTTTCTTAACCCGCCAAAATTTTAATGTTTATTTAATTTAATTTTAGCTTTATTCTTTTATTTTTATTTTTATTTTATTATTTATTCTTGTTTTCATTTTTATTATTTTATTTTAATTGATTTAAGTTTGCAAAAAAGTAATTAGTGCTTGTTTTTATTTTGGCACATTAAGGTTCATCATTTTCTTTTTTTTGTAAACATTTTTTTTGCACTAAATTTCAGAAAAAGAAAATTTTTAATAAAAATCCATTTTTATCTTTTTCAGACTCAATTTTTGCTAAATGAAATGACATTTTGTAAGGTAATTAGAAATTAGCATATATTTATCATAAATTGGTTTTGAAAAAGAGAAAATACAAAACAAAAAAATAATATGTGGCACACATGCAATAGGGCCAAGTGGTGGCCATGCAAACTAGATAGGTGGGGGGGGTAGATAATGGACAAGTGTCTCTTTATTTCTTTGATACCATAACATCTAAAGGGTGAGGTGGTAGGACACTTGGACGCCTAGGAAAATTTGGAAAAAACAAGAAGAAAAGGGAGAAGGAGATGGGCGGCTAGGTGGAGAGGAAAAAGCAAAGAAAGAAAGTAAAGAGAAAAAAAAAGGAGAAAGGCTTGGCGGCTGGGGTTGGAGGAAAAAGTTACGAGAGTTGGCGGTGGAGCTTTAGGAGGAAGAAGAAAACCAGAGAAACCAAGCAAAAAAAGAAAGGGTAGCTACGGGCTGAGGAAAAAAAAGGGTTTTGGGGGGCTGAGAAAAACGGAAAAACTGAGAAAAGGGAAGCTCTGGGGAGATTGAGGGAAAAGGGAAGCAAGCAAAAAAAGGAAAAGGGGCAGCAGACGAAGAAAAACAGAGAGGCTGAGTGAGGGTAGAAAACCAGAAGAAAAAACCAGAAAGAGAGGGAGGAACAAGGGCTGAAAAGAAAAGGCTGAGGAAGAAACAAGGGGAGAGCTGGCGAGGAAGAAAGCAAAGGGAAGAGGGAAGCTGGGGCAGTGAAGAAAGAAAGCAAGGAAGTTTCGGTTGAGGGAAAAACGAAGGGAAGAAGAAAAACCAGGGAGAGTTCGAGCAAGTAGTGGTGGAAGAAAGGCAAGAAAGAAAGGGAAAAGGAGCTGCGGGAAAAGAGTGAAAAGAAAAGGAGGAGAAGGGAAAAAGAACCTGGGAGGGAAATCTGGGAGATCAGAAGAGGGAAAAGAACGAAAACCAGAGAACTGGAGAGAGAATAGAAGGAAGAAACCCTCTCGGATCAGGCTGATTTTCGGCTCTATTGAGCAACAATTTTCTCGATCAAATCGATTTCCTTCTGGGTTCCTTAAGCAATCTGGGATATCTATAACGTGAGGGGAGTGATTTTTGTTCAGATATCTTGAAGGAAAAACCACGGGAAGATCGCCAAATCAGGAGCCAAAGTGATGACTTCATCAGCGCTGAAGTTCTGCAGCGACGTTCTCAATCTCATTTCTGGAATCGGCACGCATTTTCCGAACATATTTCACGCATTTTCCGAACATATTTTTGGACAGAATATTTGTGAATTTTAGAATGAAATTTGAGGTTTAACAATTTTGATAAATTTATAGTTTTGATTTGGATTTTAGTAGAATTTGGGTAATTTTGTTGTTTAATTATAGCAAATGGATTTTCATTTATTTTGTGAATTTTAGTATTTAATTTTGGTAGACTTCACCTTAAGCCCTTAAGTTTATTTTATTTCAACTTAAACCCTAATATTTGTAATAATAATGATTTGACCCCTAAAACTTCTTTAATCCTTTCAATTGGTTGTTTTAATTGGTTGAATATGGGTTGTTTACTTTCATTTGAATGCTTTGATTGATTCAATTTCGTGTTTATTTCCATTCCTTGTAATTATTTGTTAATTAAAGTGATACCTTGACCTTTTTCTTTGTTTTGGAGGGTAAATAAGAAAAATTTCATTTCATTAGGTCACCAATTCAAAGGAGGTACACTCTACTCCTTTATTTTGATTTTATTTGGTTATACGTGCTCCTCTGTGATTTTATGTGTGTAATTGCATGCTTTTTGAATGTTTTTATTTCATTTATTTATTTATTCGCTTTATTTGTTTTAATTTTGTATATTTATTTTAATTTAATTTTGGCTATTTGAGAAGCATTTAAATGCCAAATTGTAATAGTTAGGGGGGTTCAAGATATGTATTTAGATAGAAAATGTAATAGTTAGGTATTTATTTTATTTATTTATTTTATTCCTTCCCCCTTTAAATTGTAGTTAGGGCCCCCAAATGTAATAGTTAGATCTTTATTTACTTTATTTGCTTTGTGTGTTTTGCATGCTTGTGTGTTTACGTGTTACTCGCTTTTTTAGGACTTTGCATCTAGATATCATGTTTATGTGTCATGTGCTATATGTGATTTATGTGTTTATTTGCTTTATTGTGTTTTACATGATTTATTTGATTGTAATAAATGTATGAAGTCACCACACTAATCCAACGCTAGTTGTGGCCCTTTTTTCGATTCTACACTAGTCCAATGCTAGTTGTGATCCCTTTTTCCGATTTCTCAATAGTCCAATGCTAGTGAGAACTTATAGACATGGACTAGTCCAATGCTAGACCCTTAGAGACCGCCCACGCACTAGATCATATTTGTGTGACAATCACTACATTTTCATGCATATTTTCTACTTTTTAGGGTTTTTATCATTTTGCATGACATTTCCTCCTTATATGTATATCCCTTATCCCATATTCCCTTATATATATACTCCTTACTCCTATGTGTGAAACATAACATTTAGACGTGCATTTCATTTAAGAAAATTAGAATTAGATTAGATCATTTGTTTGATTAGATAGGAGAAATACCCCTTAAATATGGGATATGGACGAGTATGATTTTTCTAACTTTAGCACGCTCGTATTCCCTCTATCAAAGGGAAGGTTTAAGTCACGAATATTAGTCCCCCGTACCCATTATGATGCATCCCTTTAGGTCATGTATATTTGTATCTTATTATTATTTTCTTTCTTTCTTCGAGTCTCATTGTTGCATATTCGTGACCTCTTCAAATCATTACTTTTGGGTGTCGCAATTAATGCGATTGGCACCAATTAAAATTCGAAGAGACATATTGACCACCCGATATCCTCCTAAGTTTAGGTTTTGCATCCATATAATGACATCCAAATGTGATAAATTCTTAGGTTAAAATAAGAAATTTTTTTGACTAAATCATGCAACTAGCCTTAGCTAGGATGAAAGGGTGGCTTGGATTTTATCCTTGCCTTCCCTTTCTTCAAATGTGACTCCCGACCCCTTTTCTCTTGATTTTCGCAGATTTGGAGTTGTTTAAAAAGGGTTTTCTCTAATTTTTCTTTTAAAAAATTCATTTTAGGTGACTTGGTACACCTTAACTCAATACCAAGTGGCGACTCCTATTTTTTATTAAAAACCCTTTTTAAACTATTATTTTGGGTCAAAATCATCGCACTTTTAAAGTCCCATTTAGGCCCGCTTTCTTTATTTATTTTCTAAAAATCAAAAACTCATTTTTAATCAAAATAACTCAAAACTCATTTTTCAAATCAAAATTAAATCAAAAATCCATTTTTATAAACTTGTTATTTTTCATTCAAAAAATGGGGAGCGACAGCTGGGCGACTCTACTGGGGACTTAGAGAGTCCGAGCATTTGATTTATTCAATTCTTTTCTTCTTTTAACCTTTTTATATATCATATTTGGAGGATTTAGGTTGCATTTTTCCTTTTTAGGGTTTTTCTTGCATTTCACATGCACAATTGTCTCGATATCCGTGTATGTAAATAATGTGTTTATCTCTTTCATTTACTTATGTGTAATCGTGCTTGCATCTTAGGGGAGGGGGTAGCCACCCTAGAGCTTTCACCTGCATTTTATAGTATTTAATCCCTCCCTTCAAAAAGGAAGCACTTCATACGTGCATACGTTTTACTTTATAACTCCTCATTTCTTTTTACTTTTAGTGGTTGTCATACCACTCCACCCGATTAGGATTAGGATCGATCCACTTGGACATGTGGCCGTGGCACGACGTGCGCGTAGCAATGTCCGAGGGATCACTCGAACTGCCGACTCTTAGGCAGTGGGATTGATGACCCTTCGCCTTTGGTCTGAAGGTTTGGGAGCCTGAAAACCTTATCGAGTCTAGTTGTGACGCCCCCACTTCTCCCAAGGGCGAATCCAAGGGTATCCGCGGGACGCCTGCCCAACTCTCGCCAGGACTCACTACAATCCATAATTCAAATCTCGAAATACTTCAAATATTTCAATATATGATTAAAGTACTTCCAAAATATTTCATACTTACAATCAGTTAACTTTCGAGCTTAATACAATCCAAAAGAGTATGTACTACAACCATCTGTTATAATACAACTTAAAATCTTCAAAGGAGAACATTTTAGTACTATTCATGAGCACTCTTGGTCTCGAACCCTGTTAAGGAAAACAAAAACGTGGAATGAGCTACACAGCCCAGTGAGGTTCCAAGACACTTTAGCAGTTCTAATAAATCAGGTAATTTGAGCATACCACATGTATAGTTCCAGGTTGCATATTTGGCACATTAGCATGGAATAGTTATCATTGTACGAGTAATTTGAGCATAACACAAACATGGTTCAAGATTGCATCTTGGCACATTAGCATGATACAGTTATTAATATGCAAAAATAAACACACATTGAAGGATACGGTGTTCCAGTGGAACCATTTCGGTCAACTTCACCTTATAACTCCAGTGATCCCCTCGGTTGTCTGGTCATCACCTTATCCCTCTAGTGGTAGTACTCGAGTATACCGAAACGGTGTCCCAGGGTTCCAACCTTCCCGACCGAGCCCAGTCCTGGCTCGAGCAGGTTAGTAACCAAGGGCAGGGCCCAGTTTAGCTTAGAGCTTACAACATGCACAAGTAGTCAAGTAAATTGGTAAACGGTAATAATTTGTCATTTTAGCAGGACGAGTGAGATAAAGTACACACTCGCCTTAAAATGATGGCAATTTCATGAGAGCAATTATAGGCAACATTTAACATTTAAACACATAAGCAATATGCGGTAATTTCGTATGAACACATAATTTACGGTAATCAGGTAATCAAATAGTCAAGTAATCAAATAATCAAATAGCCAAATAAATCGGTAAACGGTAAGTAATTACGGTTAACGGTTAACGGTAAGTAGTCACGGTTAATTGATAGACATTATTCATCTTAGTAGGCCGCCTATTGGCCATCTATTTTTACCACTTAAGAGTCGAGGAGATTCACTCCAATCGACTTATGCAGCTATAGCATAATTAATCATTGAAACGCTTCATGTAAATATGCATTTCAAGTATTTCATATCGAGTAATTCAAGTACATTTTACTTAAATGAGAACGAGTGCAGAAACACATAACACATAATGACCATGGATTGAATATATCATAGACTATTCAAATCACGCACTCCTATATGGAACACTCACCTAGTCAAAACAAGAGAGTAAGTGCTAAAACAGGTGTTTAGGCGTCCGCTTCGAGTTCCTCTTGAAGGTCCCCTTGAGCGCCTGAGCAAATAATAATTTGCGATCACACACTATCATTCTTAAACCCCTAGTTATCAAGGAAGATTGCACACTTGTACAATCTAAGAAAATTATCATGAAAGAGAGCCTAATTTACTCGTAAATCGAGGCCCAAAAGTGTAGTTTAGTAATACAAGGAAAATTGATTTTCATCTTTGAAATCAAGTGTAACACGGTCAAGCAATATCGAAGGAAAATGGAGAGTTCTAAAAACTCAATTTCCTTTAAGTTTAGAAATTTCAGATTTGGGGTGCATTCTTTGAAAAATCGTATCTCACTCTCTGTAAGTCCAAAATTGGAAAACCTAGTACCGTTGGAAACTTCTGCCAAAGTACTAAAAGTTCCTAGAAGACACATTTCCATGATTCCAAATGGAAGATATCCAAAACTCAGCTCAAAGTTGCTGCCTTAAACTTACTAGGACAGTTTTGGGTTGGTTTTCGGCTAACTTTGAAAATTCGGAAAAAATCACAGAATTCAATCTAGCCTCTTAAATTTGGTACTCAATTAGAGTTACAAACAATGTTTAAAACACCACAAACCGAGCAAGAATCAAAGTTTTGAGCGCCAAGATATAGCGGCTCAAAGTTGGTGCAAAAATAACGTTCACTGGACAAATTCCAGATTTGAAGCTGGAACTTTGTGACTTTAGTTGGGCATTGAAATAGACTCAGAATAGTACCAAATTTGGCATTATTATACTACCATATGAGGGCTATTCCTCTGTCAAATGTCATGGAAAAATTCATTCGGGAAGCTAGTTAACAAAGCCTCTAAAGTTTCAAAAATTTCCAAGGCAATCTGCCTTGTACTTGTGTTTTTCTCTTTTCAAGCATTTGGCCAATGAAATTTCTCAAACATCATTCATTTATGAAGAAAAGGTCTAAGATACATCCAAGATGCATTTGGTATGTGAATAACACCAAAAAATTCGAAATAACAAGTCCCAAACAAAGTTAAGGCGTCAACTAGCCAAAAAGAGGGTTTTCAAACTCCGAGTCAGTTTCGAATTTCGGCCACAACTCACTTAATTCAACTCAGAATTAAGCGTGGTCAGTGGCGTTGTAAACTAGATTCATAAGGATACAATTTCTTAGAGGAAATCATTTTCAAAATAAGTCCACAACTAACTCATTTTTGAACATCAAGTTGCTGCTCAAAACAGGGCTCTCTGTGAAAACGTGAAACAGGACAGTCAGGGTCAAATGGTTAGTACGGATCACTCGGGTAGAATCAGAACGGGAATTTTATACCGTTGGAAAGATGGGAATGTCTAGTTTCCGGTGCCACAAACGGCACTCGATTTCAACATCGGAGAAAAACGTTATAGCCAATACAAAAATACTGCCAGGGCAGTGACGGGAAATTTTCCAGATTTGCTGTCTTACGAAACTTCAACATTTGGCCAACCAAATCATGGAAAGTTTTTATGAAACTTTCTACACATCTCATGCAACATATAAACATCATAACTAAGCCATTAGATCCACAAAAATTCGCCCTAAAGGCCACGGACAACACAGGGGCAGAATTGGAAAATTTCTTCCTTCCACCTCCTTTGAACTATCCTTCATAAACTCACTTAATTCTACCAATATAAGCACTAAACCAACATTAACAACATTTAAACTCATCAAATCAGCCCAACAAGTCATAGTGGGAATTCATAGAGCCCACACAACAAGATCTACAACAATATAAAGCCACCTACATGAATCTACAACCGTATAAGTGCAATCTAACGTATATAATCGAAGATTCAAGGGGTTGATCGTTGGTTACCTCTTTGGAGTGCTAAAACAGAAATTTTTGGACCTTTGAACTCCAAGAAAAACCGTGAGAATGAAGCCCTCTCCTAGCTCAAGTGAATCTTCAAGTTATTTGCAAGATGGCTTGAAAGTTTGGAGTGATTTGGTGAAGGAATGAAGCAAGAAATGGAAGAGCTTTTGGCGTTCTTTTCCTTCCTTGGTTGCACGGCTGTTTTGGAGCAAAATAGAGTGAAATGGCTGATGATAAAGCTTCTAGAGTAAGCTTGGTAGGTGAGAGGCTTAAATGCTCAAAAGTCAACCCTTCAATCGCGCGTGTACGCGCGCGTTTCGTGCTCGATTCCTCTCGGGTTCGATTCACTTGTGCACTAAATTTCTAATGCACTTATATTCACACTAATATTATTCACTCTTAATAGTATAGAAATAAGGGTCTAAAGTCCCCCAATTAATCGCGCGCGCGAAAACGCATATTTCCGACTTGTGCGCGATAAAGCGAAATCTCTAAGAAATTCTTATAACGATAGTATCACTAACTAATAATTGAGCACTTAAACATAAAAATACCTATTTCAAAACTAATATACAAGTTTCCAATTTTCCAGGCTTATTGTATTCTCGATTCAATTATTGACTCCAATCGCGTATTCACTATTCTTACTTATCTAACCTTCCAAAAATTAATTTTCGTAACAAGTCATTTTAAAAATACATGTAAGCCATAGTTCCATGTAATTGGGTCTAAAAAGGTTGGAATAAAAGATTTAGAGAAAACGGGTGAGTAAATAATTAATTAAGCCAGTAAAATAAAATAAAATAGGAAAAATTGCGGGTCCTCACACTAGCTGCATTAGTGAGTCCAACCTCATGCATCCATATTAGAAATCGCCTAGGATAGAGTGGACTGCACCTAATTAGGAACACTAGGCATGAAGGGAGGGATTCCCCCCCTCTTTCCTTATTTTTCTTTCTTTTCGCCTTCTGTATCATCTAATTGCTTAACGTGTTATGTGTTATTTGTTGAACTAACATTTCTTT
The DNA here is from genome assembly GCA_023065735.1 of Coffea humblotiana. Classification (NCBI taxonomy): domain Eukaryota; kingdom Viridiplantae; phylum Streptophyta; class Magnoliopsida; order Gentianales; family Rubiaceae; genus Coffea; species Coffea humblotiana. The sequence goes on along the minus strand of JACYVW010000015.1, from coordinate 67,283 downwards.
GTTTTCCCATCTTTTGCATTCACAAACATTAGAAAATAAGAGTTCTGGCGTGATACTCTTTTAGAACCTACCTTCTTAGATAGGTTATTGCGCGTTTAAATTCCAAATGTATTGCATTCATAAGCTAATAATTGCACATCATTCTAGGCCCACTGATATGGACCTAGCCAGTTTTCAAGTTCATCAAGTCTGTTTGCACTTCAATGGCTAGTTCGTGGTGCCAAAGTCAAGATGTTACTCCCAAAGCCATTGAAAGGCTTGAGCAAGATGTTGCTTGCAATTGAAGACGCGCATAGTCAAGCCTAAACGCCACATTGGACCTAGATTAATGAGCTCATGTTGAGCCTAGGGGCTGGCCGTGTAGGCCTTAGTCCATTAAAAACATTAGTTAGTCGTTTGTTTAGTTATTTAGTAGGCTTTAAGTCTCGGCCAAGCAAGGGAACATGGGCTGGCTGACTTCCCCTTTAACATTTTCCAGCTTTATTAGGTTTTCGTCAAGGCTATAAATAGCCTTAAGTTGATGTTACATGGAGTTTTTCGATTATTGAACAAAAAATTCCAGAATTTCGTCCATTCTTTGTGGCAAATTCCTTTAGCTTGTGAAAGCTAGTTTGACACCCTAGAGTTGATCCTAGGTTGTTCCTTGACTTATCAATCAAGCAAACACACTTGATTGTGGCGTCCTCTACCGTTGAGTCTATTCTTGAGTGGTCCAAGTTTGGGTTCAACTCCGTCAATTCCGCAACGTGTCCTCTAAGTCCTGAACTTTGCTTCCGCGCTTGTATCATCTGGTAATCAGAGCAAGGTTAGAGGTATCACGTATATCCCTTTTATTGCTTTTGAGTTTGTTTTAGTCTCCTAAGTTCGTAGTCAAAGTGTTAGGGTTTTGTGTTCGGTCGTTGGTTTCGTGTTGTCAAGTCCGAATCTGTTTTGTTGTCTTCGTTGTTGCGTCTGTTACGTAGTTGCTGTCCGTATCTTCTCTGTCCAGAAGTTTCATTGTGCATCGTGTTTTTGGTGTTGCTTGTCCGTGACTTGTTCAGCCAAAAAAAAAAAAAAACAGTCACGGCGGCTAGGGTTTGTTTCCCATTCTTGTCGCATCTTGAGTTGGGTTTGTCGTGCGTAGTAACCTGTCCAGATTGTCCCTTCGTTACTTGTTGCTAGCTTTTGCTACTTCGTGGTCTAATTCTGGTTGGAGTCTTGTGTGTGTTTGGGTCGTGTAAACAACCCAGCAAAAATCAAAAAGAAAAAAAAGAGAAACCTGTTTGCGTACCTTGTTGCTTCCTTGAGTCATTGCTGGAATTTCTTTCTTGGTGGCTGCCGAACCTGTTTTGCGTTTGTCCTTGAATATTTGTGTTGTATTTTACAAATCTTGAATGCCAAAAGCATATTTGGGGAGTTCTTGAACTTCTTGATCAGCCTTCTTGGGATTCTTGAAAATCAGATTTGGAAACTCTTGGGAAAAGCCTCGGGTTCTTGAAACAAACTTCAATCTTTCTTGGCAATCTTGAACCTTTGATCCGAGACTTCAAATTAGTTGGGATTGAAATCTGAGTTCCCGAAAAAAAGGGGGGGGGAAGCAAGGAAAGGAGGCCAACACAGTTTCGGATTAGGAAGTTGTTTAGCTTGGGAAATCCTAGTCGGTGGGGATTGGGAGACAAGGCCTAGTGGCCAACAAAGGCTACCAAAAGCTGACCTGTTTGTAGCCGCTAGAAATCATCCAAGAACCACCGCCATTCTTGTCCCAAAATCCCAAAGAAACCTGGAAAAAAAATTGCCAAAAAGGAGAAAAAAAAAACAAAGCTACCGCTACACCTTGGAACGCCCAAACCAGCCCGCAATTTGAGTCGGTTGAGTATCACTTTGTGATCCGAATTGGCTGGAAATTGAGGGCTGATTCTCACGTCATTTGAGCTTCCTAAAAGCACCTTTTCCCCTCCAAAATACTGACCAGAACTCGGCACAACAGCAGCTCAAAATCCCAGTTTGTCGGTAGAGTTTTCTAGGATTTCGAAAATTTCAGCTTTGGAGTCAATTGTTGTGTTTTCTTTTTGAGTCGTTAGTTGATGATTAGTCATAATCTGAGTCTTAGGTCACATTGTAGGTTGTCATTCATTCCATTATCGTCACAATTTTGTGTCACTTGGTGACTAGTCAAGAAACGATCCTTGCGGTGACGCCTAGCTTGTTCAACCCGAGCAACTAGCAAGCCTAAGGAATTGTTTGGTGAGATTATTAGAGAGTGAAACACTTGAGCGCAAACACGAGTGTGAGGGTAAACACTTAGGGAGCGAAGTGAGGAACTTTATTATTAACCTTTCTCCTTGCAGGTTGAATTAAATATGTCTCAAAGTGTTGGAACTATTAATACTCCTTATGACTTGGGACATATCATCGAGGCGTTGAATCAATTGAACCAAAGGTTTGACGCATTGGAAAGCAAGGTGGAGCAGTCCGGTCCGTCAAAAAGTACCACCAAAAGGAAACCTCATTTGGATGAATCAAGTGATTCAAACAATGAGGCTGACTATGAGGGCCATGAGGACCGAACTAGAGGAGCAAAGCGAAATTCCAGGCGCAGAGACGATGATGAAGTCCGAGGGATTAAACTCAAAATTCCTCCTTTCCAAGGCAAGTCCGATCCAGAGGCTTACCTAGAGTGGGAGAGGAAGATGGAACTTATCTTTGAATGCCAATCCTATTCGGAGAGTCAAAAGGTTAAGCTCGCAGCTATTGAATTCAGCGATTACGCAGCCATTTGGTGGGATCAACTTCGTGCAAGTCGGAGGAGAAATGATGAGCATCCCGTAAGGACATGGGATGAGCTCAAAAGATTGATGCGGAAACGCTTCATTCCAGCTTACTACCATAGAGATTTGCACAACAAATTGCAAACTCTTACCAAGGTAGTATGACGGTTGAAGATTATTTTAAGGAAATGGAAGTGGCCATGATGAGGGCTGATGTTCATGAGGATTTGGAGGCCACTATGGCCAGATTTTTGCGTGGATTAAGGGACGAAATTGCTGAGATTGTGGAGCTGCATCATTACCTTGATTTAAATGAGTTGTTGGATAAGGCGGTGAAGGTGGAAAGGCGCCTCAAGAGGAGGGGTAACACTCGCTCAAATTCCAACTATCAAGCTAGAAATTGGCAAAGTTCGCCCTCAAGAGGTGAGGACACGACTGTAGGGACTTCTCAACCACCAAAATCGAGGGCCATTGATGCTAAACCAGCACCTAAGGCTGAGGTGGATGTTAGCCAAAGAACCCCAAAACCGCGAAATCGGGATGCTAAATGCTTCAAGTGTCAAGGCTTTGGACACATAGCATCTCAATGTCCCAACCAAAGGACCATGCTTATCTTGCCTAATGGAGAAGTGGTGTCGGATAATGAGGATGATTGTGAAGGTATGCCACCTTTAGTAGAAGAAAGCAACCACTCGGAGAAAGAATTGCCATGTGAAGGGAATGTTGGAGTCTTGGTTGCAAGAAGAGTACTTGCTGCCCGAGCTTTAAAGGATGAAGGTGAGCAAAGGGATAACTTGTTCTACACTCGTTGTCACATCAAAGACAAGTTGTGTAGTCTAATAATTGATGGAGGGAGTTGTGCAAACGTAGCAAGCTTGTTCATGGTTGAGAAATTATCTCTTCCAACCACCAAGCACCCTCAACCATATCGACTTCAATGGTTAAATAACAATGGTGGTGAACGAGTTTTTAGACAAGTGAAGGTCCCATTCCGCATTGGTAGGTATGAAGATACGGTGGTATGTGATGTGGTACCCATGCAAGCATGTCACTTGATCTTAGGACGACCTTGGCAATACGACAAAGCTGTCAACTTCGATGGTCGAGCTAATAAGTATTCCTTCATGCATGGTGATAACAAGGTTACTCTTGTCCCTCTTGCCCCTTGCAAGTCCAAGAGGATCAAACGAGGTTACATGAGGAATATGAGTTGGAGTGTGAGTTGAGAAAAAAAGAAAAGAGTGAGATTGAGAGTAGTGAAGAGAGAAAAGCACTAGTGAGTTCAGCCAAAGGGGTGTATAAAGCTATGAAGCATAGCTTGTTAGTAAGGGCTGGGTGTGACAAAGTTCCTTCTTCCAACTTTACTAACACAATCGCTCCTAGTTTTTCTTCCTTTTTGCAGGATAATCACACGGATATGGAATTGCATGATTGCACTCCCATTTCACCCAACCTTGCTGCCATTCCTTTTCGTGAAGATGTTGACAGCACCATTCCAGAAAATTTCCCCTTATTACCTTTGTTTCTGTCTTCTTCTCATGTCTCTGTTTCCTTCCCACATTTATCTCGTTTTGGAGAGATGTCCACTAATCCTTGTTGTTTCATTTTTGTAGACATTGGGGCTGATTGCGTATCATAAGTTCGTCTAACGCAAGAGTTCCTCAATGCGCATTACAACTACTATTGTCTACGTCTAGATCATCCGTCTAGATCATCCGTGTGAAAAAAGTGAGATTGAGAGTAGTGAAGAGAGAAAAGCACTAGTGAGTTCAGCCAAAGGGGTGTATAAAGCTATGAAGCATAGCTTGTTAGTAAGGGCTGGGTGTGACAAAGTTCCTTCTTCCAACTTTACTAACACAATCGCTCCTAGTTTTTTTTCCTTTTTGCAGGATAATCACACGGATATGGAATTGCATGATTGCACTCCCATTTCACCCAACCTTGCTGCCATTCCTTTTCGTGAAGATGTTGACAGCACCATTCCAGAAAATTTCCCCTTATTACCTTTGTTTCTCTCTTCTTCTCATGTCTCTGTTTCCTTCCCACATTTATCTCGTTTTGGAGAGATGTCCACTAATCCTTGTTGTTTCATTTTGTAGACATTGGGGCTGATTGCATATCACAAGTTCGTCTAACGCAACAGTTCCTCAACACACATTACAACTACTATTGTCTACGTCTAGATCATCCGTGTGAAGCTTCCTTATCCCTACACCTGCTTTTGTGCTATGCACCCGCACTGTAATTGAAGCCGTTGGATTGTGGGAAGATGTTCCGCCCCAATTTGAGGATCCATACCTCTTCCATACACAAGCATTGAAGCTGGTCCGTGAGCTCCTAGGTACTACAACTGGTCCCTTTCAGCATTGCTCACGGTGGTCCGTATCTTGGATGCCACCCTTGACCATGATCATCATTAGGTTGTCCCGACGACATGTAACTCATCTTGTGGTCCTTCGTGCTTCGATTTGTGGGCAAATCGCCTTTAAGAGGAGGGGAATGATACGGACCTAGCTAGTTTTCAAGTTCATCAAGTCTGTTTGCACTTCAATGGCTAGTTCGTGGTGCCAAAGTCAAGATGTTACTCCCAAAGCCATTGAAAGGCTTGAGCAAGATGTTGCTTGCAATTGAAGACGCGCACAGTCAACCTAAACGCCACATTGGACCTAGATTAATGAGCTCATGTTGAGCCTAGGGGTTGGCCGTGTAGGCCTTAGTCCATTAAAAACGTTAGTTAGTCGTTTGTTTAGTTATTTAGTAGGCTTTAAGTCTCGGCCAAGCAAGGGAACATGGGCTGGCTGACTTCCCCTTTAACATTTTCCAGCTTTATTAGGTTTTCGTCAAGGCTATAAATAGCCTTAAGTTGATGTTACATGCAGTTTTTCGATTATTGAACAAAAAATTCCAGAATTTCGTCCATTCTTTGTGGCAAATTCCTTTAGCTTGTGAAAGCTAGTTTGACACCCTAGAGTTGATCCTAGGTTGTTCCTTGACTTATCAATCAAGCAAACACACTTGATTGTGGCGTCCTCTACCGTTGAGTCTATTCTTGAGTGGTCCAAGTTTGGGTTCAACTCCGTCAATTCCGCAACGTGTCCTCTAAGTCCTGAACTTTGCTTCCGCGCTCGTATCACCCACCCTGGCATATGAAGGATCCCTTAGGTCATGTTTTCATTTTAAATTGCATATTTAATCACTTTGATAAGCTGGCATCATGCATAAACCATAGAGGGAATCCCATATTAGGAATAATCCACCCTTTTGTCTCAGATACTTAATCCAAGCAGACTTGCATGTTTACATTTTTGTAATATCCGAAGGGGTAGTGCACAAGGTAAGGTAGGATCCGATCATTTTCATAGAGCGATCTTTTGTACATTAGAATATAAGCCTCTAACACTCATTTTTGGCCCATTTTATCAAATTGGTAAAATCCTTTGCATAAAGGACCTTAAATTGAATAAATTCATGAATGACTCCTCATTATTGAGACAATGAATGAATCAAAGCCAAAATCTTGATTGTAGAAGGCTCATAGACTAATGCGTTGGCAACAAAAGTGTCAAATTAGGGTTTTTATCGATTAGGTGAGCCAGTCTATTTTTAGCAAATCATCAATTTCATTCAACCCATTTGACCAATTAGGGTTCAATGTCAAATTTCAAATTGGGAAACCTAGTCGATTTTGAGAAAACCATCCATTGCATCCAGTCATTTGATCGGTTGGGGCTTCGATCCATGCTTCACTGAGAAAATTTGTCAACAAATTTCAATCTCTCTGATAGAAAGTTCTTTAAGGTCAAATCGGTGTGTTGATGCGGATACGGGTGCGCAACAACTTCAACCTTGGATCAAGGATCCTTTGGTCAACATTGGTGGTCCGATGACAAGATCAAGATCCAAGAGGGTGAAGGAAGCTTTACGAGCCTTGATCATTCACCATACAAACAAGGAGCAAGCTAAGTTTGAAGATTTGGTGAACCATGAAGTTACCTTGTTCACTTGTACATTTGAAGTGAAAGAATGATTTCATACTTGTTAGCTTAGTTAGTAGTTGTTTTAAAGCTGCCTAGTTTAGTAGTTGTTAATCGCACAAAGTACATGTTGTCGTTGAGTTTTTATCCTTTTAGTAGTTATTAATTATTGGGCCTTATCGGGAAGCCATAAAGAGTTGGCTCTTTACGTGGGCCGAATTCCTATTCCTAGTTTAGATAGGTGAGTTTATGTGGGCCGGATTTGCCCTAGTTCCAGCCTATAAAAGGCATCTCTTGTACGAGTAAAGGGACGAATATTACAACCAGAAATCGTGAGGAATTTTCCTTCAAGTTCTTAATCGAACTTACTCTTGAATTCTTGAGTTCATAGCTTAGAATTCAAATCAGACTTTATCGATTAGTTTGTTCCCTAATCGTGGAGTCTCTTCATCCCTCATTATTTGCTTAAGGTTGCTGATTACCTTCGCGTGTCAGAGGTCTTGAGTTCATGAGAACAGTCGAGTTCAATTTCCATTGGGAGAAAAGGTCCAACTCTGATATTACAAAGTTGGGAGGTTCTAAGAGGGTCTTCCCCTAGGATTGCTCATCAGTTGGTATCAGGAGCATCAGGTTAATTCTCTTTCAATTGAAGTTACTCATATCTTGTCAGTTTGTGTCTTTTGTCAAAAAAAAAAAAAAGCTGTAGCGATTTACTGTTCATCGTACTGTTCATCCGAACACAAAAAAATTCTGTTTGGGTATTGTCTTTTTGTGTTTTCTGTCCAAATTTCATTTTTGAGTCTGTTATACTTGTGTTTGGGTTGTTCGGGTTTAAAAACAAAAAAAAAAAAAACAAAAGTCACGTACCTTATATTGTTCTATTGTCCAAGTTGCTGGAATTTTCTTTGAGCATTGTTGAAATTCTGTTTTGCCTATTTCTTGAGTATTGGTTGTTTTTCTTGCAAATCTTGGACACCACAACATTATTTGGGGAAGTTCTTGACCTTCTTGAACAAAATTCTTGAAGTTCTTGGACCACCAAGTCTTGTTTTGAAAGTTCTTGAACAATAAATCAAGAACTAGGGTTTTCTTGGAATTTGCATAACCTTTCATCCGTTTCTTGAATTTGTTGGTGTGACCTGAATTTGTGTTTCTTGAAGAGCCAAAGCAAGAAAAAAAAGATACGGGAAAAAAAACAACGAAAAAAAAAGAAAAGGAAGAAGAGAAGAAATCGGTTCTCACACAAAGGAAATCAGGTTTCCAAATCTTGAGTTTCCAAATCTTGATTGGTCTCCAAATCTTGAGTTCCCAATCTTGATTGAATTCCAATGACCCCAAACGACCTAACCAGCCCCAAACACACCCAAATCAGTTTCCAAAACCAAACCTACACTACCACAAACACCTAAGCCAAACCGCCTTTGAATTCTTGAGTTTCTACAATCGGTGGAGCTAGTTTTTGCGAACCGTTTTGACTGAAATTTGAGGACTGGTTCTTGCATTACTTGAGCACCCCGAAAGCACCACTTACCCTCCAAAATACTGACTCAAAACTCAGCAAAACAGCAGCTCAAAAAAAAATTCCAACTTCGGGTAGAGTTTTTCTAGGATTTGCAAAATTCTGCTTTGTGTCTTATTACTTGCTTATAGGGTAATTAATTCTGGAATTTTTGAGAGTTTGAGTTGTTTTAAGAACTTCGAGAAGGAAAATTGAGAGTGAGTGTGTTTTCCTTGAGTGATACACGAGTGCTTTGCAAGGTAGACTAGGATACACTTGTTTTGCAAGTTTGACAATATGTCTCAAGAGGGGAACATATCCGAGCCGTCTGAGGCCGACGTGTCACTCAAACTGGTGCTCCAATCTCTTCGAAAACAAGCAGCGAGACATGAATTTGTGATGACACAATTATCCGACAGGTTGGCTGCCATTGAGATGCGAGGTACTGGAGATACACACAACAGGGATTCGAGTATTCAGAATGCTGATCATGATACGGATGATGAGGGATATAATTCTAAACACCTCATTCCGATCAAGGAAAAGCCAAAGGGGAACGAGGGAAGGTCGCGACCGACCTAGGAGAACCGATGACAATCTTGGTTCCATCACGACTAAGATACCTACCTTTCATGGGAAGAATGATCCTAAAGCTTACTTGGATTGGGTTAGGCGAGTTGAGCAAGTATTTGAAGTCCACAATTACTCTGAAGAGAAAAAGGTGAAACTTGCAACTATTGAATTTCAAGATTATGCATCTATTTTGGTGGGAGCAAGTATGTGCCACAAGGAGGAAGAAATAGGGAACAACCGATTGACACTTGGACTGAAATGAAGCAAGTGATGAGGAAACGATTTGTACCCTTCCATTATACCACGGACTTGTACAATCGGCTCCAACGACTCACTCAAGGGTCTAATTCGGTTGATGAGTACCACAAACAAATGGAGGTAGCGATGATAAGGCCCAATGTACAAGAGGATCCGGAAGCAACCATGGCGAGGTTCCTTAATGGATTAAATCTTGAAATTCGGAAGAAGGTTGAGCTTCAAGACCACTTTGAGCTTCAACAAATGGTGTCTTATGCAGAGAAGGTGGAAAAGCAAGCCTTACCTATAAGAACACCTAGTGGCCGAACCACTACATCCTCTTCCACTCCTTGGAGAAGAAATCAATTGCCAACATCCAATGCTTGGCCAAGGCATGGTAATAGAGAGAGGGAAAACAAGCGGATGGAACAACCGTCCTATCCGAGTACAACTTCTTCTAAACCAACCCCACGACCGGCTCTTCTAGGGGCAAATACATCTACCAACCAGCCAAAGGCATGCTTCAAATGCAAGGGAATTGGCCACCTCATGGCTCAATGCCCTAACCGAAGCATCATGTACATGAATGAAGAGGGAGTGTGGCAAAGCGACGGAGAGGAGGAATATGCGGACATGCCACCGCTTGAAGAGGAAGGGAAGGATGATGACATGGTTGAGATAGAGGAGGACCCCGTAGCTCGAACTATGGTGATCATGAGAGTGCTCAATGCACAAGCTCAAGAAGATGATCTCCAACGAACCAACATCTTTCATACGAGATGCAAAATTGGAGATGAGGTATGTCTTATGATCATTGATAGTGGCTCTTGTACTAATTGTGTAGCCGCTGATTTTGTTGAGCAAAAACACATTCCATGGACTTACCACCCTAAACCATATAGATTGTCTTGGTTAAATGATGGGGGGAAGTCAAGGTGACCAAACAAGTTTTCATTGCTTTTTCTATTGGTCGATACAAGGACCAAGTTTTATGTGATGTAATTCCTATGCATGCTAGTCATGTCTTGTTGGGGCGTCCTTGGGAGTATGATAGACAGGCTGATCATATTGGATTCATTAATAAGTATAAGTTCATTATGGACAACCTCAAAATCACTCTTTCACCCTTGACACCTACACAAGTGTATGAAGAACAATTGCATCTATGAAAAGAGAGAGAGAAAAGGCAGCCGAGAGAGGCAAAGAAAAAGCCGAATGTGAGAGAAAATGAGGGGAAAAAGAAAGTAGAGGCTGAGTTGAGTGAAAAAGAAAATTCGAGTGGAAAAAGACTCAATGAGGCCGAGAGCTTGAAAATGAAAAAAAAGAGCTTCTATGCAAGTGTGCGTGAGGTAGATAGGGCTTTGAATGCACAAAGTCTTCTCATAGTACTTATGTACAGGGAAGCTGATTATTCTTCTTTTTACACACTTGGCATAACCGATTCTCTTCCTAGTGCAATCTACTCTCTTTTGCAGGAATTCAAGGATGTGTTTCCAGAGGAACTACCGAAAGGATTACCTCCAATTCGAGGCATTGAACATCAAATCGACTTTGTTCCTGGAGCAATTCTACCAAATCGACCAGCCTATAGAGCAAATCCGGAGGAAACAAAGGAAATCCAAAGGCAAGTCGATTCCCTCCTTGAAAAAGAACAGGTTCGTGAATCTCTTAGTCCTTGTGCAGTTCCAGTTATTTTAGTGCCTAAGAAAGAAGGGACTTGGAGAATGTGTACAGATTGTCGTTCAATTAATAACATTACTGTTAAGTATCGTCATCCTATTCTTAGGTTAGATGATATGTTAGAAGATTTGCATGGAGCAATCATTTTCACTAAAATTGATTTAAGATCGGGTTATCATCAAATAAGGATAAAGGAAGGAGATGAATGGAAAACTACCTTCAAAACAAAGTATGGTCTTTATGAGTGGCTTGTGATGCCTTTTGGCTTAACAAACGCTCCAAGTACTTTCATGAGATTAATGAACCATGTTTTAAGGCATTTTCTTGGAAAGTTTGTTGTTGTTTATTTTGATGATATATTGATCTTTAGCAAGTCTTTAGATGAGCATGTTGAGCATTTGACACTTGTTTTAAGTGCCTTGAGTGAAAATATACTATTTGCTAACATGGAAAAATGTATCTTTTGCACTCATGAAGTTAACTTTCTTGGATATATTGTTGGTGCAAATGGAATAAGTGTTGATCCAGCCAAGGTAAAGGCCATTTTAGAGTGGCCGACTCCAACCAATGTGTCCCAGGTAAGGTCTTTTCATGGTCTTGCAAGTTTCTATAGGAGATTTGTTAAAGATTTTAGTACTATTGCAGCACCTTTGAATGAGATAATTAAAAAGAATTTGGAGTTTCAATGGGGAAAAGAGCAAGAAGAGTCATTTAATAAGCTTAAAAATTTGTTAATTTCAGCACCTATTCTTGCTTTGCCTAATTTTGATTTGACTTTTGAAATTGAATGTGATGCTAGTGGAATAGGCATAGGGGCTATCCTACATCAAAACAATAGACCCTTGGCATATTTCAGTGAGAAGTTGAGTGGGGGAGCTCTTAATTACCCTATTTATGATAAAGAATTGAATGCTGTTGTGCGTGCTCTTGAAGTGTGGCAGCATTATCTTATGCCTAAGGAATTTGTGATACATACTGATCATGAATCAATTAAATTCCTTAAAGGTCAAGGTAAGTTGCATAAAAGACATGCTAAATGGATTGCATTTATTGATTCCTTTCCATATATCATTAAGTATAAGAAAGGGAAAGATAATGTCGTTGCAGATGCATTGTCTAGGAGGTATACTTTGATCACTACCATGAGCACTAAGTTACTTGGTTTTGAGCACATTAAAGACTTGTATGCACATGATGACGATTTTGCTAATGTGTTTAAAGCTTGTGAACATGCTACATTTCAAAAGTTTTATAGGCATGAAGGTTTCTTGTTCAAAGACAATCACCTATGTATTCCCAACTGTTCACTTAGGGAATTGCTTGTTAGAGAAGCCCATGGCGGAGGGTTGATGGGACATTTTGGCATTGATAAAACTCTTGACATTTTGCATGAACACTTCTATTGGCCTAAACTGAGGCGTGATGTTGCTAACATTTGTGATAAGTGTTTAAAGTGTAAGCAGGCAAAGTCAAGGAGTAACCCTCATGGATTGTACACTCCTTTACCCGTACCTCATGCTCCTTGGACAGACTTATCCATGGATTTTGTGCTTGGTTTACCAAGATCTTCTAGAGGTATTGTGACAGCCCCACCTCCCCCTAGGGCGTACCCTAAGGGTTAGCGAACTGCCTGCCCAACTCTCGCCAGGACTACTAACGGTCACATACACGCAATTATAAACGTTTCGGAAGGTACCAACAAGTAAGGTTAACAACAAGTGCGCAAAACGAAAACGAAAAAAAAACGGAACGAACGCGTCCCAAACATAACGAAACCTTAAATAAAAATCAACAAGTACAATTCCAAGAGAATAGGTCATATGCATAGTAGAAACTATGTACACATACCCATTATAAGGTTTACAATTCAAAACGGAATGTTCACGTCCCACATTAGGGTTTCTAAAGGCGAGGAGCTATATAAAGGTACAAAAGAATGCCTAACTAGCTCTACTCGCTTCACAAAATCATGATTTCCAAAAAAACATACCCTGTAAGGAAAACAAAAGGAACGAGTGTGAGCTTTCGCCCAATGAGATACTAAAAGCCATGCATTCAAGTACACGAATGTAGCCATGCTCAATTACTACTATCACACATGAAAAGAACACCAAACCAAGTTCAAGGGTAAAAGGATACGGGTGGCTCTCGGGAGCCAATTTCCCCTTGCAACACTTGATCACATCCCGTTGACCCTCCGTCAACGCTCAACGGACAAGTACGACCGTAGATCACCACTTTACACCCAATACCTTCCACCATACTTTCCCCTACCGGGCCCGAACACCTCACAGTAATCAGGGGGTAATACTCGAGTATACCACAAAGTCGAGGAGCTAACGCTCCACTCGACACACAGTAACCTCATGGCTCGTTACCTAATCGACCGGCCCTTACCGGCTCGACTCGATGAACGGCCATTGAGGTTTGAACTCAGTTATCACAGTAAAGTCGTAGGGCTTATGCCCCATACGACATGAAGCCAGGCACAAATCCAATTCCCACATATTCAGTCAAATTCACAAATATTCAGAAATCAGTTGTACACATAAGAGAACGAGAGCGATAAAGTACACTCTCGCCTCGAGCACAGAAACCACAGTTATTCAAATCAAGGATTCAAGTACACAACCAATTAAACACAATTCATGCATAGTACACTCACCACTTAAGTAAGTAAATCACAAGTTTTCGCCCAACGGGTGTCCGGAATCACCGGCTCGACCTACAAGAAACAAGAAACTACAGTTGAGACTCGAACACGAGTCGAATGCCTCTTAAGCAAACTACTAAAGCAAAATGCAAATATAGCTCAAAATTGGAAAATACTTTGATTTTAAGGCCAAAGGTGTAAACAACCCCAAAACCTCACATTTTTACTCAATCACAACTTAAACGCACGAAACCCTAATTTTCTCGACACTCGGACAGCATTTCCCCTAAAATTCAGCTTTTCCATCCTACAATCAAACATCAATTTATATCCAAACCAATCCCAATTGCCTCAAACCAATCATAAGTCACTCAATAACCTTCATTAGGGCCACAATGCCCCTCATTCACAACCAATTGCAAGATTAATAACCAACTATAGAAAAGCCCCAATTTCAAAACCCTAAAACTGAAATTTTTGTCCAAAGCTGAAATTTTCCGCAATTAACCGCAATTCACATACAAGAGCTCCAATTGGCTCAATATTAGACCATCAATCCAAGGCTAACTAACATTTATCATATAAAACAGAAAAATTCTCCAAAAATCAGAAATTCACCCAACTTCCAAATAAACCATCAAATCATTCATAAATCAAGCTATTAAGCCACCATAGGCCACTAATTTAGCATTATTAGAACCAAAAGTGAAGTTTCCAAGCAACATACCTCAACTCCCAAGAAAGTTTGTAGCTTAAGTGCTTAATCACCAAAATAGCTCCACCAATCACCTCTAACCTCCTTAGCAAGTGGATTTTATGGAGTAATTTGAGATTTAAACGGTTAGTTTGCAAGATTGAGCAAGAAATAGAACCAAAGTTGAAGCCTTTCTCTCTTCCTTTCTCTGACAAAATTCGGCCAAGAGGGGAGCAAAAGTGAAGATGGTTTGGGTCAAAATTAGCTTTTGGTAAAGGTGGTCAAAAGTTAGGCAAGCTCCATCCAATGCACTCGCGACACGTGGCACCTTTGTATGTTTTAAACTTATCCTCTTACTCACTAAGGTTAATCTATCCAAGTAATCTCTAATCACCTACTAACACCTAGTAATTAAATCCCTGTACGTAAATCTTGACCTAATTGGCCGAATTTCTCTCACTTAACGCACTAGCGGGTCCCACGTCCACTATTCACTCCAAAAATCTCGTAATTTGACTTATACTAGAAAAATATTTTTAAAACCCTATTTACTCAAAAAAAAAGTCCAGAAAATTTTTAGAATAAAGAAAATGTGGAAAATGGGTGCAAATAAATAAATTAAAGCTAGAAATAAAAAATTTTTACGGGTTCTCACAGGTATGGATAGTATCTTTGTTGTAGTGGATAGATTTTCTAAAATGGCTCACTTTATCCCTTGTAGGAAAACAAATGATGCGCGCCATGTTGCTGATTTATTCTTCAAGGATGTGGTTAGATTGCATGGGTACCGCGTACTATTGTAAGTGATAGGGATGTGAAATTCTTAAGCTATTTCTGGAAATCACTTTGGGGAAAATTGGGAACTAAGTTGTTATTTTCTACTTCTAGTCATCCTCAAACGGATGGTTAAACTGAGGTAACCAATCGAACCCTTGGTGCTTTACTTCGAGCCATTGTTCAAAAGAATTTGAAGAAGTGGGAAGAATTTTTGCCTATTGCCGAGTTTGCATACAAACAGAACCACTCATTCTTCTACTATCATTCTCCTTTTGAAATTGTTTATGGGTTTCAGCCGCCAACTCCTCTAGATTTATCACTTATTCCTGTTGATGAGTGTTTAAGCGCAGATGGTATCGAAAAGGCAGAGGCTGTTCGGACCTTGCATGAGAGAGTTCGAGCTCAAATTGAGAAGAAAAATGCGCAATATGCAACACATGCGAATAAGGGTAGAAAGCATGTTGTATTCGAACCTGTGATTGGGTTTGGGTGCACATGAGGAAAGAAAGGTTCCAGCATCTCGACGGACCAAATTACATCCAAGAGGAGATTGACCTTTTTGTGTCCTGGAAAGGATAAACGACAATGCCTACAAGTTGGAACTTCCAAGTGAGTATGGCATAAGTGCATCTTTTAATGTGTCTGACCTATCTCCTTTGACTTTGATACAGACTTTGAAGATTCGAGAACGAATTCTTTCGAGGAGAGAGGGAATGATGCGGATACGAGTGCGCCAACAACTTCAACCTTGGATCAAGGATCCTTTGGTCAACATTGGTGGTTCGATGACAAGATCAAGATCTAAGAGGGTGAAGGAAGCTTTACGAGCCTTGATCATTCACCATACAAGTAAGGAGCAAGCTAAGTTTGAAGATTTGGTGGACCATGAAATTACCTTGTTCACTTGTACGTTTGAAGTGAAAGAATGATCTCATACTTGTTAGCTTAGTTAGTAGTTGTTTTAAAGCTGCCTAGTTTAGTAGTTGTTAATCGCACAAAGGACATGTTGTCGTTGAGTTTTTATCCTTTTAGTAGTTATTAATTATTGGGCCTTATCGGGAAGCCATAAAGAGCTGGCTCTTTATGTGGGCCGAATTCCTATTCCTAGTTTAGGTAGGTGAGTTTATGTGGGCCGGATTTGCCCCTAATTCCAGCCTATAAAAGGCATCTCTTGTACGAGTAAAGGGAGGGAATATTACAACCAGAAATCGTGAGGAATTTTCCTTCAAGTTCTTAATCGAACTTACTCTTGAATTCTTGAGTTCATAGCTTAGGATTCAAATCAGACTTTATCGATTAGTTTGTTCCCTAATCGTGGTGTCTCTTCATCCATCATTATTTGCTTAAGGTTGCTGATTACCTTCGCGTGTCAGAGGTCTTGAGTTCATGAGAACAATTGCGTTCAATTTCCATTGGGAGAAAAGATCCAACTCTGATATTACCAAGTTGGGAGGTTCTAGGAGGGTCTTCCCCTAGGATTGCTCATCACTACCCCCTTGATTGATCGAGGTTGGAATTTCTTGGTGTGATTACGTTCTTGAAAACAGGTTTTTCAAAGGTTTAACTCCCATTAAATTTCTTCCAAGTGAAGTCGTAACCTTGTGTCGAGTCGTCAAAAGATAAAAAAAAAAAATCGGATACTGTTCACGGGAGGTACTGTACATAGTCACTGTTCACTACTGTAGCAGTAATGTACATCCGCCGCTACTGTAGCAGTACTGTTCATCCGAAATTTTTTTTTTTACCTTGTGTTTGTTTCTTGTTGTTCTTGTTCTTGTAGTTGGCTTGGTAATTTCTTGAAGTTCTTGGATTGCATAGTGGGTTCTTGAAAAAAATCTTGATGCCTTGAAAACCCTAAAAGTCATCCTCTTGAATCTTGAAGTGTGGCTACCTTGTTTTCTTGAATTCGCTAGTTAAAAAAAAAGGAAGAAAGAAGGAAAAAAAAAAGGCAGCCTTGCGTTGGATTTGGAAACTGAGAGGGATTTGGAATCTTATTTCCACATTCTTGATTTCTAATTCTTGTTAGACTTGGTTCATATTATCAGCTGCCAAAATGATGTGATTCCTTGAGCCACGGGCACCAAGGAGACGACACGCGGAAGCAAACCCTAGACCGTTAGAGGACACGTTGCGATTTGATGGACTCGACCTCCAAACTTGGACCACTCAAGTTTGAATCCGATGGTAGAAGACGCCACAATCAAGTGTGTGTGCTTGATTGATAAGTCAAGAAACAACCTAGGATCAACTCTAGGGTGTTCAACTTAGCTTTTACAAGCTAAAGGAAAAGTGTGATGTGATAGACACTTGGACACGATCTAGACAACCAATCACCAACAGTTTGAGCAGCGGAAATTTGACCCAATCTAATTCCCGAAGTAGCGAACAATATTGATACTATCTCAACCCACTACTTAACGAATTAGCGAACCAAACTATAGGTAGAGGAACGCCACAACCAAGGAGTTGCTTGATTGATAAGTTTACTTGAATAACTTGAGAAATATTCTCAAATATTCAAAGAAGCTCTCTTGGAAAGAGAAAGTAAAAAACTCACGATTTTTATTAATGCAAAAACTGATCGTAAAGGTCTCTTTCCTTGGCTATATATAACCTTACAATTGACAACCTAAAGTGACTTGAAAAAAACCCTAATTCGGCTTGGCTAAGGCCTTTTGGGCCGAAATAAAGACTAAATAGCTATCCAAGGTTCGGCCAACTACAAAGACTTGTTTGGCTGATTTATTTAACAAGAAATAATAACGAAAACAATGACAAAAATGACTAAAGTGCCCTCGGTCTTCTTAAGCAACTAGCCTTCACTTGACTCTTCAACTTGGAGCAAGATATATAAGGTTGGATCTTCATTCTCCAAGCCTTCAATGATCTTCAAATCATCTCCAACTCTTTCTTGGATGGCGCATACAAGAGCTTGAAGGGCTTCGCGCATCTTCTTGGCACGAGTTCTTGTGATCGGGCTACTTGAACGGAGTTGTGGGCTAGAGTGGGGGATCCGGATCATATCAAAGTGCTTCAAAAAAAGTAAATTTCCAGAATTTTTATTGATAATATTGAAAAACTGAATGTAAACAATGACTTGGGGCTATTTATAGCTTTGTCTAAACCTAATAAAGTTTGGAAACTTAGCAAAGGAGTTTCGGCCAGCACTTGGGCTTTCTCTTGGCCGAACTAACCCACTAACTACTAACTAATTAATTAACTAAAGCATTAATAGACTAAGGCCTACACTGCCAGCCCCTAGGCTCAACATGAGCTGATGTTTTTAGGCCCAATCAGTCCTTGGAGCATGATTACTTGCGTCCTCAATGGTGAGCAATATCTTTGTGGGCTTGCAAGAGTCTTCCAAGTCAATTCCCTCAATGCTTAGACATGGTTTCTCTTGATCTTGTACGGCATGAACTAAGGTTTGAAGTGACTCTTTGAACCTCTTAGCTCGTGCATGTGTCACGGGTCCATGTGAATACCATGGCCAGCTTGCTCATTCGCATCATTCCCCTCCTCTTGAAAAGGATTTGTCCTCAAATCTTGGGGAGAAGTGGTACTCCATGTTGGTGCGCTTATAGGATAGCAATGTGGGAGCTAGATGAATGAGCACCAGTCACGTCACATGTCGCTTGGACAACCTCATGATGCTCTTGAACAAGGACATTCTCCAAGACAAGAAAGCATGTGAAAATTCCATGTGACACACCAATACTCTCTAATCAACCCTTGGAATGTCAGATTCGAACCAGCTTTAAGAGACGGAATTATGCTTGAAGAATCGCAAACATCAATTGACGAGAAGTCCTCAAAACCGGCAGCAACAGGTACTATAGTTTGCCTTGGATCCGATTGCTTTTCTTGAGGAAACATTGGAGATACCCAGACAACTTTACAATCTGCAAGTAAAGAACAAGTTTCATCATGTAAAAGACCAGAATTTGGAACAATAAGGAAGGCAATTTCATGAACTAATGGTGATATTTGAACTTGGACAGTTTTTACTCCCTTCACCACTTCATTCTTGAAAGTTGGTAGCACTTGAACAACCATAAATCCTTCAAAAGAAATAAGCGAATCAGCTTTAAAAACTTCAGAAAATTCAAAAGGAAATAATGAAGTATCACTAAATGAATGATAAGGAACTATAGAATAAGACTCAAGTGTAGGTACTCCCTTTGAAACTACATTCGGATCACTAACAAACAAATCAACTCTAGGTGAGAGATTGGTCACTTGTTGATAACAAAGAGATGCCACACTTAAAGCACAAACTCCATGAAAGCTCTTCAATTCTTTAAAGGATGTAGGAATGGAACATTTTAAAATCAAGGTGATTGAACTTTGCTTATCCTGCACAAAACAAGAAACACTAGACAATGCAAAGTTAAGATGGTTAGTACAATAAGAAGTTCTCTTCACATCCTTAGATTCTGTAGTAGATGTTTGCTTTCTCTTTTGTTTTCCACTAAGGCTGAACCGTGCATGAAATTTTCCACACTCAACTCCTTTAAATGTTCATTCTCTCTTTCTTTGACACTTCCTCAACTTTTACCTCAAGTACACTCTCACCACCACACTCAACTCGCTCTTTTTCAAGTTTTTGTTGGAGGAGTTGTTGATATGTCTCCCACACTCTGCTAACTCCTTCATCTATGGATAATGTATTTGCATACTTTGTTGTCGAATGAACCTCCTCCCTTCTCTTTGAATATACTGACTTTGAAGAGGTAGATTGGACGTTGGGGTGAAATTGTGGAGAATCCTTCCTCTTGACATCCTTATTCACCATTCGGTTAAGGCGTCTATGAAGAGGCTCGAAAGCTTCATCAAAATCTGCTTGAATTCTTCCCTTATTGCCTCCATGTGTAGTTTAAAGTCCATTGTTTGGTCACCAACTCCACTAGACATGCTTAGGTAAACCTGCAAAACAAATAAAAGCAACTACCTCTCTCTTTTTTCTTTTATACAGTATATAGATCACTCATGCTCGTGTTTCGCTCAAGTTCGCTGCTCTCTAATAATCTCACCAAACAATTCCTTGGCTTGCTAGTTGCTCGGGTTGAACAAGCTAGGCGTCACCGCAAGGATCGTTTCTTGACTAGTCAACAAGTGACACAAGATTTGCAGCAATAATAGAGATGAATGACGACCTAAGACGTGACCTAAGACTCAGATTATGGCTGACAATAACTAACGACTCAAAAGAAAACACAACAAATGACTTCAAGGCTGAAATTTTTCGAAAATCTTGGAAGTACTCTACCCGTCAACCAAATTTTCTGGAATTCTTTGAGCTGCTGTTTCTCGGCCTTTTTGGTCAGAAATGTGTGGTGTTTTTGGTGATCGGGTGCTCAAATGATGTGAAATTCGATCCTCAAATATCAGGCAAATCGGGTTGGTACAAGTGCTCAACCGATTTAGGAAAGTTCAAGAATCAAAATTTGGAAATTGTAGAGTTTGATCTGATTTGGACACTTGGGGTTGTTCAAGGTTTGGGAAACCTTAGAGTTGGATCAGATTTGGAAGTCCAAGTTGTACAAAAATTTGGAATCTTGAAGTTGATCAGATTTGGAAACTTGGAGTTTGAACAAGATTTGGAAACTTGGAGGTTGATCATGATTTGGAAACTTGGAGGTTGAACCAGATTTGGAAACTTGGAGTTTCTTGCTAGAGCCGATTGTTCTTTCCCTTTTTTTTTTCCTTTCTTTCGTTTCTTTTTTTTCTTTCTTTTTCGTTTCTTTATTTTCTTGGCTCTTCAAGAAACACAATTGCAGATCCCATTTCATCCAAATTCAAGACCAACAATTCCAAGAAGATCAAGAACACGGATAAAGGTTATTTCAAGTTTCAAGAAAACCCTAGTTCTTGATCTAATACTCAAGAACTTTCAAGTAGGCTTTAGGTAATCCAAGAACTTCAAGAAATTCAAGAACCCCCCCCCCCCCCAAATTGTGTTGTGGTTTTCAAGGTTCACAAGAATAGCACCCAAAATTCAAGAAACAAGGCCAAAACAGAATACGACAATGCTCAACAAAATTCCAGCAACTTGAACACAAAGTTGAGGTATGTAACGCTTTTTTTTTTTTCACTTTTGCTGGGCTATTGGCACAACCCAAAATGACACAAAACCAACAAGAATTATACTATAATCTGGACAAAAACCAGTAACAAGTAACGAATGAAAATCTGGACAGATTGCAACAAGAACAACTCCCACTTGCGACAAGAAGAGAAAGAAAACCCTAGTTGCCGCTTTCCTTTTTTTTTCGTTTTTCTTGCTGGACAAACACAAAACCACCACCAAACACACAATGTAGACACAATCCACGAAAAAAATTAAAGCTAGAAAATTCGGACAGCAACACAACAACACAAACACAACGTGGCCGAATGGAGTAAATTTCCAGATTTGGTTCGGCTCAACAATACACAAGTAACGATCAAGATCCCTCAAGAATTTCCAAGTAAGTTTCAAGAACTTCAAGAATTTCAAGATTGTGATCAAGAAACTCAAGAAACCCTAGATTCTTGTAGATTCTCTTCAAGATTCACAAACACCAACAAGTTTTACCAAAAATCAGATTTGAAAATTAAGTAAAACAGCTTGGAAGACTCACGACAACCTTGGACAGATTGCAACTCGAGAAACCCTAGCGAATGAAGCAACCCTAGCCGCGCGCAAGAGTTGGTTTTCTTGCTGCCCAAGCAGCGACCAACTAATCAAAACAGGCTTGTGAACTCCAAACCAGAATTTTGTACGCTCCCAGTGTACACAAACCACGGCAGATTTGACACGAAAAAGAAGAGCAAGACTCGGACCGAAAGGACCCAAACGCACAACACACTCACGGACAGATTTTGTAACAACGAAGCGCACGTACGACTCACACAACAACGACCAGAAATTGACACAACAAGGAACAAGAGCCGAAGCTTTGATTACCAACTGATGTGATTCCTTGAGCCACGGGCACCAAGGAGACGACACGCGGAAGCAAACCCTAGACCATTAGAGGACACGTTGCGATTTGATGGACTCGACCTCCAAACTTGGACCACTCAAGCTTGAATCCGATGGTAGAAGAACGCCACAATCAAGTGTGTGTGCTTGATTGATAAGTCAAGAAACAACCTAAGATCAACTCTAGGGTGTTTCAACTTAGCTTTCATAAGCTAAAGGAAAAGTGCTTCAAAAAAAGCAAATTTCTGGAATTTTTATTGATAATATCGAAAAACTGAATGTAAACAATGACTTGGGGCTATTTATAGCTTTGTCTAAACCTAATAAAGTTTGGAAACTTAGCAAAGGAGTTTCGGCCAGCACTTGGGCTTTCTCTTGGCCGAACTAACCCACTAACTACTAACTAATTAATTAACTAAAGCATTAATAGACTAAGGCCTACACGGCCAGCCCCTAGGCTCAACATGAGTTGATGTTTTTAGGCCCAATCCGTCCTTGGAGCATGATTACTTGCGTCCTCAATGGTGAGCAATATCTTTGTGGGCTTGCAAGAGTCTTCCAAGTCAATTCCCTCAATGCTTAGACATGATTTCTCTTGATCTTGTACGGCATGAACTAAGGTTTGAAGTGACTCTTTGAACCTCTTAACTCGTGCACGTGTCACGGGTCTATGTGAATATCATGGCCAGCTTGCTCATTCGCATCACAAAATCTAAAAATACACTTAGGAAACCTTCGCAAAATAGCAATTTGCTTTCCAAAAGTGAATCCAAGAATCAACCAAACTGAACTTCCAAATTCTAGCCAAGTACAATTAGGTGAAGATATTCTTTGACAAATGGAGCATGTGCAATGGTTCGTGTTCATAATCAAGTTGAGTTGGCGACATGCTTCTTGGATTACATATATCAAGACATTCTCTGAGTTACTCCTTTGTAAGCAAACACTCGATTTGAGGACAAATCGTCTTTCAAGAGGAGGGGAATGATGAGAACATGAAGATTTGTATTCCCTTCAAGTTCAAGGAAATTCGTTTGATGGTTGATGGTGCAATTGGCTCAAGAATCAATGAAGATCCGAACTTGTGTCATGCTTATTTCTTGTTATTTATTTAATTAAGTTTTCAGCAATAATTGTTAGTTAATTAGAGTTAGTCTTGAGTTATTTTTGAGTCCTTAATAAGGGGAATAAAGGCTAAGGTCATGTTGACAATATAGTTAATCCAATTTGAGTTAGTTAATTATTCTAGTTGAGTTAGAGTTTTAGGAAAGTAGTTAATTGCTTCCAAATTTGTTTAGGAAGTTGTGTCAAGTTTAGAAGTCAAGTCAAATAAGGAAACTTGTATTGTTTCCAATTTAGATTAGGGTTTTGAGTCTTGTAAGGCTATAAATAGCCAACTTTATTTAACTATTCAATATATGATGTTGAAGATGAATTAATAAAAAGAGAGTTGTCTCCTTTTATGGAGTTCCTTGATGGAACTTGAGTTTCTTCTTGAACTGTATCAAGTATTTACCTTGGATAATTAGCTTAGAGTTGTATCAAGACAAGATGATCACATCATCTTGTTCTTTCAAGCCAATAACCAATCCACTAGGTTTCTAGAGACGGATTCTCTTTAGGTCTAGCAAGGTAGTTATTGTTCCATAACCTGGTCAAGATAGATCCTTCCGCTGCTTGATCAACTTGGTTCTTCAAGACAGGTTCTTGTTGGGTCGAGTTCGTATTAGCTGTTCTACTACCTTCTATCAAGTTAAGTCGTCCATCTTGGTTCGAGGTTCCACAAACCAAATGATTGATCATCCGTCTAGATCCTTGGGCAATCATGCTACGTGTCTCGGAACAAGTTGACGGAGGAGCGTATCATTCTCCCTTCTGAAGTTTGAGAAATTCTTGAGTTTGAAGATTCAAGAGGTTCATTAGCCTGGGTATGAAGAGATTCATAGTCAGTAATCCAACTATTTGGTAATAGCGAGATTAAATCTGACTTAGAAATCTGCCTTGGAACATGAGTGCAAGATGCTGTATTCTTTTCATCCACTTGGACAAGAAGAGCATTTTCTCCACCAGGAATGGTAAGATCAAGGGCATGATTCTGGACTCGATACACCATTTGATAGTGTAGAGTTGTTACAATTGCATCATTAACCTGATCTGCACCAATAATTTGAACCTGTACTTTAAAGCATCAAGTAGGTGAGGATCTGCCAAAACATATTAAAATTGGGGAAAAGAGTCACAAACACAGTTCCAACATTAAGAGTTGTTTCAACTGTTGCAATACAAGCATGCTGGTATTTTGTGAATCTAGTATCAAGTAGAGCTACTCGAGCTACTACTGGAAGTCCTTTTCGCCCATGAAATGATAAGGAGATCCTGATAGCTCCAAAATGGATATGAGTAAATCCCTGTTGTTTCACTGTGAAGGAAAATCATTAGGACTATGAAGAGTTATGAATTGTTCCTTCTTTGTGGCAGGAATGGGATGCTGATCAACCTTGGAGGCCTGAATATATTCTTTAACTCCTTTAGGATGATATTTTATCAAAGATTTGATTTGTCTCAAAGGAGAAAAAGATTGCTTACCAAAAGCAGTATAAGGATTAATGACAGGCAAAGAGGTAGGATTAATCACCTCTAGTTCGACAGAAACTTCATATAAATAATCTAATTTATTGCTATTAACTTTGTTTAATACAAGACCACTTGAAGTAGTAATACTGGAAGAAGTAGATGAAGACATGATATGCTCCTCGATCAATACGTTTCGAGACACGTAGCACATTTGCCCAAGGATCTAGCGAGGTTGTCCAACGCTTGGATTGCGAGACCTAAAACCAAAACGGATGACACGAATTGGTTGAAGATGGTAGAACGACGACTCCAATCGAGGTGAATACTCAAGTGAATAGGTCGGATGAACAATCAAGGACAAGCAGGAGATTGCTCAAGAACCCTTGCCAAAAGCAAATAGAGGATCGAGTTTCTCACACTAGAGAGAATCGAAAATAATGAATTTTATTGATAAAACGTCTAACCTCAACCGTACATGAAGGAGCCTTTTTATAGGCTAGAACCCTAGGAGCCTAATCCATTTGAGACAAGGATTTTCGGCCCATCTTCCTAATACTAGCAAGGGTAATTCGGTCCACATTTACATGAGTTGGGCCGACTTATTTAACTCCACTAATTAACAAGACTAACGAATTAAAACATGACACCATGATAACCAATCCAATTAACAAAACCAGTGGCTAACATTACTAGTGCCCGGCCCAAGTAGCGATGGCCCGATTAGCAACTTCCAAGCCTTCAATGTTCCTATGGACCCCCTTGTTCATCATTTGGCCTCAAATCCGTGCACACATCAATCCCTTCCATTTGGGAAGGATTTGTCTTCAAATCTAGATCCTCCTCATCACGGAACGGGTTCAAGTTCGCGACATTGAAAGTCGTGCTAACATTGCACTCCCCAGATAACTCCAATTTGTAAGCATTGTTGTTGACACGGTGGAGCACTCGGAACGGGAAACAGATTACAGCCACTCTTCATTTGACTCAATAGTTTGGAGGATGATCTTCATGTTTGCATCATTCCCCTCCTTTTGAAAGCGATTTGGCCACAAATCGACGGTACGCTTAGAGGACAACCACGTTGGAAAGAAATGAAGGGTCACGAGCCAAGTTAAATGCCGTTTGGCCAGCCTCAAGGGGCTCTCAAACAAGGACATTCGCCAAGGTAGGAAAGAACGTGTATAAGGCTTGCGAAAATTCCAGGTTGCAACCCAAAACTCTCTAATTAGCCTTCGAGCATGGACTGTCATGATGTTACCTACACAATAAATCATATAGTGAGTAGTCATAGGTATAAAACTATGCAATAGCTTACCAGTCATGTGCACAAGATAAGGATCTTCATAATGATGCTCATTAAAGCTAGAGAAATCCTGAATCGGGTTGTACAAGGTGGTATGGTTCGGCCCTTCTTCGCATCATGCAGCTGGAACAAGCATGAATTCCGGTTGTAACTCTTTGGTCAAAGCTGAAAATTTTCGGACAGCTTTACTACCTACAAAAATGAAATAAGTTTCAGCTTGTTTCGAACTAGAAATTGGATAAAGAAGCAATGGGACATCATTAGCTAAATGGTAAGAAGGTGTAGAACAAGATTTAAATGTGAAAACTCCCTTTGACACTTCAACGTGCCTTCCACCACTTGATTTAACTTGAAAATCTAGTGCGGGTTCTCTACACTTCTCATCAAAATCTACATAGGAATGACAAGATTTAGGACGAGTAACATGCTCAAAATAAGCCAAAAATGATGAATGACCTATAGGTAAAGAACAAGAAGTGAAATCTGGAATTCCCCCTTTAAGATGAGATCGAATCAATCCTCCAATGGTGTGGACATGTTTGAGTTGACATGGTTCCATGAATTGAGACCAAAGAGATTTAGCTCCTAGAAGACAAACTCCATGGAAGCTCGCAAAGTGTCCAAGTGACTTGGGAATGGAACATGTCATGACCAACTCTACTTGACTTTGTTTAATCTGCACAAAAGAAGAGGTACTAAACAAAACACATGTTAGCTTGTTAGCAAACAAAACGTCCACACTTTCAACTTTTACGAACATGGCCAACTCCTCCTCTTTACTCGTCAATAAGGCCAAATTATTCTTGCCTTGTCCCACTCCATTCTTCTCGGACCATTGTTCATTCATTGCACTTGAGTTTGGATTTTCATCGTCTAGCTCATGGTCATGGCTCGGCTGCAACTCATTCATATATGGCTCTTCAATCAACGAGGGACTAGGATGAATTTTCCCTTTATTACCACCGGTTGACACATGATTAAGTTGCTCCAAGTGGGAATCCAGCACTTGGCTAAGTCTTTCCATCATAGAATCAACCAATGCTTTAGTCTGACTTCGGAATTCATCCTTTGATTCACGAACCTTTGACTCAATTCAAGAATTCTCAAATTCCTTGTCTTGATTGTCAAGACACTTCTTAGATGAATCTCGTTTATTGTGAGAACCCGAAAATTTTCTTTATTTCTAGGCATTATTTTATTCCTTTGCACCGTTTTCTATATTTTCTTTATTCTATAAATTTTCTAGACATTTTTATGAGTAAATAGGGTTTTAAAAATGTTTTCTAGTATAAGTCAGTTTACGAGATTTTTGGAGTGAATAGTGGACGTGGGACCCGCTAGTGCGTTAAGTGAGAGAAATTCGGCCAATTAGGTCAAGTTTTGCATAAAGGAATTAAATTACTAGGTGTTAGGAGATAATTAGAGGTTAGTTAGGTATTTAACCATTGGTAAGCAAGAGGATAGGAATAAAACCTAAAAGGTGCCACGTGTCGCGATTTCACTGGAGATGACTTGCCTAACTTTCTTAACTTTACTAAATAACCAATTTTGACCCCAAATCATCTTCACTTTTGCTCCCCTTTGGCCGAAAATTTGAGAGAAAGAAAAGAAAGAGAGCTTCAACTTTTCTTCCAATTCTAGCCTAAATCTTGAAATCCAACCGATTAAATCTTGAATTCCTCCATAAAAGTGACTTGCTAAGGAAGCTTAAAGGTGTTTGTGGAGTTATTTTGGAAGAGAAAGCCCTAAGTTGCAACCTTTCTTGAGGATTAAGGTATTTTGCTTGTCAACTCAATTTTTGTTCCTACTAATGGTAAATTAGTGGCTTGTAGTGGTTAAATAGCTTGTTTTGTGGATGATTTCATGGATTAAAGTGAAGTTGGATGAATTTCTTATTTTTTTGGGAATTTTTCTATTTTCATATGATGGTTATGGTTGGCTTGGATTGATGGCTTAATATGGTATAGAATTGGAGCTATTGTGCGTTAATTGTGGTTAATTGCAGAAATTTCAAGTTTATGCGGAAAATTTCAGCTTTAGGGTTTCTAATTGGGGCTTTCTTATGGATGGTGATTGAGCTTATAATTGGCTATGATTGAAGCGTATTGTGACCCTAATGTAGTGTGTTAAATGTTTTATGATTTGAATGTGAAATTGTGGCTGAAATGAGATGAGAGTTGGGTGTTGATTAGGTTGGAAAAGTAAAGGAAAACAAGGGAAGTGCTGTCAAAATTTCGCAGGAACCCTTGAGCAGTTTTGGGAATTTGGCTATATCTTGTTGTAGAAATATCGGAATTGAGTTCCGTTTGTTGCATTTTAAACTAGATTCATAGATCTATAAACCGTGAAAATTTTAGACCCTGTTTTCTGTTTGTACGAATTATGGTGATTTTCCAAAGTTGACTGAAATTACATACCTGTTCTGTCTTTTACTGGATGAAGCTGCGACTTGAGGCTCGAATTTGACTGACTTGTGATCTGAATCTCATAAATGTGTCTTCTGAGAAATTATACCCCTTTGAGTCTATTTTCCGACGGTATAAATTGGATCAATTTTGGACTTAAGAATCGTGAGATATGAGTTTTCAAGCGATGGTGCGCAAAACTGGAAAATCCTGTTTTCCTCAAATTATTCTTACTTTCATTTTGCACCTTAAGTTTGGAGTTAGTAGATCATTGTAAACATGGTTTTGGGTAGAAGTGAAGGGTTTTTGGATCGTTCATGTCTTTAGGACCAACTACTACTTTTTCACTCCACAACTATACTTTTGTATTGCTTTGGTAATTTACTTGGTTAGGCATATGACTCGTAATCGAGTCTCAATTGTTTTACCTTGGTGCTTTAGGACATGCCGGTGATCCAAGTACTTCGAGAGGAAACGTTTGAAGTTGTTGTTTAAACTGGTGAGTGTACTACTCCCTGAAATTGGTGCTTATCTGATTGATCTGTACTTGCCATTTGCAACCTGATTATTTGAGACTTCTGTATACTTTGCATGAAGCGAGGGTGTACTTTATCACACTCGTTTCTCTCATTTGTTTATTCTGGTTCCTGTATACTGTATTTGTTCTCTATATCTGTTACCTGTATCTGTTCTCTGTAATTGTTGATGTCGTTTGGAGGGTTGAGTCCAACGACCATTCTATGACCTTTGAACTCAATACCGGGGGCTAGTTACTCGAGTCGAGCCGGCAAGGACCTGGTCGATTAGATAACGAACCACGGTAGTCCACTTCTAGGAAATCTCTGGGTATTGAAGACTCTGGATTTCCGGTATACTCGAGTATTACCAACCACTGTTACTGTTGAGGTGTTCGGGCCCGGTGGGGGGTTGTTTGGTGGACGGAATCGGCGTTAAAGTGGTGCTCTACTGGACGGGTTACTTTATTTGAAAGTTGACGGAGTGTCAACTACTATTTGATCAAGCTCCGATGAAGCAATGAGAACTTTGGCTCCTGAGAGCCACCTGTATCCTTTCCACATGAAGTGTTTATTTATTTCCCTATCTGGTGTGTATAACTGCATAATTGAAAAGTGAAATGCCATGATTCATGACTACTTGTACTTTTGGCACCTCATTGAGCGTAAGCTCACCCCCTTCCCGTTATCTTGTTTTCCTTACAGGGAACAACACTTTTGAACCGTGATTTTGAAGAAAGGGTCGAGCTAGTGTAAATGTTCTTTTGTTGCGCTCTTTTATAATCAAAACCCTAAATGTTTTTAATCAAGTATCACGTTTTGATTTGTAAAGTTTTCTATATATGTTTATAAGTGTTTAATCATGTACATTAAGTGTATTCATTTGAGATGGTACTTTTGGACTTGTTGAGATGCTACTTGTAACCATTGCATGATCGGACGAGCGTGGCGTTTGAGCAAGGAAAAGAAAATTTCTCACGCGAACTCTAGGTTTTGTGTGATTTGTTTCCGCAGTCCTGGCGAGAGCTGGGCAGGCGGTCCGCCAAACCCTTTGGTTCGCCTTAGGGGAAGGTGGGGCTGTCACATTTATACCTTTCATATACACCTGAAGCATGGTAACGTTCCATCTCCTTCCGGAGTGAACAAAACTCATGTTGTGAACTAGATTCCATGGAACTAGAGTGCTTGGGAGTAGGCCGCTTGGAACCCCCTCCTCCTGAGAGGCTCATTCTCCAACAATTCTTGGTTTGTATGAGTAAGAGACAACTCCCCTAGGCATAATTACGTGACCCTGCCAAAATGGTTAGCAAAGAAAAAAGAGATTCCTCACCCCACACAAGCTCACGTATGTACACTCTGCTCTCGTGTATCACTCAAGCTTATGACACTCTAATGGTCTTACCATTACTCTTACGTTGCCGGATTGAGTAACTTGAGAAATGCCGCATAAAACCCTCAAATTGTTCACCCAACTGTAGCACAAGAGTAACCAAGAGCAAAGACACAATTTGGAAACAATTTGGATACGGTGGTGGATGGTTTTGACTGTTTCCTAAGGTGGCCAGATTTGGAAGTTGCGAAAATAGGAAAAGGAAATAAGCAAATGCGAGATTTGGAAGTGTCCTAGGTGGAAATAAGAGAGTTATCCAAGCTGTCCACTAGTTTCCCTAATTGAATTTGGAAACAAGTTAGTTTTTGGAAAACCTTTTGGAAAACCTTTCTTCTTGTAACAACTTTTAGGAGCTTCCAGATTCTACTCCAAGAAGGATTGCACAAATCAGATTTGGTTTAGGAAAACTTTTGGGAACCCCTTTCGTTCTTGAAACAACTTTTAGAAGGTTCCAAATTCTACTCCAAGAAGGATTGCGCAAATCAGAAATTTCCTTCCCACAATTCGGTTGCCTTCCTTCTTTTTTTTCTCTCTTGTTTGTGTTTTGCCAACCGATCCTTCCTTCTCTTTTTTTTCGTTTCTATTTTGTTCCCTTTTTTTTTTGACTTGTAACAAACAAACACAACACAAAGCTTTGACCGAATGGATTATTGTTTTTCCACATTTGTGTGCGGCCAATTCAATTGCACAAGACACCTTCAAGAACTTCAAGATCCTTCAAGAACTTTCAAGGAGGTTATCAAGAACTTCAAGAACTTCAAGATTGTGGTCAAGAAATTCAAGAAACTCAAGATTCTTGTAGGTTCTCTCAAGATTCACAAACACCAACAAGTTTTACCAAAAATCAGATTTGAAACACAAGTAAAACAACTTGGATAGCACACGGTTAAACTTGGACAGATTTGTACAATGAAACCCTAGCGACACAAAGAAACCCTAGCCGCCGCCCAGTGGTTTTCTTGTTGCTTAGGCGATGACTAACGATCAAGACAGATTTGAGAACTCAACCAGAATTTTTTTTGGACACCACAAGGCACATGAATCCACGGACAGATTGGACACTAAACAAGAGAACAAGGCCGCGGGCAGATTTGATGACAACTAATGGCTTCAAACAAAACAAGTTACGGACAGATTTGATGAGCAACAACCACGCACGACGTAAACTCAAACGGCCAGCACTTGATGCAACAAAAGACAACTGAACGGACAGAATTTAGTCTACAACAAGACACAACAACTACGGACAGATTATATTGGAGCAACGACGAGACACTACCAAACAGAAATTGACTAAACCAAAAGAACAAGGTGCGGACAGAATTTTTTTTTGAACAAGGAAGCGGAAAATACAAACCCTAGACGACACAACAACGAAAAACACGGATATAACGAAAGATACCTCAACCTTTGCTCTGAAGCCAACTGATACGCTCCTCGATCAAACACGTTTCGAGACACGTAGCACGTTTGCCCAAGGATCTAGCGAGGTTGTCCAATGCTTGGATTGCCAGACCTAAAACCAAAACGAACGACACGAATTGGTTGAAGATGGTAGAACGACGACTCCAATCGAGGTGAATACTCAAGTGGATAGGTCGGATGAACAATCAAGAACAAGCACGAGATTGCTCAAGAACCCTTGCCAAAAGCAAGTAGAGGATCGAGTTTCTCACATTAGAGAGAATCGAAAATAATGAATTTTATTGATAAAACGTCTAACCTCAATCGTACATGACGGAGCCTTTTTATAGGCTAGAACCCTAGGAGCCTAATCCATTTGAGACAAGGATTTGCGGCCCATCTTCCTAACACTAGCAAGGGTAATTCGGTCCATACTTATATGAGTTGGGCCGACTTATTTAACTCCACTAATTAACAAGACTAACAAATTAAAACATGACACCATGATAACCAATCCAACTAACAAAACCAGTGGCTAACATTACTAGTGCCCGGCCCAAGTAGCGATGGCCCGATTAGCAACTTTCAAGCCTTCAATGTTCCTATGGACCCTTTTGTTCATCATTTGGCCTCAAATCCGTGCACACATCAGTCCCCTCCATTTGGGAAGGATTTGTCCTCAAATCTAGATCCTCCTCGTCATGGAACGGGTTCGAGTCCGCGACATTGAAAGTCGTGCTAACATTGCACTCCCCAGGTAACTCCAATTTGTAAGCATTGTTGTTGACACGATGGAGCACTCGGAACGGGAAACAGATTGCAGCCACTCTTCATTTGACTCAATAGTTTGGAGGATGATCTTCATGTTTGCATCAAGACATATTATTACTAATTTTATAGAGTTTCTTTTGAAAGTTTTTTCAAAGGTAATCATAGAAATACGGACATACAGAAGATGAATTGCAACTTGCCGACTAACTATGGAATAAGACATATGATGCAAATATTCTAAATATTTTCTTTTTTCATCTTCATACATATCTATTAACATAAGACAGTCTTCCTCATTGCATTCTTCATATGCACACCAGAGTTCTCCCTGAAAATGACGATCACGAATATGTTTATACCAAGCATCATAACTACCATAAAGATTTAACCATTGCCATATTTTCACGGTATTCATTGACAATATTCATAAAATCAGCTTCTAAATAAAAGAGAAAGAGAGAATAAAGGATTATTTCCTTCAAACATTTGGCTCTGCTACCAACTATTAGAGTGGCCAGCATCTGATGTGTGCACGGACCTTAGCCAAGTAATGATCCAGTTCGAGTTCCCATTGGGCCCGTTACACGTGCACGGGCCAAGCGCTTCAAAGAGTCTCTCCAAACCCTTGTTCGAAATGTTTAAGACCAACAAGGGGTCCATCGGAACATTGAAGGCTTAGAAGTTGATCATCAAGTTGTCTACACGTTGATCCAAGCTCATGAGGAGCTAAGTGATGGTTGTTAGCTGGGCTTTAGCCCATTAGCTAGTCTTTTCAGTTTTCCAATGGGCTTGGTCGGTCTTTTAGTTACAAGTGTTAGGCGTCGAGTCATTGTTAGATTAGTTACTAGTTCGTTACTTTGTTTGAGTCATGGATCCGGCCCATTTATATCCACAAGGTGGCCGAACCCCATCCCCCTTCCTAGCCTAGGGTTTCATTAGCTTTGCTAGCCTATAAAAAGGCTCAAGTTGTACGGTTGAAGGGTTAGACGTTTTATGAATAAAATTGCAGCTTTGTTTCTCTTTCATTATTGAGAGTACAATTCCATTACTTGCATTGGCAAGGGTTCTTGAGCAATCTCGCGATTGTCCTTGATTGTTCGTTCGACCTATTCACTTGAGTATTCACCTCGATTGGAGTCGTCGATCTACCACCTTCAATCAATTCGTCTCGTCCGTTTTGGTTTTAGATTCCGCAAACCAAGCGTTGGACAACCTCGTTAGATCCTTGGGCAAACGTGCTACGTGTCTCGAAACGAGTTGATCGAGGAGCGTATCAGTTGGTTTCAGAGCATAGGTTGAGGTATCTTTCGTTATATCCGTGTTTTTCGTTGTTGTGTCTTCTAGGGTTTGTGATTTCCGCTGCCTTGTTCAAAACAAAAAAAACAAAAATTCTGTCCGCACCGTTGTGTCCCTTGTTGCGCCCAATTTCTGGTCGTAGTTGTGTCTCAATCTGTCCGTAGTTGTAGTGACTTGTTGTCTAACATTTTCTGTCCATTTAGCCGTCATTTGTTGCATCAAATTTCTGTCCGTTTGTTGTGTCAAATCTGGCCAACGTTTGTTTCCGTGTTGCGTTGCAAAATCAGTCGCAAATTGTCCGCAACTTGTTCTTGTTATTGAGTCGAAGTTGTTCATCAAATCTGTCCGCAATCTTGTTCCTTTGTTTAGTGTGAAATCTGTTGTGGTATGTGCACCTTTTGGTGTCCAAAAAAATTCTGGTTTGAAGTTCCCAAATCTGTCTCGTTAGTTGGCCATCGCTTGAGCAGCAAGAAATTAACTTGGTGGCAGCTAGGGTTTCTCTTTTCACGCTAGGGTTTAGTCAAATCTGTCCAAGACTACTCGTTGGTCATCCAAGTTGTTTTACTTGTTTTCCAAAACTGATTTGTGGTTAAACTTGTTGGTATTTTGTGAATCTTGAAGAGAACCTACAAGAATCTTGAGTTTCTTGAATTTCTTGACCACAATCTTGAAGTTCTTGAAGTCTTTGATAACTTGCTTGGGAGTTCTTGAAGGATGTTGAGGATCTTGAAGGTTTCTTGTGTGTTTGATTAGCCGAAACAAATCTGGAATATTATTCCATTCGGCCAAGCTTGTGCTGTGTTTGTTCGTTATAGTAAAAAAAAAAGAAAAAAAAATTCGAGGGTACTGTTCATCGTACTGTTCATCCGAAAAAAAAAGAGAGAGGAAAAGAAGAATCGGCTGGCAAGAAACAAAGAGAAAAAAAAATAAAAAATAATAGCAACCGAATTGTGTGGGGGAAAATTCTGATTTGCGCCATACTACTTGGAGTAGAATTTGGAACCTTCTAAATGTTGTTACAAGAAGGAAAGGGGTTTTCCAAAAAGTTTCCTAAACTAATCAGATTTGCGCAAACCTTCTTGGATAGAATTTGGTAGTTACTAAAAGTTGTTTCAACAAAAAAGGTTTTCTAAAGGTTTCCAAAAACTAACTTGTTTCCAAAATCAATTAGGAAACTAAGTGGACAGCTTGGGTACTTTTCTAATTCCACTTGGACAAGCTCCTACATTTTAGGAACTAGGGTTTCCGTTGGCTTCCTTTTCACACTAGAGCTAGTTTCCATTTCTATCCGCCACTAGAAAGCTTCCAAACCGTGCATCCTTGTTCCATTGTTACATCCCATTTGTGTCTTGTTTTCTTGGTTACTCTTGTGGAAAGTTTGGGGAAACAATTTTTGGATTTTTTGCGCGCATTTCTCAACTACTCAAACCGGCCAAGGTAAGGAATTTTTGGTAAGCTTTATTTGAGTGCTTTGAGTGATACATGAGTGATGAAGCCACATACACGTGAGCTTGTGTGTCGTGAGGAATCTCTTTTTCTTTGCTAACCATTTTTGGCAGGTCACGTAATCATGCCTAGAGGAGTTGCCTCTTACTCATACAACCAAGAATTTCTAGGAGAATGAGCCTCTCAAGAGGAGGGGTTCCAAGCGGCCACTCCCAAGCACTCTAGTTCCATGGAAATCTAGTTCACAACATGAGTTTCGTTCACTCCGGGAGGAGATGGAATGTTACCCCGTGCTTCGTGTGTATATGAAAGGTATAAACGAGATTGTGATGAGTATGAGAAGGAGCAAAGAAGTTTGCGCAGAGCGTCTAAATCGAGGTCAATCTCAAGCAAACGAGATTCATCTAAGAAGTACCTTGACCATCAAGACAAGGAGTTCGAGAATTCTCGAATTGAGTCAAGGCTTCGTGAATCAAGCGATGATTTCCGAAGTCGGACTAAAGCATTGGTTGATTCTATGATGGAAAGAATTAGCCAAGTGCTGGATTCACACTTGGAGCAACTTAATCATGTGTCAACCGATGCTAATAAGGAAAAGTTCATTCTAGTTCCTCGTTGATTGAAGAGCCAAATATGAATGAGTTGCAACCGAGCCATGAACATGAGCTAGACAATGAAAATCAAACCTCATGTACAATGAGTGAGCAATGGCTCGAGAAGAATGGAGTGGGAAAAGGCAAGAATAATTTGGCCTTAGTGAAGAGTAAAGAGGAGGGGTTGATCGTGTTTACAAAGGCCGAAAGTGTGAACATGTTGTTTGCTAACCGGCTAACATGTGATTTGTTTAGTATCTCTTCGTTTGTGCAGATTAAACAAAGTCAAGTAGAGTTGGTCATGACATGTTCTATTCCGAAGTCACTTGGACACTTTGCGAGTTTCCATGGAGTTTGTCTTCTAGGAGCTAAATCTCTTTGGTGTCAATTCATGGAACAATGTCAATTCAAACCTGTCTGCACATTGGAGGATTGATTCGAGCTCACCCTAAAAGGGAAATTCCCAGATTCTACTTCTTGTTCTCTACCTATGGTCCATTCATCTCTTCTGCCTTATTTTGAGCATGTTACTAGCACTAACTCTTGTTGCTCTTATGTAGGTGTTGATGAGAAGTGTAAAGGACTAGCACTAAGAATCTCAAGTTGAATCAATTGGTGGAAGGAATATTGAAGTGTCCAAAGGGAGTTTTCTCATTTAAATCTTGTTCGACATCTTCTTACCATCTAGCTAATAATGTCCCATTAGTTCTTTACTCGATTTCTGAAGTGTTTCAAGTTGAAGGTTATTTTGTTTTTGTAGGTTGTAACGCTGTCCAAAATTTCCCAACTATGATTAAAGAGTTGCAACCTGATTTCATGCTTTTTCCAGCTGCATGTTGCGAAGAAGGGCCCGAACTATACCACCTTGTACAACCCGATTCAGGATTTCTCTAGCTTCCATGAGCATCACTATGAAGAACCTTATCTTGTGCATGAGAATGGTAAGATGTTGCACAATTTGTATGCCTATGACCATTAACTATGAGATTTATTGTGTAGGTGACAATATGACAATCCATGGCCGAGGCTGATTAGAGAACTTTGGATTGCTACATGGAACTTTCACGAGCCTTACACAAGCTCTTTTCTATCTTGGCACATGTCCTTGTTTGAGAGCCTCATGAAGCTGACCAAACAGCATTTAGCTTGGCTCGTGACCTTTCATTTGTTCCCAACGTGGCTGACCCTCCAAGCACACTGTCGATTTGAGGTGTCATACCTACTAACTCTTGTTAGTATCATTCATCTCCATCCAGATTTGAGGACAAATCCTTCCCAAGAGGAGGGGACTGATGTGTGCATGGACCTTAGCCAAGTAATGATCCAGTTCGAGTTCCATTGGGCCCGTTACACGTGCACCGGGCCAAGCGCTTCAAAGAGTCTCTCCAAGCCCTTGTTCGAAATGTTTAAGACCAACAAGGGGTCCATCGGAACATTGAAGGCTTAGAAGTTGATCATCAAGTTGGTTCTACACGTTGATCCAAGCCCACGAGGAGCTAAGTGATGGTTGTTAGCTGGGCTTTAGCCCATTAGCTAGTCTTTTCAGTTTTCCAATGGGCTTGCTCGGCCCTTTTTAGTTACAAGTGTTTAGGCGTCGAGTCATTGTTAGACTAGTTACTAGTTCGTTACTTTGTTTGAGTCATGGATCCGGCCCATTTATATCCACAAGGTGGCCGAACCCCATCCCCCTTCCTAGACTAGGGTTTCATTAGCTTTGCTAGCCTATAAAAAGGCTCAAGTTGTACGGTTGAAGGGTTAGACGTTTTATGAATAAAATTACAGCTTTGTTTTCCTTTCATTATTGAGAGTACAATTCCATTACTTGCATTGGCAAGGGTTCTTGAGCAATCTCGCGATTGTCCTTGATTGTTCGTCCGACCTATTCACTTGAGTATTCACCTCGATTGGAGTCGTCGATCTACCACCTTCAATCAATTCGTGTCGTCCGTTGGTTTTAGATTCCGCAAACCAAGCGTTGGACAACCTCGCTAGATGCTTGGGTAAACGTGCTACGTGTCTCGAAACGAGTTGATCGAGAAGCTATATCAGCATCGCTCAAGGTATTCCTGATCAACACAGCCATCTCCTCGGCTTTCAACGATCAAGGGACTTTTATGAAGCGACTTTGGATACCCTTCTAAGCCATGTATCATTGCCTAGCTTGAATCAATAAAATTTCTGAGTGTTTCCTAAAACTCATGGCAGCCTAAGTTTTCTTTTATTTCCTTCAAACAAGGCAATGATACATGGCTAGAAGGGTATCCAAAGTCGCTTCATGAAAGTTTCTTTGATGAAGGAGCACCAAGGACCAATGGAGATCAAGACCAAGTCATCCGAGTACCAAGTGGTCCGATCACAAGAGCTCGTGCCAAGAAGATGCGCGAGTCACTTCAATCACCTTGTATGCACCATCCAAGAGAGAATTGGAGATAACTTAAAGATCATTGAACGCTTGGAGGGAGAGGATTCCACAAATACACCTTGCTCCAAGTTGATGAGCCAAGTGAAGCCAAGGCCCAAGAGTTAGTTGTCCACCTATTGGACAAGGCCGAAACTTAGTAGCCTTTTAATTGCCGTTTAGTTGTTTCATTTTTTTGTAATAAGTCGGTCCAAACTATCCGCTTAGTTGACCGAATATTAGTAGCCTTCCTTTAGTCATTAGTTTCGGCCCACAAGGCCTTAGTTCATTAAGTGGATCCATTCCACTTTAGGTCTAGTTTTTCGAGTCCATTGTATGGCTATATATAGCCAAGACAAGAGACCTTTACGATCAGCTTGATATTAATACAATTGTGAGTTTTCACTCTTCTCTTTCTAAGAGAGCCTCTTTGAATATTTGAGAATCTTTCTCAAATTGTTCAATTGAACTTATCAATCAAGTAACTCCTTGGTTGTGGCGTTCCGCTACCTTCCATTTGGTTCACTAGTTCGTTAGATACGGGTTGAGATAATATCAATATGTTCGTCATCTCGGGGATTAGTTTTGGGTCAAATTTTCCGCTGCCTAAACCGTTGGTGAACTGGTTGTCTAGATCGTGGTTTCACATCAGTTGGTAATCAGAGCTAGTCGACAACCACCAGGTTATATCTTTCCTTTTCGTTTTGTTTCGAGTCATGTTCGTTTGTTGTCAAATCTGATTCGTGTAACAAAAAAAAAAAAATTTCAGTCGCTAGTTTTCCTTTGTTTCTTTCGTTTACCTTTGCTGTCCGCATTGTTTCTTGTGTTGTTGCTGTGATTCGTGTCGTTATTTGTGTCATAAATCCGTGTGTTGAGTCTTGAAGCAATCGAGTCAAAAAAAAAACACAAAACAGCCGCTAGGGTTTTGTTCCTTCGTTGTGTTCTTGTATCTTGGTCGCATATACATCTGTCTTGCCGTCCTTGATATTGTTTTGTCCAGATCAGTTTATTTTGTGTTGTTGAGTCGTCTTGGTTGTGCAAGCAGCCACCAAGGATCAAAAGAAAAAAAAAAGAAGGGAAAAACGCACAAAGAAGAAACAAAATTCTGGTCGTTAGCTTGCTTCTTGAAACCGAAAGTGTTTGAACAAGAGGGCTGGGAATTGTCTTGTTTTTGCACAAAAAAGGCTGTCACAAATAGTTTTGAAGTTCTTGATAACCTTACCTTGTTCTTGGAATCCTTGACACATATCTTGAAGGGGGGTGATTCTTGAAAATCTTGAAACCAAAATTGATCTTGATCATTTTCGTTCTTGCGTTGGGGGCTGATCTTGTGCTAAACGAAACCCTTGTGTTCTTGTTGTTAAGATCCGATCTCAAAAGAAAGAAAAGAATTCTGGTTGTATAAAAAAAAAAGGGAAAGAAAGAGGAAACCAGAATCGGATCACAAGAAATAAGAAACATTCTTGAATAGGAAACCTTCTTGACAAGGAATCCAAACCGCCTTGGATTTGCTAGGGCAAACCTAGCCGCCACCAAAGCTGTCCACTTCGGCCTTCTTGCTTGAATTGGGGAACCTAGCCGCAAACACCAACAACCACAACCCACAACCAACCAAGAAACATTGGGTTACCACTACCAAAGAAAACTCAGCCACGTGCAAAGTGGGTAGAGTCGCTCTAGGCTTCTTAAATTTCCGCCATTGTAATTCTTGTGTAATCAAACTTTGCACTCTGTCCAGTCCACAAATTGGCATCTTTGAGTCATTTTACAGATTGTTGTTTCATGTTAGGAGTGTCCAAAAGAGTCCAAACAGGTATACTCATTATTTATCCTTGTTAGAGTCCTTGTCGAGACAAACTCTCACAACACTTAGTCCACTCTTTTTGCGGACTAAAGCAAAAAAAATTCCAGCAAATTCTTGCTTTGTATAATTGCTATTTTGAGTCATTATTCGGTCTTCAAACTTCCAGCCTAACTCATACGCCACTTTTGGGGAAAAAACTTGAATTGAAGTTTGGTTGAACTACTTGAAGGAAATTTCTGATTTTCTTCAAGGGGGCAATCGAGGAACTTGGAAAAGTGAGTGGTAAGAATATTAGAGTGTTTTAAACCATTGAGTGATACACGAGAGTGAGCGAAACACGTGAGGGAGTGAGTGAGGAATTTTACCTTAACGTTTGTTGAAGTTTTGCAGGTTAAACCATGGCCACTGAAAATGACATTACCATTGCACAATTGGCACTAAAATAGATGCTATGTGGAGAGAAATGCAAAGAAAATTTGAGCTCCGTTTTGAATCCATGCAAGAGCAAATCGAACAATTGGACCCGTCAAGAAACTCCTCTAAGAAAACTAGGGGAAAACTGACCTTGAACGAACTCAGTGACTCTAACTTAGAGAGGGAGTTCGAAGATGATGAGCAAAGGCCGAGGCGAAACTACACAACGGGCTGACCGCGAAGAGGGACCAACTCAAAGGAATAAAATTAAAAAATTCCTACCTTCCAAGATAATCGGATCCCGAAGCATGGAGTGGGAGAGAAAGATCGAGTTGATCTTCGATTGCAACCACTACCACGGAGTCTCAAAAGGTAGAGTTGGCCGCCATAGAATTCACCGACTATGCCGCGATTTGGTGGGATCAACTTCGCATCAAACAACCGAAGAAATGAGGAACCGACCATTCGAACATGGGACGACTTGAAGCGGATCATGAGGAAGCGCCTTCATACCCGGTTACTACCCACAGGGATTTGCATCATAAATTGCAAACCCTCACTCAAGGTAGTATGACGGTTGAAGATTACTTCAAAGAAATGGAAATGTCCATGATGCGGGCTGATGTTCGAGAAGATGAGGAGGCCACCATGGCACGGTTTTTGGGAGGATTACGGCCTGAGATTGCTGACAATCGTGGAGCTTCAACACTACCTTGGCATGGGAGAACTCTTGGACAAAGCTATCAAGGTAGAACGGAGGTTCAAGAGGAGGGGAATGAGTCGCCAAAGCTCCCATTTCCAACCTGGGAGTTGGAGGAACTCGGTCACAAGGGCCGAAACTAGCCCCTCTTATGCACCTAAGGCTTCAAAACCGAGTGGAGCATCGCGAGGAGAAATAAGGCCGAATGCTTTACCTTCGAAACCAACTTCCAAGAAGGGGTTTAAGTCCCAACAACAGGTCTCCAAACCAAGGACCCGTGACACCAAATGCTTCAAGTGTCAAGGGTTTGGGCACATTGCTTCCCAATGTCCCAACCAACGGACCTTGTTCATGTTACCCACTGGCGAGTAATTGATCGATGAGGAAACGAGGAACATGAGGGAATGCCGTCCTTGGAGGGGGAAGAGGACGAGCTTAAGGAGATACCTGTCAATGACCACGGTTGGATGTTTAGTGGCAAGGCGAGCACTAGCTACACAAGCTAGTCGAGATGACCTACAACGAGAAAACATCTTCTACTCAAGGTGTCATATCAACAACAAGGTGTGTAGCCTAGTCATTGACGGGAAGTTGTACTAATGTTGCAAGTGCATTAATGGTGGAGCGACTCAACTTGCCAACAACTGACCACCCGCGCCCCTACAAGCTCCAATGGCTAAACAATAGTGGCGAGGTACGTATCTCTAAACAAGTCTTAGTTACTTTCCGCATAGGTCGCTATGAGGATGATATTGTATGCGATGTAGTACCTATGCAAGCTGCACACATTCTCTTAGGCCGGCCTTGGCAATTTGATAAGAGAGTTATTTTTGATGGTTTCTTGAACAAGTATTCCTTTTTGCATAATGGTAAGAAAATCACACTTGCACCTCTTACACCACAACAAGTGCATGAGGACCAAGTTAGCTTACAAAGGGAGTACGATATGCATGCCACTAGTCGAAAACAACCATCAAAAGAAAAATTAAAGGAGCTGGCCGAGACATCTAAGGATAAACGTGAGCTTTATCGAACCATTGAGTTAGGAAAAGAAAGAAAAAATAGCA
This sequence comes from Coffea humblotiana, assembly GCA_023065735.1. Classification (NCBI taxonomy): domain Eukaryota; kingdom Viridiplantae; phylum Streptophyta; class Magnoliopsida; order Gentianales; family Rubiaceae; genus Coffea; species Coffea humblotiana. Next base: position 25,403 of record JACYVW010000015.1, on the reverse strand, counting down.
TGCTAGCTAGAGTTAAAGATGTGAGAAAAGCTTTACATTCTAACCAAGTCTTGCTTATATTGATTTGTAAAGAAGCTTTACTCATTAATGAATTTGATACTTCTCTGCCTAGTATTATCACTAACCTATTACAGGAGTATCATGATGTGTTTCCTGAGGACGTACCTAATGAATTGCCACCTTTGAGAGGGATTGAACATCAAATTGATTTCATCCCTGGGGCTTCCTTACCCAACAAGGCACCATATAGGACAAATCCCGAGGAAACTCAAGAGCAACAAAGGCAAGTAGAGGAGCTACTTGGCAAGGGATGGATTCGTGAAAGTCTAAGCCCTTGTGCTGTACCCGTCCTACTTGTGCCTAAGAAAGATGGAGGATGGAGGATGTGCACAATTGATCTGAAAAGTGGGTACCATCAAATCCGTATGAAAGATGGGGACGAGTGGAAAACTGCTTTTAAGACTAAACATGGCTTATAGAGTGGTTAGTCATGCCTTTTGGCTTAACTAACGCACCTAGTACTTTTATGAGACTAATGAACCATGTTTTACGTCCTTCATTGGTAAATTTGTGGTAGTATATTTTGATGATATCCTAATTTATAGTAGGAGTCTAGAAGAGCATGCAATGCATTTACAAGCTGTCTTGGATGTACTTCGAAAGGAAAGGCTCTACGCCAACCTTAAGAAGTGCACTTTTGCACTGATCAACTTGTTTTTCTAGGATATGTTATAAGTGCACAGGGTGTACAAGTTGATCAAGCAAAGGTGAAGGCTATAAATGAATGGCCGACACCTACTAATGTAAGTGAGGTAAGGAGTTTTCATGGCTTGGTAAGCTTCTACAGACGCTTTGTCAAGAACTTTAGCACCGTAGCCGCCCCACTTACATCCATTGTTAAGAAGAACGCACCATTTTCAATGGGGGGAAGAACAAGCTAAGTCCTTCCAAATACTTAAACACAAGCTCACACACACACCTGTTCTAAGTTTACCTAACTTTGACAAAGCTTTTGAAATAGAGTGTGATGCTTCTGGTATAGGTATTGGGGCTGTTCTACTCCAAGAAGGTCGCCCAATTGCCTACTTTAGCGAAAAGCTAAATGGAGCCGCCTTGAACTACTCAACGTATGATAAGGAGCTCATGGCCTTAGTTCGAGCACTCCAAACTTGGCAACACTACCTGCGACCTCGCGAGTTCGTTCTCCATACTGATCATGAATCGCTCAAGCACATCAAGTCACAAACCAAATTGAGCAAACGACATGCAAGATGGATAGCCTTCATCGACACTTTTGCATTCGTGATCAAGTATAAAACAGGTAAGTCTAATGTAGTCGCTGATGCACTTTCTAGACGACACACTTCTTACTACATTAGATGCTAAGTTGCTAGGCTTTGAATTCTTAAAGATCTTTATGCAACTGACCCGATTTTGGTGAGATTTTCACTTCCTTGCCACGAGACACTCGTGAGCATTACTCTATATCACAGGGGTTCTTGTATTACAAGGACAAGTTGTGCATACCATCGAGCTCCATGCGACCCCTGTTGGTTCGAGAAGCACATGGAGGAGGACTCATGGGTCACTTTGGAATTACTAAGACATTGTCCATCCTCCAAGAGCACTTCTTTTGGCCGCGCATGAAAGGGATGTGAAAGACATATACAAAGGTGTGTAACTTGTCACCATGCAAATCAAAGGTAAATCCTCATGGACTCTACACCCCTTTACCTATCCCACATGCACCTTGGATTGACTTGTCTATGGATTTTGTACTTGGATTACCTAGAACTAGACAAGGACATGACTCTATCTATGTTGTGGTTGACCGCTTCTCTAAAATGGCACATTTATACCTTGTCACAAGACCGATGATGCTAGCACATAGCTGACTTGTTTTTTAGAAACATAGTACGTTTGCATGGCATGCCTCGCACCATTGTGTCAGATAGAGATGTAAAGTTCCTTAGCTACTTTTGGAAAACTTTGTGGTGTAGGCTAGGCACTAAATTGCTTTTCTCTACTTCTAGTCACCCACAAACTGATGGACAAACTGAAGTAGTTAATAGGACTTTGTCTACTTTGTTGCGTGCCATAATAAAAAGAACATTAAGACTTGGGAAGATTGCTTACCGCATGTTGAATTTGCTTACAATCGCACTGTGCACACTGCTACACAATACTCCCCTTTTGAAATTGTCTATGGTTTTAACCCTCTCACCCCATTGGACTTATCTCCTTTACCTGACCATGAGAGAGTTAACATGGATAACTTGGATACACGAGTGATCCATGATTTGAGTGATAACTTGGATACACGAGTGATCCATGATTTGAGTGATCCATGATTTGAGTATATCACAGTTGTTTCAACAAAAAAGGTTTTCTAAAGGTTTCCAAAAACTAACTTGTTTCCAAAATCAATTAGGAAACTAAGTGGACAGCTTGGGTACTTTTTCTAATTCCACTTGGACAAGCTCCTACATTTTAGGAACTAGGGTTTCGTTGGCTTCCTTTTCACACTAGCGCTAGTTTCCATTTCTGTCCGCCACTAGAAAGCTTCCAAACCGTGCATCCTTGTTCCATTTTGCATCCCATTTGAGTCTTGTTTTCTTGGTTACTCTTGTGAAAGTTTGGGGAACAATTTTTGGATTTTTGCGCGGCATTTCTCAACTACTCAAACCGGCAAGGTCACGTAATCATGCCGTGGGGAGTTGCCCCTTACTCATACAACCAAGAATTCTTGGAGAATGAGCCTCTCAAGAGGAGGGGTTCCAAGCGGCCTACTCCCAAGTACTCTAGTTCCATGGAATCTAGTTCACAACATGAGTTTCGTTCACTCCGAGAGGAGATGGAACGTTACCGTGCTTCGTGTGTATATGAAAGGTATAAACGAGTTTCATTGAAGGCTTAGAAGTTGATCATCAAGTCGTTGATCCAAGCCCATGAGGAGCTAAGTGATGGTTGTTAGCTAGGCTTTAGCCCATTAGCTAGTCTTTTCAGTTTTCCAATGGGCTTGGTCGGCCTTTTAGTTACAAGTGTTAGGCGTCGAGTCATTGTTAGACTAGTTACTAGTTCGTTACTTTGTTTGAGTCATGGATCCGGCCTATTTATATCCACAAGGTGGCCGAACCCCATCCCCCTTCCTAGCCTAGGGTTTCATTAGCTTTGCTAGCCTATAAAAAGGCTCAAGTTGTACGGTTGAAGGGTTAGACGTTTTATGAATAAAATTGCAGCTTTGTTTCTCTTTCATTATTGAGAGTACAATTCCATTACTTGCATTGGCAAGGGTTCTTGAGCAATCTCGCGATTGTCCTTGATTGTTCATCCGACCTATCCACTTGAGTATTCACCTCGATTGGAGTCGTCGATCTAGCACCTTCAATCAATTCGTGTCGTCCGTCTTGGTTTTAGGTTCCGCAAACGAAGCGTTGGACAACCTCGCTAGATCCTTGGGCAAACATGCTACGTGTCTCGAAACGAGTTGATCGAGGAGCGTATCACCTTGAGTGAGGTTTGAAGTTTAGAGTGGAGATCGCGGTTGTAGTAGTTAGGAACAAATCTCTTGCGCATTAATGCCTTGAGTTCTCGCCAAACTCGGACTCGTGGTTCACCATTTCTCCTCCTGTTAGTCCTTACTTGATCCCACCAAACTAGTGCGTAGTCAGTGAACTCAACGGTGGCGACCTTCACCTTTTGTTCCTCGCTATACTCGTAGCAATCGAAGACCATCTCAATGCGGCCTTCCCATTCCAAGTAAGTCTCAGGGTCACTTTTGCCTCGGAAAGTAGGAACTTGAATTTGAAGTCCCTTGGGCTCGTTCCTAGATGTGTCCCTTTTAGGCCTCTCAGCTCTTTCGTCATCCTCACTAGCCGAGTAATCCTCATAATTGGCTCCTTTGGTGCCATGGTTACCTCGGTTGCGAGACCTAGACCGAGAGCCTCTGGTGAAGCTCTTGGAGAGCTCGTCAAAACGGTTGTGAATCTCCTCCATTTGTTGTTCACTGATCCACTTAAGCTCGTTTTTCATGGCGGTGAACATCAGCGAGTAGTCAGTGGTCGGATGAGCCTGCTCCATGTCCTTCGTCTTACCTGCAAAAGGTTAGCGAACAAGAAAATAGGACAAATATAACCTTACTTCACTCCCTTAGTGTTTCACTCACCCTGGTATTTTCACTCAAAGCACTCTAATGATCTTTGTGAGAACTCGAGGAAGACAAAAAAATCCAGTTTTAGGGTTTTAGAGTTTTATCGGTTTCCGTGCACACATTTTCTATATTTTCTTTATTATATTCATTTTATACATGTTTTATAAGTAAATATAGTATTTAAGTCATTTTTCTAGTATAAGTGAGTTCACGAGAGATTTGGAGCAAATAGCGGATGTGGGACCCGCTAAGGCGTTAAGTGAGAGAAATTCGGCCAATTAGGTTAAGTTGTGCAGTAAGGCATTTAATTACTGAGTGCTAAGAGATAATCAGAGGTTGGTTAGATGCTTAGTCATTAGTAAGCTAAAGGATAAGGAAAAGATCAAAAAGGTGACACGTGTCGCATTTCTATTGGGCCAAGTTTTGCCTAACTTTCTTACAACTTTACTAAAGCTAAAAATTGACCAAAATCATCTTCATTTCTTTCCTCTTATGGCCAAAAATCAGAGAGCAAGAAAAGAAAAGAGAGCTCCAACTTTTTCTTCCAATTTCTTGTCCAAATCTTGCAAATCAACCGATAAAAATCCGATTTCCTCCGTAGGAATTGCTTATTAAGGAAGATCAAAGGTGCTTGTGGAGTGATTTTGCAAAGAGAAGCCCTAAGTTGCTACCTTTCTTGGTGATTGAGGTATATTGCTTAGAACTTCAATTTTGTCCATAATAATTGCAGAGTAGTGGCTTATATCGGTTAAGGAGCTTAGTTTATGGATGAATTTGTGGTTTAAAGTAAAGTTAGGTGAATTTCTTATTTTCTTAGGAATTTTCTGTTTTCATATGATAATTATTGTTGGCTTGGATTGGTGGCTTAGTATGGTATGGAATTGAAGTTATTGTGCATTAATTGTGGTTAATTGCGGAAATTTCAGCTTTATGTGGGAAAATTCCAGATTAGGGTTCTTATATTGCCCTGTTCTGACCAGTTCTGTTCGTCCAGGATGGAAGCCGAATTGGCCTTAGCTCAAAACATGAAAGTTGTAGAGAATTAAGTGTATATTATGCCTGTAAAATTTCAGCTCAATCGGAGCACGGTAGCCTGTGAAATGACTATTTTACCCCTGCTTCCCTGTTTCTGTCCGGAAATGATAATCAGCCTCTGTAATTGGCTCGTTTGACTGGGAAGATGAATGAATTAACTTTTGATTCCTTCTTAAGAATTGTAGCCTTGTATCTTAGCTTTCTAATGGCTTTGGAATCAACTGAATCGGAGTGGTGTAGCCTGAGTTATTGCTGGTTAAAGTCAGTGCTGATAACTAGACTGATCTTAAACATTTGGATCTGTGTTTGGTAAATTCGACTTAGATAAACTATAAATTAGGTTAAGTGGCCTTCATAAAAGTTGTTCCCCTCTGTCTTAGCTTCAAAATGGTATAAGGTTCACCCCGATTCGATAACCATAGCTCCGGTTGTGACTAAAATGCTACGAAATGCTAAATCTGCCGTTTAGTTTTGTCTTCAAAACTGATTTTCCATGATACTTTTGCACTTGTGTTATACTGGGATGATTTTGGAGCCTACGGAAGGGCTATTGTGGTAACCTTATTTGTGTGTGTTTCTGGGGCTGATTGAGGAAAATAATGAAGCCATAAATGGCTGGAAATTTGGTAAACACAAAGGGCACGCCGCCCAACTTTCTAGGCCGCTTGGTTCCTTCAAGTTTGAGTTGATTCTTAGTAGATGAACGGCTTTTAGGTCATTCAAGCCCCTAGTTCCCCCTATCACCTTTTCGTTCCGAAATCACGCTTTTGCAACCTTGCATTCATAGTTCATTTGGGGTAGGCATACGACTCATAGTCGAGCCTCACTTGTGCGTTTCATTTACTAGAATTTGGGATGTGAAAACCTTAATTGCTACTTTGGTTATTTTAGGGTCTCTTGGCGATTAAAGTCATTTTGGGGGAAAAAACTTTTGAAGTATCTGCACTTGAACTGGTGAGTGTACCATCCCCTTAAATTGGTGCTTATCTGATTCATCTGTACTTGCAACTTGCAACTTGATTATCTGTGACTTTTGTATGGTTCGTATGAAACGTGAGTGTACTATGGCATGATTTAAGTGCTTAAGTGACTATAGGTCTTTGAAACTGTAAAGTGCTCAACTGTGAACTGCGGGAACGAGGCGAGGGTGTACTTTACCGCTCTCGTCCTCTTACTGTGTAACTGTTTACCATTGTACTGCACTGTGTTTGACTGGAAACTGTGAAACTGCACTGCGATTGACTTGAATATTGGGCATGAGCCCCACCACTGTACTGTAATCACTGAGCTCAAAGCCCTAGTGGAAGTTACTCGAGTCGAGCCAGCAAGGGCTGGTAGACGAGGTAATGACCCTCGGGTCACTGTTTGTCGAGTGGAGTGTATCTCCTCGACCTTCCGGTATACTCGAGTATTACCACCCACTGTACTGCTGAGGTGTTCGGGCCCGGTGAGGGGTATGTTTGGTGGACGGAATCGGCGTTAAAGTGGTGCTCTACTGGACGGGTTACTTTATTTGAAAGTTGACGGAGTGTCAACTACTATTTGATCAAGCTCCGTTGAAGCAATGGGAACTTTGGCTCCTGAGAGCCACCTGTATCCTTTCTCTTGGAAATGATTATTTATTTCCCTATCTGGTGTGTATAACTGCATGATTGATACGTGAAATGCCATGATTCATGACTACTTGTACTTATGGTACCTCATTGAGCGTAAGCTCACCCCGTTCCCGTTATTTTTTTTTCCTTACAGGAAACAACACTTTTGAACCGTGATTTGGAAGAAAGGGTTGAGCTAGTGTAAATGTTCTTTTGTTAAACACTTTTGTAATCAAAACCCTAATTTTACTTCGAACAAGTATTTCCCTTGACTTGTAAAGTTCCAACATATGTATATAAGTAATTATTCATGTTTTCCCCGTATATTTGTTGATGAATGTAGGCCTTTGTGTTCTTGATTTGGTAAGCTCCGATTGTTGGGTTTCTTTGGGTTCGATCGCGCGTAAGTTAGGGTTTTGTGGGATTCGATTCCGTAGTCCTGGCGAGAGCTGGGCAGGCAGTCCGCCAAACCCTTTGGTTCGCCTTAGGGGAAGGTGGGGCTGTCACAATCTTACCAAAAAAAAACCCCTTACCTTAGTTGAGAAATGCCATACAAAGTCCAAACAAATGTCACCAACTTTTCCACAAGAGTAATCAAGACGCAAGACACAATGTGGATGCAAAAAGAATGGAATAATGCACGGTTTTTGGAAGGTTCCTAGGGCGGACAGAGTGAGATTATGCGCTAGTGTGAAAGGAATCCAACGAAATCCTAGCTTCCTGAATGTAGGAGTGTGTCCAAGTGGGAATACAAGAGTTATCCAAGCTGCCTACTTAGTTTCCTAAGTGATTTTGGAAACAAGTTAGTTTTTGGAAACTTTTAGAGAACCTTTTCCCTCTTGAACAACCTTTTAGAAACTTCCCAAATTCTATTCCAATTAGGATTAAGAAATCAGATTTCGGTCTTCGTGCCCACAAACCCTTGTTCAAGTCGGTTAGGCCCCAACTATAAAGCTCACGCACAATCTGCCCTCACACACCACAAATCAATTTCGGCTCACTCCTTTTTTTTTTAACAATTAACAAGGCAGATTACGGTTCTTAGTTCAAGACAATGGATGCTCAACCAAGTGATGCAAACAACCCTCCTCGGGCTCCCCCCAACGGGTTACCCAAGATGTTCCCAAGAAATTCACACCAACTCCAAGGAAACCCTTCACCACCGCAAGAGAGTACAAGAAGATGTACTCTAGGAGGTTGAAACAAATTCCCAAAGGACAAGATGTTCAAGAACTTCAAGAAGTGGTAGATCAAACTTTTGAAGCTTCCCCCTTGGTTTTGATTTCTATTTTGGCTAGGGACACGATGTAGGCAAACTGATTTGGCAATAATAAAAGGATTCGACTTTTTTTTCTTGTTGTTCTTGCCAACCGAACTCTCTCCTTTCTTTTCTTTTCGTTTCTGTCTTTTATTTTTTAACTCAACGAATAACAAGAACTCTTGCCGAAGGAGTCAAATTCCAGAATCTGATTCGGCCTTTAATGCACACCAAAACACCATCAAACTTCAAAATCCTTCCAAGAACGTCCAAGATAATGATCAAGAACTTCAAGATGGTAATCAAGAAATTCAAGAAACCCTAGATGCTTGTAGGTTCTCTCAAGATTCGCAAACATCAACAAGTTTTAACCAAAATCAGATTTGAAAAACGAGGTAAAACAACTTGGATGACCAACGAACAACTTGGACAGATTTGACTCAGCAAAAGGGCAAGAATTACGGCGGAGTTCCAACACCAAAGGACACTAAATTCGGACAACAATTATCAAGTGAATTGCGGACAGAATTGTTGCCAAACAAACACACAACTCACGGTCAGATTGCACGACAAATAGCTGGACACAACGGACAGAAAGTGTTTGGACAGATTGCAACTCGAGAACCCTAGCGAATGAAGAAACCCTAGCCGCCGCAAGAGTTGGTTTTTCTTGCTGCCCAAGCGACGACCAACTAACCAAAACAGGCTTGTGAACTCCAAACAGAGTTTTGTACGTTCCAAGTGCACACAAACCACGGCATATTTGACACGAAATAGAAGAGCAAGACTCGGACCGAATGGAACCTAACACGCAACACACTCACGGACAGATTTGTGAACAACAAACAACGCACGAATTTAACGACAAACACCGACCAGAATTTAACGACAATGAAGCAACAAGTACTTCGAACAGATTTGTAACCACGAAGCGTACGTACGACTCACACAACAACGACCAGAAAATGACGCCACAAGGAACAAAAAGGTGCGGACAGAATCTATGTTTTTTTTTTAACAATGCAGCGGAAAACACAAAATCCTAGACGACACAACAACGAAAAACATGGATATAACGAAAGATACCTCAACCTAGGCTCTGAAACCAACTGATACGCTCCTCGATCAACACGTTTCGAGACACGTAGCACGTTTGCCCAAGGATCTAGCGAGATTTCCAACCGTTTGGACTGCGACTCCTAAACTCAAGAAGGACGACACGACTTGAATCAAGGCGGTAGAACGACGACTCCAATCGAGGTGGATACTCTAGTGGATAGGTCGGTTGAACAATCAAGGACAATCACGAGATTGCTCAAGACCCTTGCCAATGCAAGTAAAAGGAACCGTTTTCTCTCAATAATGGAAGAGAAACTAAATAGAATTTTATTGATAAAGTGTCCTAACCCTTAACCCGTACACAATGAACCTCCTTATAGGCTAAGGACTAAGAAACCCTAAGACTAAACTAGGGGAGGGGGTCGGCACCCTTGGGGCTTCAAGTGGGCCGAGATTACGCCCTTCAACTAACACTAATAACGAAACTAAACACTAAGGACTAAAGGCCTAGTCGGCATTCCCACATGTGTGGCCACTTGACTCTTCATGGGCTTGATCATCGTGTAGACAAATTGATTGTCACCTTCCAAACCTTCAATGTTCCTATGGACTCCTTGTTGGTCTTGAACATTTCGCACAAGGGTTTTGAAAGAGACTCCTTGAAGTGCTTGGCCCGTGCACGTGTACCGGGCCTAATGAAAACTCGAACTGGATCATTACTTGGGCTAGGGTCTGTGCACATATCAGCTTTCCTCTACTTTCTTAGAGGACCTTTTGGAGGATTCCAATTGTTCAATTTGTTCTTGCATGGATTCGAACTTGCGGTCGAACTTCCTCTGCATTTCAGCCCACATAGCATCCATTTTTAAACGCTAGTTGTGCAATGGTCAGGTCGTTCTCGTGAGCCATGATAAACCTGCAAAACTCAACAAATGGTTAGTAGTAAATGCCCTCACCTCTCTCCCTTACGTGATTTTCCCTTGCGCTCGAGTATTGCTCAGTTATATCACTCTAATGTTCTTACCAACACCTCTCAAGTCACGAATTGTGCCCTTTGAAGAAGTAGAATTTCCCCAATGAGTATCAATCAACTTTACCCCAAGTTACACCAATGATTGCAATGTCTAGTTGGTTGAAATTTGAGGGCAAGTGTTCTGTTTTGGGTTGAACAGATTGGATTCGGGTTAGACGTAGAAACCTTAAGGCTCGACTTAATGTGATAGCCCCACCTCTCCCTAGGGCGAACCCTAGGGTATCAGCGGACTGCCTGCCCAGCTCTCGCCAGGACTCGGTCGATCAGAGAACTAGTAACTCGAAACATCCAGTGGAAACTTCAAATAAACGGTACAAACCCTAGAAAGTAAATAATAGACAACCAGCTTTCCAAACTTAAAAGCCAACTAAACGTTACATATATCAAACCATACTACAGTTTCATAACACAGGTCGAACTTAAGTGTTAGGCTTACAAAAGTCAAAAGTAAAGTCTTCTTAGTACGAGGGATTACAAAGTGCAAGCAAAAGGAAGCTAGTAAGTCCCTTGATCCTAAGTCCGTCCCCGATCTGTTAAGGAAAACAAAGGGAATGGGGTGAGCTAACGCCCAGTGAGGTTCCAAGTAAAGCAAGTAAGCACATAGCCAAATAAGAGTATAAATTAACCGAATAAATACCGTACAATACAATAATAATTAAATCACAATTCAAATTAAGGATACGGGTGGCTTTCAAAAGCCAAATTCCCCTCAGCTTGATCATACCGGGGTCCGTTGACTCTCCATCAACATTTGCATTTAAGGAATATACAGTCCGTAGAACACCACTTTCTATCATCTCCGTCCACCAATCAACCCCCTACCGGGCCCGCACTCCAAATCAGTAGTTCGGTAATACTCGAGTATACCAGTTTCCAGTGAACAGTAGATAGTCCCCAAGGTTTATCGGTCGTCTCAACCAAGCCCTTGCTGGCTCGATCCAACCGACTCACCTATGAGGTTGGGTACCCAAACAGTAGTAGTAGTTGATGGGGGTATCACCCAAACAACTCAAGTACAGTCACATATAGAGAATTCATATCTCATAATGGCAGTGTACAGAGCCTCAGTGGAAAATGAGGGAGGTCGAGTGCGATAAAGTACACACTCACCTCCATTTTATCAAAACATGGTTTGGCTCAAACAGTCGTAATTCAAGTATTCAGATATTTCATATAAGCAGGTAGCAGGTAGTGGAACACTCACCTGTCAAGTAATGTAGCAGTCAAACGTCAAGTCGTGCGGTTACGTTCACCACCGTTTCCCACTCCTAGGGCAACGAGTGAAATCGTTAACAAACTAAGCTTAATTCCAAGCTAAAATGAACTCATTAGGTGACTAAGTGAGTGGTTAGACCGGCTCAATTTACCATGAGAATTAGGCCCAAAATGCAGTGAAAGTTCATGAGGAAACAAGTTTAACAAATGCAAGAGAGTTGGTTAAAAGGAAAGTTCATTCAAGCTTGAAAAGGTTCTTCGCGGGTAAACAGTCGCGCCCGCGCAGTCTCGGTAAAACGGCTATATCTCACTGTAGGAAGGTCAGAATTAGGTACCGTCAGTGGCGTTGGAAACTAGACTCGAAGGGATTTCTAACGGTACCAAGTACACCTTCTGGTTCATCTCCTAGCAGTACCAGTAGCTCAGGAACTTTGGCTGTTTTTCCAACCCTGGATCAGTCTCAAACCCTAACAATTGCACACTAGTTCCTCATGCTATCTTCATTTGTTTTGGTTCAAATTTACCCAAATCAGTTCTCTAGTGATCATATACAGGGGATTAAGTCATTTGGTACCATTGGAACTCAAAACACAACACATAACCATGATTAAAGTGACCACAACAGTCTAGAAAATAAGAAATCCTAAACCAGTCCACTAATGGTCCTTCTAGCCACTTTGCTTGTTCCAAATTCATTCCAATTCACACATAAACTTAACCAATCTCTAGCCAAGTTGTTTAGGCATGCTTAAGGTGTAAATAAACCACAAAGCAAGGAGAAACCCTTCCTTCTCCAACCGGTCAACCATGGAAATTGAAATCAGTCCATATTTTCCTTTAGCCATCCAATCTTCATTCTCTAATGATTTGCACTTAAACCACATATCAAGTATAGATCTAGCTCAAAAGAGGTTTAAAACATGTAAAAGCTTCATTAACAACCATGAACAAGGTGCAAACATTTCATCAAACACTTGGTAGGCATACATTTCATCAAACACTTGGTAGGCATACCAGACGGCAGATTTGACATCCCATAGCATTTAGTCATAACTGGAGTTATGTTTATTGAATTAGGGCAAACCTTATACCGTTTCGAAGCTAAGACAGAGCTCTACAATTCTTATGAAGACACCTCAATCCAGTTTGTGAGAACCCGAAAATTTTCACATTTTTCAAGTATTATTTTATTTCTTTGCCTATATTTTATCCTATTCTTTGAAAATATTAAATGTTTTATACATTTTACAAGTAAGTATAATTTTTAAATCATTTTCCTAGTATAAGGTTAGTGTACGTAACTTGAAGTGCATTTGTTCGATGTGGGGCCCGCTAGTGCGATATAATTTTGCCGATTAAGTGATGAAGTATTAAGTGACATTATTTTCCAAGGTGCTAGGAGATGATTAGAGGTTAATTAGGTAGACTAATTATTGGAAGTGAGATGATAAACTTGGAAACTTCAAGAGGCCACGTGTCGCGACGGGATTGGGCCAAGTCTTGCCTAACTTTCTTTAACTTTACTAAAACCAATTTTGACCAATTTTCATCCCATTTTTTTCCTTGCTCTTGGCTGGCCCTTTGGAGGAGAAAAACAAGAGAGAGCTCTTCAATTTCCAACTTCAATCCTTGGCCAAATCTTGAGTTTTAACCGACCAAATTGAAATCTATTCCCATACAAGTGCTAGCTAAGGGAAATTGAAGGCCTTGGTGGAGTTTGTTTGGGAGGAGGAAGTCTAAGCTACCAACTTTCTTTGAGGTTTCAAGGTAAGATTGCTAAGAACATCCTTTTTGTTTCCAATAGTTGTAAATTAGTGGCCTATGGTGGCTTGCTAACATGATTAATGGATGATTTTGTGGATTAGTGGAGAGTTGGTTAGATTTCTGATTTATTGGGAATTTTTCTGCCCTAATCTGATCAGTGTTGTTCGGTCATGATGGAGACCGAATTGGACTTAGCTCAAAACATGAAAGTTGTAGAAGAATTGAGTGTAGATTATGTCTGTAAAATTTCAGCTCAATCGAAGCACTGTAGCCTGTGAAATGACTATTTTACCCCTGCTGCCCTGTTTCTGTCCGAGAATGGTAATCAGCCTCTGTAATTGGCCCTTTTCGCTGGGAAGATGAATGAATTAGCTTTTGATGCCTTCTTAAGAGTTGTAGCCTTGTATCTTAGCTTTCATATGGCTTTGGAATCAACTGAATTGGAGTTGTGTGTGCTGAGTTATGATGGAATATTTGGGCCTGGTTTTGGATGGCTGTAAAGCTTCAATTGGTTGCATTTTAAGGGTGTTTTGATAGCTTATGGTTGTATATGAAATTGTGATTGAATGGTATGATTTGGTGGTTGGGTTGTAGCATGAAAGTAAGGAAAAACAAGGGGAAATGCTGTCCGTTTATTTTCTTGAACTTGAGTGAATGGAAATGAGGTTTGAAAGGTGATTTTGGAATGCGATTGAACTTCCTTGCTTAGACATTCTTAGTTTCACTTGAGTAGTGTTATGTGAGCCATTTTACTTGCAATTGTACGTTTCCATTTGTACCATAATGTTTGGTTCCAATTGTCGAGTTTCGAACTTTCAAATACGTGTTCATTTTCGTTCCGAAACAAAAGGAGTGGCCTAGGGTTTCTCGGCCACAAAAAAACCTAATTTTAACGCGCAAGGTTTTTAAAGTGTGAATTCAAGGTATTTGACTACCTTTTTCATATGATTTTTAACCAAGATACTTGTTATACATTAATTCTTTGTAAATGTGTTAGTTTTGAGCCAAAAAAAACGTTTTACGAAAAATGAGGAAAACTACTGTTCACTATCCGGCCGTGTATCCGACCAAGTTCTGGCCGGATTCTGACGTGGCAACTGTTCCAAATTTTCCAATGAAATTTTCTAAAACTCTTTTGAGGGTAATTCTATGTTTGGTTTGGGAAAACTTTTAGTTACTCAATTCCTTTGATCAAAAATGTACCCTTTTCACTTTCAAAAAAATCATACTTCCCGCTTGTACTTGTTTTATTCGAATTTTCTTTGATTCACTGGACATTTTGATGGTTGAGCCATAATATTTTCTCATGATTGTTATTAGGGTTTCTTGGTGACCAAAGTTGTTATCCGGAGGGATACTTTGGACGTTATTTTGCTTGTTTAGGTGAGTGTTCTATATACGGTTTGTTTCTAATGACTATGTGAATTGTTGTGACTATTTGGATTGTTGCTTTGTTATGTGATTGAGGTACGCTATATTTCCATTGATTACGTGGCTTGTTATAGTTGTTTGAACTCTTAAATGTTTCAATGAATGCTCAAAAACGATTTTTCTAGGCGAGTGTGTACTTTATCGCACTCGACCTAAATGAACGAGAAATTTTCAATGATTGAATGATTAAACGTTACTTGTGCATGAATGTAAGCCTTCGGGCTGAACTGGGCCCTTGCCCTTGGTTATTGTCGACTCGAGCCAGAAGCGGACTCGGTCGGGCGATTAGTGACCCTGGGTGAATGTGAATGTTTGGTATACTCGAGTATGACCATGAAGTTGGCGGAGTTTGGGGAATGAAATGAATGAACGAATGACATGAAAATGAAGGAGTTTTCACTTACAAACATGTTTTTATTGATCGGAGAAATAAGGACAATGTTGGACGAATGGATGAACGAATGAATGAACGAATGGCTCCTCGTGAGCCCGTATCCTTTTAATGAATGTGTTACTCTCGCTTTATATTGTAAATGTTATCTGGATTACTTGTTGTTACGTGTTAAATGCCTTGTTTAATTGCTTAGTTGAGTATATAGAACCTCGCTGGGCTTCTAGCTCATTCCACGTCTTTTGTTTTTCCTTAACAGGGGTTGCGAGCAAGGGCGAGAGACCTGTATAGTATAGTTTAGCCTTCTGTATTGTTTTGGCTTTTGATCTCGTTCTAGTGCTTGATTAGGGCTGGAATGTACTAAGAATTTAAAAGCTTATGTATATATGTGGGACTGTATTTTTTGGTTGAGCTTGAGGTGAATGTAATTTTATGGTTCAAGGTTGGGTTTCGTTTCCGCTTATTCTCGAGGCTTTATCTTACTTTCTTTGATGTGAGTGAACGAGTCCTGGCGAGAGCTGGGCAGGCGGCCCGCCGAACCTTTGGTTGCCTTAGGGTAAGGTGGGGCTGTCACAGGTGGTATCAGAGCAGCTTCGCGTGGTCTCTGCGCGGAGTGAGCTTGGGCCAAGTGGGTGTATGGTCCTGATTCAATGAATAAGTGTGAAGGACTAAGAGCTCTTTTGAGCATAAGTTATGAATCGTGCATGTTATAAAGTGTACATCCTTTTAAGGGTACTTGAGGACAATAGAAATGTACGTCCGGTAGGAATCTCGCTTGTAGATAATTTACACTTGGGACTGGCCAGCTCGAGTGGTGAATTATCTCGGATTCTTGTACCCGAGTACGCGGGTAGTACTAAGGATTTGCGATCTTTTGTGGGAAGCAGGATTGGGCTAATGTTTAGTGAAAGTACGTGTAAAGTGTTAACGGATGTATAGTTCGGATAGTAAGGGAAGTGAGAGATCGGATGGGGAGTGTTTTAGACGAGAGTGGAACGGCACGTTGTGTTTTCTTCTTGTTTTGCCCCTGTATTGCTACTGTGTGTACTTGACTTGTGACCTTTCGATATTTACATGAATAGTACTTGCTGTACTTGGTTTGTCTAACTTGATCTGTTTCTTTGCGTACTTGGTGTGTTATAAATTGCTATTTTAAATCACCCTTTTGAAAAATAAAATAAAATTTCGAGGACGAAATTTCTTAAGGGGGAGAGAGTGTGAGAACCCGAAAATTTTCACAGTTTTTCAAGTATTATTTTATTTCTTTGCCTATATTTTATCCTATTCTTTGAAAATATTAAATGTTTTATACATTTTACAAGTAAGTATAATTTTTAAATCATTTTCCTAGTATAAGTTAGTGTACGTAACTTGAAGTGCATTTGTTCGATGTGGGGCCCGCTAGTGCGATATAATTTTGCCGATTAAGTGATGAAGTATTAAGTGACATTATTTTCCAAGGTGCTAGGAGATGATTAGAGGTTAATTAGGTAGACTAATTATTGGAAGTGAGATGATAAACTTGGAAACTTCAAGAGGCCACGTGTCGCGACGGGATTGGGCCAAGTCTTGCCTAACTTTCTTTAACTTTACTAAAACCAATTTTGACCAATTTTCATCCCATTTTTTCCTTGCTCTTGGCTGGCCCTTTGGAGGAGAAAAACAAGAGAGAGCTCTTCAATTTCCAACTTCAATCCTTGGCCAAATCTTGAGTTTTAACCGACCAAATTGAAATCTATTCCATACAAGTGCTAGCTAAGGGAAATTGAAGGCCTTGGTGGAGTTGTTTTGGGAGGAGGAAGTCTAAGCTACCAACTTTCTTTGAGGTTTCAAGGTAAGATTGCTAAGAACATCCTTTTTGTTTCCAATAGTTGTAAATTAGTGGCCTATGGTGGCTTGCTAACATGATTAATGGATGATTTTGTGGATTAGTGGAGAGTTGGTTAGATTTCTGATTTATTGGGAATTTTTCTGCCCTAATCTGATCAGTGTTGTTCGGTCATGATGGAGACCGAATTGGACTTAGCTCAAAACATGAAAGTTGTAGAGAATTGAGTGTAGATTATGTCTGTAAAATTTCAGCTCAATCGAAGCACTGTAGCCTGTGAAATGACTATTTTACCCCTGCTGCCCTGTTTCTGTCCGAGAATGGTAATCAGCCTCTGTAATTGGCCCTTTTCGCTGGGAAGATGAATGAATTAGCTTTTGATGCCTTCTTAAGAGTTGTAGCCTTGTATCTTAGCTTTCATATGGCTTTGGAATCAACTGAATTGGAGTTGTGTGTGCTGAGTTATGATGGAATATTTGGGCCTGGTTTTGGATGGCTGTAAAGCTTCAATTGGTTGCATTTTAAGGGTGTTTGATAGCTTATGGTTGTATATGAAATTGTGATTGAATGGTATGATTTGGTGGTTGGGTTGTAGCATGGAAAGTAAGGAAAAACAAGGGGAAATGCTGTCCGTTTATTTTCTTGAACTTGAGTGAATGGAAATGAGGTTTGAAAGGTGATTTTGGAATGCGATTGAACTTCCTTGCTTAGACATTCTTAGTTTCACTTGAGTAGTGTTATGTGAGCCATTTTACTTGCAATTGTACGTTTCCATTTGTACCATAATGTTTGGTTCCAATTGTCGAGTTTCGAACTTCAAATACGTGTTCATTTTCGTTCCGAAACAAAAGGAGTGGCCTAGGGTTTCTCGGCCACAAAAAAACCTAATTTTAACGCGCAAGGTTTTAAAGTGTGAATTCAAGGTATTTGACTACCTTTTTCATATGATTTTTAACCAAGATACTTGTTATACATTAATTCTTTGTAAATGTGTTAGTTTTGAGCCAAAAAAACGTTTTACGAAAAATGAGGAAAAACTACTGTTCACTATCCGGCCGTGTATCCGACCAAGTTCTGGCCGGATTCTGACGTGGCAACTGTTCCAAATTTTCCAATGAAATTTTCTAAAACTCTTTTGAGGGTAATTCTATGTTTGGTTTGGGAAAACTTTAGTTACTCAATTCCTTTGATCAAAATGTACCCTTTTCACTTTCAAAAAATCATACTTCCCGCTTGTACTTGTTTTATTCGAATTTTCTTTGATTCACTGGACATTTTGATGGTTGAGCCATAATATTTTCTCATGATTGTTATTAGGGTTTCTTGGTGACCAAAGTTGTTATCCGGAGGGATACTTGGACGTTATTTTGCTTGTTTAGGTGAGTGTTCTATATACGGTTTGTTTCTAATGACTATGTGAATTGTTGTGACTATTTGGATTGTTGCTTTGTTATGTGATTGAGGTACGCTATATTTCCATTGATTACGTGGCTTGTTATAGTTGTTTGAACTCTTAAATGTTTCAATGAATGCTCAAAACGATTTTTCTAGGCGAGTGTGTACTTTATCGCACTCGACCTAAATGAACGAGAAATTTTCAATGATTGAATGATTAAACGTTACTTGTGCATGAATGTAAGCCTTCGGGCTGAACTGGGCCCTTGCCCTTGGTTATTGGTCGACTCGAGCCAGAAGCGGACTCGGTCGGGCGATTAGTGACCCTGGGTGAATGTGAATGTTTGGTATACTCGAGTATGACCATGAAGTTGGCGGAGTTTGGGGAATGAAATGAATGAACGAATGACATGAAAATGAAGGAGTTTTCACTTACAACATGTTTTTATTGATCGGAGAAATAAGGACAATGTTGGACGAATGGATGAACGAATGAATGAACGAATGGCTCCTCGTGAGCCCGTATCCTTTTAATGAATGTGTTACTCTCGCTTTATATTGTAAATGTTATCTGGATTACTTGTTGTTACGTGTTAAATGCCTTGTTTAATTGCTTAGTTGAGTATATAGAACCTCGCTGGGCTTCTAGCTCATTCCACGTCTTTTTGTTTTCCTTAACAGGGGTTGCGAGCAAGGGCGAGAGACCTGTATAGTATAGTTTAGCCTTCTGTATTGTTTTTGGCTTTTGATCTCGTTCTAGTGCTTGATTAGGGCTGGAACTGTACTAAGAATTTAAAAGCTTATGTATATATGTGGGACTGTATTTTTGGTTGAGCTTGAGGTGAATGTAATTTTATGGTTCAAGGTTGGGTTTCGTTTCCGCTTATTCTCGAGGCTTTATCTTACTTTCTTTGATGTGAGTGAACGAGTCCTGGCGAGAGCTGGGCAGGCGGCCCGCCGAACCCTTTGGTTCGCCTTAGGGTAAGGTGGGGCTGTCACACAGTTCTCCACCTAACCTAGTCAAATTTACCCAAACAGCCCCAGATTTTCCAGTTCGAAGCTCACTGGGAAATTTAACTGGCAGTCCTGATTTATTCAATCATATCTCAGCGCACACAACTCCGATTCAGGTGATTCCAAAGAAATTTGAAAGCTAAGATACAGGGCTATAATTCTTAAGAAGACATCAAAAGCTAAATCAGTCGTCTTCCTGGTCAAAATGATCAATTACAGAGACAAAATATCAGTTCGGACAGAAACAGGGCATCAGGGGCATTTTAGTCATTCCACAAGCTATCCTGCTCCCGATTGAGCTGAAA
Source organism: Coffea humblotiana (assembly GCA_023065735.1). Taxonomy (NCBI): domain Eukaryota; kingdom Viridiplantae; phylum Streptophyta; class Magnoliopsida; order Gentianales; family Rubiaceae; genus Coffea; species Coffea humblotiana. Next base: position 5,930 of record JACYVW010000015.1, on the reverse strand, counting down.
TTTACAGGAATATTCTACACGCAATTCTCTAAAACTTTCATGTTTTTACAAAAGCTAGTTTGGCCGTTATCATGGTCAAACATCCAGTTGAAGTAGGTACAAAAACTGGAATCAAGCTGGGAAAAATTTCAGCTTACTTAACTATGACAAAGTGATGATAATCTTAAATTTCTTCAAGTTACAACCATCATAATCCATCAACCACATCATTTAAAGAACACTTACCTCTCTTGTAGGAAGTTTGAACCACCAAATCAACCCACCAAATGAAGACTTCAAGCTTGCATCAAACCCTAAGGTTGGAAGGAAATTTCTCACTATCTCCCAATCTTTCTCTTGGATTTCTTTGCTCTAAGTTGCTAGTGTTTGGTAGCAAGGATATGAAGCTTTCTCTCTCCCCTTTTTGATGCTAAGAGGTTCGGCCACCATGAGGAATAAAAGAGCTCCAAGAAGGTTTAAATTCTTTCTAATTTCTTGGTCAAACAACACCCAAGGCTAGGGTTTTGCCACATGGCCTCTTTCTTGTCCATAATCTCTCCTAAACTTTTGACTAATGCTAATTCAACTCTTCCAAGTGTACCAATACTTAATTAACACCCCTAACCTATCTTTTAAAGTCCTTAATCCAAATCAAAGCCACTTGGAAACAAATTATTGGTGGATCATTAAAAATCAACTCAAGTAACTATTTTTCTTCAAGTAAAAGGAATAAAATGCAATGCATGAAAAATGTTGTGATACATGGGAAATGTCATGCAATGGTATATAATAAGTGGTCTAAATCTTAGAATAAAGCATGTATTTAGGGGAAATTAGGGTTTCAAGTGAGGGTTCTCACACTTAAGACTAAGGAAGAGGTGAGAACCGAGACTATTTGACTCTCTTTTGTCACGATAGTACCGACTCAAGTCACTTTGTAAGACTCACATTATGGCTGGACAGATTGCAAAAGAAAAGTAAACAAGAGTGCGGCAGAATTTTTGGATCCTAGAAGTAACACTACCTTTTGCACTTGGCTGGGTTTGTTTCGGCAAAGTTTCCTTGGAATTTTGGGACAAGAATGGCGGCTGTTTTGAAGAATTTCTAGTGGCTACGAACAGGTCATATTTGGTAGTCTTTGTTGGTGACTAGGTCTTGTTTCCCAAACCCAAACCGACTAGGATTCCCAACCCAAGACACCTTTCTTGATCCAATCTGTTCCCTTTGCGTTTCTTCTTTTCTTTGTTTCTCTTTTTTTTCTTTAACGCAAACAGATTGGTTTCCTCTCCTTTCTTCTTTTTTTTTCTCTTCTCTTCTTCAGATCAAGAATTCAAGAACAACAATGGTTGGAATTTCGTGCAAGGCAGCCAATAATTTGGTCTCAAGAAATAAGAACTTGATCAATGAATTTGAACAACCTTGTTTCAAGAATCCAAGAGCAAGAGCCGATTGGTACTTGTGCCAATCAAGGCCATCGCTAAGTGTATCAAGATTCAAGAACCCAAGTGATCAACCCAGCAATTTATATAAAGACTTCTAAGAGTCACCAAGGAAATAGATCAAGATTTCAAGAATCCCACCAATGCTTCAAGATATATCAAGATTTTCAAGAAACAAAGGTAAGTTTTTCAAGGTTTTCAAGGAAGATAATTGCAAAACAGATTCAGCCTTTTTTTGTGCAAGATATCAAAAACCCTAGTCCCTTTGTGACAAGAAGAAACCCACGGCTCCTTCAAGACACACGACAACCAGACTTTCGTTTGTTTTTTTTTTTGACTCTAGACGGCTACACACGAACAACAAGAAAACCCAACAAGCTAAGGATACGCTGCAAAGAAAAGGAATTCGGATAGCCACAAACAAACGACAACAAGAACACGATGCAATAAGGACGACTTAGACAGCCACAAGCAACGACAACAAGCATAAACGACAAGGACAATCGAAACAAGTGACCAGATTTGAATAACTACCTAAGGACAATATGCAGTCAGATTGGAATCGCGAGCAACAAGACACGATTGAGGGTTTTTTTTTTTTGAGACACAACACGGATAACAACAACAACGACCAGATTTGGGAAAACACAAAAAGGAAACTTACAAGACTCGACTGGATATACTTGATACGTCAACTAGCTCTGATTACCAGCTGATACGAACCCGCCCGTAGGTATGAACTCGTATCCTACATAGTGCCCCGGATCTAGATGAGGAATCAAGTTGGAGCGCGGAGTAACACTTGAAACCCTAACTCTATGATGCGAAACCTTGGACTTAACCTCAACCCACAAGCACTCGAGTAAGTGAAACGATGCTACAAGTAGGAGAACGCCACAATCAAGGTGGTACTTGATTGATAAGTTCGTTGAACACTCTTGAGCAATTCTTAAGTATTCAAAAGGAACTCTCTTAGACAAGAGAAAAAGTGTAAACACTCAAATTTCTGAAATATTATTGAATGAATAAAACTGTTGGTGGTGTGGGCTATTTATAGCCTTATATAGCAAAGAAAACCTAAAGTGATTTGGAATCACTTCTTTCCTAAAAATAAGGACTTAGTTTTTGGCCTTTGTGGCCTAGTGGGCCTGGCCGAACCTATGAGGACACTTTATCACTAAAATAAAACAAGATAATGGACTATTAAGCCCTTATTTCAAAAGCTTAACTCAAGAAATCAGAAAACGAGACTTTAATCCTTGGTTGGAGCTTCCAAGCTCCACTTCACTTGACTCTTGGGCTTGAATGAGAGTATAACGGATTGTTTGGTCTTGCTCAAGCTCGGTTTCAAGACGTGCATGGTCAATTCCCTCGTACGTGGTACAAACGAGTGCTTGCATGGACTCTTTGATCTTCTTGGCACGAGCCCTTGTCATTGGACCATTGAATTCCATGCGGCTCTCCTTCATGGGCTCAAGGTTGGCCGCCCCTCCTCTTGCATCACAAGAGAAAGCCAGGTGCTGGCCGAACTTCCTTGCTAGTTTCCAAGCTTTATTAGGTTTAGACAAGGCTCCAGAAAATTGTCTTCTTTGAAGCACTTTTCCTCTAGCTTGTGAAAGCTAAGTTGAACACCCTAAGAGTTGATCCTAGGTTGTTTCTTGACTTATCAATCAAGCACACCACACTTGATTGTGGCGTCTTCTACCATCGAATTCAAGCTTGAGTGGTCCAAGTTTTGGAGGTCGAGTCCATCAAATCGCAAAGTGTCCTCTAAGGTCTAAGAGTAGCTTCCGCGTGTCGTCTCCTTGGTGCCCGTGGCTCAAGGAATCACATCATCTGGTAATCAGAGCAAGGTTAGAGGTATCACGTATATCCCTTTTTCTTGTTTTCGAGTCTGTGTTAGTCTTCTAAATTTGTAGCTCAAGTGTTAGGGTTTTTTGTCAAGTTCGAAATCTGTTTTTGTTTGTCTTCGTTGTTGCGTTTACTGTTAGTTGCTGTCCGAATTTTCTATCCAGATTTGTCATCGTGTTGTGCCACAATTCTGTGTTGAGTCCACACTTTTGGTTGTGTTGCTTGTCCGCGTCGTGTCCAGCAAAAGAAAAAAGAGTCGCGGCAACTAGGGTTTCTTCTCTTATCGTCACTTCTCAAGTAGTCTTGTTTGGTGTTGTAAATCTGTCCCAGATTTCTGGTTTGTTCGTTGCTACTGGTTGTTGCCTAGATTGTGGAAACATTCTTGTGGTTTTTGTGTGTTTGGGTCGTGGAAACAACCCAGCCAAAAAAAAGTCAAAAAAAGGTGTCACATACCTTATTATTTTCTGGTGTCGTTGCTGGAATTTGCTCTTGGGGGGGCTGCCGAACCTGTTTGCCTTTATTTCTTGAATTTTTGTGTTGTTTCTTGGCAAAACTTGAATACCAAAACATATTTGGGGAAGTTCCTTGAGCTTCTTGAATGAATTTCTTGAAGTTCTTGGACCACCAAAGACTGATTTGGGAAAGTTCTTGAAACCAAATTTTGGGGTTCTTGATATTTGAAACAAACTTCAATCTTGTCTTGGCAAATCTTGAAGTTGGATCCGAATTCAAGGAATTTTGGGACTGGAATTACGTGCTTGAAAGAATCTGTTGAGCCACAAAAGAAACAAAAGAAAGAAAGAAAAGAAACGAAAAGAAAAGAGAAAAAAAGGAAAGAAAGATATTGGTTCTAGTTTCCTAGTTGTGCACCAAGTCCCACCTTCACTCCAACTAATCCTAATTCTGTTGGGATTAATAGCAGCCAAGAATCCATCGGCCAAAGGCCCAAGTTCCCCTCCAACCGACCTAAAACAACCCACCTTACACCCCAATTCCGTTTCCAAAACCCCAAAGCCAACCGCCATACTTGTGTGGCCAATCTAGCCCGTCCCGATTTGGCTGAGATTTAAGGGCTGACGAATACACCAAAATAGCACCCTTAATGTACCAAAAACCCAGCAAGTCTTGACCAAAAATACCAAGAAAATCGTAAATCAGATTTCCAGCAATAAGTCACTCTTTCTTAGAGTCTTGTCTAGGTTTTCTTAAAATTTTAGCCGTGAGTTGTTAGTCCATCTTGGTGTCCAGTTGTTTGTCTTAATAATTTGAGTCTTGGTCAGCGCGTTCAATTCAAAATTGTCCCATTCATTGCTGCTATCTTGTGTCACTTGTCGACTAGTCAAGAACGACTCTTACGGTGATTCCTAGTTTGTTCAACCCGAGCAACTAGCGAGCCTAAGGAATTGCTGGTGAGATTATTAGAGAGTGATACACTTGAGTGAAACACGAGCGTGAGTGACCTATATATTGTTATATAAAAAAAGGAGAGGTAGTTGTCTTATTTGTTTGCAGGTTTACCTAAGCCATGTCTAGTGGAGTTGGTGACCAAACAATGGACATTAAACTACACTTGGAGGCCATGATGGGGGAGTTCAAGTGAATGCTTAAGAGCCTCCATTGAACCTTTGCATGACACGATTGACCAGTTGGAGAACTCGAGACTACCACCTAGTTCGAGTAAAGGCAAAGAATCGGCGTACTCCAACGATGAAAGAGGATCCATTTGAGTGGAGGTACCAAATTGACCAACGTGCACAAAGGCGAGGGGATGATGCCATTAAGGGTGTCAAACTTAAAATTCCTTCCTTCCAAGGCAAGTCAGACCCCGAAAACTTACTTGGAATGGGAAAGGAAGATCGAATTGGTCTACGAGTGCCACACTCACACGGGAGAAACAAAAAGGTGAAACTTTGCAGCCGTGGAGTTCACCGACTACGCCTCCATTTGGTGGGACCAATTATGACTAAGCCGAAGGAGAAATCGAGAAAAGACCCGTGGAGACTTGGGAAGAAATAAGGAGCCTAATGAGGAAAAGGTTCGTGCCAAGCTAACTCTAGCTGAGACTTACACCGACGGCTACAAGCTCTCACTCAAGGGTCCATGACAGTCGAGGACTATTACAAAGAAATGGAGATGGCCATTATGAAGGCGGATTTGCATGAGGATAGCGAAGCCACCATGGCTCGATTTTTGCATGGTTTGAGGCTCGAGATTGCAGAAGTAGTGGAACTCCAACACTCCCTCGACATGAAAGAAATGCTAGAAAAGGCGGTTACAGTCGAACGGCGCCTCAAGAGAAGGGGTAGTGCATGACAAAGCACTACATACCAAGCTGGAAATTGGCGGCACTCCTCAACCAAAAAGGAGGAGAAGGCCACGGCTCCTTCTAACCCTCCAAGGCCGAGTGCCTTTCCATCCAAGGCAACAGCCAAGGACTGAATTTAAGGCAAATAATGGAGCTTCCAAACCGCGTGGCCGAGGCACCAAGTGCTTAAGTGTCAAGGATTTGACCACATCGCCTCCTAATGTCCCAACCAAAGGACCATCCTCTTTGTTGGTCAAATGGGGAGGTTATATCGGATGAGGAAGAGTGTGACAGCCCCACCTTACCCTAAGGCGAACCAAAGGGTTCGGCGGACCGCCTGCCCAGCTCTCGCCAGG